>OY288251.1:26724062-27332651 GCA_958450325.1 Agrostemma githago | reverse complement strand
ACACAATCGTAATCTCTTCCAATATGGGCAAGGTATATAAATTATTCTATCCTATTGATATTATTCCGATTACGGTATATTGTAATATACCGTAATATGGCTAACATCCCCCCTCAAACCCATGATAATTTTTTCAAAAAATTTCATGGGTTTGCCAATAATGAACGAAAAATAAGAAAATGAAGAAAATCTTGTTTCTTCGATATCGATCTTCAAATCTTCAACAGGAACGCCAATCTTTTCGAACCTGCTAAAAAAAAGTTTCGTTGAACGGGAACGTCGAACTTTTCGGACCCAAATTCAATTTGAACGAGAACGTTCATTTTTTTTTTCGAACTCGTTGAGATTTTGTTGTCGAGAACGTCGCAATTTTTCGAACCCGACAAAATTTCGAACAAACGGACACAAATCCGTCCAAAGATCCAAAATGGTGCAAATCAGTATGCACCCAAACATCGATTCAAGAGCAAGCTCTTTAATCAAACGACATTATAAGTGATTTTTTTTTTAATTATCAATAATGAAATCCTGCCGGTGGACGTTGCATATTAAAGGTCCACCGGCAGGCAGCGGATTGTTGTGTTTTTAGGCCTCAAGAACGAGAGGCTCTGATACCATGATAGAATTGAAAGAGTTTATTATTATTGATGATTCGTGATTCGTGTTTCTTACATCATAACGACACTATATTTATAGTATAGTGCGAATCTAAACACAATCGTAATCTCTTCCAATATGGGCAAGGTATATAAATTATTCTATCCTATTGATATTATTCCGATTACGGTATATTGTAATATACCGTAATATGGCTAACATCCCCCCTCAAACCCATGATAATTTTTTCAAAAAATTTCATGGGTTTGCCAATAATGAACGAAAAATAAGAAAATGAAGAAAATCTTGTTTCTTCGATATCGATCTTCAAATCTTCAACAGGAACGCCAATCTTTTCGAACCTGCTAAAAAAAAGTTTCGTTGAACGGGAACGTCGAACTTTTCGGACCCAAATTCAATTTGAACGAGAACGTTCATTTTTTTTTTTTCGAACTCGTTGAGATTTTGTTGTCGAGAACGTCGCAATTTTTCGAACCCGACAAAATTTCGAACAAACGGACACAAATCCGTCCAAAGATCCAAAATGGTGCAAATCAGTATGCACCCAAACATCGATTCAAGAGCAAGCTCTTTAATCAAACGACATTATAAGTGATTTTTTTTTTAATTATCAATAATGAAATCCTGCCGGTGGACGTTGCATATTAAAGGTCCACCGGCAGGCAGCGGATTGTTGTGTTTTTAGGCCTCAAGAACGAGAGGCTCTGATACCATGATAGAATTGAAAGAGTTTATTATTATTGATGATTCGTGATTCGTGTTTCTTACATCATAACGACACTATATTTATAGTATAGTGCGAATCTAAACACAATCGTAATCTCTTCCAATATGGGCAAGGTATATAAATTATTCTATCCTATTGATATTATTCCGATTACGGTATATTGTAATATACCGTAATATGGCTAACAACACATATGGTAAACCTCTACTCTTATACGAGTAGTATTTGAAAATAGGACCATTAAATTTACTTTTTTCAATTTCGTTTGTAAAGGGGTAAGTGGGCATTTAAAAATAGTTTTTGGACATTGTTTTTTCTCTTTTCTTCACTCAATTTGCATCCAAAATTTAAAATGAGCATTTTTATAATTTTAAAATTTAAAATTTAAATTGGCTAATCAAGGGATTAAATTTTAGGGTTATTTCATATGAATAATACTAACTCTGTGTGTACTTCTTAAAATAATCCAAACTATACGTAATCGCATTTTAATATGAACTACGCATTCATTAATCTCGCTTTGTTATGTATGAAATTATGACTTGTTATTACCGGTCACAGTGACTTGTTGTAACTTTCTAGGGTTTTATTAGGTCCATTGCAGTCATTGTGAAAGTCAAAATTACAATAAAAATATTTTTTCCATAGCATCTATAAGACTAATTGAAAATGAAATGGAAGATGAATTTTCGAAAAAATTAATTTTTTATTATCAATGACCGAAAATGAACACGAAATGTAAATCAGATGAAAAAGAGTTAGATGAAGAGTTGAATAAGGGAGGTTCAACAGGTAGCCGGTCACCCATATCAAAATGTGGTTAATAAAGGCGTAGTTCGTATTAAAATGAGATTACGTATAGTTTGGATTAATTTAAGAATCACACGCATAGTTGATATTATTCCCATGAATAACCCTGAATTTTAAACTTGCATTTCTGTAGAGTAGAATTACCGTAAAGAAATACAGGAACATAAGTAACTCTCGTAGAAAATTCATAATCTACTTTAACTAAAATCGCTTCATTACTTAATTATCATTTAATCAATTATGTAACGGACAAATTTATTGTAAGTAAAGTTAAGAGTAATGTCGTAGAGTATTAAGAAAGTAGATGGTTACTGCATGTGTTTTTAAGAAAGTAGAGGGTTATCGCACGTGTTTTTAAAAAAGGACGTTTACCATGTAGAATTTCCAAAAATATGAGATTACCACCTAGAAAAAACCCTAATTTAAAATACAAATTGATTCGACATAGCTAAAGACTCGACCCGAGCTTGGTTACCCCATGTTGGCCCAATCCAATGTAGTATTTTAGAAACCGAAATTTTATATTTGGATGATTGTTGTAAAAGAAAGAGATTAATACTCCCTCTCATCCAAACAAAGCTTTACACTTTTTTTTTTGGTAAAATGTGAATATATAAATATATCAAAAGAATTCAGATAATTACATCAAGAGCCACTTTAGTACAATACATCCGTACCTACTTACGAGCCTATCAGACCCCAAATTTTTTTCCAGTTCTCATCCGACCTACTTTTCATACTTTCCAACACAATACATACTCTTTTCTTGAGTTGTGCCTTGAGTACTTCAGCTGTCCTCTCTACTCTCAAAACCTGCAACTTCAGTCTAGCTTCATTCCTATGTTGCCAAATGAAATAATAGCAAGTATTCCACACCAAGGTATACATTTTGTGCTTTGCAGACATTAAACAGGTCTGACCTGTCATATGCACCTGGACTTTGAATATGCTCCGTTCCTCAACTGCTTTTATCATCTTCCTGTTGTACTGGCGCTCAAAGAACAGATGATCGAGAGTTTCACGCTCTCTTTCACACAGACAACACATCTGATCTGTACAACATCCTATATCAAATAGTTTTTGTCTACGGTTCAGCCCATTCTGCATAGAGAGTAAGGTAATGAAGGAGTGCTTAGGGACGTTCCATTCATTCCAGATGAACTGATGTCATTCCTGTACTGGATGAGAGCCCTCAGCCACTGATATCCCTCCTTAATAGTGTAATTTGCAGACCTTCCTTGCCAGGTTCCTTTAGGGAAACATGGTTTCATTTTTTCTTTCACCTTAAATATGTTTTTCCAAACCCATGAAGCTAATATTGGAGGATTATAATCCCCCCAATCTTATCCTTTAAGATATATACTATTAACCCATTTGATCCAAAGCCTGTCAGCATTCTGATACAATAACCAGGCTACCAGTCTTGTGACAGTAGTAATGTTCATCAGACTTGCCTTCTTTATTCCCAACCCACCTTCCTTCTTTGGCATATGATATATAACAAACAATTGCAACGATCAGTGTCTAAAAATCATTATTTACACAAAAAGTTAAAAGTTAGAAAAACGACTAAATCAAAGAAAATGAGTAAAAAAAAATGAAAAATTAAAATCTTTTCAGATTTTTGACTTTTTTTTTGGCACAAAAACAAACTACGACTCAAAAAACACAAACTGACACAAAATACTCCAATCAACCAACAACAAATCCTCCCCCACACTTAAATCGGACATTGTCCTCAATGTTCAAGAACTAGGGAGGGAAAAGAGAATGGGTGGGTAAAGAACTTACTAAAGTGAAGTGATGCTTGATACTTATTCTCATACCCGTCAAATCTCTTGTCGATTTCTTGGAGCTCACGTATTACCTACACAAAACAAAAAACACAAAACACACGACACAAGCAAAGAGATATATACACATTATACTCACTTCTCAGCAAACAAATAAGTTGTTTAAAAAACTAGTCAAGGACCTCATTAGCTTGTCAAACAAGCTAGACAAGTCATCACCAAAATGGTCATAATGAATCGACATCAATAAGCATGATCAATAGTGGATAATATAGGTAAGAAGACTAATAAGCGGTTTGTGAGGCAAGATGTGCATACCGAATATCTCAATTTTACCAGAAGGCTCGTCATAAAATTCAAGTTGCACAAGAAAGGGTTCTACCACCCCAAAACCACTCAAAATACCCATATTACCACTTTCACTCCTCCTATGAGAGGTGCTAATGTCTCCTCCGTCTTCAGTGTTCTCTGTCATATTTTACATAAGAGACAAGTCTAAAAGCAAACTGATCTCCTGGATAGAACTATCACAGTCCTTCTCACTTAACATGAGCTCAAATACAGGGCTAGGAGAAATATGGTCAAGACAATCAATAGGTGAAAGAGATTCATCCTCAACAAATTTCTCTAAAATAGATTTCTCAAAGAAACTATCACAATCCCATGTATCGTCAAGCACAGATTCATATGGAGATGTGTCAAAGTATAATGAATCAAGGAGAACATCATTATCATCCCTAACCCCCTCTACTACCATGAAGTCAAAGAGAGGATTATGCATCATTTCAACATCAACTACATCCTCAAACATAGGATTCTCAAAACAATTACCCAATGAAAATCCTGCACTTCATTCTCAACATCAACATGGTTAGATTGAACATTATAAACATAATCATCATCAATTATGTTCATAGGGGGTGGGGAAGATGGAATATCATGCATAATGTTCACATTGACACAAGGAGGAGAAACATGACATACACTAGCATCATACACACCACCAAGAGAGTATGAATCAACCCCATCACTTAACAAATAAGGAACATGTGGGTCATTGTTATTTGGTAAATTTAGGCCGTTTCCCCCCTCATTTAGACCCGTTTTACCCTTATTTTGCAAGTTTAGAGTGCGATTATTGCCATATTTTGAGTACTTTTCGCATTAGCGTCCCTTTGGTGCGTTTTACATGTTTTTGGTGGTTTTTCTATCAATTTAGATAGGATTTGGCATCGAAACCACGATCGAGCTTCCACGAGCACAAGAGAAAGGAACACCGTTCAAAGAGCAAAGCACACAACTTAAATTTCAAAGCCATCCAATCAATCGACAATGAATGAGACAAGAAAAGAGGCCAGAAAAATGACCGGGTGAAATTTCACCCGATGAAGCACCACCGGGTGAAGTTTCGCCCGACGGTAAATTTGCCTCCCAAAAGATTTTCCGGGTTTCTCCACCGGGCGAAATGACCGGGAGAAATTTTGCCCACTGGGTGAAATTTTGCCCGATGGTGAAAGTGTCCAAAAAATGCAAAACTGGAAGAAGTTCACCGGGTGAATCCACCGGATGAAGTTTCACCCGGCGGTATTGGTCCGTGCACGATAGGGTAAAGTTCCACCTCATGAAGATTAAAGAGTGATTGTCTCACTAATGGAGCAAAAATTTAGATTTGGGCTTTAGGTTAACAACCCATTAAGGCATTACTATATATATGTCTACCCTAATTTGGTGCCCAAGGCATCCATGCATCCATCCATCCCACCATTAGTGTAGTAACTCCATCCATTCCACCATCTAATACTCTAGTAGTAATTCTCTATAATTCTAGTAGTTTACATAGTAATTTAGTAGTAGATCTTCCTAGTTTTCATCAACAATTCTCTAGATTTCCATTCAAGTTTGTGGATGATTATTATCTCAAGTTTTATTTGAAGATTTTTGGGGTTTATCAAGGGATTAGTGACAAATCTCTTTACTCTCTTCATCAAGATTCAACCTTTATTTATGCAATCTTCTTATTTATTGTAGATCTTCATAGTTGGTATATTTCTCTTCCATTCTCTAATCTCTAGATTTTATTTATGTTGTTCTAGATTATTCTCTAGTTTATTTTGTTAGATCGTAGTTTCTTATTGTTTTGTTCTTATTTTCTTTAGATTTAGTTATTATGCATGCTTTAGTTAATTTCTCCTTTATTAATGTTTTGTTGTCTTCAGTTATGATTAGTGAGTAGATTTCTTGTTGGGGGGTTTAGGGATGAGGACTTGGATTATTTGAATTAAGGGATGTTGGTGGGTGTGGAAGTCCGTCCGCACCGCCCGGCGTCCCGCGCGGAACCGACCCGATTTTTCAACGTGTGGCGGCGGCCACCGACGCGGCCCCCTCCCTGTCGGGGGCCGGTCCGATCTCGCGTATGGGGCGATGTTTCGGACCTCGATTTGGATGACAATCCGGACTTGTACTAGACGGGTGGGGGCACCCGTGTTTCCGTTTGGAATCGATCGAGTGGTGGTTGTAAATGTTTAAAGACCGATTCATTTGGTAAGACGATCTTTTTAGTGAACTGAATTCGTTGCCGATTTGTGGAGTCGCCACCGAGTCAATTATGGGGACTCGGAAACCGTTCATGTCAACTTTGACCCCTAGCCGGCTCAAAGTTGAGAGGCACGGGACTATAGATAAAGACTTGTACCCTTAAGCACTCCATGCCTGAAATGACTCTCATTGCCAATGGGTTCGGACATCCGGAAACCGTCGACATAGGGGGTGAGGGTACATATTGGGATGCCAACATCCGATAGATGTAAACACCAAATCCCGCCCGCACTATAGCGGACTCTACTAATCAATCGGTGGGTTGATAACCTAGTTCTTTTGTTGTGGCAGAAATACTGTAACATCCGTTGTTTTCACCCTATACTTTTTGCTACGTCGGTTGTTTAAGGACAAATAAGTTTTGTCGTCAAAGTAGTTGTGTTTACCTTCTTTGCATGCGATTTCACGTGACAAGCAGGCCAGGAAAAGATGCACGTCGGAGAGTAGAGAGTACTAATATTATAGGTATTAGCAAGTTAGCTTTAACGCGATAAACGAATATTAGTCGTTATCGTGATATACCTTACCTGGTATTCTGCTTAAGATGCGTCGGTTCGGTATTAATAGAGATGCATCGAACCTAATAAGGCGAGCACCCGGACTAATATGGAACCCGACCATCACTTTGTTCAGTTTTAGTTGTTTTACGTTTTGAATTCCGTGTTAGGTGATTTAGCGTGCAATTATAAGGTCATAAAAGCAATAAGTCATACGAAAAACTGTAAATGCGAATGTAAGTAAATCACGTTGTGAGGAGCTGCACCCTCGGAGTATACACTAAATGGGACATGGTGCATAGATAGTTGAGAACGGATCTCGGAATTACTCGGGTCTATTTAGTGTATTTTAGTATTTGTGGTTGAAGTTGGGACGTTACGTGTTTAGTAGATGTTGTGGACCTGGTGTCCACATCTAGTGTTGTCGTAGTGCATAATAAAAGAAAATACGAATATGGAAAGTTTTGTTTAGATGGCAACCTAGTGACGACTAGACTTCAAAGGCGGATCCTCCTAGCTGTCCTAGTGATTTCGGCAGAGCTCCGTTACCATTGACCCTTTCTGCGGCTATTTCGTCAGAGCTTCGTTACTATGGACCGATTCTGCGGCTAATCCGGCAGAACTTCGCTACTAGACTTGAGCTAGTCGAACACAAGCACCTCAGTTTCGAGTGGGGTGCTCGAAGGTGAGGAGTTGCTTCGATGTTGCTTTTATCGGTACTACGATCGAGTGGATCGTTTGCCTCGGGTGTCGGAGTGTGAGCCCTTAGCGAGAATGTGGAGGGGGAGAAGAGAGCTGAGAAGTGTGTCCAATGAATGAGGTGAGGGGGGGGGGGGTATTTATAGGTGTTTTTGTCCCTCGTCACCCATATGGACGCCTGAGTTGAGGCGCACCAAGACTCAGGCGCCTGGGTTTGGGCGAGAGGAGTCTAAGACGCGTGAGGTGGGGCGGTTGTAATTTTGAAGATACGATTTCGATACTTTCCAAAACCGAGAGGGAGGAGTATAATACGTATCTTGGGGCTTAAGGCTTCCCCATGTTTACCTTAGCGCCGTGAGCTTGGTGGGCCTCGGGTGTGAATCCGGAGGTTCACTTGGCGCAGTGCTGACTCAGTTCGAGTTTCGGGACCGACTCGGGGGTCCCGGTGTCAGAATTGACTCTAATTCGTGTCTATGCCATCGTAACGACACGATTAAGGCTGCCATCATGTTAGTTTAATTTTTCCGAGTAATTTATTTGATCCGCTCTATAGAAAAACTACCTAAAACATCGCGAACCCGCGTCGCGTTGCAGTCCTATCGTCATCGGGTGTTTGTTGGGGATTTATGCAGCCACCAGGTCCAAATCTGGGTGTCTATAGAAGCCCCCACTTTGACTAAGGCTTGGACAAGGCAAAAGTCAAAGTATAGCCACCCAGGTCAATCGAGGATTACGACCTGGTGGTTGTCCGGTCGGGTCGTTTTAAGTTCATTGGACTGCGTGTTGAGGCTCGCCAGCCAAGGCTTAGAAAATATACCTGACGTCTTCGCCTGTGGTTGCCTGTCGGGGCCCGGGCCCGTGCTTGTCGTCTCATCTCGGGTTTCTTGTTTTAGTAGTTTCAGATCTTTTGCTTAACTATTTATTGGTGTCTTAGTTTTGATTTAATCCCTTGTGGGTGGTTGCATTAAGTTAGATTTATCCCTCCCGGGTGGCTGCGTTAGATTTATCCCTCTCGGGTGGCCGCGTTAGATTTATCCTTATCGGGTGGCCGTGTTAGATTTATCCCTCTCGGGTGGCTGCGTTAGATTTATCCCTCTCGGGTGGCTGCGTTAGATTTATCCCTCTCGGGTGGCTGCGTTAGATTTATCCCTCTCGGGTGGCTGCGTTAGATTTGTCCCTCTTGGGTGGCCGCGTTAGATTTATCCCTCTCGGGTGGCTGCGTTAGATTTATCACTCTCGGGTGGCTGCGTTAGATTTCTTCAGGAAAGTTTCTGACTATCCCTGGTCTACTGCTTTTTTTGGGAAAGTTTCTGACTAACTCTGGTCTATTGCTTTCTTCGGAAAAGTTTCTGACTAACCCTGGTCTATTGCTTTCTTCGGGATAGTTTCTGACTATCCCTAGTCTGTTGATGAGTGATTGTTTGGATTTAGTGATTGTTTTGCCTTTAAATTACTAGTGTTGATGTGTAAGCTCTTAACGAGTGAATAATAGTGTTTGCATTAGTTCTTGGGCTTGCATTTGCTTAGTGAATTATTCCGGGAATGTGCTAAAATAATAATCCCCCTGGGATGTAAATTAAGTGCTCAGGGACTTGCTAGGATAACGGGTTGCTTCGAGTGCTTTAGGGCTTGTTTTAGACTAATAGATTGCTTCGAGTGCTTTGGGATTGTAGATTTGTTTTGTTCGTCTATTGCTTTACGGACAAGCGCGAGCATTCTTATTAATCTTCGTTCTCGTGTTCGTTTACTGCTGGGGGTCGATTTCGACTAGAGGAGGTTTTAAGGCTTGCTTTACGGGTTTGAAATTTACTCCTAATTCCCTCGATTGGTATCTAAGACGGTGCGTGCTCGTCTAGTTAGGTTTCCGGCGGAGATTGAATGGAGGTTGGCTCAGGCTAAAAGCACGATGAGTCAATACTCGTCGGAGAATGTACTGGTGAACTTGCTGCTCCTTGCAGATGTAAGGTTCTTTCTTACAGTTTGTTTTATTTAGTAGCCCCCAAGGTTTAGGATTATTGAAGTGTCGACTTTGGTTTTATCGTTTGTTTTGTCATATGGTCTAGTGTTTGCTTTCATCTTGAACTGTTCGCTTTTTTTTAGCTGACCGACTCGGCTGATGTTGTTCAGTCCTCAGACTTCCCCTTGACACTGCTCAGGGTCGATGTGGCTGGGGTAGCCTTTGCATAGCCTCTTTTTCCGTGTTCCGCTGAGGAGATGGAGGCTGGGATGGAGTGGCGTGACCGGGTATACCAGGTATGTTTCGGTATCAGTTTTGAATTCTAAGGGTTAGGTTTTGTTTGGCTAACTTGCGTGGTTTCACCTTTCAGGTTTCATCGGCTTGCCATCAGCGGTTGTGGCAGGCTACCAACTACTTCAGGGTCTATGCCTCGAGGGTCTTCCATGACACTTCGGGACCTCAATCGGTAATTGCGTGTACCTAGGGTTGGCTCTTAGATTGTTTGTGTGTTTTTCTCAAGTGCGAGTTATGTTTGCAGGACATTCCCGATATGGTGGGACAGCTGGAGACTCGGGTGACCGAGCTTGAGGCGGAAGCGGTTGAGGCGCGACAGCTCCCGCAATCTCGGGCCGATGAGATTTCTCAACTTAAGAAGCGGCTGGCTCGGTCTCAGAGTGAGACCTCCACACAAGATGAGGCTAGGCATCGGGGCAACGGGTCGTGCTAGGCATAGTGAGAGAGACACTGAGGTTGAGGCTACGGGTCGTGCTACTAGTGCTACTGAGGAGGTTGGAGAAGTTCTCGAGACAGTTACCTTAGACATGTTGTCGGGAATGGTCGAAAGCGAGTCTCCTATTGTTGAGCTGGAGGATCTAGGCTTGGATGACGATATTGGTGAGTTTGTGATAGCTATAGGCGTAGCTTCTAGGGGGTCTCCTTAGTTTGTGAACTCAGTTTGCGTATGGATTTTGTGTATTGTGTATATTTTTAAGACTTTTAGTATTTGGATTGATTTGTTTAGTCTTGCGTTTTGTTTTGCGTTTGAAATGTTGACTTAGATGACAAGTAATCACTTCAAGTTTGGTTTGTTTGCGATTTCGTCGTAGTTTAGGACGTTTTAGAATGCGTTGAGATTGCATGAGTGTACGAAAATGTTTTTTTGGAATTTTTGAAATGCGTTAGTTTGAGCCGGGAGTTGGATCAAGTAGTACGTCGATTAAAATGTTCGACTCGAGACGTGTAAAATGTAAGAATTGCTAAAATGCTTTGGCCGAGTACGTGTTCGGTGCTAGGAGACAAGTGTGACTGTCTCGACATTCATGTTTAAAATGAGGCTAAAAAGAAAAAAAAGTAAGACCCCTCCTGAAAAAAAGTTAGACCACTTTTTATATCTTAGTGACAATGCTGTGCTGGGCTAAAGACGCAATTAGACCACTTTTTATATCTTAGTGACAATGCCGTGCTGGGCTAAAGACGCAAATTGACGATGTCATTCAGGGCTACAACATACCTAGGTGGGGTAGCTTATCCCCCTAAAAAGAAAATAAACAAAATGTCTAAGTCTGGTGGACCCAATGGACGAAATGTACCGTCCGTGTGGACCTGTTACTCTTGCGCGGGTATTTCGGCTTTTGGAAAGGGGTTTAGTGACTTTAGGAGGTTGTTCTTGACGTCCGGGGTTGTCGGGTGTGAGAGAAAGGTTAAGGATTGTGGAGATGACCGTACTTACAAAATAATAAAGCTATGTGGGCTAATGTCGCTAAGCGCCCGACCGAAGACGGCGTTACTGATCCTAGTATTCATCAGTTCATCTAAACGGGCCAAGACCGACAAGACCCATATTGAGAATGTGAGTGAGGAGGGGAAGTGAGATTGGCTGGGCTCGTATTTAGCTAGGGCGGCGGAAGCCTGTGTTCGGAGGGGCCGATGGTGAGAGACCCGAACAAGCACACCTGAATGGCGAGAAAAGGGGAAAGTCGGACCGGTAGAGCCCAACCATTTAGTACTATGTTCTATTAATTGATATTATGTGGTGTATTCGTACTAATTTTTTGTAGGGTTTTGCTTGACATGTTGTCATTTTCCGGGGTGGCCGGATGTTTGATGCTCGCTGTAAAGGGCCTCGACAAAGGCTTGATTTAATTGATTTTTCATTTATGAGAAGCACACTTTTTAATTTTGTTTTCCTCTTTTTTGTGGTGGCTCGCAACTCGATTCTTCATTTTACCCGGAGCGCCCTTTTCGGGTTTTCGCTCCGTCCTCGGCTCACCCTTTTTGTTTTTTTTTCTGCTCTTTTTTGCTTTTTTTTTACGGCTCGCAACTCGATTCTTCATTTTGCTCGGGGCGCCCTTTCGGGTTTTCACCCCGTCCTCGGCTCGTCATATATTATTTTTGACGATGGCTCGCAACTCGTTTCTTCATTTTGCCCGGGGCGCCCTTTCAGGTTTTCACCCCGTCCTCGGCTCTTCGTTTGTGCTTCGTCATTTTAAATCACTCGTTGGCCGGGACGTGGAAGGAGTCTTGGTTTGTGCATGAATCGAGTAATCGATTTTTCTTATTTTGTTTATTCTTTTAGCTTGTTTGGTTGTACCCGGGGGAGGGTTGCCTACGTATCCGCTTTTAGACGAAATCAAACCATGTCCGTAGTTCTTTTAAAAATGTGAGTGATTTTGCTTTAGACTCGTTTATGACAATTATCGATGTGAGATGTTTAGGGCGTATTACATGGGTTTTCACCCTATTTTAAGAACTCAGATGAGGTGATCGGATGTGACCTCTTGAAAGTGACAATTACCGAGATATCGTGTTCAGGTCAGGGCGACTGGTTTGGGTGGTTTTAGAATGTGGAGCTAGGTAGTAAGTGGTTTCGATAGATCAAAAGCTGGAGCTGATTTTGTGGAGTTAAGGCTATGGGGTTACGATTTCGTAATGTGGTAGGAAAGGGGAAGCTGAGTAAAAATGACTCAAACTTCAATCAAGTGGGATGTAAATTACATGGGATCTGATCCCCATATCTGGCCCTAACAGCTGAGATTATCCTATTGAGCTTGAATCGTCAAAATTCCGGACTATCTCCTAACAAGTGTCTCAGGAAGGTCTTAAAGGTTGTAATGTAGGGAGGCTAGTATTTGGGTGCTAGTTGACTGGTCTTTTCATTTTTCATTTTTTTGCTTTTTGTTTGGACTTTGCATTTGAAGTCGAGTTGAATGATTGGGGGTTTCGTTTTGACCGTTAAGTTTGCTCTTGATCAGTAAATTGGGTCGGTTTAGCTTGGCCTTGGTTTCAAATTTCTTTTTGGCTCCTTTTAGTCATTTCAGACTTCTCTTTCTTTTTGTCAGACTAGCACCTGTGGTAGGATTTGGTCGATCTTTATTCGAGGGATATTTATTGTGGGAAATGGGTTTGCCTTCCATCTTTGATCACAAGCTAAGAGACTATCTAGATTTGTCATAGGATTCGAGAATGCTCGTTCTAAGGGATGGTTATGTGGCTTTCTATACCAAACATGGAATAGGTAAAAGAAAAGAACACGACATCTCAGTTCTTGTAATTCCTCATTATTTCGAGGTATGTTTAATTGTTATCGATAAATGGCAGAGTGCCGAGTTGTAAGCAAGAAAGTGCATTATTAAATCAAGCGATTGTTGAGGCGCATTATAAAGGAGGAAAAGTTTATTTCTTTTTATTGATAGTAATAAGCGAGCTATGCGCCCGAGATATTGTTTTCGGGGAGGTGGAGGATAGATCCCCTCGCACCTCCTGACTCGATGTAAAAACAAAAAGACATTTGTTATATTATTAGGTCTAGGCCCTAAGACGAACTAGACTCTGACTCGGACACAGATTTACTAGTCTCGGTGGATGCCCGTGGGTTGTCAGGATCTTCCTCGATATCCCGGACATTCTCCCCTATAGGGTCGAGGTGGGAACAATTGATAGCGTCGTCGAAGAAGAAGAAAGCCCACATGAAGACCCGGAACGACAAAATCGAAGGATCGTGCGAAACAGCAACAACTGTCCAGGCGAGTCGCCCCGAAGCCATGCGAGTCGCGCGCTCCCGCGAGTCGCGCCACGCCCAGGCGAGTCGTCCCGAAGCCATGCAAGTCGCGCCATGCCCATGCGGGTCGCCCGGAGGCCTGGAACTCTTTGCACGTTCCGTCCCTATCTCGTGATTTTTGCTATGTTTTAAGACTTTGGTTTTATTTAGGAAACTTTATTACTAGTTTTTATTATTAGTATTACTAGTATCACTAGGATATTTTATTGTTTTATTATTATTTGTAAACTATTATTAGGTTAAGCTTAGTTGGAGAGAAATAATATTGACATCATTCATCACATCTACTAGTGTAACGTAAGATTGGAAGAAAAGGGAGACCTTGGAAGAACCCTAATTTTCCATCGCAAGTATGTGTAACTAATCTTCTCTACTTAGACTGAGGCCTTTGAAACGCTCAAGAAACGTTTGTGAGTTTGACTATTTTGATTATTAACCTTGATTATTATGAATTGCTTCGTTATTAATTTCGTGATTGTTGTTGTTGATTGCTAGGTGTACAACTAGTATTTAATTGCATCGTTCTATCGTTAGTATCGTTAATTGAGTAGGATTTACTGATTAACTTTACATTAGTAACAACTAGGAATTAATATTGAACGGGATACCTTGATATTAGTACTTAGAAGCGATTCATATAAATATCTAAGGCGCGACTGGATTGTACGTGTTATTTATTCTCTATCGAATTCTCAGATCTATATTGCTTCCGTTTAATTGAACCTAGAATTGGATTGTTTAGGTTGTTTTAAGGTTAGGGTTAATTAAGAACGGGATTCGTTTTAGTTAACTATTCTTAAGAGAATTGGAATTTCATGTTCACGATAGAGTAGTCAAGGTTAGTAATTGAAACCGTTTTACGATGATCAATCGCTATTGAGTGTGAATTTGTGCTTGTGTCTAAGTTCTTTTTCATCATTTGATATCTCAAGTTATTATATTATTTTACTTTTGTTTGTTAGATAATTAATCGTAAACCCCCTGGTTACTACGATCTTTAATATAATTAGAGATTGATTGATTTCGTCTACACTTAGTTAGCATAATTTCGTTATTCTGATTCCCTTGGGTTCGACCCTTATTTCTACTATACTACGTTTTAGTATCTAGATTTAAGTGTTTATAAATTCCAATTTGAGGCATAAGACTTTAGCCTGTCAAATTTTGGCGCCGTTGCCGGGGAATCGGTATTAATTGTTTTTGTGTTTTTTAGTGTAGTTTTTAATTTTTTTTATAGCTAATTTTTATTTTATTTCATTTTGTGTAGTTTATGTATAATACTCGTTCTTCTAACTTGAACCTCGAGGCATTCGACTCAGAGATTGAACGCACCTTTCACAGGTCACGGAGAATCGGAGAGGGAGCAATAGTTATTGAAACACAAGAACTCGAGGATCTAGAGTTTAACGACGATATTCCTATTATTCCCGTGAATACAGAAGTTTCTTCCGAATCCGAACACGAATCGAATATCATGGCCAACACAATTAAGCAGCTGACAGCACCTGACGTTGCACAACAACCTTTGTGCATTATGTATCCACCATTGAGTGCGAATGCCATTTTCGAATTGAAGTCGGGTTTGATCCATCAACTACCCACATTCCATGGCTTAAGCGATGAGGACCCTAACAAGCACTTGTCGGATTTTCATATTGTATGTTTGAGTATGAAACCGGCGTCCGTCACTGATGAGCAGCTTAAGCTAAGGGCCTTTCCCTTCTCGTTGAAGGATTCTGCTAGGGATTGGTTGTATTACATGCCACCGGCAAGTATTGATACGTGGGTAAAAGATGAATAAGGCGTTCCTCGAAAAGTACTTTCCGGCGTCTCGAGCCTCCCAATTGAAGAAGCAGATTAGTAATGCGGAGCAACGAGATGGTGAGATTATGTACGAGTATTGGGAACGCTTTAAGAAGCTATGTGCTACATGCCCATGTAGACACCCAGATTTGGACCTGGTGGCTGCAGAAGTGCCCAACAAACACCCGATGACAATAGGACTGCAACGCGACACAGGTTCGCGATGTTATAGGTGATTTTCCTATAGAACGGATCAAATAACTACTCGCAAAAACTAAAAACTAACATGATGGCAGCCTTAGTCGTGTCGTTACGGTCACATAGACACTAATTAGAGTTAATTCCGACACCAGGACCCCGAGTCGGCTCCGAAACTCGAACCGAGTCAACACCGTGTCAAGTGAGCCTCGGGATGAACACCCGAGGCCCACTAAACCCATGGCTCTAGGTCAAGCCGTGGGAAGCCTTAACAACCAAGAAACATATCATACACTCGTCTCACGGTTTCGGAAATTATCAAAACCGTATCCTCAAAATCCCAACCGCCCCACCCTACGCGCCTGGGTTTTACCATGCTTTACCCCAGACGCCTGAGTCTTAGTGCGCCCCAGCTCAGGCGTCCATATGGGCGACGAGGGCCGAAAACATCTATAAATACCCCACTCCGCCTCATTCATTCGACACACAATTCATTCTTTTCTTCTCCCTCTAAACCCTCGCTAAGGGCACGCACTCCGACACCCGAGGCAAATGATCCACTCGATCGTAGTTCCGATAAAAAAAAGCGACATCGACGCTACTCCTCACCTTTGAGCACCCCACTCGATATCGAGGTGCCTGTGATCGACTAGCTCAAAACTAGTAACGAAGTTCTGCCGGATTAGCCGCAGAACTAGTCCTTAGCAACGAAGCTCTGCCGGAGTATCCGCGGGAAGGTAAAACGTTAACGGAGTTATGCCGGAGTCACTGGTCAAGCTAGGAGGATCCGCCTGTTGATCGAGTCGTCACTAGGTTGCCATCTAAACAAAACTTTCCATATTTGTACTTTCTATTATTATGCACTACGACAACACTAGATGTGGGCACTAGGCCCACAAGCATCTACAAAAATACGTAACGTCCCAACTTCAACCACAAATACTAAAGCACACTAAATAGACCCTAGTAATTCCGAGATCCGTTCTCAAAACTATCTATGCATCGAGTCCCGTTTAGTGTATACTCCGAGGTTGCAATTCCTCACAATGTGATTTACTTACATTCACATTTACAATTTTTCGTATGATTTATTGCTTTTATGACCTTATAATCGCATGCTAAATCACCTAACACGGAATTCAAAACGTAAAATAACTTAAAACTGAACAAAGTGATGGTCGGGTTCCGTATTAGTCCGGGTGATCACCTTATTAGGTTCGACGCATCTCTATTAATGCCGAACCGACGCATCTTAAGCAGAATACCAGGTAAGGTATATCAAAAGAACGACTAATATCCGTATTATCGCGTTAAACCTGATTTGCTAATACGTATAATACATATTACTCTCTACTCTCCAACGTGCATCTTTTCATGGCCTGCTTGTCACGTGAAATCGCATGCAAAGAATGTAAACACTACTATTTTGACGACAAAACTTATCTGTCCTTAAAACAACCGACATAGTAAAAGACATAGGGTTAATACAACGGATGTTACAGTACTTCCACCACAACAAAAGAACTAGGATATCAGCCCACCGATTGATTAGTAGAGGCCGCTATAGTGCAAGCGGGATTGGGTGTTGACATCTATCGGATGTTGGCTTCCGAATACGTACCCTCACCCCTTACTCAGAATCGACGGTTTCCGGATGTCCGAAACCATTGGCAATGAGACTCATTCCACGCATGGAGTGCTTAAGGGTACAAGTCTTTATCTTTAGGTCCCGTGCCACTTAACTTTGAGCCGACAAGGGATCAAAGTTGACTTGAACGGTTTCCGAGTCCACATAATTGACTCGGTGGCGACTCCACAAATCGGCTACGAATTCAGTTCACTAAAAAGGTCGCCTTACCAAATGAATCGGCCTTTAAACATTTACAACCACGTCTCGATCGATTCCCAAACGGAAACACGGGTGACCGCACCCGTCTAGTACAAGTCCGAATCGTCATCCAATCGAAGTCCGACACTTCGCCCTGTATGCGAGATCGGACCGGCCCCCGGCAGGGAGGGGGCCGCGTGGGTGGCCGCCGTCACACGATGAAAATCAGGTCTGTCCCGCGCGGGCACGCGCGGGGCGCCGGGCGGTGTGGACGGATGTCCATAGTTTGGCGACTCCGCTGGGGATTTGGAAACAAGTTTCCAGCGGTGGTGTAACTTGAACGAGGTCGGTGAAGCTCATTTCTTAGTTCCTAGTTGTGGTCACTACAGGTTCTGGCCCTAAAAAGCCCACCCTAACCGATATCAGGACCAATCGACCTCTTCGCGGTAAGATCTTTAGGGACACACGGAGAGATCCTCGATTGACGCTCCGGCCGCCTAACGCTTAACCCGCGGGATTAATAAGCGGATAGTCCAAACGGACGGTATGACACTCATCTCCTTAGATCATTGTCAATACCTAAGTAAAGACTATTCGTGGGAGGTAGCCTACCCTAACCTACCCGTGTCTGCATCCTGCATGAGTGTACGCGTTCCTAGTTATGTGTAGCGTGTTTGAACAATACAACCCAAATAAAACACTAAAAATCGGGATTCAACCACGCCAACATATTCAACCGCACCCAATTCCGTTTTCGAGAATACCCCATCTTTTCGAAACGACAATTTAACATCAATACTCTGATCGAATCGTGATTTCTGAAAAGGGAAAACATTTTTAGATGTCGTTATCATGGCAAAATTTACACTCACTGCTTTCAAAAAAAAAATTTTTAGTGCCATCACCTTGGCCAAATTAGAACCCATTAACAACAATTGCCGTTAATGCAACCGAAACTCCCAATTAATGGGGTTAAGGCCACCACGCGGTTCCATTTTATTTCAAAAAAAAACCTTTTTACACACATACCGTTAGCACAACCGAAGCTTCAATTAATGAAGTCAAGAAACTCAAAAAGCGGTTACACTTTCAAAACACTTTCTTACAATGCACACCCCTACCGTCTAATGCTAGTTAGTATAACCGACGAACGTGGGTCACAAATTTTAAAAGTTTTTTCCAACGAGCGAAAGTTTTATAACAAAACGCTATTCACCACCTAAATCCCTCACTAAGGATTTAGTTACACCTTTAAGGAGACTGTCATCAGACTTCGCGCTCTACCACGAGCATCACGCACCCCGCGAGTATCGAACTAGCTAATTAATAGTAGTTTCGATAGAAGCATCGCGTAATTATTTTCAAAAAAACCGGTTCCCCTAAAAGAAATGCGCTCCTTTCAAAAAAAACATTTACACTTTCGCTATTGTCGGATTCCCGACGCATACGTATAGCAACACATTTTCACATCACGAACGATGTCACCACACCATCGTCACCCTGATTTTACAAAATCATCCTTTTTCAAAAACTTTCCTCTGCAAATATTGGTCGTTTTCGAAAAAAAAACTAAAAGTCCTTTGATCCTGAGCCGGGATCGCGATAAACTTCTTACGTCGTACAACCGTGTGATTAACTGTCTGTGTTAGTTACTAGGATCATCTCTACTCGAGTTCTTACATTTTGGGTCGTCTCATTCCGAGAAGTCCTTTTTAAACCTCGCCTTCGAGGTTTATGTCAAATCATCTCGTTACAGAGACCTAAGATCCATAAGGCGTTCCGTCGAATACACCAAGAGTCTGAAGTACCCTAGTTCCTAACCAAGTGACCGCGCACACACGCGAGTCAAGGGTCTCATTTCCGCGTCACTCAGTCACGAGCATTCCTCGAGTCCCTAAGTCGTCCGGTGGATCCGTTCTAACCTTTTAATCATTTCCCATTAGAATCACTCCCCGACATGTCGGTAGATTCAAGCGCCATCAAAAGCATCCGCAACGATGTCAGTGCCCTAGCCAAATGGGTTCGCAAAATCTATATTTCAGTAACCCGTTTGACTTTATCCGTCCGTTACATCGATAGCCGCCTCAATTTCCTTGAGAGTAGAGACATCGAAAGCGATACAAACGCTAACCTGCGTGATTACCATGCCCAAAAGCCTACCCAGGATAGATTATCCCAATGCTCCGCCCGATCGGAGCTTCCTAAAGTCGATACGAAAGGAATACCAAGACCTTACAAGGCCACACCAAACAAAGTAGGAAAGTCACCGAGAAAGTTTACCCCAATCAACTTATCTTACACCGATGCCCTTAGGTGCCTAGTCGATCAAGGGTTACTCTCACCTTTGGATCCCACTCTGGACCCACCAGTCGGCAAACAAGGCAAAAGTTGGACCCCTAATGCTTATTGCCTGTACCACCGTGGTAACGGGCATGATACCGAATCTTGCTTTCGACTCAAACATGTCATACAAGATATGATCAAAAACGGGACCATTAATCTCCCTCCACCCGAGAAACCAAACAATACCACAAACCCATTTAGCGTTCACACTATCCCTGGCGACACCATCAGTTGTTTCCACCGCGACCCTATAGAGGAGAATGTCCGGAATATCGAGGAAAATCCTGACAACCCACGGGCATCCACCGAGACGAGTAAATCTGTATCCGAGTCAGAGTCTAGTTCGTCTTAGGGCCTAGACCTAGTAATATAAAAAATATCTTTTCGTTTCTCGCATCGAGTCCGAAGGTGTGAGGGGATCTGTCCTCCAACTCCTCGAAAACAATATCACAGACACATAGCCCGCTTATTACTATCAATAAAAAGAAATAAACTTTTCTTCCTTTATGATACGCCTCGACAATCGCTTGATTTAATAATGTACTTTCTTGCTTACAACTCGGTACTATGCCATTTATCGATAATAGTCAAACATACCTCAAAACAACGAGGAATTACAAGAACTGAGATCCCGTGTTCTTTGCTTTTACCTATTCCACGTCTGGTATAGAAAGCCGCAAACTATCCCATAGGACGAGCATTCCCGAATCTTATGACAAATCTAGATAGTCTCTTAGCTTGTGATCAAAGACGGAAGGCAAACCCATTTCCCACAATATATATCCCTCAAATAAAGACCGACCATTTCCTACCATAGGTGCTAGTTTGACAAAAAGAAAAAGAAGTCTGAAACGGCCAAAAGGAGCCAAAGAAAAAAAATGAAACTAAGGCCAAACTAAACCGGCCCAATTCAATGATCAAGACCAAACTCGATGGTCAAAATGAAACCCCCAATCATTCAACTCAACTTCAAATGCAAAGTCCGAACAAAAACAAAAAAAAGAAAAATGAACAGACTAGTCAATTAGCACCCAAATATCGGCGTCCCTACATTACAACCCTTAAGACCTCCCCCGAGACACCTGTTAGGAGACGGTCCGGAATTTTGAGGATTCAAGCTCGATAGGATAATCCCAACCGTTAGGACCAGACATGGAAATCAAATCCCACGTAATTAACAACCCACCCGATTGAAGTCTGAGTCATTTTTACTCAGCTTCCCCTTTCCTACCACATTACGAAACCGCGACCCCATAGCCTTAACTCCACAAAAATCAAGCTCCAGATCTTAGTTCATCAGAGCCACTCACTACCTAGGTCCACATTCCAAAATCGTCCAAGCCAGTCACCCTGACCCAAACACGGTATCTCGGTAATTGTCACTTTCAAGGGGTCACACCTGAACATTTCACATTAATTTTATCTAGGGTGAAAACCCATGTGAGTACACTCTAAACATCTCACATCAATAATTGGCGTAACGAGTCTAAAGCAAAATCACTCACATCTAAAAAGAACTACGAACATGTTTTGATTCCGTCTAAACACGGATACGTAGGCAACCCGTCCCCAGGTACAACCAAACGACCGAACAAACAAAATCGATTAATCGATTCATGGACAAACCGGGACTCTCCCCACGATCCGATTAATGAGTGATTTTAAAATGACGAAGCACAAACGACGAGCCGAGGACGGGGTGATAACCCGGAAGGGCACCCCGGGCAAAATGAAGAAACGAGTCGCGAACCACCACGAAAAAAAAACAAAATAAATAAATAAATAAATATATGTGCTTCTAATTAATGCAAAATCAATTAAATCAAGCCTTTGTCGAGGCCCTTTACATCAAACATCCAAAATCCGGCTACCCCGAGAAACGACAACGCGTCAAGTAAAACCCCACCAAAAACTAGTGCTAATACACCACATAATGTTAATTAATACAACATAATACTAAACGGTTGGGCTCTACCGGTCCAACTTTTCCTTTCCCTTGCCATTCGGGTATGCGTGCTCGAGTCTTTCACCATCGACCCCTCCTAACACGAGCTTCCACTGCCCTAGCCAAAAGCGGGCCCAACCAATCCCACTTCCCCTTTCTCACTCACATTTTCAATATGAGTCTTGCTGGTCTCGGCCCGTTTAGATGAACTGACGAATACTAGGATCGGTAACGCCGTCTTTGGTCGGGCACATAGCAACATTAGCCCACTTAGCTTCCTTATTCTGTAGTACAATCATCTCCACAATTTTTAACCTTTCTCTCACATCCGACAACCCCGAATGTCGGGAACGACCTCCTGAAGTCGCGAAACCCCTTTCCAAAAGCCTAAATGCCCGCGCAAGAGTAATAGGTCCACGCAGATATCACATTTCACCCGTCGGACCCACCAGACTTAGACGTGTTTTCATTTTTTTGAGGGGGGTAAGCTACCCCCACCTAGGCGTGTTGCAGCCTTTTAACGGTTATCGTCAGGTCGCGTCTGTAGCCTAATAAGGCAATATCAAGAGTATGCAAAAAGTGGTCTAACTTTTTTTTCAAAATTTGCCCGAATTTTAAATTTTGTTTCGAATGTCAAAGCAACTGCACTCATCTCCTAATATACTCGGTCAAAACGCGTTAGTGTTTTACGTTAACATTTTGCATCTCATCCATCTCAAGTCAAAACATTTTTGATCGACGTAATATCTGATCCGATTCCCAGCTCAAACCCACGCATTTCAAAACCTCCAAAAGAAACTGTTTTTATACTCTCATGCAACGCTAACGCACCCTAAACCGGGTCACATCGCAAAATGAATGAACGCAAAAGTGATTACTTGTCAATCTAGATAAACAATTCTCCAAACGAAAGCGCAAGACTAATCCAACCAATTCAAATACTAAGAATCTAAAACAAATATACAAAATATACAAATCCTTATACAAATCGAGGCTAGGAAGGACCCCTAGAAGCCGTATCGACGGCAATCACAATCTCGCAAAGCTGGTCATCTAACCCTAGGTCCTCCAGGTCTATAAGAAGAGACTCACTACCGTCCATCCCCGACAGCATATCTAGGGTAGCTGTCTCGGGAATCCCTCCAACCTCCTCCGTAGCACCCGTAGCCTCAGCCTCAGCCTCCCTTTCGATCTGATGCCTAGCCTCACCCTGTGCTGATGGTCTCGCCCTAGGATCGAACCAGCTGCTCCTTTGGGAAGACAATCTCGTCAGCTCGAGATTGCAGGAGCCGTTGTGCCTCAACCTCTCTCACTTCGAGCTCGGTCACCCGAGTCTCTAATTGCCCCACCATATCCAGAACATCCTGCAAATACGCTTAAGCATTAGGAAAGTACACCAACAGCCTAGAAAACTACCCTAGTCACGCAAACTCACCGATTGAGGCCCCGAAGTGTCACGGGAAACCCTTGAGGCATAGGCCCGAAAGCAGTTGGCAGCCTGCCACAACCGCTAATGGCAAGCCGAGAAAACCTGAGAGTGCAACCATAGAAATTAGGCGAACTGACCCTAATTCTTAGAGCCCAAACGAAGAACAAAAAAACTCACCCGGTACACCCGGTCACGCCACTCAATCCCGACATCCGTCTCCTCAGTAGAGCACGAGGGGAGGGGCTCAGTAAAGGGTATCCCAGCCGCATCCACCCTAAGCAACATCAGGGGAAAATCTGGGGGCTGGATCTCATCTGCCGGGTCGGCCAGCTGAGAAGACAAAAGATTGGTCGGTCAAAGGGCAAATAAACAATAAACCGCAAAACAAACACTAGAACCGAGAATTAGAACCTCACCACGAGGTGATGAGCTAGAATTCTAACCTTGTGTCAGGACGTACGGGCCAAGGGACAGTCTTAGGTAGACAGTTTCTATGAGGCGTAGGTCTCCCAAAAGGTAACGGAGGCGTGCAAAGGTTTCGTCGGGCCGGACGGAGATTGGCCCTCGAGTGCAAAGGCAGAAGGGAGCTTGACTGCGAGACCTACCAGTCGAGCAGGGACAAAAGTCGGCCTTAGTGATCCGACGGTGCCGAGTGGAAGGTCCGTCGCTCAACGGATAAAAGTTACTCTAGGGATAACAAGCTGATCTTCCCCAAGAGTTCACATCGACGGGAAGGTTTTGCACCTCGATACCAAGCTAGCCGCCGGGTGACGTAAGACAGATAGGAGGCACCAGGCACCAAGAGTGTATCGCCTCCCTCTCCGTCCCTATCCTCGAGGATCTCTGCAGCGGTCGGTGGTCTGAACATGGTCCGGGGAGGATCAACCGGTACCCTAAAGTCGTCGTACAGACACTGACGCACCAGCCGCTCGCCCAGATACCAAACCGGGCGAAATAATGCAGGAAGGAGCACCCTCCTATAACTTTTAGGCCTCAGCTCCGTAGCCACATACTCCGGCACGCCCTCGTAATCAGCCCAAGGGCGGGCCACAAACTATACAAACAAAACCAACATCCTAGTAAATCCCGAACCTTGTGGGCTATTGAGCAAAATAAGCCATAAAAATAAAAGAATGAAACTTACATCTTCAACGCGTAGCTTGTTAACTAACGCATTCTCCGGCGGGTAATGGCTGATTGTGCTCTTAGGCTGAGCAAGCCTCCACTTGATCCCCGCCGGAAATCTCTTTGGGTGCACCCGCACCGTCTTAGGTGCCAAATACGGGAAGTAGGAGTAGATCCATGCCTGCAACAAACCTATAATACACTTAGCAACACTAGGCCATGAGCAAATAGGAATTCAAAATACAAAGGAGAGAATAGTAGCTAACCTCCAGTATAAGGCCCAGACCCACAATGGGCACAGCCGAGGCCGACTCTATCACCAGCGGCCTCACCATGACTTGCAAGCACCGAGTCATCTTCGCGAAAGCCGCGGTCACCCAATCGTAACGACCCAGCTGCGCCAGGTCCTCTAGGAAAGGCATGATCCTGGTGCTGAACCTCTCACCCTTGTCCGAGAAATGGTTTGACCCTAGGAAATACCACAACCACAACCGAGCATTCTGCTCCGGTGTGTTGGGTTCCTGACCCTCCAACACCGCCACTCGCTCGAATTGGTTGGTGATATAAGAACTCACTATAGCGTGAGGCGCACTATATGCCTCACGCGGTAAACAATCCCCGATGAGGTCCCGAACCCCATCACTATCTAAACTAGGGCCTTCGACGGCCCACCTAATCCTATCCGGCCCCCATGGCAAATCGGAAATCATGCCAAAATCCTTTAAGGTCATCCCGACCTCCTCAAAAGCCATGTGGAAGGTCGAAGTAGTATCGTGGAAGCGATCTATCATCGCTCTAATCACCATAAGGTTGCACTTAGTCTTGCAACCTACCAATCTAACCCAGTGCCCAACCACAGGACCTAGAGCGTTCCTCTCGATAATCCTCTTCACCGTAGGGGTCAACTTCTGAAAATAGAAACCAAGACACGTAGTAAAACCCGAGAAAGTCCTCATCGGACCTGGGGGCTGCAAACCAAAACAACGCAAGGATAAACATAACAAACCTAACCTAACCCGAGCCAAAAAATAAAACATGAGACATAAATAATAAGCACGAATAGGACACTCACCAGACCCCGCACGACGCGGTGAGAAATTTGACGGTCAAGGTGAAACATCAGCTGATGACCATCCCAATCCCGAGCCCACTCATAATCCACATAGACAGTCTCCTCATCCTCCGGTACAGGAACCGGAACGTGAGCCCTCCTAGCAACCGTCTCCGGAAGCTTACGCTTCTTCACTTTGTCAAATTCAGCCTCGTTAATAGTCTCGGGATCGTGACGCTGGGACGAGATGCTCCTTTGTCTCCTGCGAATCCCTCGGGGAGTCTGCGAACTAGCCCCGGTAGCCTCCACACTAACACTAGCCCTAGCACTAGCACCAACCGAGGAAGTTCCCTCGGGATGCTCGGTATCATCTCTAGCTGTAAACAAAAACAAAAAAAAGAAACATAACCCTAGTCAGGCTAAGTCAGCTTAAACAGGTCAAAATAGGCTTAAAAGTTCAGATAAGAATATCAAAATTCAAAGAAAGCCTCTATCACACATTTTCGATCCTGATCACAATGGAAGTGGTTTCGGAAAAATCCGACATCGTTACGGCACCTTTTGGTCCGTCTTAAGACACCCAAAACCTTACGGAAGGTCCTAAAAGTCATCCTAGCCTATACGAACCGACAAGAAAGCGACCCACACCCTCATAAACACTATTTGAACAAAATTATGCAAAACAAATACGGGAATAATCGAGAAACGATCCTTAAACCCTAGCATTCCAAACACATTCCAATAAAAGGCCATTGTCGCACCTCGAGTATCCTTATCAAGATTATAACTAACCTAACAAGCTCTAATCGACCCTAATTCAACAATGGAACCAAGTACAAGCTTCGAAACTTAGCAAATAAAAAACACCCAAATCGATTTTCTAGGGTTTTTCAACAAAACTAACTCATAATCAATCAAATCAAACAAAACCGACATTAAGCGAGCAAAGAATACTAACCCGGAGTCGACATTGTCGTAAATAGCGGAAACCAAAATGAAATTTAGCAAAGAGAAGTCGAGAAGGCGTTTTGGGGCGAATGACTTGACGCGTTCAAGTTTTGTGGTTGAATGAACGAGCGCCCCAACTTTCGCATTACTTAAACAGACCCGGATCACAAAAATCCGACCGCCCCGAGTGACGCGCCCGAGTCCTGGTTCGCTGGGGGCTAGGCGCCCGAAGACTGAGCCGCAGACAAACGCACGCCTAAATAGTCCGGCACAGATTAAAATAAAGCAAAGCAAACGAACTCAAAGTCGATACATATAAAACATGCACCTACTAAGACAAGCAAAATAACAATAATGGGACAACTATTAATCAACATCGATAATACACTCTCGACAATAAAACAAGCAAAAGAAATGCACTTAACCTAAACGCTACACCCGGACACGTAACAAAGCAAATCTAAACCAAAATAATCTATGTAAACTTTAAGCAAATCTCAAATGCATAAACAAACCAAAACAAGAGCAATAACAAACCCAAACAAAGTAAGGCAAGCTGCAAAACAAGAATAACTAAGACAAAATCACAAATCAAGCATTTAACTAAAATGAATAAACAAACAACAATTTTTGCCCGAGGGTCAGAGTTATCCCGGAGGCACAACAACAACATTTTTGCCTGAGGGTCAGAGTTATCCTGGAGGCACAACATCATTTTTGCCCGATGGTCAGAGTTATCCTCGAGGCACAGCAACAACATTTTTGCCCGAGGGTCAGAGTTATCCCAGAGGCACAGCAACAACAATTTTTGCCCGAGGGTCAGAGTTATCCCGAAGGCACAACAACAACATTTTTGCCTGAGGGTCAGAGTTATCCCGGAGGCACAAAAATTTTGCCCGAGGGTCAGAATTATCCCGGAGGCACATCAATTTTGCCCGAGGGTCAGAGTTATCCCGAAGGCACAGCAATTTTAGTCCTCGGGGTCATAAGCATCCCGAAGACGATCGCTCGAGTGGAGACTAACGCCCTCGAATGGTTTTATATTCCTTTGTTTTGTCCTAGGGGTCAGAAGCATCCCGAAAGACAGCTATTCGAGTGGAGACTAACGCCCTCGAATGGTTTTATATCACTTTATTTTGGTTCTAGGGGTCAAAAGCATCCCGAAAGACAGCTATTCGAGTGGAGACTAACGCCCTCGAATGGTTTTATATCACTTTATTTTGGTGCTAGGGGTCAAAAGCATCCCGAAAGACATCTATTCGAGTGGAGACCAACGCCCTAGAATGGTTTAATATCATTTTGTTTTGTCCTAGGGGTCATAAGCATCCCAAAGACGATCGCTCGAGTGGAGACTAACGCCCTCGAACGTTTTGTTTCATCAAAGGTTCACAAGCAGCCCAAAATATACTTGTACAAATAAAGCCAACTCAATTCGTTGCTAGAGCGCAGAAACACTTAGAATTAAACAAAACCTCTAAATAAACCAAAGAAGATGAAGCGCGCGCGCACAAAGAATCAAGAATAAGATGTCAAGCAACGGCCTGGGCCCAAGCAAGCAACCGCAAGCGAAGACGTCAGGTATGATTTCTAAGCTATGGCTATCGAGCCTCAACACGTAGTCCACCGGACTTAAAACGACCCGACCGGACAGCCACCAGGTCGTAATCTTCGATTGACCTGGGCGACTATACTTTGACTTTCGCCTTGTCCAAGCCTCAGTCAAAGTGGGGGCTTTTGTAGACACCCGGATTTGGACCTGGTGGCTGCAGAAGTGCCCAACAAACACCCGATGACGATAGGACTGCAACGCGACACGGGTTCGCGATGTTATAGGTGGTTTTCCTATAGAACGGATCAAATAAATACTCGGAAAAATTAAAAACTAACAGGATGGCAGTCTTAGTCGTGTCGTTACGGTCACATAGACACTAATTAGAGTTAATTCTGACACCGGGACCCCGAGTCGACCCCGAAACTCGAACCGAGTCAACACCGTGTCAAGCAAGCCTCGGGATGAACTTCCGACGCCCACTAAACCCACGGCGATAGGTCAAGCCGTGGGAACCCTTAACACCAAAGAAACATATCATACACCCGTCTCACGGTTTTGGAAAGTATCGAAACCGTATCCTCAAAATCCCAACCGCCCCACCCTACGCTCCTGGGTTTTACCACGCCTTAGCCTAGGCGCCTGATTTTTGGTGCGCCCCAGCTCAGGCGTCTATATGGGCGACGGGGGCCGAAAACACCTATAAATACCCCACTCCGCCTCATTCATTCGACACACAATTCATTCTTCTCTTCTCCCTCTAAACTCTCGCTAAGGGCTCGCACTCCGACACCCGAGGCAAACGATCCACTCGATCGTAGTTCCGATAAAAAAAGCGACATCGACGCTACTCCTCACCTTCGAGCACCCCACTCGTTACCGAGGTGCCTGTGATCGACTAGCTCAAAACTAGTAACGAAGTTCTGCCGGATTAGCCGCAGAACTAGTCCTTAGCAACGAAGCTCTGCCGGAGTAGCCGCGGGAAGGTAAAACGGTAACGGAGTTCTGCTGGAGTCACTGGTCAAGCTAGGAGGATCCGCCTGTTGATCGAGTCGTCACTAGGTTGCCATCTAAACAAAACTTTCCATATTTGTACTTTCTATTATTATGCACTATGACAACATTAGATGTGGGCACTAGGCCCACAAGCATTTACTAAAATACGTAACGTCCCGACTTCAACCACAAATACTAAAGCACACTAAATAGACCCTAGTAATTCCGAGATCCGTTCTCAAAACTATCTATGCATCGAGTCCCGTTTAGTGTATACTCCGAGGGTGCAATTCCTCACAATGTGATTTGCTTACATTCGCATTTACAGTTTTTCGTATAATTTATTGCTTTTATGACCTTATAATCGCATGCTAAATCACCTAACACGGAATTCAAAACGTAAAATAACTTAAAACTGAACAAAGTGATGGTCGGGTTCCGTATTAGTCCGGGTGATCACCTTATTAGGTTCGACACATCTATATTAATGCCGAACCGACGCATCTTAAGCAGAATACCAGGTAAGGTATATCAGAAGAACGACTAATATCCGTATTATCGCGTTAAACCTGATTTGCTAATACGTATAATACATAGTACTCTCTACTCTCCAACGTGCATCTTTTCATGGCCTGCTCGTTTCCGACACATTTAGAGCCAACGAAGAGAAGCGACGATCACCCAGTGGCTTAGACTCGATCCCGAACCCTTGGGACCCATTCTCGAGCCCCTTAGACCCGATCCCGAGCACCGAGAATCGATGAGAAGCCTAACAAGAGCAACTAGGGACCTTTGGGACCATAAGGGAGGCTTACAAGACCCCTCCCGGGTGGGAAGAGTAGCCATCCCGACCGGGAAGGAGTGCGCGAAAACAACACCCACTGATGGGCCATCCCGACCGGGAAGGACGACCCATCCCGACCGGGAAGGAGCTGCTGTAGCCGCGTGACTTTCTTTTCTTCTACTTCATTCTTGTAACCTTATAAATACCCTTCCTTTGTATTGTTTAAGCATCTTAGACTCCTCTACATTATTCGAAATCCTAGATAGACTTCCTCCTCTCATTAGCTTAATCTTTCCATAAACTTTTGTTAATCTTAGATTGATCTTAGTAATTAGTCTTGTATTAAGGGGATTCTTGAAGATTCATCCAAGATTGACAACCTTGGGAGATTTATTTGGGTTTTTCTTGTTAATACAAGTTCTTATCTTTTCATCTTCTTGTTAGTAGGTATAATCTTCTTACTCTCTTTACTCTTAATCCTTGTTTAATCTTTCAAGTTTCAATCTTTTCTTATTGTTCTTGTTCTTGTTAGTTTCATTATGAATGTTTCGATATTTGTGTTGTTTCCTCTTATTATTGTTAGTATTAGCTTCATTATGAGCGAGTAGACTTATTGTGGGGTTAGTAGGGAGAATAAGTGTGGATTATGGGTAATTAGGGTTTGATTAAGGGTAAAGGTGGATTCTTTGTTACTAGTCACATGTTAAGAGCTCGATGTGTTTGTTGAATTGCTTGTTTGAGTTGTAGTGGCCATGCTTCTCATACTTGTTTTCATCTTCTCATTGTGTGATTGATTTGTGGTTGAATTCTTGTGTATTGGGTAATATCTTGCATGAGTATTCGGGTCTTGTCTTAGACACGAGAGTGCGGACATTGGCTTTGACGCGAGAGCGCGGACCGACCTTAGTAACTAGGTGACACCTACACCCCTTGATTGCCCAACTATCTTACTACACTTATGAACCCAAACTAACCCTACCCCTTTCCATATTTGATTTATCCATCTTGTTAGTAATCATTCTTCTAGTTTATTGTTTCAATTTAGCTCTAGTGTTCTTATTAGTTCTTGTTATACATAGTTCATTGTTAGCCCGCTCTCATCATCGCCAATCATCATAGTTAGCAATTTCTTGTTAGTTAGTCTCCCTTTGTATTGTGTTGGTAATTTAGTCTTGTTTGTGAGTTGACCCTAGTCTAGACAACCTCTACCGTCCCCGTGGACTCGACCCGACTTTCCCTAGCTACCCGTTAGGTTTAGTTGGTATTACTTGTTGGTGGAGACCCATGGCAAATCCCTACCATCAATTTGGCGCTGTTGCCGGGGACGGTGCATGTTTAGACTTAGTTTGCTTATTAGCTTGACTTAGTTACCCTTCTTGTGTTCTTTTTCTATCTCGTGTGCATATTTTGTAGGCTTTTTCTTAGTTTCTTTAGCTTTCTTCTCTCTTTGTCTTGGGTTGTGTTTGTTTATTGTCTTTGCCTAGTGCCCATAAAGCACTAGGTGTTCTCACGTTTGTTCCAAGTGTGTAGTGCATGCCTAGGAGGAGAGACGACTTCTTTCTCTTCAATCCAGAGCCGGAGAGACTGAGCCTTTCGCCAACGGACGATTGATCGGGTTAGAAATTCTCAACCGGGTACTCGCAATACCATTGAAGAGGAAGCCCAAGGATCCGACTTTAACGAGCAACCTCAAGGCAATACCGAAGGGATCTTCATAAATCCTTTTGGTACTTCTTCAAGTCACTCTTCTCAACCTAGTTCTCCTTCAACTTCTACATCAACACCATCTACACCATCATCTCCCTTGCATCCAATCATGCCGAAGTTCTCATCTCATTCAACCTTCACGAAAGACGTTTTGTCCGGTCCCACCGCTTTACCGGAGACATACACCGGAAAATTTGTGGCTAAAACGGCTTTTATCCAATTGGTTGAAAGAAGTCCATTTAGTGGGTTGCCTACCGAAGACCCGCACCAACACATGGAGACCTTCTCCGATTATTGTGATGCTATTTCTCAAATCGGGATTACTCAAGACCAAATTCGTGGGGTTCTTTTCTCGTTTTCTCTTATTGGTAAAGCTAAGCAATGGATCAAGAGTCTCGATAAGGCAACCATGGGGATTGATACTTGGAAGAAACTTGCATTGGCGTTCTACCAAAAGTTCTACTCTCCGGAAAAGACGAATTTGCTAAGGGCCTCCATCACCGGTTTCCAACAACAGGATGAAGAGAGCCTTTATGAAGCATGGGAGCGGTTCAAGGCTTTGGTTAGATTGTGCCCCCACCATGGTTTATCACAATGGTTCCTTGTACAACAATTTTGGAATGGGTTATATGAAGACTCAAGGGCCATACTCAATATGGGGTCTAATGGAAGGTTCACCGAGGTCGATGATGATCAAACATGGTCAAGGATCGAAGAAATGGTGGTCCATAACTCTCAATACTCAAGGCCAAGAAAGGAAAGTAGAGGAGGAAGGCATGAGATTGACGCCATTACACAATTAAGTGCCGACCTTGGAGCACAATTAAAGACACACATGGATACTATTGACAAGAAGCTCCAACACCATTTTAATTAAGGTCAAAGCACTAGTTCCTCCAATCAACAATCAATCCATCAAATTAATGCTTTGGGAACGGTTACACCTACATCTTATTATGGGATATGTGAGATTTGTGGTATACATGGACATGAGCCTTAATATTGTCGAAGTAGAATTGAGCAAGTGAATGCTTTCCAAGCATTCAAGCAAGGTGCCCCATATTCTAACTTCAGGGCTGAAATTGTACCAAATCAACATATGTTCCAAGCTTTCCAACAACAAGCCCAACAACAATACCGTGTACCTTATGTTCCTCCTCCCTTAAGGGACAACAACCAAGGTTTCCAAGGTTATCAAGGCAATCAAAGGCCTTTTAACAATTTCCAACAACATAACCAAGGTGCCTTCAACAACAATCAAGGGTTTCATCAAGGGAACTTCAATCATCAAGGTGGTTTCCAAGGAAACCAACATTCTCAAGGATACCAAAGCAACAACCAAGGTTACCACAATCAGAATCAAGGCAATACTTAAGGGTTCCAAGGGAACTTTCAACAACAACAAGGGTCCCAAAATCAACAACAAGAGAACAAGCAAAGGAGCCGGTCTCTAACTCATGACTATGGCATTCCCCTCGCCATTAACAATACCCCACACAATCAACAATCTCCACCCAGAGACCCGGAGATACAAAAGACAATCTTGGAGATACAAAGAAGCCAATTGGAGATGCAAAAAGCTCAACATGAATTCTTTACTAACCTTCAAATGGAAAACAAGGCAAGAGATACGCATGTGAAAATGCTTGAAACTCAACTAGCTCAAGTAGCTTCGGGTAGTTCTTCAAGACAAAAGAGGCGACTACCTCCTCAAGGTATACCGACGACGTTTGAACATGTGAATGCCATCACCTTGAGGAGCGGCGCATCCTATGATTCTCCCTTGTTTCCTAGTGAGAAACAAGCCATGAAGGAAGTGCAATCTCCATCTCAAGACGATGAAAATTGGGGAAACCTCATAGAGGAGCAAGGGTGGGAAGTTGAGAAACCCCATGAAGACAAGCTTCCCCCACCCCAAGAGAAAGACAAAGGAAAAAAGAAAATGTCAATTGAAAAGTCCCAACCTCATGAGCAAGATAAGATTCACATCAAGTTGCCTTTCCCAACAAGGCAAATGAAGACTAAGGTGGATGTTCAATTTGACAAGTTTGTTGACATCGTGAAGGAATTGGATGTGAGCATCCCTTTCACCGAGCTAATTACCCAAGTCCCGGCATATGGAAAATTCATGAGAGAAATCTTGGCTAGGAAGCGATCCTTTGATAAGGAAGAGACTATAGCATTCACAAGAGAGGTGAGCGAGCTTATTCAAGGCTCCACACTTCCTAAATTGAAGGATCCGGGTAGTTTCTCAATCCTGTGCACCATAGGGAACTTGAAGATTGAAAGGGCATTATGTGATTTGGGAGCAAGCGTGAGCATTCTTCCTTATTCCATTTGTGAGAGACTTGGGATGAGAGAGCTTAAGTGTACCTCTATCACACTCCAAATGGCCGATCGTTCCCTAAATCGATCATTAGGAATGTTAGAGGACGTGCCATTAAGAACAGGAAAATTCTTCATCCCAGTTGACTTTCTCGTGCTTGATATGCCGGAGGATGCCATCACTCCCATTATCCTAGGCCGCCCATTTCTACATACCGTCGGTGCAATGATCGATGTGAAGAATGGTAGGATCACCTTTGAGCTAGGCGACGAGAAGCTCGCCTACAAATGAAGAATCGTGCAATATGATCCATGCCATGAAAGACTTCGATCTAGGGAATGAGTTGGGTGAAAGCTTGAAAGAAGACAAGAATTTGTGTGGAATTGAAGATAGTGATTCCGAGCTTGGGGCGGATGAATGCCCATGTGATATGTTTGATGACAAGTCGATTGGCAAGAAGAAAGTTGAGCCTCCCTTGGGGCCTTGTGAAGATGAGTGGAAGTTTGGGTATATACCGACGGATCGAAAGTACAAGTTCAAGCCATTGAATTTTGTAGATCGGGATGCCCCGGGGACTTCTAGACAAGGTTGTGAAGAACCTTGGAATGTGGATTGGTATTCCACAAGCTTGATCGAAGATTTCTCGAGAGCCTTCGATTTGTTACTCCGTGCTCTTGATGGCGATGGAGATATCTATAGTGTTGTTGAAAAATGATTGAAGAATGTACCATCCTTGGTTTGACGGAGTTCCAAAAGAACCGTCTTATTGTATATATCTTTTTCTTTTTCTTTTTCTTTTGACTTTTCTGAATTCTTGTTATTTGGATGTTTGATGAGCTATGTGAGGAAGGGATTTTGATGGATATTTATTGAGCATGTTTGATAAGTTATAGTGAAGATGAAGTCTTGAGTGAGTAGTTGATGATAGAAGCTTGGACTTGGGTATGGGAGTCGGTTTTTGAGGATTTTGACAAGCTTTTGGGGACGAGATTTTATATCTCGATGTATTGGTTCTCTTGTGGGTGAAGCTATCAATGATATGAAGGGTTAGAAGCTCATCCCGACCGGGAAGGAACCGTCCCGACCGGGAAGAAGGAACCATCCCGACCGGGAAGGATGTCATCCCGATCGGGATGAGTGATAAGTGTAGTTTGTAGTGCCTAATTTGTTGTGTATTGGTCCCATTTCTCTTGTGAAATCGCTCTTTGGAGCGGTTTCTGAGCTACTTATGCTTCTTCTAGTTCGTTTTAGGTTCCCAAGGCCATTCATGGAGAATTGGAACGATTCCGACTCGTTTCATACACTTTCGGAGCCAACGAAGAGAAGGAACGATCACTCGGTGCCTTGGATTCGATACCGAGACCTTGGGACCCATTCCCGAGCCCCTTAGACTCGATCCCGAGCCCCGAGAATCGATGAGAAGCCCATGAGAAGCAAGGAGGGACCTTGAAGATCATATTGGAGGCCTAGAAGACCCATCCCCGTCGGGAAGGACCTCATCCCGTCCGGGATGAGGTGCACAAATGCGAAGGGTCTGTTTTGGGTCCGTCCCGGTCGGGACCATTCCGTCTCGGTCGGGACCACTCCGTCCCGGACGGGACCATCTCGTTCCGGACGGGATGGCCCTGCTGCAGCTCGTGTTTGCTTCTTTTCTTCTCCTTATTCATTGTAACCCTATATATACCCTCCCTCTTATATTCTTATGTTATGTTCTTCATTACCCAATAAACCCTAGACTACTTTAGGTTAGATTAGCTTAGATTAGTGTAGATTAGTCCTTAGTTAATCCTTAATCTTAGATTATCCTTGTATTAATTGAATTCTTGAAGATCTCTACCAAGATTGACAACCTTGGTTGATGTATTTGGGTTTTCTCTTTTATGCAAGTTTTCCTTCTTCCTTTCATCTTCTAGTATGGTATAATCTCTTTTCCCTTCTCTTTATCTTGTTTATTCATTCAAGTTTTAATCTTTGTTCATTGTATTGTTCATTGTTCATAGTTTTCACTAGTTTCATTATGTATGTTTTGTTGTTTATGTTGATTTCTCTTGTTTATGTTAATGTTTGTTTAGATATGTGTGAGTAGACTTTTTGTGGGGTTAGTAGGGTGATTAAGTGTTGATTATGGATGATTAGGGTTTTATTGAGGGTAAAGGTTGATCCTTTTGTTACTAGTCACATGTTGAGCACTCCATGTGTTTGTTGAATTGCTTGTTTGAGTAGAATTGGACATCCCTCTCATGCTAGGCTTCTTCTTCTCATTTTGTGGTCGACTTGTGATTGAATTCTTGTGTTTTCGGGTTTAGTCTTTGACACGAGAGTGTGGACTTTGGTTTTGACGCGAGAGCGCGAGCCAACCTTAGTAACTAGGTGAACCTTGCACCATCAATCTCCCAACCATCCTACTACACTTATGAACCCGACCTAACCCTATTCTTTCCTTATTCTTAGTCCTTAGCTTAGTCCTAGTCTTAGTTTACCCCCCCTTCCTATCGTCCTAGATTAGCTTAGTCCCGAGACCTAGTCTTGTATTTGGGTGACCTTAGTCTAGACACCTCTTTACCGTCCCCGTGGATTCGACCCGACTTGCCCTATCTACGTGTTAGGAATAGTTGGTTTTTTATTGATCGGTGGGGATCCACGACAAATCCCTCCCATCAATTTGGCACCGTTGCCGGGGACGGTGCTAGTTTAGACTTTGTTTTCCTATTTACTTGATTTTGTCTTCATTTTTGTAGTTTTTTTTGTTTTCTTTTGCTTCTTGTGTGTGTGAAGTTTATTTCTTTCTTGTCTAGTGCCCAAAAAGCACTAGACTTCTCACGTTTGCTCCTAGTCTACAGTTTGTGCCTAGAGGTGGTGACTATCTTCTTCTTTACAACTTAGAGCCGCTTTAACGGACGGTTGCTAGATTGAAAGGTCCTCAACCGGGTACGAGCCCCGATTTTCGAGTATAGCATGAGGTTTGATCTAAACTCCCCACCCATAGAAGCCGCAACAAGCTACTCCTCTTCCTCCATGAATTGAGACTATGCCGTGATGTCTCCAAGCTACCACCAAGCTTCATCGGGTAATCAAGAAACCCGTGGGTATGAGCTTCAAGGATATGGAAGCCAATTTTCCCAAAACCCACCGTATCACCAATCACCTCAACCTCACTACCCACAATATGACGCCCCTCCACTTGGGCATCATCAAGGTTTACAAGTAGCACTCCAAAACCCCAATGACCACCAAATGCCCAACTTGGAGCTATATCAATCATTTCTTCAATTTCAAAGGAGCCAACAAGAAATGGCCATTCAAATGCAGGAATTCTTGGCCCAATATCGAAGGGAAGCCGAAGCGATGGATGCTCGATTAAATGCGTTATCGGTTTAAACCGTAATGTTTTTATCCCGAACATCGCAACTCGTTGAAGGATGCTCACTTGGGCAAAGGGAGCAACCTAATCACGAAGCCGCCGATGAAGGTCCTTTTGGTAGCGAAATTTCCTTTGAAGAACCTCAATCGTCTACCCTAGAAGAGGCGAAAGAGGAGATAATCCTTGATGGAGGAGTTTTTGGTGAAGAATTTGGTGAGGATAGTGGGAATTTGAAGAGTTTCATTGATGAAAACACCGATATAATAGAGGAAAGTCAAGAGTCCACCTCCTCTATACTTGTTGAACCTTCAATCCCCACCGCTTGCCCTCCTCCTGAGCTTCATGCTGCTTCTTGTGAGACTATTGTTGAGGATGTTGAACTTTGTGATGAGTTGAGTGAGGTGATAAGTGTTGTGAAGTCATGGGACATGAATGAAGAAATCAAGTCGCCCATATGTGACAATCCAATGAAACATTGTGAACCCCTTGTGCGTAATTTGGATCTTGGTTTAGAGGAGGTTGAAACCGCTTGCTTGAGTTTCAAATCTCTTCTTATTGATGATGTGGGGAAGAACGATGTTTTAGGATTTGAAGATATTGGGCCGGAACTTGTTGATGACTTGGGTTTGCTTGATGATAAGAAAAGGGTTAAGCTCCCTTTCGACACTTGTGGTAGAATTTTGAGCTTTGGTTGTGCAAGGAGACGATGCTTAGGGAGGAAGAGATCGGTAAGGCTTGTAGGATGGATAGACCCCAGAGACAACATGCAAGATGACGTTGGGTCGTTGGATTACTACTTCTTGCCTCCACCTTGGAGGCCGTGGAGGATAGCTTGGCTTGGGCACTCTTTGGGCCTTCATTACGATGTCGGTCGTGCATTTGACTTGCTCCTCCAAGCCCTTGAGGGGTATGGTTGAAGAATGAGAGTCCACCATCCTCGGTTTGACGGATTCCCTAAAGAACCGTCATGTTGTATATTCTCCTTCCTTCTTCTTTAGAGTTCTTGTGTTTGTAATTGTGTTATTTATAATTTTGTTTCTAGGATTCTTTTGATTTGTGGGATCCTTGTAATCTTGGAATTTTTGATGAGCGATGTGAGGGAGGGATTTTGATGGATGTTTTGAGCTTGTTTGATAGGTGAGAAGTGAAGGTGAAGCTTAAAGAGGAGTGGTTATTGATAAAGCTTGGGTTGTGAGCAAGAGAGTCAGTTTTTGAAGCCTTGGACAAGCTTTTGGGGTTATAGAGGGTTAGAGGACTATTCCCGGCCGAGAAGAGTACATCCCGACCGGGAAGGATGAACCATCCCGACCGGGAAGGATGTCATCCCGATCGGGATGAGTGTACCAAAAATTGGGTTTTCTGGAGTGTCATCTCGACTGGGATGGGAGCTTCCCGACCAAGACGGGTGTGTCATCCCGACCGGGACCATCCATCCCGACCGGGATGATGCCATGCTCATTTTGGCCTCTTCTTTGTCATTCGAGCCCACCCAACCATTTTATACCCCCTCCCAACCTCCTTAGCTATCCTTGCCCTTATCATATGACCCCTACAATTCATATACACACATTCACCTCGTTTTCTCTTCACTTTACACCGACTTTCACATCAAATCCCACCTCCTTATACCTTTGTACTTTAACCATGCGGCCTTATTGAGAAAGAAGAGGAATATCAATGACAAAGACAAGCTACGTGCCGATACCGACCCACGAGACGATGGAGCGAGTGAGTTGCTAACCGCATGGTACGACAACTATCCTTTCTTTTCCGTCTTTTATTGCTTGTCTTCTTTTGTTAGTTCCCCTTCCCCTTATTATTCGTGTCATGGTGGCCCTCGGGGCCTTGGTAATCGTTGCTCCCGACTCTTGATGACGTGACTACATCGAGAGTCATTTGAAAAATCCAAATTTACAAGATTTTCACCCTTTTTGTAGGATTTAGCCGGATTTGGGCGGAATCCGGGCTAGGTGACTTGATTACACCTAGTCCTCCCCTTCCATTTTCCTTTTATTTCTTTCTTTTTATTTCTTCCCCCATCCATATCTTTTCTCGTCTCGGCCCATGGTGACTTGACTACACCCCGGCCGGACACATTCTACCATTTTCTCCGCTTTTCTTTTTGATTTTTAGCTTTATTTTCGTTGTTTCTTTCCTTTTTAGTGTCTCCATACACTACGGTCGAGCATGAGGACATTGCTCGGTTTAAATGTGGGGGAGCGATATCCTATCGTAGTTAGTTTTGTTTTCGTAGTTTTTTCGAAAAATCTTTAAAAACCCTAAAAATTTGAAAAAATTTCGCAAAAATCAAAAAGATTTTTACTTTGTGTCTTTTTCTTTTGTGTCTTTCTGTCGTGTTTTTGTGTTTTGTGTGTGTGTTTGCCCTTTTTCCCTATAGGTTCCTTGATCGCCGTAATTTTCGGAAAGCTCAAGACAACCGGTAACGTCATTCTATCTCTTTTCCTCTTTGTTTCTTGTGAAGTTTGGAGAAGAATTGTGATGATGTTTGCTCGGGTGGAGCTTGTTGAAATTTGTTGTGGTTGTGGTGGCTTGTTTGGAAGTTCGGGGTGGTGTTTGTTATCTTTATGTTTTTGTTTTGTTTTGTTTTGTTGCCTTTGTCTCTTTTTCTTTCGTTCTTGTCTCGTCTTTGTTTTGTGATGTGTAGTTGTGTCTAGTATGTAAAAAGGTTTTCAAAAACCCGGTTTAGAGGCTAGTGTGCAAGTGTTTACTTTCCCTCTCTAGTAGTATAAATCGAGTCTTGGACTTTAGTCTAGTAGAATGACCCTAAATCAATAGTTTCGTTGGTCCTTTACCTTGAGTCCACCTAGTCTACTAGGGATTTACTACGGGATTTTCATTTTGACCATTATGACCACCCACGGTGTGAAAAGGCCTTGGTTGCTGAGTCCCGTCCCTTAGGTGACCGTGTTCGGAATTGCTTTGATTATTCCAAGTTTCTCCCTTTTTTGTGGGTTTGAAGGGAAGGACGCTCCTCGACTCACCCATTTCCCTACCTTCTACACATTTTCACAAAATAAAGTTGCAATATGTTGAAATCTCTCTTTCTTAGTTGCAAAAAAAAAAAGAAATGCCTACACTCATATCAAGCCAAAAGGGCAAAGAAAAGAAAAAAAAGAAAGAAAATGAAAGAAAGAAAAGATTGAAGAAAAATAAAAGGCACAAAAAGCCAAAAAGAAAATACAAAAGATGAAAAGAAATGGCATAGCAACACAAAAAGCAAAAAAATGCAAAAGAAAGAAAAATGCCAAAAGAAAACCGTCTCACAAAAAGAATGCCCACATCTAAAAAATAAGCCTTTTTCCGACTATTACCGCGAAGAGCCTACCAAAGGACCGAGTCCCTAGGAAGGATGATAGCGGTAATGGTCGGTCTTCCCTCATTTTGCAACCTTGACCACCTTTTAACTTGGACTAGTCGGGCGATTTTGGACATGGGACGACCCTCTTGGCTCATCGCTAAAGAGGGCGGGGCTTCACTTACCTACAGTGTCGACTAACACCGTGGTTCATCCTTTTTCCATCCCGCCGATCGTCCCGTAGTACGTTCTTAGAAGGTTGGGAGGAACCTAGGTAAGTTACCAACGTTTTTTGTTGCTTTGTCGTCATACTATTAGGGTTTTTGTCCATTTTGGTTTGTATTGCTAGATTGGGAACGTTGTCACTTGCCTTGAGTCCTAAACCGCTGCTTCTTTCACCGCTTTTTTGAGGGAAGCGGTATTTGTTTCTTTTTGGGTGCAACCTTTTGTTTGTTTGTTTGTATGTTTGTTTGTTTATGTGTTTTTGTGTCCGGTTGCATCCACGGTTTTGTCGCAAGACCTCACTTGCTTTGCGGAGAGCACTTGTCCTCTAAGAGTTCTCGCGTGAGTTGAAAGGGCGTAGGGTGCGCTAATACCCGCTCGGCTAGTTTAGTAGTTAGTTTATGCTTACTCGAGGGCGAGTAAGGGTTAAGTGTGAGGGAGTTGATAAGTGTAGTTTGTAGTGCCTAATTTGTTGTGTATTGGTCCCATTTCTCTTTTGAAATCGCTCTTTGGAGCGGTTTCTGGGCTACTTATGCTTCTTCTAGTTCGTTTTAGGTTCCCAAGGCCATTCAGGGAGAATTGGAACGATTCCGACTCGTTTCATACACTTTTTGAGCCAACGAAGAGAAGGAACGATCACTCGGTGCCTTGGATTCGATCCCGAGACCTTGGGACCCATTCCCGAGCCCCTTAGACTCGATCTCGAGCCCCGAGAATCGATGAGAAGCCCATGAGAAGCAAGGAGGGACCTTGAAGATCATATTGGAGGCCTACAAGACCCATCCCCGTCGGGAAGGACCTCATCCCGTCCGGGATGAGGTGCACAAATGCGAAGGGTCTGTTTTGGGTCCGTCCCGGTCGGGATCATTCCGTCCCGGTCTGGACCACTCCGTCCCGGACGGGACCATCTCGTCCCGGACGGGATGGCCCTGCTGCAGCTCGTGTTTGCTTCTTTTCTTCTCCTTATTCATTGTAACCCTATATATACCCTCCCTCTTGTATTCTTATGTTATGTTCTTCATTACCCACTAAACCCTAGACTACTTTAGGTTAGATTAGCTTAGATTAGTGTAGATTAGTCCTTAGTTAATCCTTAATCTTAGATTATCCTTGTATTAATTGAATTCTTGAAGATCTCTACCAAGATTGACAACCTTGGTTGATGTATTTGGGTTTTCTCTTTTATGCAAGTTTTCCTTCTTCCTTTCATCTTCTAGTATGGTATAATCTCTTTTCCCTTCTCTTTATCTTGTTTATTCATTCAAGTTTTAATCTTTGTTCATTGTATTGTTCATTGTTCATAGTTTTCACTAGTTTCATTATGTATGTTTTGTTGTTTATGTTGATTTCTCTTGTTTATGTTAATGTTTGTTTAGATATGTGTGAGTAGACTTTTTGTGGGGTTAGTAGGGTGATTAAGTGTTGATTATGGATGATTAGGGTTTTATTGAGGGTAAAGGTTGATCCTTTTGTTACTAGTCACATGTTGAGCACTCCATGTGTTTGTTGAATTGCTTGTTTGAGTAGAATTGGACATCCCTCTCATGCTAGGCTTCTTCTTCTCATTTTGTGGTCGACTTGTGATTGAATTCTTGTGTTTTCGGGTTTAGTCTTTGACACGAGAGTGTGGACTTTGGTTTTGACGCGAGAGCGCGAGCCAACCTTAGTAACTAGGTGAACCTTGCACCATCAATCTCCCAACCATCCTACTACACTTATGAACCCGACCTAACCCTATTATTTCCTTATTCTTAGTCCTTAGCTTAGTCCTAGTCTTAGTTTACCCCCCCTTCCTATCATCCTAGATTAGCTTAGTCCCGAGACCTAGTCTTGTATTTGGGTGACCTTAGTCTAGACACCTCTTTACCGTCCCCGTGGATTCGACCCGACTTTTCCTATCTACGTGTTAGGAATAGTTGGTTTTTATTGATCGGTGAGGATCCATGACAAATCCCTCCCATCAATGAGTGTGCTGAAAAGTGGGTTCACTGGAGTGCGATCCCGACCGGGACCAAGTTCGTCCCGACCGGGAAGAAGTCATCCCGACCGGAACGGTCCCCAGCTCCTCCTTTTGCCTCTTCTTTGACATTTGATCCCACCCAGCCACTTTATACCCCCTCCTAACCTCCCTACCTACCCTTGCACCTATCATTTGACCCCTACATTTCATATACATACATTCATCTCATCTTCTCTTCACTATACACCGAGTTTCACACCAAATCCCACCTCATTTTACCATTGCAAGCCTAGAGCTTCTACCGTGAGATTATATTGAGCATGAAGAGGAGTATCGATTATGAAGACAAGCATTGTGCCGTTATTGATCATTGAGACGATGGAGTTCGTAAGTTGCTGACCGGTTGGTAAGGCGACAATCTTTTCTTTTTCGTCTTTTATTGCTTGTCCCCCTTTATTTGTTCCCCCTTCCCCTTATCATATTCTTGTCATGGTGGCCCTCGGGGCCGTGGTTATTATTGCTCCCGACTCTCGATGACGTGACTACATCGAGAGTCATTTCAAAATCCAAATTTACAAACCTTTTCACTTTTTCTTTATTTTTCACTTTTTAGTAGGAATTAGTCGGATTTAGGCGGAATTCGGGCTAGGTGACTTGATTACACCTAGCCCTCCCCTCCTGTTTCCATTTTTTTTCTTCTTTTTATTTCTTCCCCCATACATATCTTTTCTCGTCTCGGTCCACGGTGACTTGATTACACCCTGGCCGGACACATTCTACCTTTTCACCACTTTTCTTTTTGATTTTTAGCTTTATTTTCGTAGTTTCTTTTCTTTTTAGTGTCTCCGCACACACTACTGATCGAGCATGAGAACATTGCTCGGTTTAAGTGTGGGGGAGTGATATCCTAGCCTAGTTAGTTTTATTTTCATCGCCTAGTTAGTTTTATTTTCGTAATTTTTTCCGAAAAATCTTAAAAACCCCTAAAAATTTGAAAATTTTCATAAAAATCAAAAAGATTTTCTTTTGTGTCTTTTCCTTTTGTGTCGTTATGTCGTATATTTGTTGTGTTGTGTGTTTTTGGCCTCCCTTTTCCTTGTAGGTAGCTTAATCGCCGCTCACTTTGGAGGGCTTTCAAGACATCCGGTAACATATTTTTATCCCTATTTCCCCTTTGTCTCTTGTGGAGCTTGGAGGAGATTGTGTGATGACGTGTGCTCGGGTGGAGCTTTGTAGAGTTTGTGGTTGATTTGGATGCTTATGTGGATGTTTCGGGGTGGTATTTGTTTTCCTTGTGTGTTTTCTTTCCTTTCTTTCGTTTTGTCCTGTTTTGTCTCGTTTCGTTTCATTTTCTTTTGTCTTTTTTTTTGTGTTGTGTGGTTTGTGTCCAGTGTAGGAAAAGGGTTTTCGAAAACCCGGTTTTGAGGCTAGTGTGCAAGTGTTTACTTTCCCTTCCTAGCAATATGAGTCGAGTCTTGGACTTTAGTCTAGTAGAATGACTTTAAATCAATGATTTTGTTGGTTTCTTACCTTGAGACCACCTACTCTACTAGGGATTTACTACGGGATTTGCATTTTGACCATTATGACCACCCACGGAGTGAAAAAGCCTTGGTTGCCGAGTTCCGTCCCCTAGGTGACCGTGTTCGGAATTGCTTTGACTAGTCCAAGTTTCTCCCCTTTTTGTGGGTTTGAAGGGAAGGCGCCATCCCGACTCACCCATTTCCCTACCTCATACACATTTTTCCACAAATAAGTTGCAAAATCGTTGAAATTCTCACTTGGTTGCAAGAATTGCCTACAATACAAATTATATCAAAAAGGCAAACCAAGTAAAAAGAAAGAAAAATAGAAAGAAAAGAAAGAAGAAAAAGAGAAGGCACAACAACCAAAAAGAAAATACAAAAGAAGAAAAAGAAATGGCATAGAAAATCAAAAGCCAAATGCAAAAGAATGAAAATGCCAAAGAAAATCCCCTCACAAAAAGAATTCTCCCCCTCTCAAAATAAGCCTTTTTCCGATCGTCACCGCGAAGAGCCTACCAAAGGACCGAGTCTTTAGAAAGGATGATAGCGGTAATGGTCGGTCTTCCCTCATTTTGCAACCTTTATCCACCTTTTAACTTGGACTAGTCGGGCGATTTTGGACATGGGACGACCCTCTTGGCTCATCGCTAAAGAGGGCGGGGCTTCACTTACCTACAGTGTCGACTAACACCGTGGTTCATCCTTTTTCCATCCCGCCGATCGTCCCGTAGTACGTTCTTAGAAGGTTGGGAGGAACTTAGGTAAGTTACCAACGTTTTCGTTGCTTTGTCGTCATACTATTAGGGTTTTGTCCAATTCGGTTTGTATTGCTAGCTCGGGAACGTTGTCACTTGCCTTGAGTCCCTAACCGATGTATCTTTCACCGCTTTGTTGAGGGAAGCGGTATTTGTTTTGTCTTGGATGCAACCGATTGTTTGTTTGTTTATTTGTGTGTTTTTGTGTCCGGTGGCATCCACAGTTTTGTCGCAAGACCTCACTTGCCTTGCGAGTGCACTTTTCCTCTGAGTGTACTCGCGTGAGTTGAAAGGGCGTAGGGTGCGCTAATACCCGCTCGGTTAGTAGTCTAGTTTCTTTTAGTTTTTAGTTAGTAGGTGCTTACTCGAGGGCGAGTAAGGGTTAAGTGTGGGGGAGTTGATAAGTGTAGTTTGTAGTGCCTATTTGTTGTGTTTGGTCCCGGTTTCTCTTGTGAAATCGCTCTTTGGAGCGGTTTCTAGGCCACTTATGCTTCTTCTAGTTCGTTTTAGGTTCCCAAGATCATTATTGGAGAGATGGAACGATTCTGACTCGTTTCCGACACATTTGGAGCCAACGAAGAGAAGCGACGATCACCCGGTGGCTTAGACTCAATCCCGAGCCCTTGGGACCCATTCCCGAGCCCCTTGGACCCGATCCCGAGCATCGAGAATCGATGAGAAGCCTAACAAGAGCAACTAAGGACCTTTGGGACCATAAGGGAGGCCTACAAGACCCCTCCCGGGCGGGAAGAGTAGCCATCCCGACCGGGAAGGAGTGCGCGAAAACAACACCCACTGATGGGCCATCCCGACCGGGAAGGATCCATCCGGACCAAGAAGGATGACCCATCCCGACCGGGAAGGAGCTGCTGTAGCCGCGTGACTTTCTTTTCTTCTCCTTCACTCTTGTAACCTTATAAATACCCTTCCTTTGTATTGTTTAAGCATCTTAGACTCCTCTACATTATTCGAAACCCTAGATAGACTTCCTCCTCTCATTAGCTTAATCTTTCCTTAAACTTTTGTTAATCTTAGATTGATCTTAGTAATTAGTCTTGTATTAACGGGATTCTTGAAGATTCATCCAAGATTGATAACCTTGTGAGATTTATTTGGGTTTTTCTTGTTAATACAAGTTCTTATCTTTTCATCTTCTTGTTAGTAGGTATAATCTTCTTACTCTCTTTACTCTTAATCCTTGTTTAATCTTTCAAGTTTCAATCTTTTCTTATTGTTCTTGTTCTTGTTAGTTTCATTATGAATGTTTGGATATTTGTGTTGTTTCCTCTTATTATTGTTAGTATTAGCTTCATTATGAGCGAGTAGACTTATTGTGGGGGTTAGTAGGGGGATTAAGTGTGGATTATGGGTAATTAGGTTTTGATTAAGGGTATAGGTGGATTCTTTGTTACTAGTCACATGTTAAGAGCTCTATGTGTTTGTTGAATTGCTTTCTTGAGTTGTAGTGGCCATGTTTCTCATACTTGTTTTCATCTTCTCATTGTGTGATTGATTTGTGGTTGAATTCTTGTGTATTGGGTAATATCTTTCATGAGTATTCGGGTCTTGTCTTAGACACGAGAGTGCGAACATTGGCTTTGACGCGAGAGCGCAGACCGACCTTGGTAACTAGGTGACACATACACCCCTTGATTACCCAACTATCCTACTGCACTTATGAACCCAAACTAACTGATAAGTGTAGTTTGTAGTGCCTAGTTTGTCGTGTTTTAGTCCCATTTTCCTTGTGGAATTGCTCCTTGGGAGCGGTTCATGGGCTACTTATGCTTCCTCTAGTTCGTTTCAGGTACCTGAGACCATTCATGAAGAGTTGGAGCGATTCTGACTCAATACATACACTTTTCGGAGCCAACGAAGCGAAGGAACGATCACTCGATGCCTTGGATTCGACCCCGAGACCTTAGGACCCGATCCCGAGCCCCTTAGACTCGATCTCGAGACCCGAGAGTCGATGAGAAGCCCATGTGAAGCAAGGAGGAACTTTAAAGATCATATTGGAGGCCTACAAGACCAATCCCCGACGGGATGGAACTCATCTCGTCCGGGATGAGGTGTACTAAAAGCGATGGTTCTGTTTTGGGTCCGTCCCGGGCGGGACCAATCCGTCCCGGTTGGGACCACTCCGTCCCGGACGGGATGGCCGAGCTGTAGCACGAGACTCTTTTGTCTTCCTCCTTCATTCTTGTAACCCTATAAATACTCCTCCCTTGTATTGTTTAAGCATCATATCTAACCCTAGATTTTTTTAGACCTCTGTTAAGCATTCAAAACCCTAATTAGCCTCTTTTCATCTCTAGTTAATCTTTATTTAATCTTAGTTTAATCTAGTAATTAGTCTTGTATTAAGGAGATTCTTGAAGATTATTCCAAGATTGACAACCTTGGAGTTTTATTTGGGTTTCTTATTAATTCAAGTTCTCATCTTTTTCATCCTATTGTAGTGGGTATAATTTCTTTTCTCTTAATCTTTGTTTTATCATCAAGTTTTAATCTTTACTTATTGCTCATTGTTATTGTTTGTTCTTAATGGATGTTTTGATTAGCATGATTGTTTCTCTTGTTAGTCTTAATTTTGACTTCATTATGAGTGAGTAGATTCTTTGTGGGGTTAGTAGGAGGATTAAGTGTGGATTATGGGTGATTAGGGCTTGATTGTGGGTAAAGGTGATTCATTTGTTGCTAGTCACTTATTGGGCACACTATGTTTTTGTTGTATTGCTTGTATGGGTAGTAGTGGCCAATGCTTCTCATGCTTGTTATCTCCTTCTCATTGTGTATTCAATTTGTGGTTGAATGATTGTGTTTTGAGTAGCATCTTGCATGAATATTCGGGTCTAGTCTTAGACGCGAGAGTGCGGACTTTGGCTTTGGCGCGAGAGCGCAAACCGACCTTAGTGACTAAGTGACACCTACACCCTTGATTACCCAATCATCCTACTATGCTTATGAACCCGACCTAACCCTACTCTTTTCTATATTTGAATTCTCTTTAGTCGATCATCTTCTCTAGTTTATTTGCTTAGTTAATCTTTAGTTGTTCTTTAGTTTTTGTTATAGCTTATTCATTGTTAGTCTTGTTCATACCCTTTCTCCCATCATAATTTGTCAATCATCATTTCCTTGTGTTTGTTTGTGACTTAGCCTTGTTTGTGAGTAGACCATAGTCTAGACACTACAATACCGTCTCCGTGGACACGACCCGACTTACCCTAGCTACCGTTAGGATTAGTTGGTTATATATTGATCGGTAGGACCTGCGACAATCCTCACTATCAATTTGGCGCCGTTGCCGGGGACGGTGCATGTTTAGACTTAGTTTGCTTATTAGCTAGACTTAGTTACCCTTCTTGTGCTCTTCTTCTATCTCTTGTGCATATTGTGTAGTTTTTCTTAGTTTCTTTAGCTTCTTTTTCTCTTTGTCTTGGGAAGTGCTTGTTTATTGTCTTTGCCTAGTGCCCATAAAGCACTAGGTGTTCTCATGTTTGCTCTAGTGTGTAGTGTATGCCTAGGGGGGGGGGGGGGAGGTGAATTATTTCTCTTCAATCCAGAGCCGGAAAGACTCTTTAGAGCCTTTCGCCAACGAACGATTGGCCGGGTTAGAATCTCTCAACCAAGTGCTAGCAATACCACCGAAGAACAAGCTCAAGGATCTGACTTTATCGAGCAACCTCAAGGCAATACCGAAGGGATCTTCATAAATCCTTTTGGTACTTCTCAACCTAGTTCCCCCTCTACTTCTACATCAACACCGTCTACACCGTTCTCTCCCGCCTATCCAATAATGCCTAAGTTTTCTTCTCACTCGATGCTTACGGAGGATGTCTTGCCCGGTCCAACCGCTTTACCGGAGGCATATACCGGCAATTTTGTGGTAAAGACTCAATTTATCCAATTGGTCGAGCGAAGCCAATTTAATGGGTTAACAACCGAAGATCCTCATCAACACATGGAAACCTTTTCGGATTATTGCGATGCTATTTCACAACCGGGAATAACCCAAGACCAAATCCGGTGGGTACTATTTCCTTTCTCTTTGATCGGTAAAGCAAAGCAATGGTTTAAAGGGTTAGACAAGGTGACTCTAGGTATTGATACTTGGAAGAAGCTAGCATTGGCTTTTTACCAACAATACTATCCCCCGGAGAAGACAACTCTATTGAGAGCTTCTATCACGGGATTCCAACAACGTAATGAAGAAAGCCTCTATGAAGCTTGGGAAAGATTCAAAGCCTTGATCCGCTCTTGTCCTCACCATGGTTTATCACAATGGTTCCTTGTTCAACAATTTTGGAACGAATTATATGAAGACTCAAGGGCCATACTCAATATGGGATCTAATGGAAGGTTTACCGAGGTGGATGATGACCAAACTTGGTCAATAATTGAAGAGATGGCGGTCCACAATTGCCAATACTCAAGGCCGAGGAAAGCGAATCGAGGAGGTAGGCACGAGGTCGATGCTATCACACAACTAAGCATTGACCTTGGAGCTCAATTAAAAACTCACATGGAGACCATTGACAAGAAGCTCCAAAGCCACCTCAATCAAGTTCAAAGCGCTAGTTCCTCCAACCAACACTCGATTTGTGAAGTTAATGCTTTAGGAGTTGTGCCTCATACACCTTATTATGGGATGTGCGATACTTGTGGGATAGTTGGACATGAGCCCATATATTGTCGGGGAAGTATTGAGCAAGTGAACGCCTTTCAAGCGTTCAAGCAAGGTGCCACTTATCCTAATATGTACCAAGCTTCCCATCAAGCTTCTCAACAACAAGCTCTACAACACCGTCCCTATGTTCCACCTCCCTTAAGGGACAACAATCAAGGATACCAAGGTTATCAAGGCAACCCAAGGCCATTTAACAACAATCAAGGGTTCCAACAAGGGAATTTCAATCAAGGGCATCAAAATTACAACCAAGGCAACAATCAAGGCCTTAGTCAAGGCAACTCTCATGGGTTCCAAGGGAACCATCAACAACAACAAGCAACCCAAGGTAATCAACAAGAAAGCAAGCCAAGGAGTCGGTCTCCTACTCATGATTATGGCATTCCTCTAGCCATCACTAACACTCCTCATAACCAACAATCTCCTCCTCGGGATTTCGACATGCAAAAGTCAATGTTCGACATGCAAAGGAGTCAATTGGAGACACAAAGAACCCAACAAGAAATCATCACCCAACTTCAAAGGGATAACTTGGCAAGAGATGCTCACATGAAGATGCTCGAGACCCAAATAGCTCAACTTGCTTCGGGTAGCTTTTCAAGGCAAAAGGGGCAATTACCTCCTCAAGGTGAAATAGCGAAATTTGAGCATGTGAATGCTATTACCTTGAGGAGTGGTTCATCATATAACTCCCCCTTACCCCCTAATGAGCATGTACCAATGAAAGAAGTTGTTACTCCAATTCAAGAAGATCAAAGCTTGGGAAATCCAATAGAGGAGCAAGTCTTATGGGAGATTGAGAAACCCCAAGAAGACAAGCTTCCCCCACTTCAAGGAAAAGACAAGAGAAAAAGGAAAGTGTCATTTGAAGAGTCCACCCCTATTGATCAAAACAAGGTTCAAATCAAGTTGCCTTTCCCAACAAGGCAAATGAAGACCAAGGTGGATATCCAATATGACAAGTTCCTTAATATTGTGAAGAAATTGGATTTGAGTGTCCCTTTTACCGAGCTACTTACCCAAATCCCGGCATATGGAAGATTCATGAAAGAAATATTGGCTAGGAAGAGATCCGTCGACAAGGAAGAGACTATAGCGTTCACAAGAGTGGTGAGCGAGCTTATTCAAGGTTCTACGCTTCCCAAGTTGAAGGATCTGGGTAGTTTCTCGATCCCTTGCACCATAGGCAACTTCAATATCGAGAGAGCACTATGTGATTTGGGTGCAAGTGTAAGCATCATTCCCTATTCCATTTGTGAGCGACTCGGGATGAAGGAGCTCAAGAGTACTTCCATTACACTCCAAATGGCCGATAGTTCACTTAATCGACCATTGGGGATGTTGGAGGATGTGCCGGTTAGAATCGGGAAGTTTTTCATTCCGGTCGACTTTCTTGTACTTGACATGCCGGAAGATGCTATCACTCCCATTATTCTTGGGCGCCCATTTCTACACACCGCCGGTGCTATGATCGATGTAAAGAATGGTAGGATCACATTTGAGCTAGGCGACGAGAAGCTCGTGTTTGACCTACAAGGCAACACTTCGCCTACTAATGATGAGTTTGTAAAATGATCACCGCCATGAAGGACATCGGTCTAAGGGATGGGACGAGTAAAAGCTTGAAGAACGACTTCTATGGAATTGAGGATGATGATTCCGAGATTGAGGCGGATGAGTGCCCATATCATGATTTTGAAGACAAGTGCCATGACAAGAAGAAAGATGAGCCTCCCTTGGGGCCACATGAGGATAGATGGACGTTTGGGTATATACCGAAGGATCGAAAGTACAAGTTCAAGCCATTGAACTTAGTAGATCGGGATGCCCCGGGAACGTCGAGGCTAGGATGTGATGATCCTTGGAGTGGAGGTTGGTATTCCACTAGCTTGATTGAAGACTTTGCAAGAGCCTTCGATTTGTTTCTTCGTGCCCTTGATGGCGATGGAATGGGTTATAGTGTTGTTGAAAAAGAATTAAAGAGTGCACCATCCTTGGTTTGACGGAGTTCCAAAAGAACCGTCTTATTGTATATATTTCTTTCTTACTCTTTTAGATTTTGTGAAATTCTTGTGAGTTGAAATTCATTTTGATGAGCGATGTGAGGGAGGGATTTTGATGAATGTTTTGAGCCCTTTGATAGGTGTGAAGTGAAGATGAATCCTAGAGGGGAGGGTCATTGTTAGAGCTTGGATCGTGCGAAGGGGAGTCGGTTTTTGAAGCTTGGAACGAGCTTTTGGAGTTATAGAGGGTGAGAGGACTCTTCCCGGCCGAGAAGAGTGCATCCCGACCGGGAAGGATGAACCATCCCGACCGGGAAGGATGTCATCACGTCCGGGATGAGTGTGACAAAAATTGGGTCTACTGGAGTGTCATCCCGACCGGGACGAGGGCTTCCCGACTGGGACGAGCATGTCATCCCGACCGGGACCATCCATCCCGACCGGGATGATGCCTTGTTCCTCCTTTGGCCTTTTCTTTGTCATTTGAGCCCACCCTACCACTTTATACCCCCTCCCAACCTCCCTACCTATCCTTGCTCTCATAATATGACCCCTACACTTCATATACACATATTCACCTCATTTTCTCTTCACTTTACACCGACTTTCACATCAAAACCCACCTCCTTATACCTTCGTGCACCAACCATGGATCTATATCGTGATTGGAAGGGACTAACAAAGACAACAACTAGCTACGTGCTGATATTGACTTATGAGACGATGGAGCGAGTGAGTTGCTAACCGCATGGTACGGCAACTATCCTTTCTTTTCCGTCTTTTATAGCTTGTTTTCCTTTGTTCGTTCCCCTCCCCTTATACACTTTTGTGTCATGGTGGCCCTCGGGGCCTTGGTATTTGTTGATCCCGACTCTCGATGACGTGACTACATCGGGAGTCATTTCAAAATCCAAATTTACAAGATTTTCACACTTTCTGTAGGATTTAGTCGGATTTGGGCGGAATCCGGGCTAGGTGACTTGATTACACCTAGTCTTCCCCTCCCACTTCCTTTTATTTCTTTCCTTTTATTTCTTCCCCCATCCATATCTTTTCTTGTCTCGGCCCATGGTGACTTGACTACACCCCGGCCGGACACATTCTACCCTTTTCTCCACTTTTCTTTTTGATTTTTAGCTTTATTTTCTTAATTTCTTTTCTTTTCTTTTTTCGTCTCCATGCACTACGGTCGAGCATGAGGACATTGCTCGGCTTAAGTGTGGGGGAGCGATATTCTATCATAGCTAGTTTTGTTTTCGTAGTTTTTCCAAAAAATCTTTAAAAACCCTAAAAATTTGAAATTTTTTCATAAAAATAAAAAGGATTTTCCTTTTTGTGTTTTCCTTTTGTGTCGTTTTGTCTTATATTTGTTGTGTTGTGCGTGTTTTGCCTCCCTTTTTCCTTATAGGTTGCTTAATCATCGATAACTTTGGAGAGCTTTCAAGACATCTGGTAACATTTTTCATCCCTTTTTCCCTCTTTGTCTCTTGTGGAGTTTGGAGGATATTTGTGATGATGTGTGCTTGGGTGGAGCTTTGTGAATATTAGTGGGTGATTGGTCGCTTATTTAGAAATTCGGGGTGGTGTTTGTTCTCTTTGTGTGTTTGTTTTTGTTTTGTTTTGTTTTGTTGCCTTTGGTCTCTTTTTCTTTAGTTTTTGTCGTGTCTTTGTTTTGTGATGTGTACTTGTGTCTAGTGTGTAAACGGTTTTCGAAAACCCGGTTTAGAGGCTAGTTTGCAAGTGTTTACTTTCCCTTTCTAGTAGTATGAATCGAGTCTTGGACTTTAGTCTAGTAGAATGACCCTAAATCAATGATTTCGCTCGTTTCTTACCTTGAGTCCACCTAGCTTACTAGGGATTTACTACGGGATTTGCATTTTGACCATTATGACCACCCATGGTGTGAAAAGGCCTTGGTTGCCGAGTCCTGTCCCTTAGGTGACCGTGTTTGAGGTTGTTTGATTAGTCCAAGTTCTCCACCTTTTTGTGGGTTTGAAGGGAGATCGCGACTCCCGACTCACCCATTCCCCTACCTCCTACACATATCCACAAAATAAGATGCAATTTGTTGAAATCTCTTTCTTAGTTGCAAGAAGAAATGCCTACAACTCATATCAAGCCAAAAGGGCAAAGAAAAGAAAATGAAAGAAAATGAAAGAAGGAAAAGATTGAAGAAAAAGAAAAGGCACAAAAAGCCAAAAAGAAAATACAAAAAATGAAAAAGAAATGGCATAGCAACACACAAAGCAAAAATGCAAAAGAAAGAAAAATGCCAAAAGAAAACCGTCTCACAAAAATAATCCCCACATCTCAAAAATAAGCCTTTTTCCGATCATTACCGTGAAGAGCCTACCAAAGGACCGAGTCCCTAGGAAGGATGATAGCGGTAGTGGTCGGTCTTCCCTCATTTTGCAATCATATCCACCTTTTTTCTTGGACTAGTTGGGCGGTTTTGGGCATGGGACGACCCTCTTGGCTCATCGCTAAAGGGGGCGGGGTCTCACTTACCTACAGTGTCGACTAACACCGTGGTTCATTCCTTTTTCCATCCCGCCAATCGTCCCGTAGTACGTTCTTAGAAGGTTAGGAGGAACCTAGGTAAGTTATCAACGTTTTTATTGCTTTGTCGTCATACTATTAGGGTTTTGTCCATTTTGGTTTGTATTGCTAGCTTGGGAACGTTGTCACTTGCCTTGAGTCCTAAACCGGTGCTTCTTTCACCGCTTTTTAGAGGGAAGCGGTATTTGTTTCTTTTTGGGTGCAACCTTTTGTTTGTTTGTTTGTTTGTATGTTTGTTTATGTGTTTTTGTGTCCGGTTGCATCCACGGTTTTGTCGCAAGACCTCACTTGCCTTGCGGAGAGCACTTATCCTATAGGTGTTCTTGCGTGAGTTGAAAGGGCGTAGGGTGCGCTAATACCCGCTCGGCTAGGTTAGTAGTTAGTTTGTGCTTACTCGAGGGCGAGTAAGGGTTAAGTGTGGGGGAGTTGATAAGTGTAGTTTGTAGTGCCTAGTTTGTCGTGTTTTGGTCCCATTTTCCTTGTGGAATCGCTCCTTGGGAGCGGTTCATGGGCTACTTATGCTTCCTCTAGTTCGTTTCAGGTTCCCGAGACTATTCATGAAGAGTTGGAGCGTTTCCGACTCAATACATACACTTTTAGGAGCCAACGAAGCGAAGGAACGATCACTTGATGCCTTGGATTCGACCCCGAGACCTTGGGACCCGATCCCGAGCCCCTTAGACTCGATCCCGAGACCCGAGAGTCGATGAGAAGCCCATGTGAAGCAAGGAGGAACCTTAAAGATCATATTGGAGGCCTACAAGACCCATCCCCGACGGGAAGGAACTCATCCCGTCCGGGATGAGGTGTACTAAAAGCGATGGTTCTGTTTTGGGTCTGTCCCGGGCGGGACCAATCCGTCCCGGTCGGGACCACTTCGTCCCGGACGGGACCATCTCGTCCCGGACGGGATAGCCGAGCTGTAGCACGAGACTCTTTTGTCTTCCTCCTTCATTCTTGTAACCCTATAAATACTCCTCCCTTGTATTGTTTAAGCACCATATCTTACCCTAGATTATTTTAGACCTCTCTTAAGCATTCAAAACCCTAATTAGCCTCTTTTCATCTCTAGTTAATCTTTATTTAATCTTAGTTTAATCCAGTAATTAGTCTTGTATTAAGGAGATTCTTGAAGATTATTCCAAGATTGACAACCTTGGAGTTTTATTTGGGTTTCTTATTAATTTAAGTTCTCATCTTTTTCATCCTATTGTAGTGGGTATAATTTCTTTTCTCTTAATCTTTGTTTTATCATCAAGTTTTAATCTTTACTTATTGCTCGTTGTTATTGTTTGTTCTTAATGGATGTTTTGATTAGTATGATTGTTTCTCTTGTTAGTCTTAATTTTGACTTCATTATGAGTGAGTAGATTCTTTGTGGGGTTAGTAGGGGGATTAAGTGTGGATTATGGGTGATTAGGGCTTGATTGTGGGTAAAGGTGATTCATTTGTTGCTAGTCACTTATTGGGCACACTATGTTTTTGTTGTATTGCTTGTATGGGTAGTAGTGGCCAATGCTTCTCATGCTTGTTATCTCCTTCTCATTGTGTATTCAATTTGTGGTTGAATGATTGTGTTTTGAGTAGCATCTTGCATGAATGTTCGGGTCTAGTCTTAGACGCGAGAGTGCGGACTTTGGCTTTGGCACGAGAGCGCAAACCGACCTTAGTGACTAAGTGACACCTACACCCTTGATTACCCAATCATCCTACTATGCTTATGAACCCGACCTAACCCTACTCTTTTCCATATTTGAATTCTCTTTAGTCGATCATCTTCTCTAGTTTATTTGCTTAGTTAATCTTTAGTTGTTCATTAGTTTTTGTTATAGCTTATTCATTGTTAGTCTTGTTCATACCCTTTCTCCCATCATAATTTGTCAATCATCATTTCCTTGTGTTTGTTTGTGACTTAGCCTTGTTTGTGAGTAAACCATAGTCTAGACACTACAATACCGTCTCCGTGGACAGGACACGACCCGACTTACCCTAGCTACCGTTAGGATTAGTTGGTCATATATTGATCGGTAGGACCCGCGACAATCCTCACCATCACTAACCCTACCCCTTTCCATATTTGATTTATCCATCTTGTTAGTAATCATTCTTCTAGTTTATTGTTTCAATTTAACTCTAGTGTTCTTATTAGTTCTTGTTATACATAGTTCATTGTTAGTCCGCTCTCATCATCGTCAATCATCATAGTTAGCAATTTCTTGTTAGTTAGTCTCCCTTTGTATTGTGTTGGTAATTTAGTCTTGTTTGTGAGTTGACCCTAGTCTAGACAACCTCTACCGTCCCCGTGGACTCGACCCGACTTACCCTACCTACCCGTTAGGTTTAGTTGGTATTACTTGTTGGTGGGGACCCACGGCGAATCCCTACCATCAGTAACACTATATTCTATGCGATTGGTGATGTTTGTTTGGTATATTGAACTATTAGAGGCGTTTAGGATTGATCACATGTGTGGGTTGTTGAATATTGTGGTATACATTTGTACCATCGGTGACATTTGTAGCACATGTGATCCGTTCTAGGATTGGAGAAATAAGAGGCATTAGATGTGGATTTTAGCTTATATTTATTCGCTAATGTTCCTTGTTTTGATGAATTGGGTCGATGATAAAAGTTTGATATTGGATGTGTTAATTCAATTGAGCATTTGAGTTGAGTTTCATGAGGATGTTGAATTAGCAGGTGCATTAACTCATAATGAGGGAGTTTGGTGGAAGACGAGTGAGGGTCGGTGTGTGTAATGATCATTCTAACGCATTTTGGATCAGTGATGGTTGTGTTTATGGTGTTCTTCAAGTTTTACTCCAGAACGAGTAAAGGTTCAAGCGTGGGGATATTTGATGGGCCATATTTAGTCGTAGTTATTACGACGGTTTTGGTATATTTTGTGAGCTAAATCGGTTGTCTTGTATCCCATTTGTGTCAGTTTGGTATAAATGTAATATAGGCTATTTTAAGGATGCTAATCATTGGACCGTCGATTTGGGCCAAGAGCGAATGAAACATGAAGAAGAAGAAAGCCCACCTGAAGACCCGGAACGACAGAATCGAAGGATCACGCGAAACAGCAACAGCTGTCCAGGCGAGTCGCCCCGAAGCCATGCGAGTCGCTCGCTCCCGCGAGTCGCGCCACGCCCAAGCGAGTCGCCCCGAAGCCATGTGAGTCGCGCGCTCCCGCGAGTCGCGCCACGCCCATGCGGGTCGCCCGGAGGCATGGAACTCTTTGCACACTCCGTCCCTATCTCGTGATTTTTGCTATGTTTTAAGACTTTGGTTTTATTTAGGAAACTTTATTACTAGTTTTTATTATTAGTTTTACTAGTATCACTAGGATATTTTATTATTTTATTATTATTAGTAAACTATTATTAGATTAAGCTTAGTTGGAGAGAAATAATATTAACATCATTCATCACATCTACTAGTTTAACGTAAGATTGGAAGAAAAGGGAAGAAAAGGGAGACCTTGGAAGAACCCTAAATTTCCATCGCAAGTATGTGTAACTAATCTTCTCTACCTAGATTCAGGCCTTTGAAACGCTCAAAAAACGTTTGTGAGTTTGAATGTTTTGATTATTAACCTTGATTATTATGAATTGGTTCGTTATTAATTTCATGAATGTTGTTGTTGATTGCTAGGTGTACAACTAGTATTTAATTGCATCGTTCTATCGTTAGTATTGTTAATTGAGTAGGATTTACTAACTTTACATTAGTAACAACTAAGAATTAATATTGAACGGGATACGTTGATATTAGTACTTAGAAGCGATTCATATAAATATCTAAGGCGCGACTGGATTGTACGTGCTATTTATTCTCTATCAAATTCTCAGATCTATATTGCTTCCGTTTAATTGAACCTAGAACTAGATTGTTTAGGTTGTTTTACGGTTAGGGCTAATTAAGAAGGGGATTCGTTTTAGTTAACTATTCTTAAGAAAATTGGAATTTCATGTTCACGATAGAGTAGTCAAGGTTAGTAATTGAAACCGTCTTACGATGATCAATCGCTATTGAGTGTGAATTTGTGCTTGTGTCTAAGTTCTTTTTCATCATTTGATATCTCAAGTTATTATATTATTTTACTTTAGTTTGTTAGATATTAATCATAAACCCCCCTGGTTACTACGATCTTTAATTTAATTAGAGATTGATTGATTTCGTCTGCACTTAGTTATCATAATTTCGTTATTTTGATTCCCTTGGGTTCGACCCTTATTTCTACTATACTACGTTTTAGTATCTAGATTTAAGTGTTTATAAATTCTAATTTGAGGCATACGACTTTAGCCTGTCAGATCTCTTGTTTGTGGGTGGGTCTGTAGTGGGACCTATTGGCTCGAGTTTTTCTTGCTCAGTTAACCTTTTTAAGGCTTCGGTGTAAGTGATGCCTAGCTTGGAAAATGTCCTAGGGGTGGAATTCGTCTTCCCTCTAGTGGTTGGTTCAACAAGGTGTACTTCCTCGGCTTTGTTACTTCCGGATGTTCCATAAGACCGGGTTCCCGTGGAAGTGGTTGACCCCTGATAGCCTTTCCCAATTATCTTGGAGAATAATCCCTTCCTCATATCGTCCTCCAGACGTATTTCTAAGGTAGACAATTCTTTGAAGTATGGATATTTTGGTACCTAAGGTGAGAGGCGTAAAGGGGCCTAAGGTTATTGATGATTTTTTCTACTAAGGTGGCTTCGTCGGGACGGTTTACTAATTGGGTGCTGACCTTTCTCCACCTAGTCAGAAATTCGGAGAAGCCTTCCTTCTCGTTTTGGGAAAGGACATCGAGGCTTCGGATGGTAACTTGTGTTTCGAAATTATCCGCGTATTGTTTTGCGAATTCTATGGAGATGTCATCCCAGGTGGATATCTTTTTACGGTCGAGGGAATAAAACCAGCATCGTGGGGTGTCGTCTAAAGAGGATGGGAATATCCTAGCAAAAAGGCTAGGTTTGACTCCCTTAACGGCCATGTAATCCTTAAAGGCCCGGATGTGGTAGAGGGGGTCCTCAATTCCTTTGAACTTCGGTATGTCGGCTAAGGAAAAGTTTTCTGGTAGCTGATCGTTCACCATTTCAAACTTTCGGTTGTTTTTGAGATGGACATTGTTGCCTTGGTTTAGAAGCATTTGGTTTTCAAGGAAGTCTATGCGATTCATGGCAGACTGTAGAATGTCGTCATGAGGTGGTATAATATATATAGGGTCATTAAGGGTGACCCCGGCGAGAACGCCACCTAGCGGGGTGGAGCTTAAAAGGACCCCGTTGAGGATCCGGTTATGGTGTTCATCAGAAGCCCTATCTTCCAAGTGGCCTATACGATAGTCTATGCTGTTTACGGATGCGTTCACTGTAATGATGGTGGCCTGTAAGTCTTGGATCAGGTTGGTTAGGGTTTCTATGATGTTATCTGCGGATTGTCCGACATCGTTCCCGCTATGGTTACTTGCGTCGACGCTTGAATCTCCTAACATGACTGCGGAAAAAGTGGTTTTGATGAGGGTGAGTTTACCAGACGTCCTAGAGACTTGTGGAGTGCTCATGGCCGAGCGACACGGAAATGAGACCCTTGACTCGTGAGTGTGTGCGGGCACTGGCTTAGGGACTCAAGTGCTTTAGACTTTTGGTGTATTCGGCGAAACGCCTAATGATTTTAAGTCTCTGTAACGAGACGATCTGACACAAACCTCGGAGGTGAGGTTTAAAGAGGACTTCTCGGGATGAGACGACCTAAAATGTAAGACCTCGAGCAGAGGCGATCCTACTAACTAGCACAGACAGTTAATCACATGGTTGTACGACGTAAGAAGTTGATCGCGATCCCGGCCCAGGATCAAAGAGTTTTGATATATGCTTTTTTTTGAAAATGACCAATCTTTGCGGAGGAAAGATTTTTTAAAAGGACGATTTGTAAAAATGGGGTGACGATGGCGTGAAGACATCGCTTGTGACGTGAAAGTGTGTTGCTATATGTGTGCGTCGGGATTCCGACGGTAGCGAAAGTGTAAATATTTTTTATGAAAGGAGCATGGTTCTTAGGGGAACCGGTTTTGAAAATGATGACGTGATTCTTTTATCGAGACTACTATTATTTAGCTAGTTTGATACTCGCGGTGTATGTGGTGCTCGTGGTAGAGCGTGAAGTTTAATGATAGTGTTTCAAATGTGTGACTAAATCCTTATCAAGGACTTTAGGTGATGAATGGTTTTTCAAAAAACAACTTTTAAAATGAGTGTCCCACGTTCGTCGGTTGCATTAACCAGCATTTAATGGTGGGCGGTGTGTTGTGAAAAGTGTTTTGAGGGTGTAACCGTTTTGAGTTCCTTGACTTCATTAATTGAAGCTTTGGTTGTGTTAACGGTATGTATGTAAAAACATTTCTTTTTTTGAAAATAAAAAATGTAACTGTTTGAGCTACTTTGATTCCATTGATCGGGAGTTTCGATGGTATTAACGGTATTCGTTGTTGACGGGTTTTACTTTGGCCAAGTGATGGCGCTAAAGTTTTTTTTTTGAAAGTAGTGAGTGTAAAATTTGCCATGATGCGGCATCTAAATGTTTCTCTTTTTTGGAAATTACGGTTTGATCGGAGTATCGGCATTCAAAAGGTCGTTTTGAAAAGAGGAGGTATTTTTTGAAAATGAAATTGGGTGCGGTTGAATATGTTGGCGTGGTTGAATCCAGATTTTTAGTGTTTTGTTTGGGTTGTTCAAACACGCTACACGTAACTAAGAATGCATACACTCATGCAGGATGCAGACGCGGGTAGGTTAGGGTAGGCTACAGCCCACAAATAGTCTTTACTTAAGCATTGACGAATCATCTAGGAAGATGAGTGTCATACCGTCCGCTCGGAACTATCCGCTTATTATTCCCGCGTGGTACGCGTTAGGCGGCCGGAGCATCAATCGAGGATCTCTCCGCGTGTCCCTAAGGATCTTACCGCGAAGAGGTCGATTGGTCCTGATATTGGTTAGGGTGGGCTTTTTAGGGCCAAAACTTGTAGTGACCACAACTAGGAGCTAGGAAATGAGCTTCACTGACCTCGTTCAAGTTACATCACCACCGGAAACTTGTTTCCAAGTCCCCAGCGGAGTCGCCAAACTGTGGACGTCCGTCCGCACCGCCTAGCGCCCAGCGAGCGCCCGCGCGGGACCGACCTGGTTTTTCACCATGTGGCGGCGGCCACCCACGCGGCTCCCTCTCTGTCGGGGGCCGGTCCGATCTCGCGTACGGGGCGATATTTTGGACCTCGATTCGGATGACGATCCGAACATGTACTAGACAGGTGGGGGCACCTGTGTTTCCCTTTGGAATCGATCGAGTCGTGGTTGTAAATGTTTAAAGGTCGATTCATTTGGTAAGGCGACCTTTTTGGTGAACTGAATTCGTTGCCGTTTTGTGGAGTCACTACCGAGTCAATTATGGGGACTCGAAAACCGTTCAAGTCAACTTTGACCCCTAGCCGGATCAAAGTTGAGGGGCACGGGACCTGAAGATAAAGAATTGTACCCTTAAGCACTCCATGCCTGGAATGACTCTCATTGCCAATGGTTTCGGACATTCGGAAACCATCGATTCTGAGTAAGGGGTGAGGGTACGTATTGGTAAGCCAACATCCGATAGATGTCAACAACCAATCCTGCTCGCACTATAGCGGCCTCTACTAATCAATCGGTGGGCTGATAACCTAGTTCTTTTGTTGTGGCGGAAATACTGTAACATCCGTTGTTTTCACCCTATACTTTTTTCTATGTCGGTTGTTTAAGACAAGTAAGTATTATCGTCAAAGTAGTTGTGTTTACATTCTTTGCATCTGATTTCACGTGTCAAGCAGGCCATGAAAAGATGCACGTAGGAGAGTAGAGAGTACTAATATTATAGGTATTAGCAAGTTAGTTTTAACGCGATAATACAAATATTAATCGTTCTCGTGATATACCTTACCTGGTATTCTGCTTAAGATGCGTCAGTTCAGTATTAATAGAGATGCATCGAACCTAATAAGGTGAGCACCCAGACTAATACGGAACCCGACCATCACTTTGTTCTGTTTCAGTTGTTTTACGTTTTGAATTCCGTGTTAGGTGATTTAGCATGCGATTATAAAGTCATAAAAGCAATAAATCATACGAAAAACTGTAAATGCGAATGTAAGTAAACCACGTTGTGAGGATTTGCACCCTTGGAGTATACACTAAACGGGACACGATGCATAGATAGTTGAGAACGAATCTCTGAATTACTCGATTCTATTTAGTGTATTTTAGTATTTGTGGTTGAAGTTGGGACGTTACGTGTTTTAGTAGATGTTGTGGACCTGGTGTCCACATCTAGTGTTGTCGTAGTGCATAATAAAAGAAAGTACGAATATGGAAAGTTTTGTTTAGATGACAACCTAGGGACGACTCGGCTTCAAAGGCGGATCCTCCTAGCTGTCCTAGTGATTTCGGCAGAGCTCCTTTACCGTTGACCCATTCTGCGGCTATTTCGGCAGAGCTTCGTTACTATGGACCAATTCTGCGGCTAATCCGGCAGAACTTCGCTACTAGACTTGAGCTAGTCGAACACAGGCACCTCGGTATCGAGTGGGGTGCTCGAAGGTGAGAAGTAGCGTCGATGTCGCTTTTATCGGAACTACAATCGAGTGGATCGTTTGCCTTCGGTGTCGGAGTGCGAGCCCTTAGCGAGAATGTGGAGGGGGAGAAGAGAGTTGAGAAGTGTGTCCAATGAATGAGGTGGGGGGGGGTATTTATAGGTGTTTTCGGCCCTCGTCACCCATATGGACGCCTGAGTTGAGGCGCACCAAGACTCAGGCGCCTAGGTTTGGGCGCGGGGAGTCTAAGACGCGTGAGGTGGGGCAGTTGGAATTTTGAAGATACGATTTCGATACTTTCCAAAACCGAGAGGGAGGAGTATAATACGTATCTTGGGGATTAAGGCTTCCCCGTGTTTACCCTAGCACCGTGAGCTTGGTGGGCCTCGGGTGTGAATCTTGAGGTTCACTTGGCGCGGTGTTGACTCGGTTCGAATTTCGGGACCAGCTCGGGGGTCCCAGTGTCTGAATTGACTCTAATTAGTGTCTATGCGACCGTAACGACACGACTAAAGCTGCCATCATGTTAGTTTAATTTTTCCAAGTAATTTATTTGATCCGCTCTATAGAAAAACTACCTTAAATATCGTGAACCCGCGTCGCGTTGCAGTCCTATCGTCATCGGGTGTTTGTTGGACACTTCTGCAGCCACCAGGTCCAAATCTGGGTGTCTACAGTGGGTTGCTTGCTTGTTGGGTTATCTTGTTTATGATTATTGTGTCATTGTTGTTTTTGTCCGGCCAACTAGACCGACCTTGACTCATTTCTATCAATATGGGGAAACTCGGGGTAGAAATTACCTTAAACTTGAGATTTACCCTTCTTCGCCGCGAAAGCGGGTTTTTAGGTGGGTTGGGTGAAGAAACCGAAAGGTGACATTCTCCCTTAGCTTTATCAATGTTGCGACAAAAACCCGATTCCGACCTTCTTAGACTCCAATTTCTGAATCCCGACTTCCCCGTAACACCTTTTCCTAGATTGGTTATCTCCAGTTATTTCTATTGTTATTTTTCTAGTGTAGACTCGACCCTTAGAACCCCCCTCTAGATTCCAAACACGTCGCTTTTTACTCGATACTACGTTCCGTTCCCTGTGGACCGATCTCGACTTACCACGATTACTCTAGTAGTTTTTGTGTTATTACGAGTCTATAAATATTGTTTGACCCCCCATCCTTCACTAAACGACCGATCCGATTTGGGGAGTCGCCAAAATGGCGCCGTTGCCGGGGACGGCTAGTTATTGTGTTTGGTTCTTTTCTCTTCTCCCTCTTCCCTAGTACCGTTAGGTGCTAGGAGTCTCACCGTTTAGTTGAGTTTTTATGCCCAGGAATACGTCATCGCCCTTGTGGTTCGATCCGGACCCGGAGAGGACTTTTAGGGCATTGCGTTTTTGGGGAAATAACTCAACCACCATCATTCCACATCCTTCATTATCACCTCCTAACCTTAATCCCATCCTACCACATACACCTTCTACATCATATAATCCCATTCCAAATAATCCTTCCATACCTTCCACTTCACCAAATTCACCACCTATACCACCATCGGCAAAAACTCTACCACCAAATCAAAATCCATCCCCTCCGAATCATCCAAATTCAAATCGACCATCACCACCAATCCAACAAATGGCGACCTTAGCCTCCCAGTCCCAACTCACACACGAAGAAACACGTTTTCCCGTGAATTTCGGAGAGATTCCCGAGAATTATGAATTGAAAGCCTCTTTGACAAATGCGGTTCAACAAGATACTTTTCATGGTTTCTCCCAAGAAGATGCTCAAGAGCAGATCGCTTCATTTAAAGAAAAATTAGTAGGAGCCCGTCTCAATGGATTAACTTCATGCCAATTGCATCGTTTATTATTTCCAAAGACCTTGAGAGATGGAGCTCGTAGATGGCTTCAAGGCCATCCCGCTAATACATTCACAACATGGGCCCAATTATCCAATGCCTTCTTTGAGAAATATTTTTCACCGTCAAAGACTAATCAATATCGCATGGAGATACAAATCTTCAAGCAAGATGAATTTGAAAGCCTAAGTGAGGCTTGGGAAAGATTTAGAGACTTATTACATAAATGTCCACACCATGGAATACCCGATTGGCTAAGAACCCAAATGTTTTATAACACCCTTTCATCGAGAACCAAGGAGAACCTCAATTCGGCCGCCGTAGGAGACTTCTCTTCCCTTACCGATGAGGCATTTAAGAATCTTATTGAGAGGATGGCAAGGAGTGATTCTAGAATGGGGCAATCGAGGGATTCTAGAAAGATAGTCGAAGTGAACTCATCTAAGAGTTCTAGCGAATTGAAACTTCAAGCGGAAGTTGAAGAATTGAAAAAGAGAATGGATGCCATGAGTTCTAAGTCTACTCCTAGAGGTATGTACCAAATTCAAAGGAGTGTTCCACCAAGGCAACCATCACCTCCAAAACAAATAACATGGGAAGTTCAATGTGATTATTGTGGCAATTATGGCCATGATTCTAGCTCTTGCATTCTTAATGAAGAAACTTACGTTGAAGAGCCAAATGAAGTCCAAGCTATACAAGTGTATGGGCAAAGATCTCAATTTGATCCCTTTTCTAACACTTACAATGCCGGCACAAGGTATCATCCTAATTTCTCTTATGGAAATCAAAACGTTCAAAATCCTATGCCGCGTGCCCAAGGTAGTCAATCGAGGCCATTTAATCAAAGTCAACGAAGGCCCTTTAACCAAGGTTCTCCAAAGATGCCCCCATATATGCCTCCTCACCAAAGGAGCAACTCCAATCAACAAGGTAGCAACTTCCATGTTCCCAACAATTACAACAATTACCAAAATCAACATGGCAATCATTTCAATCATGGATACAATCAAGGGTTCCAAGGCAATTTTTAGAGAAATCAAGGTCACAACCAACAACCATTTAATCAACCCTCTCAATTTTATGGCCAATCAAGCAATTTTCAATTTGGTCAAGGAGGAGTTGCATGGGATAATATTACTGATTTGCAAAGAGTCGTTGAGCAACTATGGAGTGAACATCAAGATACCAAAGCAAGGCTAAAGGTTTGGGAATCACAAGAAGCAACAAAAGCTTTAGCCACCCCAATCCATCCACCCCATGGTTTGCCCGGGCAACCCCAAAACCCAAGAGACCCTTCACACCAAGCAAATGCCGTCATTTTGAGAGGTGGCAAGGAACTTGAGGACCCGTACAAGAATTTGAACTTGAATGCTAAAAGCACCCCATCCAAAGTCAATCAACCAAATGCACCACAAGTAACATCTCCCACTTCCCCCAAACAAAACCGGGGAATACAAGTGGAGTTTGATATCCTCCAAAATGCGGAGATTGAACAGAGAGAACAAAGAAAGAAGAAAGAGCAAATGGAAGCGAAAGAAGCAAAAACAAAAGAGGCGGAGCAATTTGCCGAAGAAGAAGAAGAATCCAATGTTCCACCGCCTCCCACTTTTGTCCCACCATTGCCTTTTCTTAAACGAGCTAAGCCGCATAAAGAGAATGCTCAATTTAGCCGTTTTGTGGATATGTTGAAGAAAGTAGAGGTAGCTTTACCCTTCACAGAGGTAATTTCTCAAATGCCCCTCTATTCTAAGTTTTTGAAAGAAGTCTTGTCTAAAAAGAGAACAATAGAGGACAAAGAATGTATCCCTCTCACGGCACAATGTAGTGCCATTCTTATGAATCAAATGCCAAAGAAACTAGAGGATCCCGATAGTTTTTCCATCCCTTGTCGGATTGGGACTGTTGTTGTTGTTAATCAAGTTTTATGTGACCTAGGGGCTAGTGTTAGTTTGTTACCTTATTCCATTGCTAAGAGACATAGGGGGTGTTTGGTTGGAGGTTTAGGAATGGATTGGAATGGAATTAGTCCATTCCAATGTTTGGTTGGGCATTTTGGGGATGGAGTTGGAACCCTAGGGGGATGGAAATCCACCCTAATCCCTTGGAATCACAATCCTCCCTCCCACCCCATGATTCAAAATCCATACCCATATTCACATTACTACAACCTTATTACAACCCCATGAGAAAGAAAAAGGAAAAAAGAAAAAAAAAATTGAACCTCAACCCTACGGCAGGTAACTCATTTTTTTTCTTTTATGTTTTTGTTTATTGTAATATGATTACTTGAATTTTTTTAAAAATTTCATTGTACTATTGTAATTTCTAGGGTTGTTTAGATTTTTTTTGTTTATTATTCTACGTATGAGTGTTTAATTTATTTTTTTTCTAAATTTATGTATTTTTTGTTATTAGTACATAATAATAATTGTTTTATTGATAATATTGTTCTTTTATTGGATTTTTTCTTCTAAATAATTTTTTACATATCTTATTTTTTAATTAAATTTGTGTACTTTTTTGTTTATCGTCATGTTTTTTTCCTAGAATGTTTTATTTTTGAGGTTTGCTATGAATTTTTTTTGATGGATTTTTTTGTTTATCTTATTTTTTTGTTATTATCTTGTAGTGATAAATTTTTAATTATAAATAATGATTTTTAGTTTTTAATAAAATCAAATGAATCTCCATGTATTTGAACCAAACACCATGAATGGCAATTACAATCCATTAAAGGATCGAACCAAACAACCATTAATAAGCATGGAGTTCTAATTCCATCCCTCCCTTCTATTAGAATCCATTTCATTCCATTCCATTTGTTTGAACCAAATGGCCCCTTAGTGTGGGGGAGATGAGCCCCACTAGTATGTCAATTCAACTTGCGGATAGGTTCGTCAAATACCCACTTGGGATACTTGAGGATGTACCCGTTCAAGTTGGTAAGTTCTTCATCCCCTCCGACTTTGTTGTCATGGATATACCCGAAGACACTATTTCCCCCATTATTTTAGGTCGACCTTTTATGGCTACCGGAGGTACTATAGTTGATGTTAAGAATGGTAAGTTGTGTTTTAACATAGGGAACGAGTCGGTAGAGTTTTCCCTTTCTCAAGCTCTTAAACAACCAATGATTGAACAAATGCATTCCATTGAAGTTATTAATAGTTTGGTTGAGTATAGCTTGATAGATGATGATAAGGAAGAAGACGAACCATTTGACTCTCCACCCTTTGAAGATGAATGTTTTCATGAAGATAAGGTAGAACCACTACCGGTGGGTAAGAGTATGGTATATTCTCCTCGTAATCTTGAACTTAAACCACTCCCCTCTTCCCTCAAATATGCTTTTCTTGAAGGAACTAACCATCCCGTTATTGTCAATGCCACACTTGATGGTCCTCAATTGGAAAAACTTTTGATTGTTTTGAGAAAGCACAAAAATGCCATCGGGTATAGCATTGCCGATCTCCAAGGCATAAGCCCAAATGTTTGTATGCATAGGATCATCCTTGATGATGACCACCGCCCTTCGGTTGAGGGTCAACGTAGGTTGAACCCCACTATGAAAGAGGTTGTCATGAAGGAAGTCCTCAAGTTGTATGAGGCTAACATTATATACCCAATAACCGGAAGCAAATGGGTTAGCCCCGTACAAGTTGTGCCGAAAAAAGGAGAAATGACGATTGTTAAAGGAGAAAAGGGTGAGTCAATTTCTATTAGGACCATTACCGGTTGGCGCATGTGTATAGACTATCGAAAATTGAACACGGCCACCATAAGAGACAATTTCCCCCTTCCCTTTATTGATCAAATGCTTAAAAGATTGGCGCATCATTCTTATTTTTGTTTCCTTGATGGTCATTCCGGATTTCTTCAAATTCCCATTCATCCCGATGACCAAGTGAAAACCACTTTCACATGTCCCTGTGGCACCTATGCTTATAGAAGGATGCCATTTGGATTGTGTAATGCGCCGGGAACGTTTCAAAGATGTATGATAGCTATTCTCTCCGATTTTATTGAAAAATTCGTGGAAGTTTTTATGGATGACTTTAGTGTCCATGGTACATCTTTTGATTATTGTTTTGAAAATCTTGATCAAGTGTTAGCTCGATATGAAGAGTATATACTTGTTTTAAATTGGAAGAAATGTCATTTTATGGTTGAACAAGGTGTTGTCCTAGGTCACATCATTTCTAATAGAGGAGTTGAAGTTGATAAGGCTAAAGTTTCCGTGATTGAGAACTTGCCCCCACCTACAAATGTCAAAGAGGTGTGGACTTTTCTAGGTCATGCCGGCTTTTATAGGCGTTTTATTAAAGATTTTTCTAAGATTGCCAAGCCTTTAACTTCTTTGCTTATGAAATATGCACCTTTTGTTTTCGATGACTCGTGTCTTGAGGCCTTTTGCAGGATAAAGACCGCTCTCACTACCACTCCAATTATCAAAGCTCCCGATTGGAATCTTCCATTTGAGATCATGTGCGATGCTTCCGATTTTGCCGTTGGTGCCGTTCTAGGACAACGGGTTGATAAGAAGCTACATGTTATATACTATGCAAGCAAGACACTAGATGAAGCCCAATCGAAGTACACCACAACCAAAAAAGAGATGCATGCCGTTGTCTAGGCCATGGAGAAATTCCAAAATTATGTTACCGGTTCCAAAGTCATTATTCATACCGATTGATCATGCGGCCATTCGATATATTATGTCCAAAAGGAGACCAAGTCCCGACTCTTTCGATGGGTCCTCCTTTTACAAGAATTTTATATTGAGATTAGAGACAAAGCTGGATCGGAGAACTTGTAAGCGGATCATCTTAGTAGACTAACGGTTAATAAAGGAAGCAATGAAGAAGATGGTATACCCATCAATGAAGCTATGAGAGATGAGGCCTTGATGGCCATTGAAACTATTACACCTTGGTATGCCGATGTTGTCAATTTCTTAGTATCTCATTATATTCCGGACGATTATTCCAAGCAAGAGAGGAAGAAAATACGTTATGAAGCCCGACGCTATTATTGGGACGAGCCTTATTTATTCCGCCGTTGTGTAGATGAAATTTACCGACAATGTGTTATGGCCAATGAAGGGTATAATATTGTGAAGCACCCTCACTCAACATCTTATGGTGGACACTTGACCAACCAAAAGACAATTGCCAAGGTCCTCCAAAGCGGGTTTTGGTGGCCTTCCATGTTCAAGAATATTCGAGCTTTCATTCTCACATGCGACGCTTGTCAAAGAAGTGGCAATATTACAAGAAGAAATGAGATGCCTCTTCAACCCATCTTAGAAATTGAATTGTTTGATGTTTGGGGCATTGATTTCATGGGTCCGTTCACATCCTCTTTTGGTAACAAATACATTCTAGTAGCGGTTGATTATGTCTCAAAATGGATCGAGGCCGTAGCTTCCCCCACCAATGACTCCAAGGTTGTAATCAAGCTTTTCAAGAATGTCATTTTCCCGAGATTCGGTATGCCTATAGCCATAATTAGTGATGGAGGCTGTCATTTTAGGAAAGATACTTTTGAACACCTTCTTAGGAAATATGGTATCACTCACAAGATGTCCCTAGCCTACCATCCTCAATCAAATGGGCAAGCTGAGAACTCCAACCGTCCAATCAAAGGAATTTTAGAGAAAATTGTAAATACACACCGAAAGGATTGGTCATTAAAGTTGAATGACGCCCTTTGGGCATTAAGAACGGCTTACAAAGCACCGATTGGAACCACTCCTTATCGTCTTGTGTACGGTAAAGCTTGTCATTTACCGGTAGAATTAGAACACAAAGCCAAAAGGGCAATCAAAGAGCTAAACTTCGATGAGAGTGTTGTAGGAGATAATCGCCTTACCCAACTACAAGAATTGGAAGTACTAAGACTTGAAGCCTATGAGAATTCGAAGATCAACAAAGAACGAACTCGCCAATGGCACGATTATCGAATACTTCGTAAGGACTTCTCCGTTGGTGGTAAGGTATTACTCTTCAACTCTCGCTTTAAGCTCTTCCCCGGTAAGTTGAAATAAAAATGGTCGGGTCCATTCGAAGAGACCAAGGTGCAACCATATGGATCAATAGAGATATCAAGCCCGGAAACCGGGAAATTTATGGTTAATGGACAACATTTGAAGATTTATCATCCCGGTCACGTTCGTGAGACCTTTGCTACCGTGAAGTTTGGGGAGCTCCCATTGGGGAGCGTTGTTTAACCCCCTCTCAAAATTGAAGTAGGTTTGGTGGTATCCTCAACAACCACCCTGTATATATGTATCATATTTCTTTGAGTTTGTTAGTTTTGTTAGCTTGAGAAGTATGGACGAACTTGGATTTCGCCATGGAGTCTTTATTTGGATGAAGATCAAGCTTTTGGAGAAGTTATGGAGCCTAAATTGAAGACCACAAGCATGTTTGTGGGAGATATTGATTATGTAATGTGCGCCGAGTCGATATTTGAATCTCTAGGTGATTATTGAAGAGCCATGGGATGGCAAGGTGGAAAAACGAAGCTTACAAGACCGTCGGGCGAAATTTCGCCCGGTCAAGTTACCGGGCAAAATTTCCCCCAACGAAAAAATCCCAAAATTGCTAGATTTGCCAGGATTGACGAAAATACCGTCGGGCGAAATTTCACCCGATGAGATTTTTACCGGGTAAAATTTCGCCCGGTGGAAAAAAAGTTGGCAAAATGATTTTCACGACGAAAAACCCGTCGGGTGAAATTTCACCCGATGGTGTTTGACCGGGTGAAACTTCACCCGACGACATGGATCAATCACTAATACCTTATTTACTCACTACACTATCAATTCCCTCCTTCACATTTACCCCACATAACTTTCCCTCGAAAACATTTACACCAAATTTTTACCATCTACTTTAAAACTTTTCATTTCCCTCCTCAACTACCTTTATTTATATCACCTTTACCTCACAATTACCTCCACATTTTCACCCTTCATAAAAACATCAAACCACCACCTTCCATACCCCAACCACATTTAAATTTCCATTCATAATTTCATCTCTATCCTTGGTGATTTATTTTTGGGTTCTTGAAGAAGGAAAAACAAAGTTTTGGGATCACTCTTGCAAGATTATTATTATGGAGACAAGAGCTAAGCGAGCCTCTCGAAAGCAAGGTATGGCTTCAACCTCTACACTTTCTAAATGTTCTAAGCCTAAACTTCTACCTTGTCCTAGTACCCCTTTGGCTCAAACCTTTTTTGAAAAGACCTTTCAGAGTACTAGGTGGCCTTGTCCCTTCACAATGGAAAATTTAGGAATAGAGGACGATATTAAAGAGTTATCGTCAAGGACCCGAACTAGCTGACTTCTTAGTTTCGCGGGTTTATCAATGTTGCGACAAAAACCCGATTCCAACCTTCTTAAACTCCAATTTCCGAATCCCGACTTCCCCTTAACACCTTTTCCTAGATCTGTTATCTTTAGTTATTTCTATCGTTATTTTTCTAGTGTAGACTCGACCCTTAGAACCCCCCTCTAGATTCCAAACACGTCGCTTTTAAATCGATACTACATTCCGTTCCCTGTGGACCGACCTCGACTTACCACGATTACTCTAGTAGTTTTTGTGTTATTACGAGTCTATAAATATTGTTTGACCCCCCATCCTTCTTTAAACAACCGATCCGATTTGGGGAGCTGTCAGTCATCTCTAGGTTGTGGACCTCTCCCAAATTCTCGATAGTCATGGCCACTGGCTATTTTCGCAATCAAAGCATGCGCGTCTTCCACTTCCAAATCATAGAATTTCCAGTTAGATGCAAAAAAAATCAAATCTCTTTGAGAAGGAAGCAAGCTATCAAAGAATGTCAAAGTAGTAAGCCAAAGTGGTATGCCATGATGGGGACAAGCTCTCAATAGGCTCTTAAACCTACTCCAAGAATCAGTCAAACTCTCAAACTCACCTTGTTTAAAGTTAAGAATGTCCTGTCTAAACTTGGCGGTTTTAGCAGGAGGGAAGTAATTCCTAAGGAAGGCTAGAGCTAGTGGTTCCCAGGAGAAGAAAGTGTTAGGAGGGTGTAAGTATAACCATTCCCAAGCTTCGCCTTTAAGGAAAAAGGGAAAAAGTGTGAGAAATGTCGTCTCTATGGGCAAATTACCCCTTCTCACAAAACCACAATAATCCACAAACCTCTGAAGAAGTTTATACACATCCTCACTCTCAAACTCGTGAAAGGCGTTCTGCTCCACCAACTCAATAAGTCCCGGGTCAACATAGAAGTCTAGACCCTCCAAATTTCCAAGGTTAATAGGTGAAGCAAACATCTCGGGTTTTGGCGTATAATGGTCTGCTAGAGTAGGCATAGTGAGAAAATGAAGAGAAGAGAAATATATACAATACTCAAGAAGAAGATAACCAGATGAAGAAGAAAAACAAGCAAAAGATATAATAATAATAATAATAATAATAATAATAATAATAATAATTGATTGGGGTCGGCAGCCTGACACCAACAGCCTGCTAGGCAGGCTCCCAGGAGATTGCCAACTATGCCCAGAAACCGACCCGGCAAACAGTCAAAGTAAAGAGCATAGAAGCGGAAAAAACTACCAAGGAGAACAGCCGACCGTCAGGCCAGCAGGGTGACGCAGCCTGCTAGAACTTGGTTCCAGCCGCTCAAAACCCGCCTACCCCCTGGGGACATCTCCGCAGGGGGAGCAGGGGTCCCAGGGGCCCTCTCGTCATTTCGCCTAAGGTAATTGAGATTGGGTGGATGAGAGGACGCCACTTGTCACTTCCTTATCCACCCATTCTCCCTCTACTTCCCTCTCTTGTGGGAAGGTATAAATACTCTTCCATTTCCCACAAGAAAGGGGTTGGATTTTCTCTCTCTAGAACTCTTACTCTAAAATTGCCGCCCAGTTCCTCACGAGCTGGGTTTCTTAAGGCTTTCACAGACTAACTTAGGCATCGGAGAGGGTTTCCTCGGACATCCTCCGAGGCCCTGTGCGTTTTCTGTGCAGGGAGCCTGCCCAATCCGCCGGGAAGGTCTGACTGGAAGAGTAGGAGGAAGGTGAGTGTCAAGATTGATCAGTAAGCATTCAAAAGTAACACCGAGCGACATTAACCTGAATCCCACGTCGGGTTAATTGATTCCAATAACCGGAACAATTTGGCGTCGTCTGTGGGGAAGATCTGGTTGTATCCACGAACTACCCACAAAAAATCAACCATTCCCAATTACAAAAACTAAACCAATCAAAATAATCATGCCGGAAATCGTTGACACCAGTGTAGGGGTAGGTCCGACGGTCCCACCGGTGACCCCCCTATATGGCATGCCACAGCCGGAGAGGGCTCCTCCCACCACGACCCTGGGGGTGGGAGGAACCAGTCTCATGGGCATGCCAAATGCTGCTGTAGCACCAGAGTTGGGGGCACACCCAGGGCACACTCTGAACCTGACCCCAGCTCCGATGGTACAGACAGCTGCCTTCTTCTCTACAATGCTAAACCAGGAGTTCACCCCTGAGGACCTGGTAGGCAGGGTCGCAACGACCCCCAGGCAGCCACCCTCAATGAGCAGGGATGGAGCCGGGGCCACGAAGCGAACCGCCGCCAGAAACGCCCAGAGGAAAGCAAGAAGGACGGCTCAAGTATACGCGCAGGTGCAGAAGCGTATCACAACAGGCAGCCCAGAGCCACCTGCCCAACAACAGGCGTTCTCCATTCACACAACAGAATCCGCGTCTGGAGAGCAGAGAGGTCTATCTCAGGGATTGCGGGAGCGGATGAGGCACAAGGAGCCTGCATCCAAGCGCCTGGGGGAAAAGCAGGGCGGAGTCTTCTCCAGGTTAACGCCGGCAGCCAGAGGACAGCCGACCCCAGGGTTGTCCCAAAGCCTGCAGTCTAGGCTTAACCGGGGGCAACCGCTCGAGTCTAGATATCACCAGGATGACAATCTCAGAGGAAGAGACCCAGACAAATCTCCCCTGATGTAGAGGATGAAGCAGCGAGCAGGCCGCCACCGAGGCACCGCTCCCCCAGTACTAGGAAACCGATCCCTAGACAATGGGATGTCCACGGTAACCAGTCTGGGGAAAGCAGGTCACGAGTGGTAGGCAGGCCTACAAAAACCCCTCTTCATCCTGATGTGCAAGATTTCCCCATCCCAAAAATCAAAATGCCTACCGTCAAGTTCGACGGGACCACAGACCCAGAGGATCATTTGGCGGCATTTGAGAGTCACATGGGCATGTATGACGTGGATGACGCAATCTGGTGTAAAATCTTCCCAACCACCCTGGTAGGACTTGCGCAAGGATGGTTCAGGGATCTTCGCCAAGGATCGATCAACTTCTTTATAGAGTTAGCCGAGGCCTTCCTTGAGCAATATGCAGGGAACAAAAGGAGACGCCTCACTCGTTTCGATCTCATGACCCTGAAACAGAAGAAGGGCAAAAGCGTCAGAGAATACCTAAAGAGGTTTGACTTGTTCTATCAGCAAGTCAGAGAGATCGATGATTCCACCGCTGCCTACGCCCTGACAATCTCCCTGCTCCCAGGAGAAATGAAGAATCAGATGATCAGGGCCCAGCCTGAAACCTTGGCCAAGGCCAGAAAAATAGCAGAAGGTTTTGTTCTGCAGGAAGAGTTTCACAGCCTGCCGGACACCCCTGCAGGCCAAGCAAGGTCGCAAGGGGGACCGCAGGGTGGACGTGGCAGAAATGAGCCAGGCAAACAAAGAGAAGAGGGAGACACCACCAAGAAAGAGCGCACAACATACCAGCCAAGATTTGTCAGCTACACGGCCCTCAATAGGCCGAGAGCAGAAATCTTCGAGTTGGAAAAAGAAACAGCAAAATGGACTCGTCCAAACAAGCCGCGCAGCCCAAAGGGGGATCCCAAAAAATTCTGCACGTTCCACGATTGCATAGGCCATACCACGGAGGAATGCCGACACTTAAAAGATGAAATCGAGAAACTTATAAGAAACGGCTGGCTGAGCAACTATGCAGCAAGGAACAAACCCCAGAAGGAGGCAGCGGACAAATCTGAAGGCTCAGTCCAAAATCGCATGATTATCCATGTGGTGTCAGGAGATGCAGAAGGACGGACTAGCAGACGGAGCCAGAAAAGGCAGATCCGCGAATTGCAGAATCAAATTTGCTACGCCGAGAGAACAGGAAGTCCAAGGGGCACTACCCTAAGCATCACCCCTGAGGATGCAGGGAGAGTCGTGTACCCGCATAGTGACCCTCTGGTCTTAACTCTTGAAATCAGCAATCACATTGTCAAGAGATGCATGGTGGACACTGGCGCCTATACCAACCTCTTGTACAAAGACGCTTTTGAGAAAATGAATCTAGGAAAAAGACATCTTAAGCCGGCCCCTGGATCTTTGTATGGGTTCAGTGGGGCAGGCGTGCTACCCATGGGAGTTATCGACCCGCCCGTGACATTCGGGGAGGGGGCATCGGCTAGAAATGTCACGGCATCCTTTGTTGTAGTGGATGCCAAGTCTGCGTACAACGCCCTGATAGGACGAGCCACCCTAGATGAAATAAAAGCTGCTGTGTCAATCAGGGCCCTCACCATAGCCTATGTGACAGACTTTGGCATGGAGGGGAAGATCCACGGGGATCAGGAGTCGGCCAGACACTGCTACTCCGTGGCCCTGCAAGCCCATGAGACAGAAAGGAAAGGAAAGCGAAAAGCCGAAAGCTCTCCCAGCAGGGAGGGCGAAATCCCGGCTGCCCAGCAAGAATCAGCCCACCTAGAGCCTGAAGGGGAGAGCATGCTGGTGGACTTAGAACCAGGAAGGCAGGTCCTCATAGGGGCCGACCTGGAAGAGTCCTACCAAAGGGAATTAATTGCAGTCCTAAGAGAAAATAGGGACGTATTTGCTTACTCTGCAGATGAGATGCCAGGGGTCGACCCGGCTTTTATTGTTCACAAGCTGTCCGATGAGATGAGATGCAGATGAGATGCAGATGAGATGCCAGGGCTCGCCCTGTGAAGCAGAAGAAGAGAAACATGTCCGTAGGGAAAGACGCGGCGATAAAAGAAGAGATAGACAAACTCCTAAAGGCAGATTTCATCGAAGTCCGCGACTACCCTGAATGGTTGGCAAACGTTGTGATGGTAAAAAAGTCGTCAGGAGCATGGAGAATGTGCGTAGACTTTACCAATCTTAACAAAGCCTGCCCAAAGGACTGCTACCCTCTACCCAGGATAGATCAACTGGTGGATGCCACTTGTGGATACACCACGCTAAGTTTTCTGGATGCATTCTCAGGGTACCATTAAGTGTACCTCTGGCAGCCAGACAGGGTGAGGTGCGCCTTCATAACCAGCCATGGCACTTACATGTACAAGATGATGCCATTTGGGCTGAAGAATGCAGGCGCCACCTATCAACGGTTGGTGGACAAAGTCTTTGAAAATAAAAAAGGTAGAAATTTAGAAGCCTATGTCGATGATGCGATTGTCAAGAGCAAGGGGGACAAGGAGCATCTAACAGACCTTCAGGAAACATTCTCCTCCCTACGGTCATACAAGATGAAGCTGAATCCGAAGAAATGCACATTCGGGGTCCGATCTGGAAAATTCCTGGGTTTCTTAGTAGGCTCCAGGGGGATAGACGCCAATCCCGAAAAAGTTCAGGCGCTCCTAGATCTCCCAGAGCCTAAAACCATCAGGGATATTCAGCGACTTACAGGCAGGATGGCCGCCCTGGCCCGATTTATCGCCAGGTCGGCGGACAAGTCCACCCCCTTCTTCAAGGTATTGAAGGGCAACAAGCAATTCAAATGGGAGGATGAACAAAAGAAAGCCTTCGAACAATTGAAGGAGCACCTGAAGAAACTCCCTACCTTGGCAAGACCAGTGGCCGGAGAAAAACTGTACCTATACATTGCTGTCACCAACACGACAGTAAGTGCAGTCATCCTAAGGGAGGAAGCAAACTCACAACAACCCATCTACTTTGTGAGTCACGCCCTGGGTACAGCCGAAAGAAATTATCCTTTGATAGAAAAGGCCGCCTATGCAGTCATCATCGCAGCCAGAAAACTCAGACCCTACTTTGACGCACATCCCGTTGTGGTCCTCACCGACCAGCCGCTGGAAAAAGTGTTGGAAAAGTTTGAGAAATCAGGAAGGCTGCTGAAATGGGCGATCGAGTTAAGCGGGCTGGGGATATCATATCAGCCAAGAACAGCCATCAAAGCACAAGCCTTGGCTGATTTCCTGGATGAATGTTCCCATTCAGGGGAAGAGGAGCCCCCCGCCGAAGAATGGATTGTGCACACTGACAGATCCTCAACAGCCAATGGTGCAGGGGCAGGCGTTGTGCTGACCAGCCCAGAAGGAATTGATTTTGAGCATGCGCTCAGATTCACCTTCCCCGCATCAAACAACGAGGCAGAATACGAAGCTGTACTCGCAGGGATAAATCTGGCTAAAGCCGCAGGGGCAGAGCGAGTTATACTAGCAACTGACTCCCAGCTCATTGCTAATCAAATTAACGGAGAAAATGAGGCTAGAGACCAGACCATGGCCACCTACCTTGAAAAAGTAAAACGGGAGTTATCAAGCATGAAATCCTATGAAATCCAGCAAATACCCCGATCACAGAATAATCGGGCTGACGCTCTGTCAAAGCTGGCCAGCTCCAGCTTCCAAGACATAAGGAGATCAGTTTGGGTTGATGTTATGCATGAGAAGTCCACCACTCCCTATCAAATAGTCAGCACCATTGAGGAAAGTCGGGAAAACTGGATGACCCCCATCATTCAGTTCAAAAAATACGGCATCCTACCACCTGATCCAGTACAGAAGAGGAAAATTCAAGCCAAAGCCGCCTGGTTCATAATCGTTGACGAAGAGCTCTACAAGAAATCCTTCACTTACCCCTTGCTCAGATGCCTAGGAGCAGATCAGGCTGCCAAAGTCCTAAAAGACATCCACTCAGGAATCTGTGGACATCACATCGGAGGAAGGTCATTGGCCCACAAGGCCCTAAGGGCAGGGTACTACTGGCCAACCATGCTAGCAGATGCTAGGAGCCTAACCCAAAAGTGCAGAAAATGCCAACTCTTCGCTCCATCAATCCATGTCCCAGCCCAAGAACTCAGGCCGATTCTATCTCCCATTCCTTTCGCCCAATGGGGAATGGACATACTGGGTCCATTCACCACGGCTACAGGGGGCCGAAAATTTCTGATCGTAGGGATAGACTACTTCACAAAATGGGTCGTAGCTGAAGCAGTCCCAAACATCACCGAGCCGGCGGTCAGGAAGGTCATTTGAAGGAACATTATAACCAGATTTGGCCTTCCAAAAATATTGGTATTTGACCATGGAAGGCAATTTGATAATGATCCCCTAAGAGCCTGGCTAGAGGGGCATGGGATAGTCGTCGCCTATTCCGCCGTCTGCCACCCCCAGACCAATGGGCAGGCCGAGGCCGCGAACAAACAGATCTTGAACGGACTTAGAAAAATGGTAGATGACCTCAAAGGAAGATAGGCAGACGAGCTACCAAGCATCCTCTGGTCAATAAGGACCACCAGAAAGGAGTCAACAGGTCAGACGCCCTTTGGCCTGGTGTATGGAGCGGAGGCGTTACTACCCATCGAAGTGCGAGTTCCTACCCTACGATCTCAACAATACAACCAGGCTGACAATCACGAAGCGATGGCCGAAGCTCTTGACCTGGTCCAGGAAGCCAGGGAGGAAGCCTGCACCAACATAGCAGCCTACCAGCAAAGGATGAGGAAGGCATACAACAAGAAGGTGCATGAGAGAAGATTCCAGGTAGGAGACCTGGTATTAAGAAAGACACAGGCTGTTGGAAAATCTAGAGAACACGGCAAACTAAGCGCTAATTGGGAAGGCCCATACCAAGTGACCCAGATCTTGGGAACAAGCACGTACAAAATTGCCAACCCAGCAGGCCAGGAGTTAAACGCGCACTGGAACGCCGACACCCTAAAAAAATACTATGTATGACTAAGCCTTAAGAAGATCACACCCATAGGGAAAAATACTGGCGGAGGACGATCAAAAAAGAAATGTCGACGACTCCGACCAATCTTATGTTTTAATGAAATTTCTATAACACTCAAGAATTCATACTCGTTGTCTATTTAAGCTTGCGCTCTCACACACAAACGAGCAGGAGGCAATAGGGGGAGGCCCCCCTGTTGACGGAACCCAGAAAAAGGGACACCCCAACAAAAACCTTTGGAACCACTACCTATACCCAAGCAGGAAGGATGCAGGTCACCCACTGCAGACAAGGAGTGGGGGCAAATCCCCCAACCTTGTATAAAAAACGCAAAAGCCCTCCCCGTCTGCCTCTGGGCAGACAGGGGGCAAGCCCCCTGGACTGCAAGCAGAGACCAGGGACAGGCCAGGCTACGCACAACTGACAAGGACTGGGGGGCAAAACCCCCAACCTTGTATAAAAAACGCAAAAAGCCCTCCCCGTCTGCCTCTGGGCAGACAGGGGGCAAGCCCCCTGGCCTCCAAGCAGAGACCAGGGACCGGCCAGGCTACGCACAACTGACAAGGACTGGGGGCAAATCCCCCAACCTTGTATAAAAAACGCAAAAGCCCTCCCCGCCTGCCTCTGGGCAGACAGGGGGCAAGCCCCCTGGCCTCCAAGCAGAGACTAGGGACTGGCCAGGCTACGCACAACTGACAAGGACAGGGGGCAAATCCCCCAACCTTGTATAAAAAACGAAAAACCTCCCCCCTACCCGCCTCTGGGCAGGCAGGGGGCAGGCTCCCCGAACCTCGAGCAGAGGCCAGGGGTAGTCCAGGTTACACACAGCTGACGAGGACTGGGGGCAAATCCCCCAACCTTGTATGAAAGACGTAAAAGAAGCAGACTGAAACAAAGGAAAGGCATTCCATAGCAAAACCCATAAGGGTTAGAAAGTTTTTTACAAAGTAACTGAGACAAAAGATCCAGAAGGACAGATATTACAGACAGCTGGCAATGATAAAGACTCAAAGTAAGACTATTATAAGAAAAAGCATCATGGAGCATCCTGGCTGGGACCGGCGGCTGCCTCAGGTGGTCTGGCCGCCCGAGCCTCATTCTTAGCAGAGTAGAGACCCCGGAAGGCTTCTTCATCAAAAGTGGGGAACATTTCCCCAATCACCTCCATCACCAACTCCAGGGAAGAGTTGGCACCACTCGCGAAGCTGGCATCCACCGCAGCCTCAGTCTCCTCTGCAAGAGTCTCTTTTTCCTGCTTCCACTCTCCATTGGCCTGTTCAAAGGTCGAGTGAGCTTTGGACAATTGCTCCTCCAAATCAGCCACTTTTCCTTTCAGGTGCCCCATCTCAGCCAGAGAAAGGGTAGCCCGCTCCATTGACAGACGACTCTCCTTTAGATCAACCTCCAACTTGGTTACTTCCTTCACAGCTCTCTCTCCCTGAAGTTTCCACTAACCAGCCTGGTTCTTTGCCTCCTCCAGCTCACCCTCCTGCCTTGCCAGCTTATCCTTCAAATTGTTTATCAAGATAATATCCCTCTCCACCATAGCCAGGCGGTCAGGAGGAGGAGCCCCTGGTGTGACAGTCAATTCTTCATCACTCAGGCGACTGAGAGCCGCCAGCTCGGCAGACACCAGCAGTACCTTAGAGGTACGCTGGATGTATTGAAGCACCTGGTGAGAAGTTGAAGTCACGGACTTTGTGAGGCGATCAGCCAAGACAACGCCAGAGTCAGAAAGTAGGCCTGACACGTCCACACTATCACCAGCAGTATAGTGGAACTCCGTGTTTTCCTCCGGAAAAGGAGTACTCGGAAGTTCGCGAGCGGGACGCTTTGCTTCAGGAGTAGTAGCATACGCCTCCAAATCCACCACGTCAGCCCCAGAAGGCTCTCTATCCCTTTTTCTCCTCAGCTCTAAAGGGGCACTCTCCCCGGTCCCCTCAGAGTTTGCAGGGCGCGCTCCCTGAGAAGTTCGGGGCCCAGCCGAAGAAACACCCTGTTTCTGACCAGGAGAAGGGGTGGCCCCAGAAGTGACCTCAGTCTCCCCCTCATGAATAATGGGAGATGGGGTCGCCGGCTCTGACGACGGCAGTCGAGGGGGAAGAGGCAGTCTTCGACCAGCAGCGAAGTCCTTCACAAGCTTCATTAAACCTTTGCTCCCTTTCCTGAAGTTTGCAGGGAGGGAAGGGCGCTTCGAGAGAACGACAAGTTCCTCGCTAAAACCTAATCTCCTAACCTGCTTCTTTGTCCAGCGCCAAGAGGAGGAAGCTGCAGAAAAGGAAGAGCAGTCAGCTAAAAAACAAAGAGAAATAAAGTCTCTGAAAAATCGCGACAGTAAAAACCCCCTAGAACTACCTTCAAGGCCGGGAATCAAGCCCAAAGGGAGCAGATACTCGTCTGTTGCTATAAGCTCCGCGTGAGGAAGCCAGAAAGCAGGGCCAAAAATGCCGTAATTATCCGCGACGATCTCAAACTTTTTGATCAAAATCTCCTCCTTCGGACTTAGCTTAACTTCCAGGGCCTTCCCCCCGACGCCCGGGTGGTATTCCTCGCGAGTCTCCATGCGGGTGTGAACATGGTTCCTAAAATGCCTAGGAATCCTCCACCCTGACGCGCTACGTACGTATAAAAAATTATTTTTCCAGTCCTTCAGGCTGCTCAAAGCTGGCCAGACCAGGGCGTATTTCTTTTATCTCTGCAGAGACCAATAACCAGGGGAGCCGTCCCCCCCTGAGGAAGATACCATTTGGAGACCAACCATGAAACGAAGGGCATCAATGTAAGGCCCCTCGCCATGAAAAAGACAGGTCCAAGTGTAAGCTATCAAAGACCTAATAGCTGAAGCAGTCAGCTGAGCAATAGCAACATTCATCCTCTGGAAGGTCTCCTCCAGAAAGGGATGAAGAGGGAATCGCAGGCCGAATTCTAAAGCTTTGTGGTAGACAGCAACAAAACCCTCCGGGGGACAGCATACCGTGTCCTTTTCCCCCGGGACTACAACTATATATCCTTCCTCGAAATTATAGAACTGTTCGATGGCCCCGCCGGCATTGCTTTCCAGAATCAAGTCTCTGTTCTTAGCCTCAGGGTAGGTCTTTAAGGGAACCAGGTACTTATTCTTATCCAAGTAATAAGTCTTCTCCCTCTCCCTACGGATGAGAGGGCCGGCGATCCTGGAAGGATCCACCTCCAGGGCCTCATCATCAGAATCAATTACATCAAAGGGAGCAGGTTCGGGTGACTCAGCACCCTCCCCCCTGTGATGGTCATCCTCTCCCCTGGGGCCGACCCCAGAAGAAGAGGCTAAGTCACGCCGGTCACCGTCGCCATCCCCAGTCCTCCCAAGCAAGGAGTTAAAAGAAAGAGGGCGGACTCGCGACATACTGGCTATGAAGGGAAAATACCAATGAAAGAAGGGGAAAGATTTAAAGAAGAGCTTCTAACCTAGAACGCCGATAGTCGCCGGAAAAAGTGACAGAAGATACTTCTTGTTCCTCACGAAATTTTCAGCAACGAAGGCGGTTTGAGAGTATGAGGGGAGTTATGAATTTCAAAAAGAGTAAAAAGAAAGAATGGAGGGGGAGAAGGGCATATATAAAGCCCAGGAATCCTAAAAGGCTGCGTCTCTGACAAGACGCCCCCAACAACCTCCCACGTGTCGAGCGCTGAACATAAATTGTTCACTCCTTCCCAAGAAAGGCCTCGAAAAACGAAAATGTCAGAGGAATAGTCGACTGGCAACGTCATCCACGCAAAAAAAAAAAGAGAGGTGATCAAGTTGCTCAGATCTTTTCATTAGCCTTGAATGGAAAAAGGGCAAGTTACATATCATGCCAGGCAGATAAAAAATAAACATAAGAAAATACATAAGAGCCTAAAAATTCCGGCTCGACGCACCTATGCCTAGCTAAACAGGCCTAATCATCATCTAAATCTGGAGAATGGCCTCCAGGGCTGCTTTGACCCCCGAAGTCCGACCCCCAATCCCAGTCTGGGGAGTCCTTGAAAGGGTCATCAGGGAGTCCATCCTCATCCCTGTCGCTAAGACATCCAAAACCCTCGCTGTCATCAAAGTCTCGGCTACTGTCGTCCCAATCTCTGCCAAAGGGAACAGCCTGGGACTCATCACAGGTACGGCAACCTGTTCTTTTCACAGGAGAAGAGGGGCCTGACCCCAGGGAAGAATCTGCATCAGAGCAGTCAGGGTTAAATTGCTCAGGGTGCAACCACGGGAAACATTCGTGGCATCCCCGATCAAAGCACCCCCCTCCCTAAGGACAGCGCCTAAATCTGGAGGCAGCAGGGGGCGAAGATCTCATCAAGCGCTTGCTCGCCCTGATGGAAGCTTTCCTACCACTCCGATGAGAGTAAGACCGTGAACGGCGGCTGCGGTGATTGGCCCGATAAGCAGCTCGAGCGTACCGGAGTCTCCAAAACCCCTTGAAAAGAAAAAGGACAGTGCGAACTCCATGGCGAGTCACGGATTTTTGGATCCAAACCATGATTCAACGAAGACAGTGGAGAAATTGAGGATGAGTTAAGCAAAAATGACGAGAAAGCTGGGATTTATTCGAGTGAAAACGCAACATTAATGGCATTCCAACCACCTTGGAAGGGAAAGCCACCAATCGCAAACTCTTCACGGTTCCCAAAAATCCACCAAGCAAAGAAGTATAATCATTGCAAGAAAACCCCTCAACTCCTTACGCGTCTGACACAAACTGTGCTTTGTTCCTCGGGAAAGTACAAAGCATTAAATGCTGCAGCAAAAGTGAAAATGAGTCAACCTCCCTCCAAGCAAAAGTCGCCAGCCGGAGGGAAGCCTTACTTCCCCCCCAGCTTGCGAGGGCCAATTGATTGGGGTCGGCAGCCTGACACCAACAGCCTGCTAGGCAGGCTCCCAGGAGATTGCCAACTAAGCCCAGAAACCGACCCGACAAACAGTCAAAGTAAAGAGCATAGAAGCGGAAAAAACTACCAAGGAGAACAGCCGACCGTCAGGCCGGCAGGGTGACGCAGCCTGCTAGAACTTGGTTCCAGCCACTCAAAACCCGCCTACCCCCTGGGGACATCTCCGCAGGGGGAGCAGGGGTCCCCAGGGGCCCTCTCGTCATTTCGCCTAAGGTAATTGAGAATGGGTGGATGAGAGGACGCCACTTGTCACTTCCTTATCCACCCATTCTCCCTCTACTTCCCTCTCTTGTGGGAAGGTATAAATACTCTTCCATTTCCCACAAGAAAGGGGTTGGATTTTCTCTCTCTAGAACTCTTACTCCAAAATTGCCGCCCAGTTCCTCACGAGCTGGGTTTCTTAAGGCTTTCACAGACTAACTTAGGCATCGGAGAGGGTTTCCTCGGACATCCTCCGAGGCCCTGTGCGTTTTCTGTGCAGGGAGCCTGCCCAATCCGCCGGGAAGGTCTGAGTGGAAGAGTAGGAGGAAGGAGAGTGTCAAGATTAATCAGTAAGCATTCAGAAGTAACACCGAGCGACATTAACCCGAATCCCACGTCGGGTTAATTGATTCCAATAACCGGAACAATAATAATAATAATAGTAATAATAATAATAATAATAATAATAATAATAATAATATAAATAATAACGACAAGCCCTTGCGACCTGCCGACCTTCTGCTCTACTCGTGGGACAAGGGGCGTGATGTTTGTGTTGATCTGACGACTGGTTCCTCTCCTTTGACCTAGTCCGGCTTGACTTCTTTTGAGCCTGGACGGGTTGTTGCTGATGCTGCTCGTCGTAAGTGTGCAAAGTATCAGGCACGCTGCACGGCCATTGGGTATGGTTTCCTTCCTTTCTCCTTCTCCTCTCTCGGTGAGCTCGACACGGAGGCTGTTTCTCTGCTCCAGCGGATTCGTAAATTCGCTATGTCACAGGATGCTGGAGCGCGTGCCATAGTTCATATTTTCACTATAATTAGTTTTGCGATTGCTAAGGGAGTGGGGGCCCAGATAGTATCTCGGCTCCCCTCTAACTTCTTGTAACTTGTTCTGGTGTTAATGCAAGATCCGTTTATATAATAATAATAATAATAAATAATAATAAGCTTCTATCTCTTCGTTCTAGAGAAAGAATTTCTCTCTCGATGCGATTTCACCTTCTCCGGTAACGATAACGGGGACAGGACGAGGGAGGGGGAGGCCGCGAAAAATTCAGCATGATCGACATGAGGAGCAGATGAAGGACTCTTCTAATGTGATTTTGGAAACGCAGGGTGAGGTTCGGAAGGAGCAATCGGGTAGCTTGACCCCCAAGCAAGGTGGATCAATCAATGAGATAATCCAGAACGCCTTCCAAGCAGCTTCTGTAAGGGTCTCTGGTGGATCAAAGAAGGATACAAGACGGTGATTGAATGATAAGGATGAGAATCTGGAGATGGCGAAGATTCATCAAAACAGAGGATCGGAGTCTGATATTGGATCAGGCTCTATTTCAGGGAAGCCGGTGGAACCTGCTGTGGTGGGAGAGAAGACATGGGCAGCGAAAGCAACAAAAACTAAGATGGGTATGGAGTTATATTTCAATAAGGAATGTGCTGATTCTATGGAAATTGATATTGTATTGGAGGATTTTGAGGAGGAGTTGGATATGTGGAAATTCACATTGATGGGAAACATCACTGGTGCTCGTCCTACTCTCAAACAGATGCAGGAGTATGTGCAGAAATATTGGTATCAGGTACGATCGTCGGTTGTTCAATATTTCAAGAAGGGATGGTTTTTGTTTCGATTCACTTGCCAGAAGGATATGGATGCAATTTTGCGTGGAGGGCCATGGCTTGTGGGTCAGAACACCATGATCCTTAAACAATGGAGCCCTGTTTTTTCGCAAGATATGGAGAGGGTCTCTCTGGTTCCTGTTTGGGTGTTATTTCCAGACTTGGATCCTTATCTTTGGACCGTTTCTGTGTTGAGTAAGATGGCTAGCAAAATAGGACGGCCAATGTTTGCTGATTCAACGACTACCTACAAGGAGAAAATCTCTTTTGCAAGGGTATTGGTTAAGGTAGATGTTTCAATGGAATTGCCTGAATCTGTGTTAATCAATATTCCAGTTCTGGGACAATCGGTGCAAAGGATTGATTATGAGTGGATCCCATATTACTGTCAAGGGTGTAAGAAGCTTGGTCACACAAAAGCTAATTGCAAATGGATGAAGAAGATGGCTCAGGCTGCTTCAATTAAAGTTCCTACACAAAGATACACTCCTAAGAAGGATGACCCTCAGAGGGGAGGTGGTACCTCAGTAGGGAAGGATGTGGAGCCTCCTATCCCTATTGTAACACATCGTGGAACCTCTTAGGAAGTACCGGCTGGAGGCCTCTGTATCACTGGCTCAGGACCCCAGGCACTAGGCGCTTCTGATTCAGGAGACCAAACCTTGACTCAGGGGGATTCAGTGGAGACTAATCCTGGCTCAAGTGTTGGCTTCACTCCTGTTCACAGGCGCTCAGGATGTGCTGAGCAAGGCCCTTTGGTGACAGGCTCTAGTTCAGGTAATGGTGGATTGGAGACAATATTGGAGGTGGTTTCACCTAATCGGTATGAGGTCTTGCAGACTGATTCTGGTCAGGATATGGATGCTGATCCCCCTGATTTATCTTAATGATCATAGCTTCTTGGAATATCAGAGGTAGTAATGAGATTTTTAAGCAGAATGCAGTAATAAAGCTTATTAGGGATAATGATATTGATGTTCTAGGGTTGCTTGAGACTAGGATTAAAGAGAATAAAGCTCATTCAATCATTAATAATAAATTTGGTAGTTATGGGGTTTTTTGCAATTATAATAGTCATTATAATGGTCGGATTTGGGTGATTTGGAACCCTGTTACTGTTAGGGTTTTTGTTATTGATTCTTCTTCTCAATTAATGCATTGTCTGGTTCATCATCTGAGTTCTGGTATTGATTCTTTGGTTACTATTGTTTATGGTTTGAATGATGCTGATGGAAGAATGGACTTGTGGGCACGATTATCTGGTCTGCAAATTAGTAAGAATTGGCTAGTTACTGGTGATTTTAACATTGTTAGATGTAAAGAGGAGAAGGTGGGAGGTTCTCTTCCTGTGGATAAGGAGATGGATGATTTTAATGCTTGTATTGTTGATGCTGGTCTTCAAGAAATTGTTGGGAAAAGGTGTGAATTTACCTGGACTAACAAGCAGGACCCTACTTCTAGAGTTTGGAGTAGATTAGATAGGGCCTTAATTAATGCACATTGGGCTGCTGCTTTTCCTAACTCTTTTGCTCATTTTATGACTTCAGAAGTCTCTGATCATTCTCCTGTTGTGATTAGAGTCTTTAGGGAAAGGAAGGTGGGTAGGAGGTTTAGTTTTTTAAACTGTTGGGTGCAGCATGCTTCTTACTCAAAGGTTGTTGCAGCATCTTGGGCTAAGAGAGTTTATGGAACTCATGGTTATAAGTTGTTTAGTAAGCTTAAGAATGTTAAGCGTGCTCTCATGGAGTTACATAAGCTGAGTTTTTCTAGCATAAGCTCTAGGATTGAGGAGCTTCAAGAAGAGTTGGAGGCTTGTCAATGTCAGTTGCAGGCTGCCCCTTTCTCTGATAGTTTGATGATTCATGAGGAGAACCTTATTGGGAGTATTAGAGATCTTCAAAAAGCTGAAGTTAGTATTCTGGCACAACGAGCAAAAATGGAAAGTATATCTTTGGATGATTCTGGGACAAGATATTTCCATTCTAGAGTTAAAGAGAGAAGGTTGCAACAAGTTATAGGTGTTCTTACTGATCATAATGGTAATGAAAGAATTGGGCCTGGTGAGGTTGCTCAGGGCTTCATCGACTATTATTCACATTTACTGGGTCAGGAAGTGGAAGTTATGGATCTGGATCCCTCTTTTTTTAGGGCTGGAAGAGTTGTGCACCAATCAGATTGGATGCAATGCTTCAGTTGCCTTCTGAAGTTGAGATTAAATCACTCTTATTCTCCATGGATTCTTTGAAAAGTTCGGGTCCTGATGGCTTTTCGGCAGGCTTCTTCAAGTCCTCTTGGAATTTGGTTAAGAAGGATTTCTGTGCTGCTGTGCTAGAGTTTTTTGAGAAATCTAAAATGATTAAGCAAGCTAATACTACTTTACTGGCCCTTATCCCTAAAAAGAAGGTCTGCTCTTCATTTCTTGATTACAGGCCTATCTCATGCTGTTCAATAATGTATAAAGTGGTTAGTAAGTTGCTTACTAATAGGATTAAGTTGGTAATTGATAAGCTGATTGGATGGGAACAGGGTGCTTTTATCAAAGGGAGGAGCATCCAAGATAATATTGCACTTTCTCAATCTCTGATTAAGGGATATAGTAGGAAGTACTTGACTCTCAGGTGTCTTATTAAAGTTGATTTGAGGAAGGCTTTTGATTCTGTTCAGTGGAAATTCATTAGGGGTATGCTGAGGGGGCTTAATTTTCCTCCTAAGTTCATTGATTGGATCTTGGAGTGCATTCAGGGATCGTGGTTTTCTTTAAAAGTTAATAATGGGGCTATTCATGGTTTTTGTAAAGGCAAAGGGGGAGTTAGACAAGGTGATCCTTTGTCTCCTTACCCTTTTGTCCTTAGTATGGAGATGTTGTCTAGAATTCTCAGGTGTATTGATCAGGGCAAATGATAAGTGTAGTTTGTAGTGCCTATTTCGTAGTGTTTTGGTCCCATTTTCCTTGTGGAATCGCTCCTTGGGAGCGATTTATGGGCTTCTTATGCTTTCTTTAGTTCGTTTCCGGTTCCCGAGACCCATTTGGAAGAGTTGGAGCGATTCCGACCCGATACATATACTTTTCGGAGCCAACGAAGCGGAGGAACGATCACTCGATGCCTTGGATTCGACCCCGAGACCTTGGGACCCAATCCCGAGCCTCCGAGACCCGATCCCGAGTCCCGAGAATCGATGAGAAGTTCATGTGAAGCAAGGAGGAACCTTAAAGATCATATTGGAGGCCTACAAGACTCATCCCCGACGGGTATGACCTCAACCCGTCCGGGATGAGGTGCACAAAAGAGGATGCTCCTGTTTTGGGTCCACCCCGACCGGGACCAGCTCCTCCCGGCCGGGACCGACACCTTCCCGACCGGGACCACCTCCTCCCGGCCGGGAAGGGTTGCTGCTGCTCCGTGCTTCATCTTCTCTTCTTCTTTCTACTTGTAACCCTATATATACCCCCCCTCTTGTATTAAGACACTATCTTAGCCTATGTTCTTCACTTCCCATTAAACCCTAGACTACTTTAGGTTAGATTAGATTAGATTAGTGTAGATTAGTCGGTAATTAGTAGTTAATCTTAGTTTAATCTTGTATTATTGGATCTCTTGAAGAATCCATCCAAGATTGACAACCTTGGTGGAATTATTTGGGTTTTCTTCTATACAAGTGTTCTCCTTTTCATCCTTTGTAGTTGGTATAATCTTTCCCTTCTCTTTTCCTTTAATCTTTCATGTTTAATCTTCCAAGTTTTAATCTTTGATTGTTGTTCATCATTTTCACTAGTTTGTTTATGTATGTTTTGATTCTTGTGTTGTTTCCTCTTGTTCTTGTTAGAATTAGTTTGATGATGTTAGAGTAGTGTTCTTGCTAGGGTTAATAGGGTGATTAGGGTGTTAATTGGATGATTAAGGGTTTGTTGGAGATGTTGGTGGAAGATTTGGGTCTCTTCTTGAGTGACGCATATTACATGTTTGTTGGAATGCTTGAATGACTAAGTAGGTTGGAATGCTTGTTTTTCTTGCCTTCCTTTGTCGTGTGTGTCGCCGGATGGGTTCCATGAGGAACCTCTAGGTCGGTCTAAGTTAGATTACCTAGATTACCCTACTACCTCCTTCACTCTACTTCCTCCTCGACCTTTCCGTTACCCCTTTGACCCCGACCTAATCCTATCCCGTTTTCCTTAGTTGTTCTTCTTAGTCTTAGTCTAGCCTTCTCTCCCACTTATCATTCTCTAGCTTAGCTCGTTGACTTAGTCTCGTATTTGGGCGAACTTGGTCTAGACGCCTCTTACCGTCCCTGTGGATTCGACCCGACTTGCCCTATCTACCGTAGGAATAGCCGCTTATTTATTTGACGGTTGGGATCCACGACAAATCCCTACCATCAAATTGGCGCCGTTGCCGGGGACGGTGCTAGTTTAGACTTTGTTTTCCTAGTTACTTGACTTTGTCTTTGTGTTTGTGTTTTTCTTTTTTTTTTCTTTTGGTTACCTTGCTTCTTGTGTGTGTGGTTTATTTCTCTCTTGTCTAGTGCCCAAAAATCACTAGACTTCTCACGTTTGTTCTTAGTCTACAGTTTGTGCTTAGAGGTGGTGACCATCTTCTTCTTGCGACTTAGAGCCGCTTTAACAGACGGTTGCTAGAATGAGTGGTTTCCAACCGGGTATGAGCTGCGATTTTCGAGCAAGCATGGGGTTTGATCTAAACTCCACACACTCGGGAGCCGATATGAGCTATCCCTCTTCTTCCATGAACCAAAGCCATGACATGACGTCCCCCTACCATTATCAAGCTCCTTGGGGTAATCAAGATGGGTATGATCCTCAAGAGTATGGAAGTGGCTACCAACAAGTGAATGACTATCAATCCTACGATCAAGGTGGCTATTACTCAAGCTATGATTGTGAACCCACCATGTTCAATCAAGATTCGCCTTATGGAAGCCAATACCCCCAAAACCCACCATATTACCCTCCACCCCAACCACAATATGAACCCCATGACCCACAATACTACCAATCACCTCAACCGCACTACCAACAATATGATGCCCCACCCCTTGGGCATCATCAAGACACCATGTTTAATCAAGATTATCAAGATTTTCAAGATTATCAAGGAGCATTACAAGACCCCAATGACCACCAATCGTCGAACTTGGAGTTGTATCAATCGATTCTTCAATTGCAAAAGAGCCAACAAGAAATGGCCATCCAAATGCAAAAGGATCAAGATGAATTCTTGGCCCAATATCGGAAGGAAAACGAGGCGTTTGATGCTCGATTAAATGCATTATCGGTTCAAACCGTAATGTATTTATCCCGAACATCGCAATTAGATGAAGGGTGCCCACTTGAGAAAGAGGAGCAACCTAACCATGAAGCCGCCGATGTAGTTCCCTTTGGAGGAGAGATTTGCTTTGAAGAACCTCAATCGTCTACCCAAAAGGAGACGAATGAGGAGATGACCCTCGGTGAAGACAACATTGGTGAGGAATTGGAGGAGGATGGTGAGTTGGATGGTTTGGTAGAATTTGTGAGGATGTTGGGTGAAGTTGTTAGCCTCGAGTTGCCCTGTGCGATAATGTGGATAAGCATCAAGAGCCCCTTACTAGTACACCAAGCGATGACTTGGAGGAGATTGAAACCGCCGGTAGAAGTTTCGATCCTCTTCTCCAAGATGATATGGGGCCTAGTGATGAAGATGGGGAACCACAACTTGAGGAAAGTGTGGGGGTGTGCATTGAGGAGATGAGGCCAAAACCGCTTTTTGTGCCTTGTTTCTTGGAGATGAAGCTTGCTTGTGATTGGAGGCGATGCCTAGGGAGGAAGAGATCGGTGAAGCTCGTAGGATGGATAGACCCCGGAGATGACATGATTGATGACGATGGGTCTTTTGAGGACTACTTCTTGCCTCCTCCTTGGAGGCCGTGGAGGATTGCTTGGCTCGAGCACTCTTTGGGCCTTCATTATGATGTCGCTCGTGCATTTGACTTGCTCCTCCAAGCCCTTGAGGGTTATGGTTGAAGAATGAGAGTCCACCATCCTCGGTTTGACGGAGTTCCATAAGAACCGTCATGTTGTATATTCCCCTTTCTCTCTTCTCTTTAGTTTTTGTGTTTGTAATTGTGTTTATTGTGATTTTGTTTCTAGGATTTTTGTTTTCACCTTGTGGAATTCTTGTATTTTGGATTTTTCTTGAGTGATGTGAGGGAGGGGATTCTAATGATTATTGTGAAGTTGTGTAGGATGATTGATGTTTGAAGGTGACTATATGAGTTTTGGAGGTGAATGCTTGAAGCGGTCTTGGGAGCGGCTCTATTATTGATTTTTGGGAGCTTTGATGAAGCTATGTGCTTAGGTGAATATTTGAAAATCAAGAGAAGCTCCACTTATATCTCCCATGATTAGCATCAAGTATTTCGTACTCGGTCTTCTATTTTTTCCGTCAAGTCTCGGCTCGGTGGGATTTTTATTGGAAGACGGGAGCTAGATGGTTGTTTTTGAGCCTACAATAAGCTTTTGGGGATGGGATTTCGAATCCCAAATTGTTATTTGTGGATTGGGAGGAAGGCTAGGTGAGTTTTTATTGAAAGGAAGCTTCAAAGGCATCCCGGGCGAGAACGGGTTTTCCTTGGGCGAGAAATGGTATCATCTCGGGCGGGATGACAGATCTTCCCGGGCGAGACGAGCCCCGTCTCGGTCGGGTCGATGTAACAAAACATTCAGCTACTGGAGCACCGTCCCGGGCGAGAAGAGACCTTCCCGGGCGAGACGAAAACTCGTCCCGGGCGAGACGAGCCCCGTCTCGGTCGGGTCGATGTAACAAAACTGGCAGCTACTGGAGCATCGTCCCGGGCGAGAAGAGTTCGTCCCGGGCGAGTTGAAAGCCCTTCCCGGCCGAGATGGGGCCGTCTCGGTCGGGAAGGTGTGGCACAAAATCGCAGCTATTGGAGCACCGTCCCGGGCGAGACGAACTCGTCCCGGGCGAGACGAAGACCCGTCCCGGGCGGGACGAACCCTTCTCGGCCGAGACGGGCTGTTTACAGCACTACTTCGTTTTTTTTTTACTCCTGCAGCCCGAACCCACCCAACCCCTTAAGCCCGCCCCGCCCCTACTATTCCCCTCTCACACCATAATACCCAAACCCAACCCAACCCAACCCATTCCCATATCATACTAACTCATCTTCAACCTCCTTCATCTTCATAACACACAAAATAAACCCCAATTTTAAAACCCTCAAAACACCATAAATATACAAATACTCCACCAAATCTCATCAAATCACTTCCAAAACCACCCAAAATCAGTTTCTATCACATTAATACCTATCCTAGACCCATTTTCTACCATTTAAATCACCAAAAACGAAAAAAAAAAAAATCGAGTTTTTATCACCATTTTTTCCAAAATCCGAGTTTGGGGTTTTGGTTTCAAACTCGATTTAGCTTGTTGGAGTTGGTGTTGGAAGCTTATTACACCATTTTTAAGCTTCTATTGTGTGTTTTTGTGGATTCTAGCTAGTGTTTTTGAGTAAAATCCGAGTTTGGGGTGTTCACCATTTTTGAAGCTTCTTCACCATTAATGGCTCCAAAGAAAAGAGGGAATGTGGTAGCTAGCAAGAAAAGGAAGAGTGCTTCCACTTCTAGAGTCGAAATCGAACCTGAGGTCGAGGTTGAAGAGCCGGAAATTCCTTGCCATCAGGATTTTCCTACATTAATCTTTGGTTCGGAATGGCAAAAGGAGCAATTCTACAAGCTCCTTGGTAAGCCTCTTGAGCCAACTCGTTTTATTTGTAAAATCATACTTAGGAAGCTTGGCATCCTTGAACAATGTAGACAATTGTTTGTGGGTATGGGGTTGGAAATGTTATTTAACATGCATGAGCGGACCTACAAGGAACTCACCCTTGAGTTCTTTAGTAGTTTTGTTCTAAATACTAGAGTTGATCCACCCCGGGTTGTTTTTCGGGTGAACAATGGTGACTACAATTATACCCTCCCCGAATTTGGTGCTATTTTCGGTCTCCCCTCCGTGTCTAATTGTAACCCACCCGCCGGTTTTAGTGAAATTGATGTTTGGAAAAGTATAACCGGTCTCACACTTGTAGACTTTCGACGGTTGTCTAACCGTCATGTCCACCACCCGGTTTTGCGCTTTTGGCATCGATTAATTGCGGGTACGATATTTGGGAGGCCCGAAATGAACACCTGTACTCAACAAGAGTTAACCATACTCGGGGCCTATTTAAATGTTAAGAGTCAACCTAGGTTCACCCCCGACCTTTCCCTTGCCTTGGCTAAGCACTTTCTTAAGATAAGTAAGGCGGGGAAGAATGTGAGTGAGATTGTTCTCGGGGGGCTTATAACACACATAGCTAAGGCGGTAGATGAGAATTTCAGCGAGGAGGACTTGATCCCTGTACCGGGGGATACTACCATAGATGAGGACCGTTTGACTAGGTTCCATAAATGGATCGCCTATGAGAGGGAGCACAAGAGGTATCAATGGTTTACCTCGGGTCGGCCACACTTCACTTTGCCATGCCCTACGCTTCCGACCCTTGTGCCTTTGCGACATTCCCTAGTCCCGGTCCGAGAGCCTAACCTTCTAATGCCCGGTGCGGGAGGTGACCCCGGTGCCTCCTCCTCCCTTAGTCCGCATACACATGCTAGTGTGAGGCCTCGACAGCAACCAACCCAACAACAACAACAGCAAGCTACCCGACCACTCCCCTCTTATCCTAAACCCCCGGCATATGTGTACGTCCCTCCGTACACCCCCTACACTCCATTTGCCTACCCTTCGCTCCCGGCCGATCCAGCTATGGCCGCTATGCTTAATGCTTTGCACATTGGGCAATATGAGCATAGGAGGGACGATTATTATGCTCAGTACCCCGGGTATCATCTTTTGGCTCAGCAGGGGTATATTGATCCGCGTGGCAACATTCCATTGTGGTATAGGCCCGAGTACTTCCTTAACCACGGTAATCCTAGTGGTAGCGGTACTATGGTGGATGATGAGGACTACGAGGCCGAGGATGCCTTCGATATAAATGCGGGGGTAGGTAATCAAGAAGCCGGTGAAGAAGATGAAGATGGAAATGATGATGATGATGGTAACAATGCAAGTGAGCAAGGGGACGACGACGAGCATGGTGATGACTTTGATTAGTGAAGCGATGGAGATGCGTTAGTTGCTAACCTTTGGTATGACAACTTTCTTTTCTTTTCCGCTTTTGATTGCTCGTCTATTTTCTTTCCCCTTGTTATGAGTATTTTGTTGGCCCTCGGGGCCTTTGTGGTGATCGCTCCCGATTCTCGATGACGTGATTACATCGAGAATCATTTGAAAAATCCAAATATACAAGTCTTTTCTCATTTTTTTTCTTTTATTTTTCTTTTAGTAAGAATTAGTCAGATTCGGGCGGAATCCGGGCTAGGTGACGTGATTACACCTAGTCCTCCCCTCCCATTCCCTTTTATTTCTTTTTTATTTTTATTTTTTTTATTTCTTCCCCCATCCATATCTTTTCTCGTCTCGGCCCATGGTGACTTGACTACACCCCGACCGGACACATTCTACCACTTTCTCCACTTTATTTTTGATTTTTAGCTTTATTTTCGTAGTTTCTTTTCTTTTCTTTTGTGCTCCCATGCAATACGGTCGAGCATGAGGTCATGGCTCGGCTTAAGTGTGGGGGAGCGATATTCTATCGTAGTTAGTTTTATTTTCGCAGTTTTTTCAAAAAAAAAAATCTTTAAAAATCCTAAAAATTTCAAAAATCAAAAAGATTTTCTTTTTGTGTGTTTTCCTTTGTGTCATTGTCTCGTATATTTGTTTTGTTGTGTGTGTTTGCCTCCCTTTTTCCTTGTAGGTTGCTCAAATCACCGCTAGCTTTGGAGAGCTTTCAAGACTACCGGTAACATCTTATCCCTTTTTTTTCTTCATCTCTCGCGGGGTTTGGAGGAGATTGTGATGTGGTGTGCTCGGGTGGAGCTTTGTAAAGTTTGTGGGTGGTTCGGTGATTTGTTTGGAAGCTAGGGGTGGTGTTTGTGTTATGTGTGTGTTCGTTTTGTGTTGTTCTTGTTTTGTTGCTTTTGTTTCCTTTTCTTTCGTTTTCGTTGAGTCTCTGTTTTGTGTTTTGTTGTGTGTCTTGTGTGTAAATGGTTTTCAAAAACCCGGTTTAGAGGCTAGTGTGTGAGTGTGTACATTCCCTTCCTAGTAGTGTAAATCAAGTCTTGGACTTTAGTCTAGTAGAATGACCCTAAATCAATGAATTCGTTGGTCCTTTACCTTGAGTCCACCTAGCTTACTAGGGATTTACTACGGGATTTGCACTTTTGACCATTATGACCACCCACGGTGTGAAAAGGCCTTGGTTACCGAGTCCCGTCCCTTAGGTGACCGTGTCTAGGATTGTTTAATTAGTCCAAGTTCTCCACTTTTTGTGGGTTTGAAGGGAAGGGCCCGTCCCGACTCACCCATTACCCTACCTCCTACACATATCCACACAATAAGTTGCAATTTGTTGAATTCTCCCTTTCTTGTCATACCAAGAAATGCCAAAAAAGCCAAATCAAGCCAAAAGGGCAAAGAAAAGAAAAAGAAAGAAAAATGAAAGAAAGAAAAGAATGAACAAAAAGAAAAGGCACAAAAGCCAAAAAGAAAATAGAAAAGAAAAAAAAAGAATGGCATGGCAAAACAAAGCAAAAATGCAAAAGAAAAGTAAAAATGCCAAAAGAAAACCGTCTCACAAAAAGAAACCTCACACCTCACAAAATAAGCCTTTTTCCGACTTTTGCCGTGAAGAGCCTACCAAAGGACCGAGTCCCTAGGAAGGATGATAGCGGTAATGGTCGGTCTTCCCTCATTTTGCATATTTCCACCTTTTTACTTGGATTAGTTAGGCGGTTTTGGACATGGGACGACCCTCTTGGCTCTTCGCTAAAGGGGGCGGGGTCTCACTTACCTACAGTGTCGACTAACACCGTGGTTCATCCTTTTTCCATCCCGCCGATCGTCCCGTAGTACGTTCTTAGAAGGTTAGGAGGAACCGAGGTAAGTTACCAACGTTTTTGTTGCTTTGTCGTCATACTATTAGGGTTTAGTCCATCTTGGTTTTTATTGCTAGCTTGGGAACGTTGTCACTTGCCTTGAGTCCTAAACCGGTACTTCTTTCACCGCTTGTTTGAGGGAAACGGTATTTCTTTTCTTTTGGGTGCAACCTTTTGTGTGTTTGTTTCTGTGCTTGTTTGTTTATGTGTTTTTGTGTCCGGTTGCATCCACAGTTTTGTCGGAAGACCCCACTTGCCTTGCGGATAGCACTTGTCCTCTAAGTGTTATCGCGTGAGTTGAAAGGGCGTAGGGTGCGCTAATACCCACTCGGCTAGTTTAGTAGTTAATATGTGCTTACTCGAGGGCGAGTAAGGGTTAAGTGTGGGGGAGTTGACAAGTGTAGTTTGTAGTGCCTATTTCGTAGTGTTTTGGTCCCATTTTCCTTGTGGAATCGCTCCTTGGGAGCGATTTATGGGCTTCTTATGCTTTCTTTAGTTCGTTTCAGGTTCCCGAGACCCATTTGGAAGAGTTGGAGCGATTCCGACTCGATACATATACTTTTCGGAGCCAACGAAGCGGAGGAACGATCACTCGATGCCTTGGATTCGACCCCGAGACCTTGGGACCCAATCCCGAGCCTCCGAGACCCGATCCCGAGTCCCGAGAATCGATGAGAAGTTCTTGTGAAGCAAGGAGGAACCTTAAAGATCATATTGGAGGCCTACAAGACTCATCCCCGACGGGTATGACCTCAACCCGTCCGGGATGAGGTGCACAAAAGAGGATGCTTCTGTTTTGGGTCCATCCCGACCGGGACCAGCTCCTCCCGGCCGGGACCGACACCTTCCCGACCGGGACCACCTCCTCCCGGCCGGGAAGGGCTGCTGCTGCTCCGCGCTTCATCTTCTCTTCTCCTTTCTACTTGTAACCCTATATATACCCCCCCTCTTGTATTAAGACACTATCTTAGCATATGTTCTTCACTTCCCATTAAACCCTAGACTACTTTAGGTTAGATTAGATTAGATTAGTGTAGATTAGTCGGTAATTAGTAGTTAATCTTAGTTTAATCTTGTATTATTGGATCTCTTGGAGAATCCATCCAAGATTGACAACCTTGGTGGAATTATTTGGGTTTTCTTCTATACAAGTGTTCTCCTTTTCATCCTTTGTAGTTGGTATAATCTTTCCCTTCTCTTTTCCTTTAATCTTTCATGTTTAATCTTCCAAGTTTTAATCTTTGATTGTTGTTCATCATTTTCACTAGTTTGTTTATGTATGTTTTGATTCTTGTGTTGTTTCCTCTTGTTCTTGTTAGAATTAGTTTGATGATGTTAGAGTAGTGTTCTTGCTAGGGTTAGTAGGGTGATTAGGGTGTTAATTGGATGATTAAGGGTTTGTTGGAGATGTTGGTGGAAGATTTGGGTCTCTTCTTGAGTGACGCATATTACATGTTTGTTGGAATGCTTGAATGACTAAGTAGGTTGGAATGCTTGTTTTTCTTGCCTTCCTTTGTCGTGTGTGTCGCCGGATGGGTTCCATGAGGAACCTCTAGGTCGGTCTAAGTTAGATTACCTAGATTACCCTACTACCTCCTTCACTCTACTTCCTCCTTGACCATTCCGTTACCCCTTTGACCCCGACCTAATCCTAGCCCGTTTTCCTTAGTTGTTCTTCTTAGTCTTAGTCTAGCCTTCTCTCCCACTTATCATTCTCTAGCTTAGCTCGTTGACTTAGTCTCGTATTTGGGCGAACTTGGTCTAGACGCCTCTTACCGTCCTCGTGGATTCGACCCGACTTGCCCTATCTACCGTAGGAATAGCCGGTTATTTATTTGACGGTTGGGATCCACGACAAATCCCTACCATCAGCAAACAAGTCTCTTTTCATCCTAAATGCAGACAACTTAGACTTAATCATTTGATTTTTGCTGATGATTTAATGATTTTCATGAGGGGGACTTACCTTCGGTTGAAGCTGCTACTAGTGCTTTAGACAGATTTGCAGGTGTAGCTGGCTTGCAGGCTAACAAGGACAAAACTTAAATCTATTTTGGGGGTATTGCAGCTGAAGTTAAGGATCTGATTTTGTTACAGACAGGTTTCACGCAAGGCTCATTTCCTTGTAGGTATTTAGGGCTTCCGTTGAATGATGTTGTTAATAGAATGGATCACTATGCTGGGTTATTGATTAAGATTCAAGAAATTGTGGGAAGGTGGTCCTCTTGCAGTCTTACTTTTGCTGGCAGGATTCAACTCCTTAACTCAGTCATTATAGGAATTATGAATTTCTGGTCTTCTAATGCTATAATTCCAAGCAATGTTATGGAGAAGATTATTAGAATGTGTCGTAATTTCTTTTGGACAGGTTCAAATCAAAGGAAGGGGTTGGTTTTAAAGAGTTGGGATAACATTTGTTTGCCTTGGGATGAAGGAGGGTTTGGTATCAAGGATTTGAGAGCTTGGAATAATGCTTTAATAGCATTTCGGCTTTGGAAATTTCAGCAGAACAAGGGGGATCTTTGGACACTTTGGAATAAAGCTTATGTTCTAGGTCCAAGACTCATTTGGGAAATACACAAGCAGGACAGATTTTCGGGCACTTTGAGAAGCATGATACAGGTAAAAGATGTGCTTTTGCAGGCTGAAGGTAGTAAAGAGCAGGCCATATGATTATTGAATGGCTGGGCGGATGGAACTAAGTTTCAGCTGGCAGCTGCTTATAGTTGGTTTAGGAGTAAGGGCAGACGGCAGTCTTGGCTTCGAGCTCTTAATGGTCAGCATATTCTTCCAAGGCATGGGGTAATTGTATCTTTAGCATGTCAAAGTCAGCTAGCAACAGTTGATGTTTTGCAGAGTAGAGGCATTATGTTGGTGAATAGGTGTGTTCTCTGTTGTCAGGCGAGTGAGACACATTCTCACTTGTTCTTTGATTGCAGTTATCAGATGCAGATCTGGACATTGCTCAACGATTGGATGAGGATCAGAAATAGAGGCACTGATTTACTCACTGAAGTTAAATGGTGTATGGTTAGGGGCGACAGGAAACATTGGAAGCATAGGTGGTATTGTGCGTGTCTTGCTGCTGCGGTATACTACATTTGGGCTGAACGAAATGGTCGTATCTTTGAGGCCAATATTAAGCCTGTAGAGGTTACTTTGAAATTAATTAAATTTGATGTTTTTGTTAGATTAAGAAAATCTGGGGTGTTGTAAGGAGGGTTGATGCTTATGCATAGTAGGGGTTCTTCTTTGTAAGTTAGGCTCTTTTATTCCCTAATGGATGAATAAAATGAGTCAGAATTCCTTACAAAAATAAATAAATAAATAAATAATAATAATAATAATAATAATAATAATAATAATAACAATAATAATAATATAACCAGGCTTAGCTTTGCTATAGCTAAGAGGGTGGGGTCCCAGATTGTATCTCGGCTACCCACCATTTTTTTGTAAACTGCTTTTTTATTCATCAATAAAATTCTTCATTCATAAAAAAAAAATAATAGTAATAATAATAATAATAATTCTCTATATCACAAATGCTATTTCTTAGCTCCAGCGGATTCGTAAATTCTCTATATCATAGGACGCTGGAGCGCGTGCCGCAGTTCATATTTTCAGTAGAATTAGTTTTGCGATCGCTAAGGGAGTGGGGGCCCAGATAGTATCTCTGCTTCCCTCTAACTTCTTATAATTTGTTCTTGTGTTAATGCAAGTTCCATAATAATAATAATAATAATAATAATTATTATTATAATAATAATAATTGAGGCTGCTTGGGGGATAATTGAGGATGATTTTTGTAAGGCAATTCAAAGCTACTTCAAGACAGGAAGAATGTCGAAGCAAGCCAATTCAACATTGATTACTCTTGTTCCTAAGCGAATGGATGCTCTCTCTGTGACTAATTTTCGCCCTATTTCCTGTTGTACTGTGTTTTACAAAACAATTAGTAACATACTGGCTAATAGGATGATACCTCTATTCCCTAGTGTTATTGGAGAGGAGCAAGCTGCCTTTATCAAGGGTAGAAGCATTTTTGAGAATACATTACTCTCGCAAACCCTTGTAAAGGGATACAATAGGAAATTTATCACGCCTAGAAATATGATGAAAGTGGACATTAGAAAGGCTTTTGACTCAGTTCAATGGTCTTTTATTCAAGAAATGCTGATTTCTTTGGTGTTTCCTGAAATTTATGTGAAGTGGATCATGGGTTGTATTGTTCATCCTTGGTTTTCCTTTAAACTTAATGGTGGAGTTCATGGTTATTTTTGAGGTGAAAGTGGGATTCGTCAAGGCGATCCTCTTTCCCCTTATATTTTTGTTCTTAGCATGGAGGTTCTTTCTCGAGCTTTGAGGAAAATTGGAGATAAGAGTCAAGTGTCCTATCATCCTAAGTGTTGCAAGATTAAGTTAAATCACTTAATTTTTGCTGATGACCTTATGGTCTTCACTAGGGGAGATGTCCCTTCTGTTTTGGCTGTGAAGCAGGTTTTAGATGAGTTTGGTTTGGTTTCTGGGCTAAAGGCAAATTTGGATAAAACTTGTATTTATTTTGGGGGTACTTATTCTGGAGTTAGGGGGCAGATACTTCAGGCTACTGGATTTGCAGTTGGGTCTTTCCCTTTTAAGTATTTGGGCATTCCTCTCCATGATGCTACTATTAAAGTTGAGATGTTTGATGATTTCATTTTCAAGATTCAGAATTTAGTGACTCATTGGACTACGAAGCTTCTGTCCTATGCAGGTAAAGCACAGTTGATTAATTCAGTCATTTTTGGTTTACAAAATTTTTGGTGTTCGAGTATCCTACTTCCTAAAACCGTGGTTAGCAAGGTTAATAAGATATGTAAAGATTTCTTTTGGGGAATTGATCAAGGGAAGAGGCGCTTAGTCTTTAAGAAGTGGGCAAATATTTGCACTCCTTGGATATCTGGTGGGTTTAATATCAAGAATCTGAGTGATTGGAACAAAGCGTTGCTTTCTAAATGGTTGTGGCAGCTCTCAAATGGGAAGGGAAGTATTTGGATAAGCTGGTGTATATTCTGTTGCAAAAACTATTACTATAACTCATACAATGTGTGTTACTCTAATTCATGAACATCGTTAATTTAACTCATAAAATCTATTATGTTGCATAATAATCTTTTGCAAAAACAAGACTTTCAATCAACCAAAAGAATAATGTATGCTTTTATTAAGGATACTCCAAACCAAAAATTATAAAACTTCATTATAATTCCAATGTTTCACACCTGTAACTATAAGAATTGGATATTTGAAATCAAATTATAATCATAAACTGTGTTACTGTAACTCATTAAGTATGTTACTCTAACACATAATGTGTGTTATTCTAACTCATTTTACTCCAATCAAGGATGTTACTCTAACGAATAATGTATGTTACTCTAACAATATATTGTCCTACTCAGAATTGTGCTTCTTCTTCATCATCTTCTTCTTCTCCTGATTCTTCTTCATTGTCAGACGATGATTTACATGACATTTCCTTATTCTTCTTCTTCTTCTTCTTCTTCTTCTTCCTCTTCTTCTTCTTCTTCTCATCTACATCTTTGAAGATCTGCCCTATGTATGGAGGAAATTCTCACCCACATCCCTACATCATTTATCTGCTTTTGCGTCTACTAAAAAAACAATAACAGTGCCAATAAACGTGGCAAAAAACAATCAAAACTTGAAATATGGATTAAAGTAACAGATAACAAGAGTTAAAGTAACGGATGAGGTGCATTGAAGTAACATTGAATTAAATTAACAGAGTATGCTTATACACCAGGTATAAAGTAACAGAGGTCAGACATTAAAGTAACAGATAGTATGAATTAAAGTAACAGATAATGTTCATTAAAATAACACCAGATATAAGTTAGTGCAAAAAATTCATATAATGATAAAAAATGAGAGTATGACGCAGTATCTTACTCTTTGATATTGTTTCCTATTTTGAAGTCATCACATCCCATAATTATAGAAAGTAGTATTTTTTTTTATATGGCGTTCCTCTTTGATATTGTTTCCTATTTTGGTGGCAATCACGTCCCATTATTATAGGAAACAATATCTTTTTATTTTTTATTTTTTTAATATGACAGTTTCCTAAATTCTTAGGACACTACAATGCACTACAATAACAGATGAAAGACACTAAAGTAACAACTGGAGTGTATTAAAGTAACACGACATATAAAGTAACAGATGGTAGACATTAAAGTAACAGATGCTCTACACTAAAGTAACGCAGTATATGAACTACAATAACTCAATATATTGTAAACGTAAAAACTAATAATTGAGTAGCATCTTAATAACATCCATGGCGATTCCAGTATAAATTACAAAACATATATACTCACCGTTTGTGTGTTCTACGATTTGCATATGAATCTATGATGAATAACACGACCATGAAAATAATATCAACATGAAAATCGACGCAAAACATGAATGACACGACCATGAAAGCAATATCAACATGAAAATTGACGCAAAATGATAAGTGTGGTTTGTAGTGCCTATTTTGTAGTGTTTTGGTCCCATTTCCTTGTAGAATCGCTCCTTGGGAGCGGTTTAGGGACTTCTTATGCTTCCTTTAGTTCGTTTCAGGTTCCCGAGACTGATTTGGAAGAGTTGGAGCGATTCCGACTCGATACATACACATTTTGGAGCCAACGAGATAAAGGAACGATGACTTGATTCTTTGGAATCGACCCCGAGACCTTGGGACCCAATCCCGAGCCTCCGAGACCCGATCCCGAGTCCCGAGAATCGATGAGAAGTCCATGTGAAGCAAGGAGGAACCAAAAAGATCATATTGGAGGCCTACAAGACTCATCCCCGACGGGTATGACCTCATCCCGTCCGGGATGAAGTGCACAAAACAAAGAGCCACTGTTTTGGGTCCCTCCCGACTGGGACCAGTCCCTCCCGGCCGGGACCGACACCCTCCCGACCGGGACCACCTCCTCCCGGCCGGGAAGGGCCGCTGCTACCCCGCGCTTCATTCTTCTCTTCTCCCTTCCATTTGTAACCCTATAAATACCCCCCCTCTTGTATTAAGGCACCATCTTATGTTATGTTAGACATTACCCATAAACCCTAGCCTAGTTTTAGCATAGATTAGATTAGATTAGTGTAGATTAGTCTTTAGATTATCGTTAATCCTAGTTTAATGCTTGTAATTTGGGAATTCTTCGAGATCTTCACCAAGCTTGACAAACTTGGATGTTTGTTTTGGGTTTTTCTCATTTATGCAAGTTTCCTTATTCCATTCATCTTGTTAGTAGGTATAATCTCTCTTTTTCCTTCTCTTATTCTTGTTTTATTATCCAAGTTCCAATCTTTGTTCATTGTCATGGTTATTGTTCATTGTTTACACTAGTTTGTTTATGAATGTTATGTTGTTTGTGTTGGTTCTTCTTGTTAGTGTTAGTTTTAACTTAGATATGTTTGAGTAGATTCTTGCTAGGGTTAGTAGGGTGATTAGGGTGTTAATTGGGTGATTAAGGGTTTGTTGGAGATGTGGGTGGAAGATTTGGGTTTCCTCTTGGTTGATGCACATCACATGTTTGATGAATTGCTTGAATGACTAAGTAAGTTAGATTGCTTGTTTTTCTTGCCTTTCCCTTGTGGGTGTTAGTTGTTATGGGTTCGGTTCCCTCATTAAGTTGCGAGAGCCCGGTGAGGGCGACCCCTAGGTTAGTCTAAGTTGCGACCGCCCGGATGCGATCTAGGCCATAACACGCTAGAACCCCGTTTGTCATATGTGTCGCCAAAATGGGTTCCATGAGGAACCTCTAGGTCGGTTTAAGTTGCGACCGCCCGGACCGACCTAGATTACCCTACTATCTCCTTCACTCTAGCTCTCCCTTGACCATTCCGTTACCCCTTTGACCCCGACCTAATCCTAGCCCGTTTTCCTTGGTTGTTCTCTTGCTTTAGACCTAGCTTAGTCCTAGTCTCCCCCTCCTTAAATTAGCTCGTCTCGAACCTAGTCCTAGACCGTAGCATACCTTAGTCCGACCTCCCGTCCCTGTGGATTCGACCCGACTTACCCTAGCTACCCTAGTTAGGATTAGCCGGTTTTATTTGACGGTTGGGATCCACGACAAATCCTTCCCATCACAAAACATGAACACAAATTGACGCAAATTAATCAAGATAATGAATAAAAATTGACGCAAAACATAAAAGCAATATCGAAACTCACCATTGTTATACTCGATGAGTTGCTTATCAACAGTTAATGAAGATGTCGCGATCGTTGAATTCATAGTAACGGAATTTCGAGCACAGATTTGATTGAATGAATGAATGAACGTGATGATCGATGGGAGCGTTTTTTTTTAAGGTTTTGATGAACCTGTAACGTGAATGAATGAATGAATGAATGAATGAGAAATGATTGTGATTATGGGAGTTATTGTTTCCTAAAATCATGGGAGTTATTTTAGGATACTAAATCTTTCTCTCTTTTTTTTTAAATACAAAATATTAGGATGCATCTTGTCCATCCATCCTCATCCCATCCGTTGGATGGGATGAGGACTTAGGGACTCAATACATATATAGGGACTCATTAGAACCTATCTCTCTCTCTCTCTCTCTCTCTCTATATATATATATAATAAAACCTCAAATTAGAAAAATATCATAAATAATAAAAAAAATCAACTACAGAATCTTTTAATTATTATAATATATATTTAATTTATCATATTAATGAGATGTTTTACAATTCTTAGTTAAAAACCTTTAGAGTTCATTTTTTAAAAACATCATCGTAAAATAAATTATAAAAATGAAATAATTATATTCGTGGTAAAAAAATGTTTTCATTAGAGTCTAAATTTCATATTATTTGTTTCACATTATGTAATGAATTTATTACATATAACAGTTTTAAAATTATCTCACATCGACAAATTATAATATGATGATGAAATTCTATATTATAAATAAAGAGTAATAACTCATTCTTCGATATCTACCAAAAGTCTTTTGAATCTCAAAAAGAGTTCCTAAGACTATAAACCTTAAGTACTTATCTTTTGAATCTCAAAAAGAGTTCCTAAGACCTAGGTTGCACCGATACGGACACGGACACGGGACACGGCGCTCGAATTTTTTAAGGACACAGGGACACGGCAAAAAAAGATAATATATATTGAAATAAAGGGAATTTTAGGCTCTTTATAACGAACATTCAAATTTTGATTACTTATAAAGCCACAAACGTAAAATAACAAAATAGGTCCTGCAAACCCAAGTTCAAACATACTAGTACAAATAAAAATCTAAATAATCAAAAATCTTGCAAAATAGTTTGCACCAAAATAAAAACTTAAATACGGAGTAGTAACCAATAAACATAAATTGCTCTATCATCCATCATCACCCTAAAACCTAACATCACCCTAAAAATTACAAATTAATCTAGTAATTTAACTTTAATAGTGGGAGATAAGTATAATATATTAACAAAATACAAAAGATGATGGAATGTAATACACTAATACCTAATTGTTGTAATCGGGTTAGGATTAATTGCACAAACAAAACTTCTCTGATACTTTTGATGAGCAACATACAAAGAACACAAATTTTGAATTGAAGATTGTGTATGCGTGGGAATCGAGTTAGGGTTATGAAGATCTAATAGAAGATTGAAATGAATCAGAATGTTGTAGTCGACTGCTGCAGAGTGTCGAAGGAATCTGTGTCCACGTGCCGTCAGGGTCAGTGGTGTTGTCGTCGGCGTCGGCGTCGGCGTCTTTGTGGAGTGACTGGTGAGAATGTTGGTTGAAGAAGGTTGCTGGGTTTGAAAAATGAAAGAGGGAAACATGGGTTTCTTTATTTTTTTTAGTCAAAAATGGGTTGGGCCGTGTCCTAATTCAATTGGTCTTTGTCCAATACGTGACCCTTTTTTTTTAAAAACCCAGACACGGTTTTTGGTGTGTCGGACACGTATCCAGGCGTGTCCTACCCGTGTCCATGTCCGACACGGTGTCCGACACGGACACGGCCCTTTTATGACGTGTCCGTGCAACCTAGCCTAAGACTATAAAGTAATTATCCTATATCGAAAAATTATGATGAGGTGATGAAATTTTATATTATAAAGAAGAGTGATCATTCGGTTTAAAAAAGGTCTTAATAAGACTACAAACTTAAAATCATTTCACATTGAAAAATTATGATGAAGTGATGAAATTCTATATTATAATCAAAAGTAAGGATGTATTTTTTTAATTTTAAAAAGAGTTTTTAAGACTATAATCTTAAGTAAATTAACGCACATCGAAAAATTATGATGAGGTGATGGAAGACAATAAATTTAAATAAATTATCCCACATCAAAAAATTATGATAAGTTGATGAATTATATATTATTAATAAGATTAATCATTCGTTCTTAAATATCAATCAAAAAAACTTTTAAAGTCTTTAAAAGTCTTTTAATAAGTGTAGACACCCACATTTTGCCTGCTAGTATCCATAGCGGTTTCCAACAAAACACCCGATGATGATCGGACGTAAACGTGACTTAATACGCTCGAATTTGGACTTGGAATCAATAGTATCTGACATTAGCTTTTAGCGGAGTACAAATCTCATGAAACCGACCTAAAATTCCGGCCCAGTGGGTCGTTTCTAGTCAAATAAGACTAATTTGAGCCAAAACCAACGCCGGAAATAAAACCGTCTTTTAGCGACAGAGTCAAACCCCGGTCAAAGTCGATTCCGAGGCAAAACCAGCCATGCATGCTTAAAGAAACCAACTCAAGGTCAAAAACTCAAAATATCTCGACCATTCTGACCCACTCGATCGAGTGGGCTTATCGAGTGCCAGCCCACTCGATCGAGTGGGCCTTCGAAAAAGCCCGTTGTTTCCATTCATTGGGTCACTCGATCGAGTCCATCAGGGCCACTCGATCGATTGACCCTAGGTCGGGGGGTTTGGTTTTTTCTATAAATACACCACCTTTACACCTTCATTTAACACAGATTTTTCAGCAACCTTAAGCAACCTATACACTACATTCAACCCCGATATCCCCTCTAGGCATCAACTAGAAAACCCGAGACCGAAACCTCCAATAAAAGTCGAGAAAATCGTCTCCATAAACACAAACACCATAACTTTTCCTACATCCTCAATACTCCCGCGCAAACGCTGTTACTACGAGTCCATTACTGAGGCCAAATTAAGCATGTAGGTTGAGGGTGTCATCAAATCCCGCTTTCTCTCTTTTCTCTCCTCTCTTCTCCATTTTTTTTTTGTGTCGTTTTACTTTCGTTTTCGTCGTTGTAGTTTTATTCATAATAACAACATCAATTTTTTGCCTATTACGTATCGAATACAAGGGATGACGGGATAAGGAAACACGAATATGAGGGTATCGCACCCGACGTTCACTACTAAAAACAGGTGAAATTGCGTCGGATACATTCCGACGCAAGTATTTTAACTGTGTTGGCTTGCATCGGTTATTCCGATGAAAATAACTTGCGTGGGATTAACCGACGCGGTTCGCCTCCATGAAACAGGGGCCAATAATTTTGTGTTGGCGCCACTATGTAAAAGGGTTGCGTGGGATTAGCCGACGCAAAGTCGACCCAAATGGAAGGAGTTGCGTCGGCTAATCCCACGCAAATGTTGTCGAGTCAACGCCTTATGTTACGCGGCCAATAATTAGGAAGACGCGTACTACATCGGATTAGCCGACGCAAACTTGAATAGTGCGTCAGTTTGCGTCGGCTAATCCCACGCAATAGTGTTGACTCAAAGCGACCAGTCAACACAAAGACAGGTACTGCATTGGATTAGCCGACGCAAACTTGAATAGTGCGTCGGTTTGCGTCGGCTAATCCCACGCAAAGGTTTCAATATTAAAAAAAATATCGCATACTGCATCGGATTAGCCGACGCAAACTTGAATTGTGCGTCGGTTTGCGTCGGCTAATCCCACGCAAAGGTTTCAATATAAAAAAAATAACGCGACAACTAAACAGACACCAAACCCGACACCCCCAAACTCCCTCTCTCCCTAAGGCAAAAACGACGATGATGCGCGCGCACGCCAACCACACCCACCTCCGGTGACTCTCCTTCCTCCGGCTACCACCATCCTACCCAGATCCGGCGACCACCACCCTAAGTTGACCCCAAAATCGAAACCCTAAATCGTCCACCACCCTCCCATAAACCGGCGACGAGCCCATACCATTCGGCGACGTCCTCCTGTTCCGGCGATACCATAAACCCCGACGAGCCCATACCCTTTTCGGCGAGTACAACCCCCTCACGCGCGACGAACCCTGCCAGCGAACCACCCCTCCGACGAACCCGAATCCCGGCGCACCCCCCAGCGAAGTCAGCCCCGAAAAATCCTAACCCGACCCCCAATTCTTAGGTATGATAATTAGGGTTTAATTGCTTTGATTAGGTTAATTGTTGGTTAATTAGATTGATTGGTAGTTAATTAGATTAATTTGTTTAATTATGTTCATTATTAGCATGTTAATCAGATTAATAAGATTAAGAAGTAAACTAGGTTAATTAGATTAATTAGGTGATTATGTTACTACCTAAATTAGGTTAATTAGGTTAATTTGGTGATTATGTTAGTACCTAAATTAGGTTAATTAGATTAATTACCTGATTATGTTAGTATGTAAATTAGGTTAACTAGTGTAATAATTATTTTAATTACGTTAATTAGTATGTTAATTAGGTTAATTAGGTTGATTAGGTTAGATTTCGTTTTATTGTTAGACTGAAATTGTGTTATTTAGATTAGTAGTAGTAGTATGTAGTTTAATGAATTAGTAGATTAATATGTAGTAGTAATATTTGTGTTAGTAGTAGTCATATTAGTGTTAGTAGTAGTAAATTAGTAGTGCTAGTAGTAAGAGTAGTAGTAGTATTAGTGGTTGTAGTATTAGTAGTAGTATGAAGTAATAAAATACTTCATTACTACTACTAACATTACTAATCTACTACTAATACTAGTAACCTAACCTACTACTAATACTACTAATCTACTACTAATACTACTATTAATCTACTACAACAAATCTACTAATACTACTACTACTATTCTCCTACTAATCTAGTACTCCGTACTACTAATTTACTACTAATCTACTATCTACTATTACTACTAATCTTCTACTTCTACTACACAACCACTAATCTACTATTACTAATAATAATTTTCTACTTCTAATACAACTACTAATCTACTACTACTAATAATAATAATAACAATTTTCTACTTCTAATATTACTACTAATACTAATTATCTACTACTACTACTACTAATAATAATAATAATAATAATAATCTACTACTACTACATAAACAATACTATAAAAAGGGAAATTCGTTGTTGTTTTTTAAATTTCAGCAGTTAGTGGTGGTAATAACAATAAGTATTAATGTTTTTGATGACTGCTTTGACATATGATTGTTGTTGTTACTTGTTTTCGTTATGTAGCGTGCATGAGGATTGTTTGATATCTACTCAGACTCACCTAGTGCCCGTTCAAGAGTTACTCATTAGGAGTAATTCTTGGACAGTCCCCGTTTTGAGACTGTTCTTGTGCTTTTCATGTCGCTTAGGTGGTAAACATGGAATTGTGTTGTGTTGGTAAGAGAAAAATTTGGTGACAATTCCCTCAATGTTCTTCGATTGCATATGTGAAGTTTTCATATATTCCACATTGTGCTTTTGGAGAACTGAGGTGAATTGTTGCCGAATTTTTCTCTTATCGACATTACACAATTTCACGTTTATCAATGACATGGAACGCACAAGAATGGGTTTAGGTTGGAGTGATAAGGTCCCCGGTGATGAATCGTTTCTAAATTGATGGTTGTGAGAGTCGAACTAATGGTGAAATTCGCCAACTTTTCTTCAATGTGCATTTCCCCTGTTGTTGTCGCCTACTTCAAATTCGATGTTGTTGACTTCTTTCCCCACACCATTTTTTTCATGTGTACATACCCTAATCTTTCATAGTTCAATCCATATAAAATGAATAGAGTAGAACGAAGTTGGATGTACGAGAGACTGGCCGACAATAAGCGGCCGAAAATAGAATTTAGAGATGCTGTCGAGGAGTTCATCAAGTTTTCCTTAGATAATAACCCTCACTACACCAGCGAGCAGCTTAGGTGCCCATGTAGAAAATGTCAAAATCGTGCCTTAAAACATGAAGTCGATGTCAAACAGCATCTATACAAGCACGGTTTTGTTGAGAACTACTACGTGTGGACGTATCATGGTGAAAATGAAAATAGTCGCCTGCAAGAACCTGTTCGCGAAAATCCGTACAGGGACTTCGTGGAGGACGCACTGCGTACGATGGTTGAGGACATAATTGACGTGCACCCCAATCGGATCAGTCGTTTAGCGAAGGACGGGGGGTCAAACAATATTTATAGACTCGGAATAACACAAAAATTACTAGAGTAGTCGTGGTAATTCGAGGTCGGTCCACAGGGAACGGAGTGTGTTTTGACGAGTCAAAAGCGATGTGTTTGATGTCTAGAGGGGGGGGGGGTTCTAAAGGTCGAGTCTGTACTAGAGAAATGACTACGAGAATAGCTAGGGGTGATCAATCTAGAGAAAGGCGTTAGGGGGAAGTCGGGATTCGGAACATGGGGTCTAAGAAGGTCGGGATCGAGTTTTTGTCGCAACATTGATAAAGGGAGAAAGCCACCTTTCGGTTTCTTCACCCAACCCACCTAAAAACCCGCTTTCGCGGCGAAGAAGGGTAAGTCTCTAGTTGTGGTAATTTCTACCCCGAGTTTCCCCATATTGATAGAAACGAGTCAAGATCAGTCTAGTTGGCCGGACTAAAACAACAATGACACAACAACCACAAGCAAGATAAACCAACAAGCAAGCAACCCACCAATACCCCTAAATTTAAATAATCCAAGTCCTCATCCCTAAACCCCCCAACAAGAAATCTACTCATTAATCATAATGGAAAACAACAAAGCATTAACTAAGGAGAAACTAACTAAAGCATGCATAATAACTAGATCTAAGGAAACTAACTACAAGATGATGAGAAAAATACGATCTAACAATTACCCACTAAACTATGGTGGAGACAAGATCTAACAAAATAAACTAGAGAATAATCTAGAACAACATGAATAAAATCTAGAGAAACTAACAACACTAAGATGATCTAAACAAGACAATAATGAGAGAACTAAATTAAATCTAAACTAGAGATTAGAGAGTAGAAAGAAATGTACCAACTATGAAAATCTAGAACAATAAGAAGATTGCATAAATAAAGATTAAATCTTTGATGGAGAAGATGAAGAACTTGTCACTAATTCTTCAATAAACCCACAAATCTTCAAATAAAACTTGAAATAATAATCTTCTACAAACTTGGATGTAAAAACTAGAGAATTGTTGATGAAAACTAAGTAGATCTACTACTAATTACTATGTAAACTACTAGAATTATAGAGAATTACTAAGAATACTACTAAATTACTCTACTACTAATGGATGGTGTAATATGATGGAGGACTACAATAATGGAGGCCTATTACTACTTGCTTATGACTACAAATTAGGGTAACATATATATAGTAATCCTTAATGGGTCTCTTAACCTAAAGCCCAAATCCAAGTTTTGCTTCATTAGTGAGACAATCATCCTTTGCATCTTCATAGGGCGAAGTTTTGCCTTGCGGCTTGATGGACTAATCCCACCGTGTGAAATTTTTGCCCGGTGAGATTTTCTTCACTTTTCGCGGTTTCTGGCACTATTCACAATCGGGCAAAATTTCGCCCACCGGGTGAAACTTCGCCCGGTCGACTTCGCCCGGTGAGGAAGCTCGGAAATTTTGCGGGGAGGCACTTTACCGTCGGGTGAAATTTCGCCCGGTGATATTTCATCGGGTGAAATTTCACCCGGTCATTCTTTTGGCCTTTTTCCTTGTCTCATTCTCCGTCGATTGATTGAATAGCTTTAAACTTTAAGTTGTGTGCTTTGCTCTTTTGGACGGTGTTCCTTTCTCTTGTGCTCGTGGAAGCTCGATCATGAATTTGGTGCCAGATCCTATCAAAATTGATAGAAAAACTACCAAAAACACGTAAAACGCACAAGAGGGACGCTAATGCTAGAAGTACTCAAAATATGGCGATAATCGCACTCTAAACTCGCAAAATGAGGGGAAAATGGGTCTAAATGAGGGGAAAAATGGTCTAAATTTAGCACACAACAATTCTCCCACACTAAACCGTTTCTCGTCCTCGAGCAAAGACCCAAAAAGAAGTTACTACTACTACTACTACTAGCTAGACTATGCTAAGCCGATACGGGGCAATTAACGGGCCCGCTCCGTCCCTTTAACTCACATCGGAATACCCATGAGGTAGAGTACTCCCATGCAAGGCAAGTTGGGGCTTGCTCAAAATGGTGGATGCGACTAGACACAAAAACACATAACACGAAAGAGTAGACGCATTCAAAGCAAAAATAAAACACCGAATCCCTCATCGGCGGGGAAGACACTGATTACTTACCTAAAACAACAATAAACTTCCAAGATAAATGACCCACGTAAACAAGGACCAAAGCCTAATACTATGACAATTAAGCAATATAGATTTTGATAACTTAGCCTAGGTCCTCCTAGTCTTCTAAAGGGGTACGACGGGGCATATAACGGAGTGGAAAAAGTGAACCATGGATTTGTTCGACACTGTAGGTAGGTGCAGTCCCGCTCTCTTTGTCTAAGCCAAGAGGGTCGTTCCAAACTCGAATTTACTAAATTAGCCCAAACAAAAAGGTGGAGTGTTTACAATTATTGAGGTGGATCGACCAATCACCGCTATCTTCCTACCTCTAGTTTGCACTTCACGGCGATGAATTGATCAAAGGGCTTTTTTTTTCTTTTTTTTTTTTGAAGGAGATGTTTTTTCGATGATATGATTTCATTTGAAGCTCCTTTTCTCTCCCTTGTTTTTCATATTTTTGTACCCTTTTCTCTTGCTTTGGTTTGCCCGTTTTTTGGCTTTTTGATTTTGATGTGGTTCATAACCAAGCTTGAAGGTTATTTTTGTGTAAACTTATTGTGGTGATGTATAGGTGGAGGAAAATAGGTAATCGAGAACGCACGCCATTCCCGGATAACCCACAAAAAGGCGGAAAAAATTTGGACTAAAGGTGCAATGGTCATTCGAGCAAGGTCACCAAGAAAACGGGATGCGAGAACCAAGGCCTAACTCCTCCATGGGTGGTCAAGGTGGTCAAATGCAAACCCCGAAGTAAACCTTTAGTAGAAAAGGTGGACTCAAGCTAAAGGATCAACAAATTCATTGATTAAGAGTGATTCTACTAGATTAAGGTCCAAAATCTACAATGGATTATCTACAATGGAATGTAAATTCTTGTAAAAGGTTTGTAATCGGGTTTTCGAAAAGTTTAGTCCTAGAGACTCTATACAAAAACAAAAGGAAACACACGAAAAGGAAAAAGCAATAAAAGAAAACACAAGTAAGGTCATGTACTCCATACTCCGTCGACATTAAAGCACACAATCAACCACAACACCCAAAATGCTCACTTCGAGAGCCTCCAATAGCAACAACCTAACTCCTCTACAAAATTAAAGAAAGAAGGAAGGAAGTTACCAAGCGGAGTGCTTTCATAATCTCTTCAATTCGCGCTATCAAGGTGGTGGTTACCTGTAAGAGTAGAGAACAAGACCGTACACGGGACACGAAAACATAACGAAAACGAGAGAAGAAAAAGGAAAAAGTTAAGGAAAATGTTTTTGATTTTTCGAAATTTTCGAATTTTTATGGATTTTGAAAAGATTTTTGAAAAATAAAAGGTAGTAGACTCCTTCCCCGCACTAAAACTGTACATTCTCCTCAATGGACAAGTAGGGGAAGAACGAAAAAGACGGAAAAGAAAAATACGAAAAATCTTTTTTGGATTTTTATGATTTTTCAAATGTTTTTGGATTTTTCAAATTTTTTAAGAAAAGAAAAGGAAAAAAGAAAATAAAGAAAGCGATAAAATAGTGGCGGGCCTAGGTGCAATCACATCACCTAGACCCTAGCCAAGTGGCTAAGAAATTGAAAAAGAAGTAAATGGAAAGAAAAGAAATTAAAACGAAAGGGTGAAAAATTGGGCGTAGGTCTAGTCACGTCACCTAGCCCGGATTAAGAAAAATTGAGAGAAATTGATTAAAATTTGCATTTTTCAAAAGGGTCAATGGCGTAATCATGTCGCCTAAAGAACGGGAGCAAAACCAAGGCCGCTTCGACCGCAAAAATCGATGGGACAATGGGACAACTTGCAATTTGGTTAGAGGTAGAAACAATCACAATGATCATAAGATGATGATACAAGGAACAAGGAACGAATTCAATTCAAAAACTGATTAAAGACTCACCGACCTAATCCACACACACACAACATACAGATCACCGACCGACTCTGGGGATAGTTTAATTTGGGTAATCATTTGACGCGAAAGAAACCGTCGGAGACCCGGGTAAGCGTTGCACGCCCTCGGTGGGTTCTAACTCAGAAAGGTCGTAGATCGTACGACCCTCGGGTAACCTATAGTTCGTATACTCCCAAATTTCCATTCCGCCCGATTGGTTTAGTCGGAATTCATCAGGACCTAAGGGTAGGTCCCATTTGTGACAATTATAATATTGGTTCGGTGTATGTTGGAGACTATTAAAGCACGGTCATGGCAAATGGAGACGAGGCGATGATCGGGTACATTAAAGATCCACGCCAGGAGATAGGCCTCGTCAAGCCAGACTCGATTATCTAGTGGGATAAGGTGGTCGGTCGCATAACCCAAGTTTTTAGCGATTAAGGTCACAAGACCTCCACAGTCTACGAAGGGGCGTTGGGCAATAATAATTTTGTGAAAATGCAACGCTACGATAAGTGGTAGGTCTAGGGGATTAGGGTTACCAAGCAAAGAATCAGAAATCAATTGTAGGACGCACACATTAAGATTAAAAATATTATCGGTAGATGGTATCAAGCAATGGGAACGAATCTCCGCAAAGTAGCGAATAGCGGGGTTACGGATTTCAGAGGTAAAGTTTGAATTAGGTTTGAAATCTCGTTGACCACGTGCTATGCACCTCCAAAGGTCTCTTCTAGACGCACTAGCTTGTACATCACTCAAAGGTTCACTAAGTCTGGTACCCGATGAGGGTAAGCCTAAAGCTAAGCCAAACTCGGAAATAGTCAAACAATGGGTTCTACCGAATAAACAAAATCTAAGCTCTCTTGGTGTGGTCGGGTTATCGATAGTAAAGGTACCTAAAAACTCACATACAAGGTCTTTATTTGTGAAAGGCACAAAATTAAGGAGTCCGCTCATTTCGGTCCTTGACGATAGCTCTCTAATATCGTCCTCTATTCCTAGAATTTACATTGTGAATGGACAAGGCCACCTTGTGCTCCGAAAGGTCTTTTCGGAGAAGGTTTGAGCTAAGGGTGTATTAGGACAAGGTAAATTTTTAGGCTTATGAGACTTAGAAAGTTTAGAGGTTGAAGCCATACCTTGTTTTCACGCGACTCGTTGGGCTCTTGTCTCCATGATAATAATTTGCAAGAATGATCCCAAAACTTTAGCTTTTCCTTCTTCACAAACCCAAAATTATAATCACCAAGTTGAAATTGAACTATGAATGGAGGTTTGAATGTGGTTAGGTATGGAAGGTGGTTTGATGTGTTTATGAAGGGTGAAAATGTGGAGTGAATTGTGGGGTAAAAGGGGTGATATAAATAAGGGTAGTTGAGGAGGGAAAGTGAAAGCTTTAAAGTGGGTGGTAAAATTTTGGTGTAAAAATTTTGGAGGGGAAAGTTATATGTGGTAAATGTGAAGGAGGGAATTGAAATTGTAGTGAGGAGGTGTGTTATAGGTGATTGACCAAGCTCATGCCGCCGGGAGAAATTTCACCCGGTCAAGCACCATCGGGTGAAATTTCACCCGACGGACTTTTCGTCGCGAAAATCATTTTTGCCACTTTTTTCCACCGGGTTAAATTTCACTCGGTCAAAATCTCACCGGACGAAATTTTGCCCGGTGGTGTCTTCGTTAATTCCGGCAATTCTGGCAACTTTTCCGTAGGGCGAAGTTTCGCCCGATCAAGTCTCACCGGGCGAAGTTTCGCCCGGCGGTCTTGTTTACTTCGTTTTTCCGCCTTGCCATCTCATGGTTCTTCAATAATCACCTAAAGATTCAAATATTGACTCGACTCACATTACATAATCAATATCTCCCACAAACATGCTTGTGGTCTTCAATTAAGCTCCATAACTTTTCCAAAGGCGTGATCTTCACCCAAATAAATGCTCCATGGCGAAATCCAAGTTCAACCATTCTTCTCAAGCTAACAAGACTAACAAACACAAAGAAATATGATACATATATACAAGGTGGTTGTTGAGGATACCACCAAACCTACATCGATTTCGAGAGGAGGTTAAACAACGCTCCCCAACGGGAGCTCACCAAACTTCACGGTGGCAAAGGTCTCACGAACGTGACCGGGATGATAAATCTTCAAACGTTGCCCATTAACCATAAATTTCCCGGTTTTCGGGCTTCATATCTCTATTGATCCATATGGTTGCATCTTGGTCACTTCGAATGGACCCGACCATTTTGATTTCAACTTAACGGGGAAGAGCTTAAAGAGAGAGTTGAAGAGTAATACCTTATCACCAACGGAGAAGTCCTTACGAAGTATTTGAGAATCATGCCATTGACGAGTTCGTTCTTTGTAAATCTTCGAATTTTCGTAGGCTTCAAGCCTTAATTCTTCCAGTTCTTGTAGTTGGAGAAGGCGATTATCTCCTACAACACTCTCATCGAAGTTTAGCTCTTTGATTGCCCATTCGGCTTTGTGTTCTAATTCCACCGGTAAATGACAAGCTTTACCATACACAAGACGATAAGGAGTGGTTCCAATCGGCGCTTTATAAGCCGTTCTCAATGCCCAAAGGGCGTCATTTAACTTCAATGACCAATCCTTTCGGTGTGTATTTACAACTTTCTCTAAAATTCCTTTGATTTGACGGTTGGAGATCTCGGCTTGCCCATTTGATTGAGGGTGGTAGGCTAGGGACATCTTGTGAGTGATACCATATTTCCTAAGAAGGTGTTCAAAGGTATCTTTCCTAAAATGAGAGCCTCCATCACTAATTATGGCTCTAGGCATACCGAATCTCGGGAAAATTACATTCTTGAAAAGCTTGATTACAACCTTGGAGTCATTGGAGGGGGAAGCTACGGCCTCGATCCATTTTGAGACATAATCAACCGCTACTAGGATGTATTTGTTACCAAAGGAGGATGTGAACGGACCCATGAAATAAATGCCCCAAACATCGAACAATTCAATTTCTAAGATGGGTTGAAGGGGCATCTCATTTCTTCTTGTAATATTCCCTCTTCTTTGACAAGCATCGCATGTGAGAATGAAAGCTCGAATGTCCTTGAACATGGAAGGCCACCAAAACCCGCTCTGGAGAACCTTGGTAATTGTCTTTTGGTTGGCCAAGTGTCCACCGTAAGATGTCGAGTGAAGGTGCTCCACAATATTATATCCTTCATCGGCCGTAACACATCTAGATCGAGCCCAATCCTCTAGCCAGTCAGCCGTAAATGGTGGACCCTACCCTATAACCGGTAAATTCCATCTACACAACGGCGGAATAAATAAGGCTTGTCCCAATAATAACGTCGGGCTTCATAACGTAGTTTCTTCCTCTCTTGCTTGGAATAATCGTCCGGAATAAGATGAGATACTAAGAAATTGATGATATCGGCATACCAAGGTGTAATAGTTTCAACGGCCATCAAGGCCTTATCTCTCATAGCTTCATTGATGGGTATACCATCTTCTTCATTGCTTCCTTTACCAACCGTTAGTCTACTAAGATGATCCGCTACCAAGTTCTCCGATTCGGCTTTGTCTTTAATCTCAATATCGAATTCTTGTAGAAGGAGGACCCACCGAAAGATTCGGGAATTGGTCTCCTTTTTGGACATGATGTATCGAATCGCAGCATGATCAGTATGAATAATGACTTTGGAACCGGTAACATAATTTCGGAATTTCTCCATGGCATAGACAACGGCAAGCATCTCTTTCTCGGTTGTTGTATACCTCGATTGGGCTTCATCTAGGGTTTTGCTTGCATAGTATATCACATATAGCTTCTTATCTACCCGTTGTCCTAGAACGGCACCGACGGCTAAATCTGATGCATCGCACATGATCTCAAATGAAAGATTCCAATCGGGAGCTTTGATAATTGGAGTGGTAGTGAGAGCGGTCTTTACCCTGCAAAAGGCCTCAAGGCACGAGTCATCAAAAACAAAAGGTGCATCTTTCATTAGCAAAGAAGTTAAAGGCTTGGCAATCTTGGAAAAGTCTTTAATAAATCGTCTATAAAAATCGGCGTGACCTAGAAAACTCCTCACCCCTTTAACATTTGTAGGTGGTGGCAAGTTCTCAATCACGGAGACTTTCGCCTTATCAACTTTGACTCCTCTATTAGAAACAATATGACCTAAGACAACACCTTGTTTAACCATGAAATGACACTTTTCCAAATTTAAAACAAGTCTATACTCTTCACATCGAGCTAACACTTGATCAAGATTTTCAAGGCAAGAATCAAAAGATGTACCATGGACACTAAAGTCATTCATAAAAACTTCCATGGATTTTTCAATAAAATTGGAAAAAAATAGCCATCATACATCTTTGAAACGTTCCCGGCGCATTACACAGTCCAAATGGCATCCTTTTATAAGCATAGGTGCCATAAGGACATGTAAAAGTGGTTTTCTTTTGGTCATCGGGATGAATGGGAATTTGAAGAAATCTGGAATGACCGTCAAGGAAACAAAAATAAGAATGATGCGCCAATCTTTCAAGCATTTGATCAATGAAGGGAAGGGGGAAATGGTCTTTTATGGTGGTCGTGTTCAATTTTCAATAGTCAATACACATGCGCCAACTGGTAATAGTCCTAGTGGAAATTGACTCACCCTTTTCTCCGTTAACAACCGTCATTCCTCTTTTTTTCGGCACAACTTGTACGGGGCTAACCCATTTACTTCCGGTTATTGGGTATATAATGTTAGCCTCATACAACTTGAGGACTTCCTTCATGACAACCTCTTTCATGGTGGGGTTCAACCTACGTTGACCCTCAACCGAAGAACGGTGGTCATCATCAAGGATGATCCTATGCATACAAACGTTTGGGCTTATGCCTTGGAGGTCGGCAATGCTATACCCGATGGCCATTTTGTGTTTTCTCAAAACAATCAAAAGTTTTTCCAATTGAGGTCCATCAAGGGTAGCATTGACGATAACGGTATAATTAGTTCCTTCAAGAAAAGCATATTTGAGGGAAGAGGGTAGTGGTTTAAGTTCAAGATTAGAAGGAAAAGATACCATACTCTTACCCACCGGTAGTGGTTCTACCTTATCTTCATGTAAGCATTCATCTTCAAAGGGTGGAGAGTCAAATGGTTCATCTTCTTTCTTATCATCATCTATCAAGCTATACTCAACCAAACTATCAATAACTTCAATGGAATGCATTTGTTCAATCATTGGTTGTTTAAGAGCTTGAGAAAGGGAAAACTCTACCGACTCGTTCCCTATGTTAAACGATAACTTTCCATTCTTGACATCAACTATAATACCTCCGGTAGCCATAAAAGGTCGACCTAAAATAATGGGGGTAATAGTGTTTTCGGGCATATCCATGACAACAAAGTCGGAGGGGATGAAAAACTTACCAACTTGAACGGGTACATCCTCAAGTATCCCAAGTGGGTACTTGACGGACCTATCCGCAAGTTGAATCGACATACTAGTGGGTCTCATCTCCTCCACACTAAGTCTCTTAGCAATAGAATAGGGTAACAAACTAACACTAGCCCCTAGGTCACATAAAGCTTGATTAACAACAACGTTTCCAACCCGACAAGGGATGGAAAAACTACCGGGATCCTCTAGTTTCTTTGGCATTCGATTCATGAGAATGGCACTACATTGTGTCGTGAGAGAGACACATTCTTTGTCCTCTATTGTTCTCTTTTTAGTCAATACATCTTTCAAAAACTTAGAATAGAGGGGCATTTGAGAAATTACCTCGGTGAAGGGTAAAGCTACCTTCACCTTTTTCAACATATCCACAAAACGGCTAAATTGGGCATTCTCTTTATGTGGCTTAGCTCGTTCGGGAAAAGGCAATGGTGGGACAAAAGCGGGAGGCGGTGGAACATTGGATTCTTCTTCTTCTTCGGCTAATCGCTCCGCCTCTTTTCGTTTTACTTCTTTCGCTTCCATTTGCTCTTTCTTCTTTCTTTGTTCTCTTTGTTCATTCTCCGCATTTTGAAGGATGTCAAACTCCGCTTGTATTTCTCGGTTTTGTTTGGGGGAAGTGGGAGATGATGCTTGTGGTGCACTTGGTTAATTGACTTTGGATGGGGTACTTTTGGTGTTCAAGTTCAAATTCCTATATGGGTCCTCGAGTTCTTTTCCACCTCTCAAAATAACAGCATTTGCTTGGTGTGAGGAGTCTCTTGGGTTTTGGGGTTGCCTGGGCAAACCATGGGGTGGATGGATTGGTGCGGCTAAGGCTTTTGTTGCTTCTTGTGATTCTCAAACCTTTAGCCTTGCCTTGGTATCTTGATGTTCACTCCATAGTTGTCCAACGGCTCTTTGCAAATCATTAGTGTTATCCCATGGAACTCCTCCTTGACCAAATTGAAAATTGCTTGATTGGCCATAAGATTGAGAGAGTTGATTAAATGGTTGTTGATTGTAACCTTGATTTCCTTGAAAATTACCTTGGAACCCTTGATTGTATTCATGATTGAAATGATTACCATGTTGATTTTGGTAATTGTTGTAATTGTTGGGAACATGGAAGTTGCTACCTTGTTGATTGAAGTTGCTCCTTTGATGAGGAGGTATATATGGGGGCATCCTTGGAGGACCTTGGTTAAAGAGCCTTTGTTGACTTTGATTGAATGGCCTCGGTTGACTCCCCTGGGCACGTGGCATCGGATTTTGAACATTTTGATTTCCATAAGAGATATTAGGATGAAATCTTGTGCCGGCATTGTAAGTATTGGAAAAGGGATCAAATTGAGGTCTTTGCCCATACACTTGTATAGCTTGGACTTCATTTGGCTCTTCAATATAAACTTCTTCATTAGGAATGCAAGAGCTAGAATCATGGCTATAATTGCCACAATGATCACATTGAACTTCCCATGTTAATTGCTTTGGAGGTGATGGTTGCCTTGGTGGAACACTCCCTTGAATTTGGTACATACCTCTAGGAGTGGACTTTGAACTCATGGCATCCATTCTCTTTTTCAATTCTTCAACTTCCGCTTGATGTTTCAATTCATTAGAACTCTGAGTTGAGTTCACTTCAACTTTCTTTCTAGAATCCCTCGATTGACCCATTCTAGAATCACTCACTGCCATCTTCTCAATAAGATTTTTAGATGCCTCATCGGTGAGAGAAGAGAAGTCTCCTCCGGCGGCCGAATTGAGATTTTCCTTGGTTCTCGATGAATGGGTGTTATAAAATGTTTGGGTAGTTAGCCAATCGGGTATTCCATGGTGTGGACATTTGCGCAATAGATCTCTAAATCTTTCCCAAGCCTCACTTAGGCTTTCAAATTCATCTTGCTTGAAGGTTTGTATCTCCATGCGATATTGGTTAGTCTTTGAAGGCGGAAAATATTTCTCCAAGAAGGCATTAGATAATTGAGCCCATGTTGTGAATGTATTAGCGAGATGTCCTTGAAGCCATCTTCGAGCTCCATCTCTCAAGGTCTTTGGAAATAGTAAACGATGCAATTGACATAAGTTAACCCATTGAGACGAGCTCCTACTAATTTTTCTTTGAATGAAGCGATGTGCTCTTGAGCATCTTTTTGAGAAAAACCATTAAAAGTATCTTGTTGAACCGCATTTGTCAAAGAGGCTTTCAATTCATAATTCTCGAGAATCTCTCCGAAATCGACAGGAGAAGGTGTTTCTTCATGTGTGAGTTGAGAATGAGATCCTAAAGTTGCCATTTGTTGGATTGGTGGTGATGGTGGATTTGAATTTGGTTGATTTGGAGGGGATGGATTTTGATTTAGTGGTGGAGTTTTTGGTGATGGTGGTGAATTTTGTGAAGTGGGAGGTATGGAAGGATTATTTGGAGTGGGATTATGTGATGTAGAAGGTGTAGAAGGTGTATGTGGTAGGATGAGATTAAGGTTAGGAGGTGATAATGAAGGATGTGGTATGATGGTGGTTGAGCTATTTCCCCGAAAACGCAATGCTCTAAAAGTCCTTTCCGGCTCCGGATCGAACCACAAGGGCGATGACGTGTTCCTGGGCATAAAACTCAATCAAACGGTGAGACTCCTAGCACCTAACGGTACTAGGGAAAAGAGAGGAGAGAAAAGAATCAAACACAACAACTAAAAAAACAACAATTACTCGCTGTTCCCCGGCAACGGCGCCATTTTGACGTGCACCCCAATCGGATCGGTCGTTTAGTAAAGGACGGGGGGTCAGACAATATTTATAGACTCGGAATAACACAAAAACTACTAGAGTAATCGTGGTAAGTCGAGGTCGGTCCACAGGGAAAGGAGTGTGTTTTGACGAGTCAAAAGCGATGTGTTTGATGTCTAGAGGGGGGGTTTCTAAAGGTCGAGTCTATACTAGAGAAATGACTACGAGAATAGCTAGAGGTGATTAATCTAGAGAAAGGCGTTAGGGGGAAGTCGTGATTCAGAACATGGGGTCTAAGAAGGTCGGGATCGAGTTTTTGTCGCAACATTGATAAAGGGAGAAAGCCACTGTAACACCCGCTATTTTCCCTAAGCATTTTTATTCTTTCCGTTAGGACTCTGTCTTAACTCTGTCACTTTTCGGCCTCATATTTCATCATTTTACTAAGCTCTATTTTCATTGTTGAGTTTAATGATATTTATTTATATTTTAAAAAGATTTTTAATTCTTTTAAATCCATTTATTTGATTTTCCTCGTAAACTATTTATTTTCCGCGAGAAATTCTATTTCTCTACGAATTAACGTTTTTAAGCTCGGATTTAAGTTATTCCTCTTCCTAAAAATGTTTAAATACATTTGTATAATATTTTCAACTAAGAAATATTTTTGTTTACTAAAGAGTAGCCATTATGATTTTAATACGAAGTTTCGCGAATAATTATTTTCTTACGCGAGGTTTACTCGAATTGCTTTGAAATACCTTTAACAATTTTACGATTTTCTTTTTATCAACTTACAAATTATTTTGGGTCATTTTCCCACATTTTGGACCGTGACCCCCCTTGGCTCACCCCTACTACATTTTTTTATACACTTCATTTTATTATGTTAAACATTAGATATTTATTTCTTTCTTCATTCATTTTGGTGGATTAATACAAACTCTTCACACTCCTCTCACATTCACTCTTGGCTGAATTTTTGAGGTGAATGTACCTAGTTTTCATCAACTTTTAAGTCGCCATTCATTCCATATCTCTTCACATTTTCCTCTTTATTCATTCTTCCATTTTATTTTAGCAAAAATCTTTTCTTTCTCCCTCTTTTTGGCTGGTGTTCCTGCCCATTTTCAGCAGCCATTTTCGTCCATAATCAAGCTTTGATCGTCCTATTTTCGCCTTCTAAATTATCGTCTCTCTTTCCCCTTCGTTAAGGTAATAATCGATGTTATTTCCGATTGTTATTTACCTTGATTCTTTTAGTTTTCTCATGGTATTTTTGTACCATGTATGTCATGTGATTTAGGATTCTTGGTCGACCCCGAGGCCGACGAATTTATCGTAGACTCGGATTTGGATTGAAGGTAACGTCGATGTTACTCGGTATTGCATGATTTTATTTGTGTAATTGCATGTATATTATTATAATTTTATTTTTGACAATATATGTATGTCATATAATCTGGAAAGTTTTTAAAAGTTGAAAATTTGCATGTTTCGGTATTTTTATCGCTTTTACGAGATTAACGATTAAATCGTCATATTAATTTGTAAAATCGTAATATTCGGCCTAAACATGTAATATATGTTTATATTCTGTAAAAATGATGTTTTTGATGATTTTTAATAATTTAGTATTTTTCTGATATTTTAGTTATCAATTATTGAATTATTACCGTTTACGGACAAAACGATTAAAAGCCGATTTTTAGTTCTAGTACCTAAACATTTTATTTTAATCTGATTTTTGACGTGGTGAAACTTTCTGTTGAAATAGAATTTTCTGAATTATTTCATAATTTTTCGGAATTGTTAAGTGGATGAATTAATTAACCACTTTAAATCATCGTTTGTCGTTAAAACCATGTTTGTCGTTTAAATTCTCGATTTCTGGTCTTTGGTTTAAATCTGGAAAAAATATGATTCTGATGATTTCATAATAAAATGTAATTCTATGATTTTTAGTGCTTTAATAAAATATTAGGAACGATAAGTTTTATTAATGGAATCGTTAATTGTGAAAACGGGCTTAAAACACGGTTTTACCTAATTTTGTGAAATCTGGAATTTTGACACCTTGGGAAAATTTTAAGTTTCTGGAAAAATCATAATTTTTAAGTTTAGTTATAATTTTTGGATATTAATACGTAAATCGTTTTGTAATTACTATTTTTAATAATCGTTATTGTCGCGATTAGACGATTAACGAGAAAACCCTTTAAAAACCGAGTCGAAGTATTCTGGAAAATTTTATTTTCTGGACAGAATGTCCATAAATACATTTTAACTATTTTACGTAAATTTTTTTACTATTTATTAAAGTCTTTAATTAATAAGTATTGATTTTCGGACAAATTGTGATTTATCGTTAAAATGCTTCGTCTTACCTGAAAGATTTATTTTTCCAGCTATTGTGAAAGTATTTAAATCTGAAACTTTAATAGTTAAATCATCTCTTAACATACTCTAAATATATTCAATGGTTTAATTAAATAAAAGACGTTAAAAGATTTAATTTGACATTTGCCGTAAAATCCTATTTATAATCGTATTGTCGAAACTAATAACAATTAGGGAATTTTAGTTTTGTAAATTTTGGAAACACTCTAATTAGTAGTATTTAAAATGTTTAAAACATTTCTAAATCAATTTATAAACACTTGTATGACGTTTCAATAATTTCATAAACCTAAATGTTCTTACTTTATCAATTAATATCGTTAAGGCCGAAAGTATTAGTTTTATAAATCTATATCTTTTACTAAAAATGTTGTATTAGTATAAACTAATATTTTCGCTATTTTGATATGATGCTATTTTTAGTAAAGTTTCCTAAAATAGAAGTTTCCTAAAATAGAAAGTTTCCTCTTTTGGAAAGTGGTCATTTTTCCTTTTGTTCTCTTATTATTTATAATGATTATATCTTTTGAATATCGATAATGGCTTTGTTTTGGAGTTATGGAATAAAGATAAGTGTGGGGTTAGAGTAATACAGTCTGGGAAGTACGTTTTTGCCATCAACTATAAAGCCGGTGTGCCCATTTGGGGCACATTTGGTCGTTGAACTGGGCGTAATTTCGCCCAGGAGAGTGTGCATTGTGCCCTTAAGCTAGATATCGCATCGTGTTAGTCGCCGTCAGTTGAACTGGATACATTTGGTATCCAGGAGGGGTGTATACTACTTAAACCAGGACCTCGCTGCACGCAGTCCTGTTATAGTTGAGTTGCCTAGTTAGAGACTGGATTCTGTTGTGAGTTAAGTTTACAGTTCTCGAAGCTAGTTTCCAGTATTATTCCTAGTGAAAGTCTAGCCTTGTGCACACTAACCGAATATCCATAACGCCATTTTGATTATTTTATTTATTATCGATATAAATTGGTTTGCAGGTTGGCAAATATTTTTATGTTTCTTCGGAAACCCTTTTGATTATTTTGTTTTACGCTAAAGCTTATTTTAATATGATGTTTTACTGTTTTCCTTTTTACTATTTTTCTATAATAGTAATTACAGTTTTAAAATCCTGTTATACGGCTGGGAGAACGTTGGCGTTGCTCCCCACTGATTGTGGCTGTTATGTTTTAACATGGCAGGTATACGTGTTCCGGGTGTGGGCTAGCGAGCAGTGTGGATCCTGCTTATTTATTTTTATAATTATGTCCTATGGATTGTTCAAACCCCTTTTGTGGATTGTTTTAAATTTTGGCCATTTTATTTAAGGCCTATTGTTTGACTTTACCATTTTAATTTTACTAAGACATAGCTACAGTGTGTTATAATCCCACTTCAACAGTGTTTCCGCCACTTTATTGCGTTAGAATTTCTAGGGGATTACAGCCACCTTTCGGTTTCTTCACCCAACCCACCTAAAAACCCGCTTTCGCGGCGAAGAAGGGTAAGTCTCTAGTTGTGGTAATTTCTTCCCCGAGTTTCCCCATATTGATAGAAACGAGTCAAGATCAGTCTAGTTGGCCGTACTAAAACAACAATGACACAACAACCACAAGCAAGATAAACCAACAAGCAAGCAACCCACCAATACCCCTAAATTTAAATAATCCAAGTCCTCATCCCTAAACCCCCCAACAAGAAATCTACTCACTAATCATAATGGAAAACAACAAAGCATTAACTAAGGAGAAACTAACTAAAGCATGCATAATAACTAGATCTAAGGAAACTAACTACAAGATGATGAGAAAACTACGATCTAACAATTACCCACTAAACTATGGTGGAGACAAGATCTAACAAAATAAACTAGAGAATAATCTAGAACAACATGAATAAAATCTAGAGAAACTAACAACACTAAGATGATCTAAACAAGACAATAATAAGAGAACTAAATTAAATATAAACTAGAGATTAGAGAGTGGAAAGAAATGTACCAACTATGAAGATCTAGAACAATAAGAAGATTGCATAAATAAAGATTGAATCTTTGATGGAGAAGATGAAGAACTTGTCACTAGTTCTTCAATAAACCCACAAATCTTCAAATAAAACTTGAAATAATAATCTTCTACAAACTTGGATGTAAAAACTAGAGAATTGTTTATGGAAACTAAGTAGATCAACTACTAATTACTATGTAAACTACTAGAATTATAGAGAATTACTAAGAATACTACTAAATTACTCTACTACTAATGGATGGTGTAATATGATGGAGGACTACACTAATGGAGGCCTATTTTTTTTTTTGGTGAAAATGTGAGTATTATTATTTCATTCACAAATATGTACACAAGGGGGGAATAGCACCCTTACCTCGCAACAAACATACTAAGGTATAGCAAATCACATATTACATAAGTATGCTCAAACTATTTGTATCCCTCGTGTTTGCAACTGTGCTCATAATTTCCCTCGCTTTCATCTTGTATCCCTCGTGGAGGCCTATTACTACTTGCTTGTGACTACAAATTAGGGTAACATATATATAGTAATCCTTAATGGGTCTCTTAACCTAAAGCCCAAATCCAACTTTTGCTTCATTAGTGAGACAATCATCCTTTGCATCTTTATAGGGCGAAGTTTCGCCCTGCGGCTTGATGGACTATTCCCACCGGGTGAAATTTTGGCCTGGTGAGATTTTCTTCACTTTTCGCAGTTTCTGGCACTATTCACCACCGGGCAAAATTTCGCCCACCGGGTGAAATTTCGCCCGGTCAACTTCGCTCGGTGAGGAAGCTCAGAAAATTCTTCGGGGAGGCACTTTACCGTCGGGTGAAATTTCGCCCGGTGGTATTTCATCTGGTGAAATTTCACCCGGTCATTCTTCTAGCCTCTTTCCTTGTCTCATTCTTCGTCGATTGATTGGATAGCTTTAAACTTTAAGTTGTGTGCTTTGCTCTTTTGGACGGTGTTCCTTTCTCTTGTGCTCGTGGAAGCTCGATCGCGAATTCGGTGCCAAATCCTATCGAAATTGATAGAAAAACTACCAAAAACACGTAAAACGCACAAGAGGGACGCTAATGCGAGAAGTACTCAAAATATGGCGATAATCGCACTCTAAACACGCAAAACGAGGGAAAAACGGGTCTAAATGAGGGGAAAAATGATCTAAATTTAGCACATAACAATAATGGAGGAGGAGCGTAACCCAGACAACTTAAGCGACGAAGAAGTGCAACACGAACCCAACCCACAAGTCCTTTCCTTTTTCCAAATGCTAAAAAATGCTGAGCTCCCAGTTTATGGCGGGTGCGATATGAGTTTGTTGAAAGTCGCTTCAAGGATGCTGACTTTGAAGTGCGAGAGCAACATGGCCTTAAGACATTTAGATGGTTGGATCCAACTGATGAGTGACCTTCTACCGAAAAAGGATAATGTCATGTCAAATAATTTCTACGAGGTTAAAAATGTGTTGAAGGGCCTCCAACTCCCCCATGAAAATATTGACTCATGTCCGAACGGATACATGTGGTTCTGGAAGGGAGATTCGGACCTCGACGCGTGTAGGAAACGTGGTTCGGAGAGGTACGAGAGTCCAACTGCAAATACTAGGGGGAAGAGAGTACCAACTAAGGTTCTAACTTACTTCCCAGTAGGTCCGAGGCTGCAAAGACTTTATGCGACAAAGAAAATTGCGGCCGAGATGAGTTGGCACCACAGTAACTCCAAAATAAGGGTTAGTGGTATGATGACACACCCTAGCGACGGTGAAGCTTGGAAGACATTTGATGTCAAACATCCCGAGTTCTCGAAAGAGCCGCACAACGTACGTTTGGGTTTGTGCACAGATGGTTTCTCACCGTACGGGCAGTTTGGCAAGTCGTACTCATGTTGGCCGGTTATTTTGACACCGTACAACCTACCTCCGTGGTTATGCAATAAGAGACAATTTATGCTCCTCTCCCTTATTGTTCTTGGCCCTAGGAACCCGAAAGCCAATATGGACGTGTATCTCCAACCTCTTGTTGAGGAGTTAAAAAGTTTGTGGGCTAATGGGGTTTACACGTACGATGTGTCGAGGAAGAGTAGTTTCAATTTAAGGGTTGCACTAATGTGGACCATCAACGACTTCCCAGCTTACGGGATGTTATCTGGTTGGAGTACAACGGGTTACCGTGCTTGTCCTTACTGTCAAGCGAAGGACCAAAAATCCTTTTGGCTTAAAAATAGCGGAAAGGTGTCTTGGTTTGACTGTCACAGACAGTTTCTACCTTCCGACCATCCATTTAGGCATAACTGTAAGAGTTTCCTAAAGAAACAACTCAATGAAAGTAGGATCGCATGTAAACGGTTATCAGGCGATGAGATATGGGCAGATGTCCAGAAGTACCCTACAATAGTACACGCTACCCACCAACAGTTGAAAAAATTGAAGGACAAGAAGAAAGGTTGGTGGAAGCAGAGCATATTCTGGGAACTTCCGTACTGGCACACTCTGCTTATCAGACACAACCTTGATGTTATGCATATCGAGAAGAATTTCTTTGAACAGATTATCAACACCGTAATGGATGTACCGAACAAGACAGCCTTCGGACCAAAAGGCAAAGTCGATTTCAAGGAACTGTGTCTTGGACGACCCAAATCGTCGTCGTTTGTTATGGACAAAAATGAAAGGAAGGCTTTGTGCGATTGGGTGGCTGGTTTGAAGTTCCCCGGTGGTTAAGCATCCGACTTATCTCGGTGTGTGGACTAGTCGAAGTTAATTTTGCATGGCATGAAAAGCCACGACTGTCACGTGTTTATGGCGCGTTTGGTGCCAGTAGCTTTGAAGCAGCTGGTGCCAATGAACACGTGGAATGCATTGACAGAGATCAGTCAGTTCTTCCATGATTTGTGTTTCACTATGGTGTCAGTCGAGTCCATGAATCGGCTTGAGAACAATATTGCTGAGATCCTTTGCAAGTTGGAGAAAATATTTCCTCTGTCATTCTTCAACTCGATGGAGCATCTCTCACTTCACTTGCCGTATGAGGCAAGGGTTGGCGGTCCAGTTCAGTACCGGTGGATGTACCCATTTGAAAGGTGACATCCTCAACTCTCCTTAGTATGACTTTCCGTGTATTGATTACCAAGTAAGTCTTACATGAGCCACCACCATTTTAGTTTGCAGGTTCTTAAACCATTTGAAAAAAAATGGTAACAAAGCACGTGTCGAGGGTTCAATATGCAACGCGTATTTGTTAGGGGAGACATCAAACTTCTCCTCCTTCTACTTCGAAGAGCACGTTGACACAAAAGCCAAAGACCTGGACGTGGGTGTGCATGAAACTGAAGACCACCACAGAAAGGTGGAACCCTTTCAGACTGACGTTGGAAGCAGCACTGGAAAATGTAAGGAGAGGTGGTTGACTGATGTTGAGTACAAGCAGGCACACTCCTACGTTCTGAGAAACTGTGGCACTATCATCAGACCGTGCGAGGAGTAAGTAATTCACGTACAGCATACCCTCCTCATAATTGGTAGTATGTGGGATTAACTACAACTGCTAACCATTTCAGGAAATTTGAGGCTTTCATTATGGCAGAACACGGGGAAGTGACAACATCTGACGATGTTTGGGTCAAATATGAGTCACTGTTTCCCTCCTAGCTACGTACTCAAGTATGTTGAAATCCTATTTGAATAATCATTACAAATTGTGTATGTGTTTGGTCGAAAATTTAATTGCATTGTTTGTTGACAAATTTTACCTTCACAATAGCCTGAAGTGCTGGAGGATCCCATGGTAATATAAGACCTCTACTCACTGGGTCGTCTTCACGAGTCAGAACTTGGAGGCGATATGCAATTAACGGGTACAAGTTCCGTGCATTTGTCGAGGGTGTTGACGTTTGTGGCCATGACATAGGTCCACCCCGACGCGGCCACGCGCGGGTTTGGGAAGGCAAATGAATCTCCATATGAGATGGGTCGAATTGAAATTTAAATCGAAGTGGAGTCGCCACCGAAATTTGTGGGAGTTCGGGCCCGTTCGAACCCACTCTATATCTTGGTGGGCCATGCACAAAGTATGGCCCATTCGGATGTCAGAGTTTATTGGGCTCGTCCCTTTGCATTTGATACCGATACCGACATTATCGAATACCGTGTATTGAATGATTCTCGTGCGCCAACGGTTACAGACATCCGGAAAACGAGGTTCTGAGTAAGGGGTGAGGGTACGTGTTGGGAAGTTCACAAAGAACACCCAACCCCACCCGCACTTAGCGGCCTCTACTAAGATATCAAAGTTATATTACGCGCGTTAGTAATACGATGGAATGATATGCAAACAACGTTTTAACTAAACATGCGAAAATCTGAATGGGTTGCTAAGTTGATTTAGTGCATCCAATACTAACGTCAAAGTTATATTTAGCATGCGAGTTCATTTTAGTACAATAAAATAAACAACGGAAATAAAAAGCCAAGAATTGAAATAAATGCATTAGTAACGATAATAACGGTAATAACGGTTTGCAAGAGATATAGAATGCTATAGAATAATTTAACAACATGATGCATGGTTTTGAAAAGTTGTATGACACGCGACTGATTTGACACGCGTTGACCGAAGTCATACAAAAGTATTGTCGAGACTAGAAAAGCGTTGGGGGACTCACGGTTCTGACGTGATAAGGCCAACTCGACCGAGTGGTCCTCAGAAAAAGGTTCTGTCCCATTTTTTAAATGTCACTCGATCGAGTTATTAAAGAACTCGACCGAGTGAGAGGCCACTCGATCGAGTCATTGCGAGACTCGACCGAGTGGTGGTCAAAAAACCCTTCTGACTCGGTTTTTGGAGTGCCACTCGATCGAGTGGGCTAGGCACTCGATCGAGTGCCCCCTGTACAAACCGGGGTTCGTTTCGCAATTTATCATTGATTTCACAATTGGTTTTTGATTTTGGAAAATTGATGAATCGGGTAAAAATATTGTGCGATTTATGCTCGATTCGTACTTTGATACTCATGGTATCCGATATTCAATTACTAAATCGATATCGAATATTTAGACCGAATCCTAGAAAAATTTGTTTGTAAATCGTTTTAAATCAACTGACACGAAATAGGTTATCTCCGCGTTTATAGTGTCGAGACTAATTCTTTCGAATTATGTGATCACTATTTTTATCATCAATTAATTCGTATCGGTTAGATTTATTTGATTAATTCATTTAGATACGACATCCAATCACTGAATTGGTATCGAATCTAAAGAATGACTCTTTATGATTACTTGAACTAAAAAGAGACTTAATTTGATTCCCTCAGCATCCCGACATCATAATAAATCCTTGCGGATTGTGTGATGTCGGATCCGCGTCAACGGGTTTCGACTCAACTAAAAAAGTGCTTGATTTAAAATAGTTTTTTTGTATGCGATAAATGACGAGGATGACGCGACAAGAAAAAAAACGACTTTGTTGATGTTGACTCGCCTCAACAATCAAGCGTTCGGGGTGTCGGGATAAGCGACCGGCAACGTCGGGTGAAGCACCCTTTTATATTCGGATTTCCTTATCCCGTCATCATTCACGCTCGACACGAATTAGTGAGTATTTTAATGCTTTTATACTAGTAATTATTATCAATATTATAGACGCGACGATAGAATGACAAAAAGAACAAAAAACGACGACGACGGACGAAAAGGACGGACGAAATGAGGAGAAAGAGGAGAAGAGAGAAGAACGAGATTTTGCACCTTCAATCTACATGTTTCTTAGTCTCAGATAGAACTCGTTAGTTGTGGCTTTAGCACGGGAGTATCGAGGTTTACGTAAATTGAGTTATGGTGGTTTTGGGTTTTGCTAGATGCTAGGGTTGTAAGTAGTAATTAGGATGTTTTAGGGTTCATTAGGATTGTAAAAGGGTGAAGAAGAGAGATTAGGGTTTTTTAATGTTGTAGGTAAAAAAAGTGTTGTGAAAGGGTTGCAAAGGAGATGTAATGCTCCATCACCCGAATTAGGGCTACTCGACCGAGCACCCTGCTGACTCGGTCGAGTGGCCCAAGCTGCCGCACACGGGCCTGTTTGAGGGCCCTCTCGATCGAGTGGGCTGACACTCGATCGAGTGGGTCAACTGGAGCGCAGGGGTCCGAGCTTTGGACCTTGAGTTGGGTATTTTTGTGGGTCTTGTATTTGGATTGGACTTTTGATGTTTGTATGGCTATTTTTTGTGTCTCGGAAATGGCTTTGGCCGAGGTTTGACCCAATCGCTCAAAGTCGATTTTATTTCCGACGTCGGTTTTGACTCAAATTAGCCATATTTGATTGGAAACGACCCACTGGGCCTGAATTTGAGGTCGGTTTTATGAGATTTGTACTCCATAAAAAGCCCAAGCCAGAAACTAATGGTTCTGAGCCCATATCCGAGCTCATAGAAACACGTTTGCGTCCGATCATCATCGGGTGTTCTTTGGAAACTGCTATAGACACCTAGCGGCCAAATGTAGGTGTCTACATTGCCCCCACTCTGACTGAGGCTTGGACAAGGCAAAATTCAGAGTAGCTACCAGGCCAATCGAGGATTAAGACCTGGTAGACTTCCGGTCGGGTCGCTTATCGTCCGTTAGACTTGCGTGAAGGGCTCGCCAGCCATAAGACAGAAATTATACATGAGTAGATGATGATAACTCCGTGGGGAATCGGACTTGTCGTATAAGTCCTGGGTGCGCCTATATATGGGTCCATCCCGTGCTATTTCGGGGAAAATGCCGTCTAGGGCTTTCCGCTGGGGAGATATATGAGTTGTGCGGGCTTGCCTCCGAAGCCTTGAGCCGTACCTGTATCAGTTACATAAATTTTTGAATGCAACACGTAGGTAAAAATATGACTCGCGCTGGGGAATAAAAATTTGAATTTTTGAATTTTTGAAAAAAAAAACAGGAATACTCGGAATGACTAATTCCCGGGCTAAGATTGGGGAATCTGAGACTAGGCCTGTATGTGCAAACCCAATGGGATTAATTAGGAAACTTTCATAGAAAAGTGATATTGAAAGAGGGTTGTAAAGCTTGATGCTATAAATAGCCCTCCCTTGTCTTTATTTTCTTCACAACTTCCTCACAATTCAAAAGAAAGTTCCTTATTCTTTTCAAGAAATTTAGTCATGGGGATTGAGCGCCTGACCGCCATGTTGCAAGAATGGTCTCGCCACTTTAGGGATGCCAATAGGGTAGCTTTGACCCAGACGGGTGTTACTCAGCTGTATACTTTTCGTCAAATGCAGGTGGACCCCTACTTTCTCGATGCCTGTTTGTCCTATTGGGACGACACATATCATGTCTTTGCCTTTCCTCGGGGCGAGATCTGTCCTTTGCCCGAGGAGATTGCTGCTGTGGGAGGATGGAACCCGATACTTCGTCCTGCTGTCCCGTTTTCAGTCCATGACCCTAAGAGGAAGCTACGGGAATTTTTAGGACTTTCCCACAATGAAGTGTCTCGCATGATGGAGGGTGATAGTATTTCTTTGATCGATTTGGCCGAGAAGTTTATGAACCCACATGATGTCCGGTTTATAACCGTAGGGCTTTCTCCTTTTGTATGCTCCATGTTTATGCCTTTGAAGGTCACATGGATTTGTTGTCGTGCATGGGTAACACTCGTCTTTTAACCGTGGTTGACCTGATGGAGACAAAACACAGTCTGGCTCGCCTGATTACGGGTGAAAAATGTCCAGGGTTTGGACAATTGTAAAAGGGATTCCTCAGTTCGTCTAACTGGGAGTACGCGCTTATTGCAGGTATATCGCTTCGAATTTTTCTGATTTTTTTTTATTTCCCAATTTTTCTATTTTTTGGATTTTTTTGATTTTCCTCCTGCAATGGGCACTCGATCGAGTGCCTTCGTAAAAGCCACCTGTTTCGATTTCAGAGGTGCCACTCGATCGAGTGACTCCCAGGCACTCGATCGAGTACCCTTAGGCGGACACCTACTTTGTCCCGAGAACTTATATTTTGTTTCCCTTTTTTCATATTTGGCTCTTTGAGAGGCTATCAGTCATAGATCCTCCCCTCGACTCGAGTAAATATCGTCATAATCAGGTGATGATGAGGAGACGGGCTATTGATTTTTCTCGCCAGATTACTCAAAAGTATTGGGATGAAGTGTTATCTTTCCATAGCGGTCCACTGATTCGATGGGTAGTGCCATGGTGGCCCATTTATGTTTGGACGAGCTTGGATCCGAGGGATAAAGCTCGCTACCAGGTAATCTTCTCTTTCAGGCAGACGATTCATCTCTACCCGGACCGCATACTAAGGCAGTATGGTTGGACCCAAAGAATCCCGGAGGTTGAAGCAGTTGTGAGTGAATCTACCCAACTGACTGACGTGATGTGCGATACTTGGATGCAAAGATGGTACGCCCGATACACTTAGCCCATTCCCAAATCTCTTCATTCAATCTGGGTTTCATACTCCTATGTCAAGTGGACTAAAGTAGATACTGCTAAAGCCCGACCTGCTTTGAAGGTTGATGAAGCTTTCGACCTGCTGCGAAGGGAACAAGTCAAAGATAATAGGGGCTTTTTTGACGAAGGTGACACTCCGGCTACTCTGGTCCGTCTTATGTCAGGTCAAAGAAAGAAGACTAGGACTCAAGGTGAAGGGTCTAGTGCTAGAGGTGCGCGGGGGAAAGTGAGCCCCTAGACTGACTTGGAAAGGAGACTTGGCCCAAGACTGGCAGTGCAGGACCGACTTGGCCCGCGAAACAGATTACCCGAGCACGTACGGGCTCGACTTGGACCGGTGACAATGGCAAAAGACCCGTTGTCGAAGAACGGGTTCGAGCTAAGGAGGTTCCTCTCGTGATTCGGGAACGCTCGCCCCCGCCCCGGTGACCTCGGGCTCCACGCGACCCAAAGGATAAAGGAAAGGGCAAAATGCATGACTCCTAGTCTCCTTAATTTTATTATTTGAGTATTATTACTATTTTTGTATTGTGTTTTTCGTGTGTTTTGCCCTTTTTTTTGGAATTCCCGAGTTTATCGGGTTTTTAATAAAAGACATATTAGTGAATACCGTTCCCGTCTTTTTCGTTATTGCAGTGGTTGTACCCTTTTGAGGGGTTGCCTACGTATCCATAATTAGCGGAATCAAACCAAACCTAGTTCAAAAATAGAGATTTTTTTTGCAATTTTCGAAATACACCGAGACTATTAGTTCAAGATGTGCGACAGTAGGATGAATAATCCTAGCTCATTGACTTGCTTATAATTTTTGAAAATTTATAAAAAGACAAATTTTTACAAACTTTTTGCAAATAACATTGTGAGAGGGTTTATGGGTAGTAGCGCTTCAACTGGTCCAAGTTGGTTGGGTTGACGCATTCATTCCCGTCCAAGTCTGTCAGCATCACCGCTTCTTTCGATAGGACCTTCTTTACTAAATACGGCCCAGCCCAATTGGGTTTGAATTTTCCTCTTGGGTCGACCGGTAGTAATGCACGAACCGATTTAAGGACCAGATCTCCTTCTTTGATATGTCTGGCCCTAACCCTTTTGTTGAAAGCCCGTTGTATCCTTTTTTGATATATTTGGATATTGTTGAGGGCCCGGGACCGCCGTTCGTCCAAAAGAACTAGCGAATCGTATCGGGCTTGTACCCAATCTGCTTCCGGCACTTGACTCTCAAATAGAATCCTAAGGGATGGTACTTCCAGTTCGACTGGTTGGACCGCTTCCATTCCATATGTCAAATAATATGGGGTTGCTCCGGTCGCGGTGCGAATTCACGTTCGGTATCCCCATAGGGCAAAAGGTATTTTGTCGGACCAGTCCTGGTAATTCTCAGCCATCTTTTTAAGTATGGTGACAATCGTTTTATTAGCTGCCTCTACCGCTTCATTTGTCTGGGGCCGGTAAGGTGAAGATGTATGCCTCTGGATTTTATATTTCGCCAGCAACGCAGCGGTTTCAGCTTGGAAATGGGTCCCATGATCACTGATGAACTCGTGCGGGATCCCGTATTGGCTAGGGATGGCAACGGATCCGGGATCCGATCCGGATCCGCAAGATCCGGTCCGCACGGATCGGATATGGATCCTAAATTTTGAGATCCGTTGGATATGGATCCGGATCCGCTATCTTTAAACGGATCCGGATCTGGATCTTAATAAGTAAATCCGGATCCGGATCCGGATCCGCAAATTCGTTTTATTAAAAAATTAAGAATAATAAAAAACTTAGTACTTTAATTTGTGTTTTTTTTTGTTATTTCTATTTTTTTTTCTTTTAGTTTATTAATATTTGATTATGAATCTTTATATTCGATTTTATTTGTAAAATTATGAAAATTAATATGGTCGTAAATACGTATTAATTAAAAAATTTGTAGAATTTAAGTAAAAAATTGGATCCGCGGATCCGATCCAGATCCGGTCCAGATCCAGCGGATCTGGATCTTGATCTACATATTTGAGATCCGTCGGATCCGGACCGGATCCGGATCCGCTACTAGGGGTGCGGATCCGGATCCGGATCCGGTCCGTTGCCATCCCTAGTATCGGCATATGATCTTGTTTTGGATGAATTTGGCAACATGCTTGGCATTCATGATCCGGTACGACTCAGCTTCAACCCATTTGGTGAAATAATCAATAGCCACCAAAATGAAACAGTGACCTCCCGTCCCGGAAGGGTTCACCTTTCCAATTATATCAATTCCCCATGTTGAGAATGGCCTTGGCGATGTCACGGTATATAATAGGGAAGATGGCATATGTTGTACATTAACAAAAATCTGACAGTTATGGCAGTGCTTGACATATAACTGACAGTCAGTTTCCATGCTGTTCCAATAATAACCGAGCCTCATGATTTTTCGGGCTAGCATATGGGCGTTCATATGCGGACCATTTTCACCATCGTGTACCTCGGACATAACCTTCTCGGCATGTACCTTATCGATACACAGGAGGAGGGCCCCCTACGCCGTCTTTTTGTATAGTTGCCCGTCATCCGTACGAACAAATTGGGTTGCCAATCTTCGCAAGGCTTTCTTGGCCCGGTTTTCAGTTCCCGGGGGATATTCTCCCGTTGCCAAGTAGGTCAGAACAGCCTGATACCAAGGTTCCGGATCAGTTATTTTGATGTCTTGAATGACGTGAATATAGGCTGGCTCGGACCGTCTTTCAACGCAGATCGGCATGCTGGTTAGGTGCTCCAGGATGTTTAGTAAGGATGCCAATTTGGAAAGTGCATCTGCAAGATTTTCTTCTCGGGGTAGATAGATATATTCTACCTTTTGGAATTGCTTCTCGAGAACCCTTACTCGTGCTTGGTAAGCTACGAGATTGGCATTCCGAGTTTTCCATTTTTGGAGAGCTTGATTGATGACTAGGGATGAGTCACCGTGGACCCGGAGGTTTGTTACTCCTAAATCAGCGGCGGCTTGCAACCCGTGAATGCATGCTTCATACTCGGCTGCGTTGTTCGTCACATCAAAGTCCAATTTAATGGATAACAATGTATGCTCTCCTTTTGGTGATATCAACAGAATGCCGACTCCAAATCCTCGGAAGTTGGACGCCCCATCAAAATACAAATTCCATGTTTCGGTGTCGGTATGGAATATGTCTTCATCTGGAAAAACCCAAGTATCGGTGTGCCCCTCTTCAGATACGGGACTATCGGCGAGAAATTCGGCTACAACCTGACCTTTGATGGCTTTTAATGGTACGAACTTGAGGTCGAACTCTGCTAACATTAAAGTCCATCTGGACATCCTGCCATTGAGGATGGGCTTTTCGAATAGGTACTTGATAGGATCCATTTTGGATAAAACATGTACCTCGTGACTAAGAATATAGTGTCGGAGCTTTTTAGTGGCCCAAACCAAAGCTAGGCACGTTTTCTCGAGCATTGTATACTTGCACTCGTATTCCAGGAACTTTTTACTGATGTAGTAAATAGCCTGTTATTCTGAAACTACTGTCTGGGCCAGCATAGCCCCCATGGGTGTCTCGGTCGTTGTTAGGTATAACGACAAAGGCAAACCGGGTTGAGGTGGCATTAATACCGACGATGCAGACAGAATCTCCTTGATTTTATCAAAAGCCGTTTGACATTTATCGTCCCATAGTGTTCGTTCTCCTACCTTCAGTTTCTTAAAAATGGGTTCACATACCATGGTTAACTTTGAAATAAACCGGCTAATGTATTGGACTCTCCCATGAAACCCCCTTATTTCTTTTTCGGTTGGGCGGCTGCATCTCGGTAATGGCCTTGATTTTAGCTGGGTCGACCTCGATGCCGCATTGGCTAACGATATGGCCCAGTAATTTGCCAGATGTTACCCCGAAACTGCACTTTTGAGGGTTTTGCCTCATGTTGTATTTGCGCAGTCGGGTAAAGAATTTTCTTAGGGCCGCAATGTGCCCGTTTAGGTCTTTGGACTTGACGATCATGTCGTCCACATAAACCTCCACTTCCTTATGCATCATGTCATGTAGTAAGGTTGTGGCGATTCTTTGATAAGTGGCCCCGGCATTGATGAGCCCAAATGGCATAACGGTGTAACAGTAAGTACCCCAAGGTGTAATGAAGGTGGTCTTACTCATGTCTTCTTCCGCCATTTTGATCTGATTGTATCCGGCATACCCGTCCATGAATGATAGGAGGGCATGATCGACTGTGTTATCCACCAGTATGTCGATGTGTGGTAACGGAAAATTGTCTTTTGGGCTGGCCTTATTAAGGTTCTGGAAGTCCACACATACCCGCACCTTGCCGTCCTTCTTTGGTACCGGCACGATGTTTGCAACCCAGTCTGGATATTCAGACACTTGTATAAAGCCCGCTTTGAATTGCTTGTCGACTTCTTCTTTTGACTTTGAGAGACCATTCGGGCCTCATTCTTCGGAGTTTCTGTTTTACCGGTTTACACCCATCTTTGATGGGTATATGGTGTTCGGCTATTTCCCGATCTATCCCCGGCATGTCCTTGTAGGACCATGCGAAGACATCCTTGAATACTTGGAGGAGGTCCGTGAGTTGTTTTCTCTCCTCGAGATCTAAAGATAAGCCCAACTTAAGCATCTGGGGCTCTAAAGTGGTTCCTACGTTAACGGACTCGGTTTTCTCAACTACCGGATCTCGGGACTTCCTTTGTTCGAGCTGCTCGATCAGATGTGGAGGTAGAGGTACCCGTTCGTCGGGTTTCTCAATGTCATTGCATATAAATTTTTTGAAATTGAAAATTGTTTGGAAATAAGACAAGTCGTAAGTGGAACGGTTTTCGTTATTATTAATAGTAAATTTTGAAAACAGCTCAAAGAGAGCGGCCATCTGATCGTTGGTCAGTGGCGGGATAGGGAGTGCTCTCGGGACAGGCCCCAAGACTCCAGTGGGAGTGGCTAAAGGAAAAGGGGTTACAGACTCGACTCTAGTACTGGACCTTCTAGACTTGGACTCAGACCCCGACTCAGACTCAGACTCGGACTCGGACTCAGTATCCGGCATGTCTCCTTCGCCGGTGGTCAGCTTGTAGACTCGACCCTGGCTGTCGGTCCACTCGATCGTCTTTCTCCAGGCCCTTTTCCCGGTGTCTGCACCAACTTCGGAGATCAGCTTTGTTGGATCGAACCGATTACTACGGAGGATCAGGTTGACCAGATCTTCTTTTGGAGCAGGGATGGCTTGTCTTCTCCGAATAGGAGCCCCAGCACGGGCTCGGAGTTGTTTTCACCTTCCTTGGATTCGGCCTGAACAAGGGTGAATATATCATCGTGGATGAAATTGCATTCCCGAGCCGTTTTGGTCTCGGGATATGGGATAGTGGGCTGGTATAGCCCTACTTGAATAGCCCCGAAAACTGGTGTAACGAAGTAATTGGTTAGCTTTGGGCTGTAAGGGCTCAAGTAGGTGCCCTTGATGATGTTGGTAGCCTTTTGAATACCGGCCCGGACCACGTTTTCCGAGGTTATAGCATACCCCAAGCCGAATCGTGATTCGCCATCGTTTAGGACCTCGATGATCTTCCCAGCTGGAAGATATGGTCTCGAGGTAGCCCCCGGTAAGTAGCCTAAGTTCTGTAGCATCGTATCGATGCTAGTAGTGAAGTAAGGCCTGAGGAGATATTCCTCTTCGATCATTCCCACGAAATCAAATGCTCGTGAGTCGGCCCGGCCCGTAGCGTTGCAGCTTGCTACGGTAATGGGGGTTGCCTCCAGTGTGATGACATCGTCTTGAAGTGGCATCTTGACCTTTCTATGGAGGGTAGAGGACACGGCCTTGACCACAAGGTTCCAAGGCCTTCCGAGCAGCAAGTTGAAGAACGAGGTGACATCAATCACCTGAAACTCCAGTTCCTTCTCGATTGGGCCCGTTATGATTGTTAGTTTAACAGCCCCGGCCACCGGCTTTGGGCTTCCGTCGAAAGCATGGATAGTCTGTGCGGTTGGAAGATAGTCGGCCTTGGTGATGCCGAGGGCTTTTGCGGTCCTTAAAGGAAGGACATTCACGGCGGATCCATCATCGATTAAGGTCATCGGGAAGTATTTCTCTCGGCAAATGACCGTGATGTATAGGGCCAAGTTATGGTTGGGCCCGAACGGTGGGAGGTCGGACTCAGAGAAGGTGATAAGCGGGCCCTCTTCTTTGGGCTTGCCTTTGAGATAGGGCATGATAGTGGCTACCATTTCAGTAGGGGTAACCTGTGAGTCGACCTTAATTTCATAAAGAGCCTTGGTAAGTGCCTCCCGATGTGCTTGCGAGCTAACCAGAAGTTGCCATATGGTTAGATTGGTTCGAACTCTCTTTAATTGCTTGACCAGGGCTGTGTCGTTGCTTGGTTCTTCAGGGTCAGCTTCCGTTCTGGCAGGTTCAGTGACGGTTGCTGGGGTAGGACGCCCGGTGGTGGCGAGGTGGTTGGTGGCTAAGGCTTTAGACTTAGATTTTCGTACCTCTTCAATTGTGATGGGAACAGCTTCCCCTTTGGCCAGGTAGACATCGTCTTCGTCATCGAACCTTATCCCGTTAATTTGTGGGATAAAAGGGGAGATGAGGTGTGAACAACCAATTACCTCGCCAGTGAATATAGCATGGGCGCTGAACGCGTTTTCTTTGTTGCTCAGCTTGTCTCCGGGCAATGGTATTTTCCCGCTCTCGATCAGATCTTGGATCAGATGCTTCAATTTCAAACTTTTTCAGTGTCGTGCCCATTACCTCAATGATATTGGCAATAGGCCTGAACGTTGTAGCTCTTGGACCTTTTATCCACTGGAACTTCGGGAGTTGGGCCTATTGGTTGGATCAGGCTCTTTGAAGATAGCCTTTGTAAGGCGTAGGTTTAGGTAGTCCCTATATCCGTGAATACCCGAGTTGGAGCATTCTTTTTGGATGAGGTATCCAGCAGATTAACCTCATCGAAGATGTTGCGGGTTGCAGCTGCTGGTGTGGGCTTGCTCATAGATGAACTGGCCCCTTGATATCCCTTGGTAGAGGCCTTAGTCAGGCTCTCTAACCTTAAATCATCCTCGATCCTTGTGCCCATTTCAGTTAGGGTGGCAAAGTTAGGAATGACGGCATACCGGAGATGGACCCGGTAGAAAGGGAGAAGGTTATTGACAAAGACCTCCACAAGGACTTTCTCGCTGGGCTTATCAACCAGCTTCACACTCTCGGCCCTCCATCTTTGAAGATATTTAGTGAACCCTTCTTTGGGCTCTTGGGCCATGACTTCCAGAGTACGCATCGTAGTCTGGATCTCGGTATTGTCAGCATAATTCCAAGCAAATTCAGTTGCCACATCGTCCAAAGTCTTGTATTTCTTGGAATCGAGCCTGTAGTACCAGGCTTTGGGATGTTTCTCAAGGGAGGAAGCGAACAAGTGCTTGAATATGGTGGATTTCACCCCCTTGACAGCCATAAATTCTTTGATAGCCCGGATGTGATGGACCGGGTCTTCAGTACCCTCAAACATCGGTATTCCCGTAAGGTTGAGGTTGGCAGGCAGCTCGTCATTCAAAGGCGAGTAGGAGCGAGCATTTTCAGTATGGATCGAGTTGCTTGTCGACAAGTGGACCTGCTCTTCAAGCTTGCGAACAACGCTGATTAGTTCAGCTATGGGCCCGGTGGGTTCAGATCCTGCATCAGGAGTCCCTTTCTCCACGACACTCAAACGTGTGGCAAGGGTTGTCTGGTCGGTCTGGATGGCAGTCAATTGGATCTCGATCTTGGCCAGAGCGGCGGTCAGTTGATCCAGAGTGGTTTGCATTTTCTGGCGTATGGTTAACGGTGGCCTGTCTGTAAGAATACCGCGTAATCAGAAATTAGCCCAAACCCTGGAATAATAAGTACATCCCGAGCAAAGGAAAGATTGAAAAGGAAATGACTTGGAAAAGACACCTAGACGAGTGACTTGCAAAAGGTGGGCCACCCTTAGAATCCGGCAATGTGGGTCGGGTCCCGTTCGTAGGAAGGTCCACGTGAGATATCCCCAGACTTTGGACTCGAATGTGTAGACGGGCCCTCATTTGTAAGAGTATGTCTTACGTAGGTGGGCATGCCTTATTTAAATAAGGCGGACTGGGATAGGGAGGAAACTCGTGATGTAAGATCGACAGAGTTTCGACGCTAAAGACCTCGACGACTTATGACACGACCCGACACTGCTAAATTCGGGAAGTCCTAAGAAGAGGAAGGTTTTGAAAAGGGATTTTCTTGGAAAATCCGAGAAGACTCGGTGGTGGAGGGCCCAATTTTTCGAAAATCGGAAAGTGTATCGGGCCACAATTTTGAAAGTTCGAAAATATTTTCGAGTTTTGAAATGGGCAGAATACCGGCTAGAAATGGGCTATTTTGAGTAAAATCATAAGTCCTAAATTCGGTATGCCTCCCGGGTTTTGAAATTTGATATTTTGAAAAAGATGCAATTTTTGAAAGATGACGGTTTTTGAAAACGGAATAGAAACCAAGCAGCACATAGTCACGCAAGCATTATAACGACGCCATGTATGCTTTATACTAAGTCTCGGTCGGTCTAAAAAGGGTCTATACCAGTGCACATGGCCTATCCGTGAATCGGGACGGACTTCCTAAACCGAGTTGAGCTTAGAACATGCCGCGAAACCCATACGAATCAACTATGAACACCTTTGACATATCCATATTGGAGTACATCACGGTATAGTGGGATGTTGGTCACCAGTACCGGCCCGGGAAAGAATAGGGTTATGCATGATCCGTAAAACTAAAACGCGTATTGTACTAGTCGAACGATTTCTATTCGAGTCTCACCCTAAGGATGTCTCAGTTAATCCCCACCGGAGTCGCCAAATTGTGGACATGACATAGGTCCACCCCGACGCGGCCACGCGCGGGTTTGGGGAGGCGAATGAATCTCCATATGAGATGGGTCGAATTGAAATTTAAATCGGAGTGGAGTCACCACCGAACTTTGTGGGAGTTCGGGCTCGTTCGAACCCACTCTATATCTTAGTGGGCCATGCACAAAGTATGGCCCATTCGGATGTCAGAGTTTATTGGGCTCGTCCCTTTGCATTTGATACCAATACCGACATTATCGGATACCGTGTATTGAATGACTCTCGTGCGCCAACGGTTTCGGGCATCCGTAAACCGAGGTTCTGAGTAAGGGGTGAGGGTAAGTGTTGGGAAGTTCACAAAGAACACCCAACCCCGCCCGCACTTAGCGGCCTATACTAAGATGTCGTTTGATTTTGAAATACGCGCGTTAGTAACTAAACATGCGAAAATTTGAATGGGTTGCTAAGTTGATTTAATGCATCCAATACTAACGTCAAAGTTATATTTAGCATGCGAGTTCATTTTAGTACAATAAAATAAACAACGGAAATAAAAAGCCAAGAATTGAAATAAACGCATTAGTAACGGTAATAACGGCAATAACGGTTTGCAAGAGATATAGAATGCTATAGAATAATATAACAACATGATGCATGGTTTTGAAAAGTTGTATGACACGTGATTGATTTGACACGCGTTGACCGAAGTCATAGAAAAGTATTGTCGAGTCTAGAAAAGCGTTGGGGGACTCACGGTTTTGACGTGATAAGGCCACTCGATCGAGTCATCGAAGGACTCGACCGAGTGATACTCGGAAAAAGGTTCTATCAGATTTTTTAGACGTCACTCGGTCGAGTTATTAAAGAACTCGACCGAGTGAGAGGCCACTCGATCGAGTCATTGCGAGACTCGGCCGAGTGGTGGTCAAAAAACCCTTATGACTCGGTTTTTGGAGTGCCACTCGATCGAGTGGGCTAGGCACTCAATCGAGTGCCCCCTTTACGAACCGGGGTTCGTTTCCCAATTTATCATTGATTTCGCAATTGCTTTTTGATTTTGGAAAATTGATGAATCGGGTAAAAATACTGTGCAATTTATGCTCAATTCGTACTTTGATACTCATGGTATCCGATATTCGATTACTTAATCGATATCGAATATTTAGAGCAAATCCTAGAAAAATATGTTTGTAAATCGTTTTAAATCAACTGACACGAAATAGGTTATCTCCGCATTTATAGTGTCGAGACTAATTCTTTCGAATTATGTGATCACTATTTTTAGCATCAATGAATTCGTATCGGTTAGATTTATTTGATTAATTCATTTAGATACGACATCCAATCACTGAATTGGTATCGAATCTAAAGAATGATTCTTTATGATTACTTGAACTAAAAAGAGACTTAATTTGATTCCCTCAGCATCCCGACATCATAATAAATCCTTGCGGATTGTGTGATGTCGGATCCGCGTCAACGGGTTTCGACTCAACTAAAAAAGTGCTTGATTTGAAAATAGTTTTGTTGTATGCGATAAATGACGAGGATGACGCGACAAGAAAAAAAACGACTTTGTTGATGTTGACTCGCCTCAACAATCAAGCGTTCGGGGTGTCGGGATAAGCGATCGGCAACGTCGGGTGAAGCACCCTTGTATATTCGGATTTCCTTATCCCGTCATCATTCACGCTCGACACGAATTAGCGAGTATTTTAATGCTTTTATACTAGTAATTATTATCGATATTATAGATGCGACGATAAAATAACAAAAAAAACGACGACGACGGACGAAAAGGACGGACGACGCGAGGAGAAAGAGGAGAAGAGAGAAGAACGGGATTTTGCACCCTCAACCTACATGTTTCTTAGTCTCGGATAGAACTCGTTAGTTGTGGCTTTAGCACGGGAGTATAGAGGTTTACGTAAATTGAGTTATGGTGGTTTTGGGTTTTGCTAGATGCTAGGGTTGTAAGTAATGATTAGGATGTTTTAGGGTTCATTAGGATTGTAAAAGGGTGAAGAAGAGAGATTAGGGTTTTTGAATGTTGTAGGTAAAAAAAGTGTTGTGAAAGGGTTGCAAAGAAGGTGTATATATAGGCATGCTCCATCACCCGAATTAGGGCTACTTGACCGAGTACCCTGCTGACTCGGTTGAGTGGCCCAAGCTGCCGCACAAGGGCCTGTTTGAGGGCCCACTCGATCGAGTGGGCTGACACTCGATCGAGTGGGTCAGCTGGAGCGCGGGGGTCCGGGCTTTGGACCTTGAGTTGGGTATTTTTGTGGGTCTTGTATTTGGGTTGGACTTTTGATGTTTGTATGGATATTTTTTGTGTCTCGGAAATAGCTTTGGCCGGGCCTTGACCCAATCGCTAAAAGTCGGTTTTATTTCCAGCGTCGGTTTTGACCCAAATTAGCCTTATTTGATTGGAAACGACCCACTGGGCCTGAATTTGAGGTCATTTTTATGAGATTTGTACTTCATAAAAAGCCCAAGCCAGAAACTAATGGTTCCGAGCTCATATCCGAGCGCGTAAAAACACGTTTGCGTCCGATCATCATCGGGTGTTCTTTAGAAACTGCTATAGACACCTAGCGGCCAAATGTGGGTGTCTACAACGTTCCAAAACTGACCAAAAGTAACGGCATTTGTGTGTTGTCCACCGAAGGGTCAAATAATTATGGAACCCTAGTCGAGGTGATCGAGCTCGACTACTACGACGGAAACAAAAACTGCAAGGTCGCACTGTTCAAATATGATTGGATCGACAACTCTCCGCACGGAGTCAGTGTTCATGAGTTGTACAAACTTTTGGATGTTGACCTGACGAGAAAACTTCGAGTGCACAAACCTTTTGTGTTGGCGTATCAAGTCGATCAAGTTTGCTACGCTCCTTACCCGAAGGGAAAAAAGAGTATGAATTGGTCTGCGGTTTTCAAAATCAAGGCAAGATCACAAGTTGATAATCCTATCATCGACGATGACGTCTACCAAGAGAGTGTAGTTGGTACTAATCAGCCAATGTCATCAATTCTGATCGAAGACAATGACGTCAATGAGGAAGAATATGTAGTTGAAATTGCTGGTGCTGAAGGGGAGGACGACGAATTTGCCGATTGGATTGTTCCTGAGGGAGAGGGTGATGAGGAAGAGTTGGTCGTCGATGAAGATGATGGTGATGAGGTGAATAGTGACTGGGACGATGATGATGAAGACGGGGAAGAGGGGTTCATTGAAGCGCACACCGACGCGGACAGTGATAGTGATGATAATTAGCAATTATGTAGTTGTTTGTATCTTATTCAGTATAAGTTGTAATTTATTTATTTGTAATTGGAGACTATTTTGGTAATCAATGAAATTCCTGGTTTACCCTAAACTAACTGACTCTACAGTTTAACTTTGCGTAAACATATTTTGTAGACGTGATTATGTCAGGTGGCAGTGGAATGGTGACGGGTAGCAGTAGCCACGTTGACGCTATGGAGGAGGACGTGCCAAGGCCTGACGTCGTCGAAGGTGTGGACTCTGTGCAAGAAGTCGGGGCGAGGGTCTATGTTGCGACGCCTGAGAAACCCTACCTATCACGGCGGAAAGTGAAATCCGCTACTTGGTGATTTTAAGTTGTTGTAACCAATTGCTTTCTATATTTTCACTCATTTATTTGCATCACAGTATCATAAATTACTGTGTAGGTGGGAGGACACGACGTACTCTAATTATATGCGGGATTCCATAATCATGACCTATGCGTCTACCCCTGGCGCCTACCGTAGCTGGACGGAGGCGCCCCAGGAAGCTCGGGAAGCCATGTATATGCACTTCGCGGTAATTACCTCGTCTGTGATTCTAAGGTTTTCGTTGCACGATTTATACATTAAATTGTAACTAACGAATCTTTTTTTTTACAAACAGAAGAGAGTGCGTATAGACTTGGGGTACGACCTCAGGTCGGACTATGAGAGTCGGATAAAGAAGAAAATAACCGACATATTTCAGAGAGCTGTTCCGAGGGTTCAGAAGGCAGAATGGATTCCGCAAGAGAAGTGGGACGCACTGAAGAGGAACGTTGCCGACCCAAACTTCAAGAAGAAGTCGGCAATTAAGTCGTCGAACTGGAGAGGTGGGCAAGTGGATGGGGTGGCCAAACCCACCAGCTGCCTTGAGAGTAGGAGCGCAGCAGTAGCCTTCGCGCAAATGGTAAGTGCTTATAACACAAGTAAACAATTTGAGTATAATTCAATATATACTATTGGTAAATAAATGCTGAAAGTTTTAACATTGTTATATGAAGGGCCCAACTGCATCGCCGGTGCAGCTCTTGGAGAAGACAAAGAAGGGGAAAGATGGAAAGTGAATTGACCCTCGAGGACAGCAGATCGTTGTGAGTAGTAGTAATGTTTTTCAAAAATATACTAGGCATGAAAATTACGATGTGATAGTATGTGTTGTTCTAAAAGTTATAACACTGTTTCATATTGCTGTTTCAGGAGAGCTATGAGAAAGCGGTGGAGGAGGCACGAGCTTCTGATCAGGCACCCAACACCTTGAAGATCTTCCACGATGTCACGGGTGGCTACAACCAGAAGAAAAGGTTCTGGGGGATAGGTAACGCGGCGAAAGATCTCTTTCGCCCATGCTTGAACCGTGGTAAGGATCCATCTGCGGACACATACCTCCCTACCGCCGCCTCACAGGAACGCACAGTTAACGAGCGCATGAATGATAAATTCCAAAGACAAGAAGAGCGCCTGTAGACATTAGAGAAGAGGTGTGAGGTCGATGTTTTAAATTCCAAAGTATATTCGATTCGAGATTGTTTTAAATTCCAAAGACCCGATGTTGCCGGTCGCTTATCCCGACACCCCGAGTATTTGGTTGTTTGAAGCGAATCAACCTTTAAAAGAACGTTTTTTTTAATCGCATTATTAGTCTCGTCTAGCATTCTCATAATTGTCATCATTAACATCGTATATAGTATTAAAACAATCTCGAATCGAATATACTTAAAGGCAAATCCCGTTTAAGATCCTTTTAATTAGGGGCGGACCCAGGATTTGAATATACCTGGGGCTAATTTTTTTTTCCACGTCTTTGCTCGAGCGGTACACATTATATTACATTGGAATACCGATAAATCGGTAACTATGCATATTTGTACATATTGTTCAAAATATAGTACTCCGTATCTTTCATATCACTTTCGTGATATATTTAGCTAAATTTGATAAGTTCTCCAGTGTGTTATGAAATACTATAATTTTGTCAACATTATTCTAATTATTAGCGAATTACCACTTCAATTGACTCTGTGAGAAAATTTTGACAAAATCATTCTTAGTGACGTAAACATTTTTTATAATTTGATCATAAATATAATGAGACGAAAATAAAATAGTTATTAGGGACTAGTAAAATTTAAAAATATTTAGCACACCGATCTAAATTAAGTGTAGAGTACTATTTAACATGACTTATTCTTCATAAATTAATTTCTAGGAAAAAAATTGAGTAAATAATAAAAACTTGACTATATTAAATAAGATATACTATATGTATAATACTCGTATTAATGTAGTACTACCCATGGTGGAGAATGATAAGAGTTGGGCTAAATAGTGGGCCTATCTGGTACTAGGGGCATTGAGATTTTCAATTTCCAAAAAACTGAGCTAAGCAGGATTCGAGCGCCAGTCTTCTAGAGCACGAACAAAGCACAAAACCACAGGGACACTTGCTAAGTTTTGATGCTCAACAACACTGTAATTCATAATACTTTTTTCCTCAGAAATCTTACTGGGCTATAGCCCAACATGCCTGGGCCTGGGTCTGCCCCTTCTTTTAATTCCTTTACAAGTCGTAACAGAGGTGGCACCCTTTCGAGGAGCGCCGCCCTAAACACTTAAGGGTGTAATGCGATCGTGGATATTTGTCGTTAAATGTATTTGATCCCATTTTTTAGGATTAGTACGAAACTCGTTGACGCGAAATCAAACATCCCGTAATCCGTAAGGATTAGTAACGATGTCGTGACGCAGAGGAAATCAATTTCGTCCTAATCAAATTCAAATCGATTCTATAACACTTTTCCAAAATAACCGATAACCGATCTCGTAATCATAAAATATACGTTATGAGCATCGTAAACCGAGTCGAGTTTAAATTATACAATATTTTCACACTACTCGGCTAGTTATCAATTTAAACAATAAAAATCGGAATTACTACCTTTTTCGAGATCGAGTAACACCTCGAACAGAGGGCACTCGATCGAGTGACCCAGGAGGTTTTTAAGTAGGGCACTCGATCGAGTCTCCCCCATGACTCGATCGAGTGGCCTCTGTCACGCCAAAACCGTGAGCCTTCTACATGCGACGAGCCTCGACAAATCTTTTTCTATGACTTCGGTCGTCACGTGCTAAGTCCATCACGTGTTCATTCTTTCAAAATCATACATTGCATCGCATCATATTATCTAATCTATTTATGTTTCCGTTATTATAGCAATTGTTTTATTTTGCTTGTTGTATTGTATTTCCGGGTTGTATTCCGCCCGCGTATTTGTAATCTATTTCCAAGTTTTATTTTCATTATTCGCATTTGTCGCATTAAAACGAATCTCGCATGCTAAATAACTCTGACGTTAGTTTAGATGCATTAAACGACATAATTGAACATAATTCACATGTTTATTTAAAAAGCCTTGTTTGCATAACATTCGACCATCAAACTAACGCGCGTACACGAAAACGAACGGTATCTTAGTAGAGGTCGCTAAGAGCGGGCGGGGTTGGGTGTTCTTTGTGGGCTTCCCAACACATACTCTCACCCCTTACTTAGAACCATGGTTTCCCGATGTCCAAGACCGTTGGCATACGAGAGTCATTTGATGCACAATTCCCGATAACTCGGCATCGGTATCGTAATGCAAAGGGACGAACCCCTAAGCTCTAACATGAAAAGCGGGTCGTGCTTCGTGCACAATATGCCTAAATTTAGAGTGGGTTCGAACGGGTCCGAACTATCACAAAATTCGGTGGCGACTCCAACTTTGATTTAAATCTCGACCCGAGATCAATCTTACCACGAGATTCATTCGCCTACCCAAACTCGCGCGTGGCCGCGTCGGGATGGACCTATGTCATGTCCACAATAAGACTACAAACATATAAGTAAAAATAATCTCACAACGAAAAATTATAATAAGGTGATGAAAATTTATATTATAAATAAGAGTAATTATGTGCTCTTAGATATTAACCAAAAATATTTTGAGTCTTAAAAATATATAAAGACTATAAACTTATAAAACTATCCCACATTCGAAAAATTGTAAAGTTTCATCAAACAAAAATCTTTTGAGTCTTAAAAACGTTCTTAAGACTATACACTTAAGTAAAAAGTTATAATATGGTGAAGAAATTCTATATTATAAATAAGACATAATAATTCTTCCTTAAACATCAACCAACTTAAGTAATTCGCTCACATCGAAAAATTATGATGAGATTATGAATTTCTACTAAATAAGAGTAATCATTATTCTTAAATATCAACCAATAATATTTTGTGTTTAAAAAGGTCTTAATAAGACTACAAACTTAAAATTATCCGCATCGAAACAATTAAAATAAGGTACGGTGATGATTCTATATTATAAATAAGAAAATAAATTTTAGTTAAATTATCCCACATCAACAAATTATAATAAAATGATGAATTTCTATATTATAAATAAGACTAAGCTAATTATTTGTTCTTAGATATCAATCAATAACTTTTGAGTCTTAAAAAGCTCTTTATGTTTATAAATTATTTCACATCGAAAAATTATACTCCCTCTCTTTTGAGGTTTTAAAAAACCAACAATATTTTGAGTTTCAAAAAAGGTCTTAATAAGACTAGGAACTTAAAATTATCTCACATCGAAACAATTAAAATAAGATACGGTGATGATTCTATATTATAAATAAGGATACACATTTTAGTTAAATTATCCCACATCGACAAATTATAATAAGACGATAGATTTATATATTATAAATAATGGAGTACTCTGTAGTAATCATGTGCTCTTAGATATTAACCAAAAATCTTGAGTCTTAAAATATATATTAAGACTATAAAATTAGATAAAACCATCCACATTCGAAAAATTATAAAGTTTCATCAAACATAAATCTTTTGATTCTTATAAAAGTGGTTAAGACTACACACTTAAATAAAAATATTATAATAAGATGATGAAATTTTATATTATAAATAAAACTAATAAAAAAATTCCTTAGACATCAACCAACTTAAGCACAATTCTCCACATCGAAAAATTATGATGAGGTTATGAATTTCTACTAAATAAAAGTAATCATTGTTTTTAAATATCATCCAACAAAAAAAACTTTTGTTTTTTTTTAAAATTATGATGGAATTCAATATCATTTTTTTTAAATTATGATGAGATCATGAATTTGTAGTCTTTTTATTTGTTTTTAAAAAACTTTTGAGTTTAAAAGAGGTCTTAATAAGACTACAAACTTAAAATTATCTCATATCGAAACAATTAAAATAAGTTACAGTGATGATTCTATATTATAAATAAGACTACAAATTTTAGTTAAATTATCCCACATCGACAAATTATAATAAGGTGATGGAATTCTATATTATAAATAAGACTAATTATTTGTTCTTAGATATCAATCAAAATCTTTTGAGTCTTAAAAAACTCTTAAGTGTTAGCATATTATTAACATGACATAAATAAAACATAATTCTCATAAATCTTTGAACAACATGAAGGTCACAAAAGATTAATTAAGAGAGATTAATACATACCTCATTACGGAATAAGTCGAAATCTAATACGAACGATATTAGATTTCTATAAGAGAACTTCATAAATAATAAGACGACTTCAAATAATAATAATACGTCTTCATATGATTTTCAAATAATAATAATAGGTACGGTTTCATAATTAATAGATACGGTTTCTCCCTCTTGTCCGATAACGTAATAAGTGTGTTGTTCTCTTATTCATTATTCACGCATTAGCATTATTACGTTTTTATTCATACATAGAGTTTTTGATAGGGAAACTCCATTATATAGGCAGAGAGAGGACCGGTTTCTGATAGTAGGGATTTGTCGTGGATCCCCACCGATCAATAAAAAACCAACTAATCCTAACACGTAGATAGGGCAAGTCGGGTCGAGTCCACGGGGACGGTAAAGAGGTGTCTAGACTAAGGTCTACCCCAAATACAAGACTAGGTCTCGGGACTAAGCTAATCTAGGAAGATAGGAAGGGAATAAACTATGACTAGGACTAAGCTAAGGACAAAGAATAAGGAAAGAATAGGGTTAGGTCGGGTTCATAAGTGTGGTAGGATAGTTAGGAGATCGATGGTGCAAGGTTCGCCTAGTTACTAAGGATGGTCCGCGCTCTCGCGTCAAGGCCTATGTCCGCACTCTCGTGTCAAAGACAAAACCCGAATACTTATGCAAGGTCGGTCCGCGCTCTCGCGTCTAAACCAAAGTTCGCACTCTCGTGTCAAAGACTAAACCCGAAAACATAAGAATTCAATCACAAGTCGACCACAAAATGAGAAGAAGAAGAAGACTAGCATGAGAGGAATGGTCAATTCTACTCAAACAAGCATTTCATCAAACACATAGTGTGCACAATGAGTGACTAGTAACAAAGATTTGACCTTTACCCCCAATCAACCCTAATCACCCATAATCAACACATAATCCTCCTACTAACCCCACAAAAGTCTACTCACACATAGTAAAACTAATACTTACACTATCAAGAGGAAACAACACAAATAACAAAACATCCATTATGAAACTAGCAAGAACAAGAACAATAAGAAAAGATTGAAACTTGAAAGATTAAACAAGGATTAAGAGTAAAGAGAATAAGAAGATTATACCTACTAACAAGAGGATGAAAAGATAAGAACTTGCATTAATGAGAAAAACCCAAAACAATCTCCCAAGGTTGTCAATCTTGGATGAATCTTGAAGAATTCCCTTAATACAAGACTAATTACTAAGATTAACGATAAACTAAAGACTAATCTACACTAATCTAAGCTAATCTAGTCTAAAGTAGTCTAGGGTTTAGTGGGTAATGAAGAACATAACATAAGATTACAAGAGGGGGGGGTATATATAGGGTTACAATGGATAAGGAGAAGAAAAGAAGCGAAGCGGAGCTGCAGGTGGCTCATCTCGGCCGAGATGAGATGGTCTCGCCCGAGACGGGACTCATCTCGGCCGAGACGAGATGGTCTCGCCCGAGACGGCCCATACAGCAGCCTGTTGAAACGCGCACTCCTTCCCGACCGAGAAGGCACTTGTTCTCGGCCGGGAAGGCTCCTGTAGGCCTCCAATATGATCTCTAAGGTCCCACCTTGCTTCTCATGGGCTTCTCATCGATTCTCGGGGCTCGGGATCGAGTCTAAGGGGCTCGGAAATGGGTCCCAAGGTCTCGGGATCGAATCCAAGGCACCGAGTGATCGTTCCTTTTCTTCGTTGGCTCCAAAAGTGTAGGAAACGAGTCGGAATCGTTCCAATTCTCCATGAATGGTCTTGGGAACCTAAGACGAACTAGAAGAAGCATAAGTAGCTCAGAAACCGCTCCATAGAGCGATTTCACCAGAGAAATGGGACCAATACACAACAAATTAGGCACTACAAACTACACGCCCTCGAGTAAGCACAAACTAACTACTAAACTAGCCGAGCGGGTATTAGCGCACCCTACGCCCTTTCAACTCACGCGAGTACACCTAGAGGAAAAGTGCACTCCGCAAGGCAAGTGAGGTCTTGCGACAAAACTGTGGATGCAACCGGACACGGAAACACATAAACAAACAAACAAATGCCAAACAATTGCACCCAAGACAAAACAAATACCGCTTCCCTCAACAAAGCGGTGAAATAGACACCGGTTAAGGACTCAAGGCAAGTGACAACGTTCCCAAGCTAGCAATACAAACCGAAATGGACCAAACCCTAATAGTATGACGACAAAGCAATAAAAACGTTGGTAACTTACCTAGGTTCCTCCTAACCTTCTAAGAATGTACCACGGGACGATAGGCGCGATGGAAAAAGGATGAACCACGGAGTTAGTCGACACTGTAGGTAAGTGAAGCCCCGCCCCCTTTAGCGATGAGCCAAGAGGGTCGTCCCATGTACAAAATCGCCCAACTAGTCCAAGTAAAAAGGTGGTCAAGGTTGCAAAATGAGGGAAGACCGACCATTACCGCTATCATCCTTCCTAGGGACTCGGTCCTTTGGTAGGCTCTTCGCGGTAATAGTCGGAAAAAGGCTTATTTTTGAGGGTGAGGGTTCTTTTTGTGAGATGGTTTTCTTTTGGCATTCTTTTCTTTTGCATTTGGCTTTTGAGTTGCTATGCCACTTGTAGACACCAACATTTTGACCGCCAGGTGTCTATAATAGTTCCCGCCAAACACCCGATGATGATCGGACGCAAACGTGCTTTGATAGACTCGGATATGGGCTCGAAATCATGGACATTTGGTTTAGGCTTATTACGGAGTACAAATCTTACAAGACCAACCTCAAATCCAGGCCCAGTAGGTCGTTTCGAGTTAAATAAGACTAATTTGGGTCGAATCCGGCACCAGGGGTAAAACCGTCTTTTAGCGACCGGGTCAAACCCGGTCAAAGATATTTTTTTTCCGAGACACACGGACCAGCCGTGACACTACACGTCCGGTTTGGACTCAAACGCTACAAAAATCAGCCTCAAAAATATTAAACAAATCCATTCGAAGATAGAATTTGATCTCAAGTGGAATTCTATCTGAAAACTAAAGCAATTACCGACCGAGTGTCAAACACTCGGCCAAAGCAGCCAAAACAGCCGAAATACTCGGCTTCTTCACCAAGAAACGAGACTCTCGCTCCCCTTCGAACTCTTACATTTCCTACCTAATCGGTATTTCTTGTTGTCCAAGCAAGATACCTCTCCTAAACCTCTTCGCCTATAAATAGGACCCTCCATTCAACACAAAAGAGACAGAAATTTTTACGAACGATACACATCAATCACACATCGAATATTCCCACATACAACCTCGTTACACTAAGCAGTTCTCGATAAATCCAACCTGACCAAAACCGGCCCCCTCTCACGTCACGTTACACGACCAAAACCGGCCCCTTCTCACGTCACATTACACGACCAAACCAACACCCCGAATTCATCCCACATCATCTCGACGCTCCCAAGTCTAAGCCACTTTTTGACGAGCTCCTTCCCGAGAAAACAAAGCATGTAGGTTGAGGGTGTAAAATCAATCCCGTTCTTCCCTTTCTCTTTCTCTTTCACGCCTTTTTCGTTTTTTTCGTTGGTCGGCTCGTTTTAATATGGGTCGTTGTCGCATCCTTTTTTATTTTTATTTCTAATATCGATACTATAAAAACTATTTTCATATATAAACGTTCTTAAAATATGATATCGATTCTCTAATCAAATATCGTATTAAACAAGAACTAAATTAAATCTCGTTGATGCTAATAAAGTCGTTACATCCTTTTTTAAACAAAATTCGACGATTTTTACGCGGAGGGAATTAACATTTTTTTTCTTTTCGTTCAAACTCTTTTTCAAAACAAACTTCACAAAACTTTTTCTAAAATCATTCTAACTATTTGATATCGATTTCATAATCGAATATCGAATACGACGAATATCGAAAATATAAATCGAGTATAAATTAATCCATATTTGTACGCGATTCATAAAAATTGACGATTTTCGAAAATAAAATCCGGGACAGACTCCCGCACGAGTCGCGCGCCTCCCAGGCGACTCGCGCGAGAGCCTCGAAGGCCGAGCCCTTTTTCTTCGCTTTCTCGTTTTTCTATTCTTTTCGTTCCTACATAAAAAGCGACTTTCGCGACATATTTTCAGATTTCGATAAATACTTTTTAGACCTCGGTCAACATGTGTTAATCCATCACGTGTCATAAACCTTTTTCAAAACCATGTCATATTATCGTATTTGCATCTTTATTCGATTTATTCAATCGTTACTAACTCGTTTTCTCGTGTTTGTAGCAGTTTATTTTATTTCTATTGTTTTATTAGACTAAAACGAATCTCACATGCTAAAATAACTTTGACGTTATTAGTTTAAGATGCATTAAACAACTTAGCAACCCATTTATTTTTTCTCTCACATGCTTAGGGAAAATAATCTTTGCATATCATTCCACCGTCGAACTAACGCGTGTACATAAAAAACGAACGATATCTTAGTAAAGGCCGCTAAGTGCGGGCGGGGTTGGGTGTTCTTAGTGAACTTCCCAACACGTACCCTCACCCCTTACTCAGAACCATGGTTTCCGGATGTCCGAATCCATTGGCAACGAGAGTCATTCAATACACGGTATCCGATAATGTCGGTATCGGTATCAAATGCTAAGGGACGAACCCGATAAACTCTGACATCGGAAATGGGCCATATTTTGTATACGGCCCACTCTGACATAGAGTGGGTTCGAACGGGCCCGAACTCCCACAAAGTTCGGTGGCGACTCCTACTTCGATTTAAATTTCAATTTGACCATCTCATATGGAGATTCATTCGCCTCCCCAAACCCGCACGTGGCCGCGTTGGGGTGGACCTATGTCATGTCCACACCACTTCTTTTTCTTCTTTTGTATTTTGTTTTTCGTTTGTTGTGCCTTTTTTTTTCTTATTTCTTTTCTTTCTTTTTTCTTTCTTTTTCTTTCATTTTCTTTCCTTCCTTAGCTTGCCTTTTTGATATGTTTTGTTCTGTAGGCACTTGGAACCAAGTAAGACAATTTGCAACTTATTTGTGGAAACATGTATGAGGTAGGGAAATGGATAAGTCGGGACGGCGCCTTCCCTTCAAACCCACAAAAAGGGGAGAAACTTGGACTAAGCCCGTTTACACATTCGAGTCCAAAGTCTGGGGAATTCTCACGTGGACTTTCCTTCGAACGGGACTAGGCCCACTTTGCCAAATCCTAAGGAAGGCCCACCGTCCACGGGCCATCCGTCTAGAAGTCGGTTTTCGGTCTTTTTCTCGTCTAGTCTTTTCCTTGCTCGGGATGTACTCTTTGGTTCTAAGATCTGGGTCAGTTACTGATTACGCGGTACCCTTACAGACAGGCCACCCCACATCCGAGCCATGACGAAAGAAGCCATTGATGAGTTGACAGCTTCATTGACCAAGATCCAAGACCAATTGAGACAAATGAGGGAAGACCAGATTGCCATCGTCACTCGGGTAAGTGTCGTGGAACAAGGAACCCCCAACGCTTCGATCGAGGATGACGGACCCTTGGCCGCATTGGCCGGCGAGGTCCAAAACCTTCAAGAACAGGTCCATTCGACCACCAGGAACACCATCCTCACAGAAAATGCCCGATCCTATTCGCCCTTAACCAATGAACTGCCCACTAATCTCAACTTAACGGGCCTACCAATGTTTGACGGGACCGAAGACCCGGTACTCCATATTCGGGCTTTCAAGGATTTTATGGCTGTTAAGGGGGTCAAATCGACCATGTTCAGGCACCTTTTTGCCTCCTCTCTGGAAAAGCACCCGAAAGCCTGGTACTACAGGCTTGATCCCAAGAAATACAAAACCTGGGACGATGTTGCAATGGAATTCGCACGAAACTATGCGGATAATGCTGATATCCAGACCACTATGCGCACCCTGGAAATAATGGCCCAGGAACCTAAGGAAGGATTCACGAAACACCTTCAACGCTGGAGGGCCGAAAGCGTCAAACTGGTCGATAAGCCCAGTGAAAAAATGCTGGTTGAAGCCTTCGTCAAGAACCTCCTCCCCGCTTACCGGATCCATCTCCGGTACGCCATCATACCTAGCTTTGCGGTCCTGACTGAGATGGGGACGAGAATCGAAGATGATCTAAGGTTGGAAAGCCTCACTAAGGCCTCCGCCAAGGGATACCAAGGGGCCAGCTCATCGACAAGCAAGCCCACATCTACTGCTGCCACTCGTAGCATTTTTGACGAGGTAAACTTACTTGATACCCCGTCCAAGAAGAATACCACACCCCGGGTATTCACCTACAAAGGCACCACCTATGAAAATGCCCTGCAGAGGCTGTCATCAAAAGGCATGATCACCCCGATAGGCCCAACACCTGAGCTCGCGGTCGAGCGTCGCTCCAAGGCCTACGACATCCAGGCCTACTGTCAGTACCATCGTGGTAAAGGGCACGATATTGAGAAATGCTGGAAGCTAAAGCACCTAATCCAGGATCTCATCGAAAGTAGCAAGATCCCTTTGCCCGGGGGCAAACTCAACAACAAGGATAACCCCCTGGCCACCCACGCCATTTTCTCCGGGGAAATAGTGGATTGCTCACACCTCATTTCTCCATTTGTCCCGCAAATAAATGGGATCTGGTGCGACGACGAAGACGATGTCTATCTTACCAAGGGGGAAGCTGTCCCCATCACACCTGAGGAGATCCAGAAGGTTAAGTCCAAGGTCTTAGCCAATAGTCAAGCCCTCATCATCGCCGAGCCAGCTAAGGTGGAGCCCGCACCGGAAGAGCCAACTACTGAAAAGGCTCTTATGAAGCAGCTGAGCAGGACTCGAGTTGACCTCTCTATATGGCAACTCCTAGTTAGCTCACAAGAACATCGGGAGGCACTCACTAAGGCCCTCGATCAAGTCAAAATCGACTCCATGGCTACTCCAGCCGAAATGGTAGCCACGGTTCTGCCCCACCTGAAGGGGAAAGCTAAAGACGAAGGCCCACTGATTACCTTCTCCAATGCTGATCTACCACCATTTGAGCCAGCCCACAACATGGCCCTCTACATCACGGTCATCTGCCGTGGAAAGTACCTGCCCATGACCCTAATCGACGACGGGTCTACAGTCAATGTCCTCCCCTTGAGGACCGCCAAAGCCCTCGGCATTACCGAGGCCGACTACATTCCCACAGCTCAAACCATTCAGGCTTTCGACGGAAGCCCAAAGTCAGTAGCCGGAGCCACAAAACTTACTATCATAACAGGCCCGATAGAGAAGGAGCTGGAATTTCAAGTGATCGACGTGACTTCTTCCTTCAACCTTCTTTTAGGAAGACCTTGGATCCACGCGACCAGGGCTGTATCCTCTACCCTACATCGGAAAATCAAGCTACCTTTGCACGACACCGTCATCACTCTAGAAGCCACACCTATGACTGTGGCTAACTGCAACACCTCGGGCCGCACCGATCTCTGGGGGTTCGACTTCGTAGGGGCCATCGAAGAAGAGCATCTTTTCCGACCTTACTTCACGGTTAGCATTGACCGGATGTTGCAGAATCTGGGCTATCTGCCGGGGGCTACATCAAGGCCCAATCTCCCCGCAGGGAAAATCCTCGAAGTCCTAGATAACGGGAAGACTCAAACTGGTCTGGGTTATACCATAACCCCAGAGAATATGGGCCAAACCAGGACTAACACTGTCACTTTTGTTACTCCAGTATTTGGGCCAGTCCAAACGGGCCTATACCGGCCCAGCACCACACGCCTTGGGACCCACTTGGCTCAGGATTGCAACTACATAACGGATGACATCTTCGCTCTTATCCAGTCCGAAGATGCTAAGAATGCTGAGCCCGCGCTAGGGCTGCTTTTTGGAGAGGAACTCGCGGCCCCAACAACGAAGGAAGAGCTGGTCAGCCTCATTCTCCGCAGCCGAACCTTTGATCCGTCTAAGCTGATCTCGGAGGTCGGATCCGGGACCGGAAGTAGAGCTTGGAGGAAAACTGTCAAATGGACTGACAGTCATGGGAGGACTTACAAGCTGATCACATGGGAAGGAGAAATGCAAGAATCTGAGTCGGAGTCCGAGTCAGAGTCTAAGATTGAGTCTAGTGAGTCAGGTGCTAGGGTCAATCCTGTAACTCCCCCTCCCCCTTTAGCTACTCCTGGTCCCTCGGGGTCTGTCCCGGGCATCCTACCTATTCCGCCACTGACTAGTGATCAGATGGCAGCTCTTTTCGAGCTATTTTCTCAATTCATGATCAATAATAACAACCGTTCTGCTTACGACTTGTCTCATTTTCAAAACTTTCTTAATTCCAAAAATATTTTGTGCAATGACATTGAGAAACCCGACGAACAGGTATCCTTGCCTCCACATCTGATCGAGCAGCTAGAACAAAGGGAATCCCGCAATTCGGTAATCGAAGAAACCGAATCCATTAACGTGGGAACAACCTTAGAACCTCAGATGCTTAAGATAGGGTTATCCTTAGATCCCGAGGAGAAACAACAATTCATAAATCTCCTTCAAGAATTCAAAGACGTCTTCGCATGGTCCTACAAGGACATGCCGAGGATTGATCGTGAAATAGCCAAGCACCATATACCGATCAAGGAAGGGTTCAAGCCGGTTAAACAAAAACTCCGACGCATGAGGCCCGAATGGTCTCTCAAGGTCAAGGAGTAGGTCGACAAACAATTCAAGGCTGGGTTCATACGAGTCTCCGAGTATCCATATTGGGTTGCAAACATCGTACCAGTCCCTAAAAAGGATGGTAAGGTACGTGTCTGTGTAGACTTTCGGGATCTTAATAAGGCAAGCCCGAAAGACGATTTCTCGTTACCACACATCGATATACTGGTGGATAACATAGTTGATCATGCCCTTCTATCATTTATGAACGGGTATGCGGGGTATAACCAGATAAAAATGGCAGAAGAAGATAGGGATAAGACCACCTTCATTACACCTTGGGGTACTTATTGCTATACCGTTATGCCATTTGGTCTCATCAATGTCGGGGCCACCTATCAACGAACCACCACAACTTTATTACATGACATGATGCATAAAGAAGTGGAAGTTTACGTGGACGACATGATCGTCAAATCTAAAGACAGGGACGGTCACATCACCGCCCTGAGAAAGTTCTTCACCCGATTACGCAAATACAACATGAGGCTAAACCCTCAGAAATGCAGTTTCGGGGTAACATCTGGCAAATTACTGGGTCATATCATTAGCCAACGTGGTATCGAGGTCGACCCAGCCAAAATCAAGGCCATCACCGAGATGCAGCCCCCTAAAACCGAAAAGAAGATAAGAGGGTTTCTCGGAAAAGTCCAATACATCAGCAGGTTCATTTCAAAGCTAACCATGGTGTGTGAACCAATCTTCAAGAAGCTAAAAATAGGGGAACGGTTACTATGGGACGACAAGTGTCAAGCAGCCTTGATAGAATCATAGAAATTTTGTCTTTACCACCGGTCCTGATGCCACCTCAGCACGGTTTGCCTTTGTCACTATACCTAACCACGACAGAGACAGCCATGGGGGCTATGCTAGCTCAAACGGTCAACTCCGAAGAACGGGCCATATACTACATCAGCAAGAAATTTTTAGAGTACGAGTGTAAATACACCATGCTCGAAAAAACGTGCTTAGCTTTGGTCTGGGCCACCAAGAAGCTCCGACATTACATCCTCAGTTACGAGGTATAAGTACTGTCCAGAATGGATCCGATCAAGTACCTCTTCGAAAAGCCCATTCTCAATGGTAGGATATCAGGATGGACCCTAATGTTGGCAGAATTCGATCTAAAGTTCGTACCATTGAAAGCCATCAAAGGACGAATAGTAGCCGAATTTCTCGCTGACAGTCCCATAACCGAAGAAGGACACACCGACACTTGGTCCTTCCCAGATGAAGACATTTTCCATACTGACGCCGAAACATGAGACTTAAACTTTGACGGAGCATCCAATTTCCGTGGATTTGGAGTCGGGATTCTCCTAATCTCGCCAAGAGGGGAACGTACTCCCGTGTCCATCAAATTAGACTTCGACGTCACTAATAACGACGCTGAGTATGAAGCATGTATCCACGGGCTACAAGCCGCCGCCAACTTAGGGGTCACGAACCTCCGAGTACATGGTGATTCATCTCTGGTCATTAATCAAGCCCTTCAAAAATGGAAGACTCGAAATGCTAATCTCGTGGCCTACCAGGCACGAGTAAGGGATCTCGAGAAGCAATTCCAGAAGGTAGAATATATATACCTACCTGTAGACACCCGCATTTTGACTGCCAGGTGTCTATGGCAGTTTCCAAAAAACACCCGATGATGATCGGACGCTAACGTGCTTCTATGCGCTCGGATACGGGCTCAAATCCATTAATCGCTGGCTAACACACTTACAGAGTACAAATCTCACAAAATCAACCTCGAATCCAGGCCCAGCGGACCGTTCCGAGCCAAACAAGACTAATTTGGGCCAAAACCGACACCGGAATTAAAACCGACTTTTTGCGATTGGGTCAACCCTGGTCAAGGTCGTTTCCGAGACATACAAAACAACCATTCACAACATCAAAAGTCCAACTCAAGAAGCAAAACCAACAGTCCATCTTCAGACGGGCCATCAGGTCAAGTCCGTCAAGGCAAAACCCTAGACACCAAAGTGCATGACCACGCCTATATAAACACCCCCATGCAACACACTTTCAGACATTGAAAAAAACCCTAGAGCAACCCTACACACACATGCAACATCTATTACAAACCCTAATCAAACTCTAGCAATTCTACACTAGCAAAAAAACCCTAAACCTAGTTTTAGGAATCAATCCCGAGCCACCATAACTTAACCTCCATAAAACCTCGAAGACTCTTGTGTTAAAACCACGGTTACGAGTTCGATCCGAGACAAGAACATGTAGGTTGAGGGTGTCAAAACCCCGTTCTCTCATTCTTCTCTTCTTCTCGTCATCTTCTTCGCTTTTTCTTACTTTTTTATTTCTTTATTTTTTTTCCTTTACTGCATCATAATATCGATAATACTAATACAAAACATTAAAATACTTATCGATTTGTGTCGAATAAGAGGGGTATCGGAATAAAGGAAACACGAATATACAAGTGTACTGCACAAAGCGTTGACGGTCGCTTGTTCCAATACCCCGATTATTTGATTATTGAGATAAGTTAACTTAAACAATATTTTTTTTATTTCGTTTGCATCATTATCATTAGTCGTATATTTACATTATTTTTCAAAAACAAGCATTATATTAATAAGGGTCGAAACCCGTTGATGCGGATCCGACATCAAACAATTCGCAAGAATTAATTATGATGTCGGGATGCGGAGGGAATCAAGTCGAGTTTTTTTAATTAAAGTATCGATCTATTAGATTCGATACCAATTCCATAATTGGATGTCGAATCTAATGATTTAGTCAAATAAATTAATTAACACGATTTTCGTTGATGCTAATATAGATGTCCTCTAATTCAATTGGATTAATTACGACATTAATAAACGCGGAGAAAATTTATATCGTGCTAGTTAATTTAAAACGACTTATATTATTTTCTTTATTTTTTCACTCTAGTATTCCATATCGATTCCATAATCGGATATGGGATATGACGAGCATCAAAATTAAAATCGAGTATAAATTATTCCAAGTATTTAATATCGATTTCATAATCGAATATTGAATACGACGAATATCGAAAATATTAAGTCGAGTGCAAATTACGCAATATTTGTACGCGATTTAATAAAATCATCAATTTTCCGAAGAAAACAATTTCGCTCTTTTTTATTATTATTCTTCGAACATCACTTTTTTTAGACAAAACATTTTTTTTAGATCTCGATATATTTTTTTCCTTGACCTCGGTCAACACGTGTTAATCCATCACGTGACCTACTATTCTTTCCAAAATCATGCATTCATCACATCTATATCTTTATTCAATTTATTACTCGTTACATCGTTACTAACGGTTTGATTGTTTCCTTTGTCGATTTTTGTCGTTTATTTTATTTTACTAAAATGAACCCACATGCTAAAATTCCACTTTGACGTAGAATTAATTGCATTAAATCGACATAGAAACACTTTTCAATTCCATTCACATGTTTAGGGAAAATAATCTTTGCATATCTTTTTCCCGTTCGACTAACGCGCGTATTGGAAAGTCATTCGAATTCTTAGTAGAGGCCGCTAATGTGCGGGCGGGGTTGGGTGTCCTTTGTGGGCTTCCCAACACGTACCCTCACCCCTTACTCAGAACCTCGGTTTCCGGATGCCCGAAACCGTTGGCGCACGAGAGTCATTCAATACACAATATCCGATAATGTCGGTATTGGTATCAAATGCAAAGGGACGAGCCCAATAAACTCTGACATCAGAAATGGGCCGTATTTTGTATACGGACCACTACGACATAGAGTGGGCTCGAATGGTTCCGAATAACCACAAAATTCGGTGGCGACTCCACATAGACCTAAATTTCAATTCGATCCGTTTCATATGGAGATTCATTCGCCTACCCAAACCCGCGCGTGGCCGCGTCGGGGTGGACCTATGTCATGTCCACAATTTGGCGACTCCGCTGGGGATTAACTTATGCGTGACTTACCATCGGCATCCTTAGGGTGAGACTCGAATAGAAATCGTTTGACAAATACAATACACATGTTAGTTTTACGGTTCATGCATAACCCATATTTTTTTGGGCCGGTACTGGTGACCGACGTCCCACTATACCATTGATGTACTCCAATATGGATATGTCAAAAGGTGTCCATAGTCGATTCGAGTGGGTTTCGCGGCATGTTCTAAGCTCAATTCGACTTAGAGAGTCCGTCCCGATCAACGTCTAGACTATGTACACTGGTATAGACCCTTTATAGACCGACCGAGCCTTAGTGTAGAGCATACATGGCGTCGTTATAATGCTTGTGTGACTACGTGCTACTTGGTTTCCGAGTCGTTTTCAAAAATATCAACTTTTCAAAAATTACATCCTCCTTTTCAAGATATTCAATTTTCAAAACCCGGGACATACCGAATTTAGGACTTATGATTTTACTCAAAATAGCCTATTTTCTAGCCGGTATGCCGCCCGAATCAAAACTCGAACTTTCAAAACTCGTGGCCCAATGACTTTTCGTCCTCTTTTTCGGAAATTTGGGCCATTCACCGAGTCCACTCGGTCCTTTTTCAAAAATCATCAATTTTCAAAACCTTCCACTTCTAGAACTTCCCGTATTTAGCAGTGTTGGGTCAAGTCTTAAGTTGTCAAGGTCTTTAGCGTCGAAACTCCGTCGATCTTACATCACGAGTTTCTTCCCTATCCCAGTCCGCCTTATTAGACTAAGGCAAGGCCCACCTACGTAGGACATACTCCTACAAAGGAAGGCCCGTCTACACACTCAAGTCTAAAAGTTTGGGGATGTCTCACGTGGACCATCCTTAGGACGGGACTCGGCCCACATAGCCAAATCCTAGGGAAGGCCCACCTTTCGCAAGTCACCCGTCTAGGTGTCTTTTCCGAGTCAACCTTTTACAAGGCATAGCCCTATAACAAAAGGTTCACGGTCCTTACGTCTAAGGGTCACTCGTCCCACACTCGAGTCTTAACAAAATCTTCAATCCCACTTGGGGATTACCCCTTAGCAGGGCGATCAATCACGGTTGCTCTAAGGGTCATGTCTTACACGTGTCTCACGTAACCCACTTTCGAGTCACTTAGATGCCACACCATCTGAGTCCCTAGCCTCACTTGGGGGCTATTCTCCGATGGAATAACTAATCGCAGTCACTCCGAGAATCGTACCCTACACATTTGTCTTAGGGGAGTCTAACCCGAGTCAAACTGAGGTCGTCCCTCCTCTTACGCTATTTCCTATGCCTTGGTGAGTTTGAGTTCCGAAGCAACCTCTCTGATTACGTGGTGCTCTTACAGACAGGCCACCCGCAACCCGACATCAACGCAAGATGGAAGAATTGAAAGATGCCCTAACCAAAATCGAGACTCAACTGACCTCCATCCTTGCTAACCAAGCAACTTTGGACACTCGCCTGAGCACTGTAGAGAAAACGGTCCTAGTTGAAGGAGCTGAGTCCACTGGGCCCATAGCCGAATTGGTCAGTGTTGTTCGCAGTGCAACCCACGATATCTCCCCAGCGGAAGCCAATGGCGGCATTTCACGGGATGGGCCTACATACAGGCACACCCAGGACTTATGCGACAAGTCCAATTCCCCACGGAGTTATCGGCTCAGGTATGACTTCTAGCTTACGGCTGGCGAGCCCTTCACGCGAGTCTAATGGACTATAAACGACCCGAACGGAAGTCCGCCAGGTTTCAATCCTCGATTCGCCTGGTGGCTACTCTGACTTTCGCCTTGTCCAAGCCTCAGTCAGAGTGGGGGCTCTGTAGACACCCGCATTTTGACTGCCAGGTGTCTATGGCAGTTTCCAAAAAACACCCGATGATGATCGGACGCTAACGTGCTTCTATGCGCTCGGATACGGGCTCAAATCCATTAATCGCTGGCTAACACACTTACAGAGTACAAATCTCACAAAATCAACCTCGAATCCAGGCCCAGCGGACCGTTCCGAGCCAAACAAGACTAATTTGGGCCAAAACCGACACCGGAATTAAAACCGACTTTTTGCGATTGGGTCAACCCTGGTCAAGGTCGTTTCCGAGACATACAAAACAACCATTCACAACATCAAAAGTCCAACTCAAGAAGCAAAACCAACAGTCCATCTTCAGACGGGCCATCAGGTCAAGTCCGTCAAGGCAAAACCCTAGACACCAAAGTGCATGACCACGCCTATATAAACACCCCCATGCAACACACTTTCAGACATTGAAAAAAACCCTAGAGCAACCCTACACACACATGCAACATCTATTACAAACCCTAATCAAACTCTAGCAATTCTACACTAGCAAAAAAACCCTAAACCTAGTTTTAGGAATCAATCCCGAGCCACCATAACTTAACCTCCATAAAACCTCGAAGACTCTTGTGTTAAAACCACGGTTACGAGTTCGATCCGAGACAAGAACATGTAGGTTGAGGGTGTCAAAACCCCGTTCTCTCATTCTTCTCTTCTTCTCGTCATCTTCTTCGCTTTTTCTTACTTTTTTATTTCTTTATTTTTTTTCCTTTACTGCATCATAATATCGATAATACTAATACAAAACATTAAAATACTTATCGATTTGTGTCGAATAAGAGGGGTATCGGAATAAAGGAAACACGAATATACAAGTGTACTGCACAAAGCGTTGACGGTCGCTTGTTCCAATACCCCGATTATTTGATTATTGAGATAAGTTAACTTAAACAATATTTTTTTTATTTCGTTTGCATCATTATCATTAGTCGTATATTTACATTATTTTTCAAAAACAAGCATTATATTAATAAGGGTCGAAACCCGTTGATGCGGATCCGACATCAAACAATTCGCAAGAATTAATTATGATGTCGGGATGCGGAGGGAATCAAGTCGAGTTTTTTTAATTAAAGTATCGATCTATTAGATTCGATACCAATTCCATAATTGGATGTCGAATCTAATGATTTAGTCAAATAAATTAATTAACACGATTTTCGTTGATGCTAATATAGATGTCCTCTAATTCAATTGGATTAATTACGACATTAATAAACGCGGAGAAAATTTATATCGTGCTAGTTAATTTAAAACGACTTATATTATTTTCTTTATTTTTTCACTCTAGTATTCCATATCGATTCCATAATCGGATATGGGATATGACGAGCATCAAAATTAAAATCGAGTATAAATTATTCCAAGTATTTAATATCGATTTCATAATCGAATATTGAATACGACGAATATCGAAAATATTAAGTCGAGTGCAAATTACGCAATATTTGTACGCGATTTAATAAAATCATCAATTTTCCGAAGAAAACAATTTCGCTCTTTTTTATTATTATTCTTCGAACATCACTTTTTTTAGACAAAACATTTTTTTTAGATCTCGATATATTTTTTTCCTTGACCTCGGTCAACACGTGTTAATCCATCACGTGACCTACTATTCTTTCCAAAATCATGCATTCATCACATCTATATCTTTATTCAATTTATTACTCGTTACATCGTTACTAACGGTTTGATTGTTTCCTTTGTCGATTTTTGTCGTTTATTTTATTTTACTAAAATGAACCCACATGCTAAAATTCCACTTTGACGTAGAATTAATTGCATTAAATCGACATAGAAACACTTTTCAATTCCATTCACATGTTTAGGGAAAATAATCTTTGCATATCTTTTTCCCGTTCGACTAACGCGCGTATTGGAAAGTCATTCGAATTCTTAGTAGAGGCCGCTAATGTGCGGGCGGGGTTGGGTGTCCTTTGTGGGCTTCCCAACACGTACCCTCACCCCTTACTCAGAACCTCGGTTTCCGGATGCCCGAAACCGTTGGCGCACGAGAGTCATTCAATACACAATATCCGATAATGTCGGTATTGGTATCAAATGCAAAGGGACGAGCCCAATAAACTCTGACATCAGAAATGGGCCGTATTTTGTATACGGACCACTACGACATAGAGTGGGCTCGAATGGTTCCGAATAACCACAAAATTCGGTGGCGACTCCACATAGACCTAAATTTCAATTCGATCCGTTTCATATGGAGATTCATTCGCCTACCCAAACCCGCGCGTGGCCGCGTCGGGGTGGACCTATGTCATGTCCAGACTACCTCGGGAAGAGAATCAGTTCGCAGATGCACTTTCAAAACTGGCATCTTTGCTAAATATTCCCGATCATGTGACCAGTATGCCGATCTGTGTCGAAAGACGATCCGAGCCAGCATATATCCACGACATCGAAGATATCGAGATACCCGATCCCGAGCCATGGTATCAAGCCGTGTTGACATACCTAACAACCGGAGAATATCCACCCGGAGCTGACAACCGAGCCACAAAGGCCTTGCAAAGACTTGCAACCCAGTTTATTCGCACCGACGATGGGCAACTCTACAAAAAGACAGCACATGGGGCTCTCCTTCGATGTATCGATAAAACCAACGCTGAAAAAGTTATGGCTGAGGTACATGATGGCGAATGCGGCCCACACATGAATGCCCAAATGTTAGTCCGGAAAATCATGAGACTCGGATACTACTAGAATAGCATGGAAACTGACTGCCAGCTGTATGTTAGACATTGCCATAATTGTCAAATTTTTGCCAATGTGCAGCATATGCCACCATCCCTGCTGTACACCATGACATCACCCTGGCCATTTTCAACATGGAGAATCGACATAATTGGGAAGATAAACCCCTCGGGAACCGGAGGACACTGCTTCATTTTGGTGGCTATCGACTATTTCACCAAATGGGTCGAAGCTGAGTCTTATCGTATTCTCAATGCCAAGCATGTCGCCAAATTTATTCAAAATAAGATAATATGCCGGTATGGGATCCCTCATGAATTCATCAGTGACCATGGGACCCATTTTCAGGCTGAAACAGCAGCCTTGCTCACCAAGTACAAAATTTAAAGGCATACATCTTCACCCTACCGCCCCCAAACCAATGGAGCAGTAGAAGCGGCTAATAAAACAATTGTCACCATACTCAAAAAGATGGCTGATAATTACCGGGATTGGCCCGACAAAATACCATTTGCACTTTGGGGATATCGGACCTCGATTCGTACTGCGACCGGGGCAACACCGTATTATCTTACATGCGGCATGGAAGCAGTCCAACCTGTTGAGTTAGAAGTGCCATCACTCAGAATTCTACTTGAGAGTCAAGTACCCGAAGCTGATTGGGTCCGAGCACGATATGACTCACTAGGCCTTTTAGACGAACGACGAACTCGTGCCCTCAATAATATACAAATCTATCAGAAGAGGATCCAGCGGGCTTTCAATAAAAGGGTGAGGCCCAGAAACATCAAAGAAGGAGATTTGGTTCTCAAGTCTGTTCGAGCTTTATTACCAGTAGACCCAAGAGGAAAGTTCAAACCTAACTGGGCTGGGCCATATCTGGTAAAGAAGATTCTATCAGGTGGAGCAGCAATGCTAACGGATCTGGACGGGAATGAGTTCGTCAACCCAACTAACCTGGACCAGCTGAAGCGTTACTACCCCTAACCCATCTCTCTCAATGTCATTTGCAAAAGTTTATTAAAAACATCCAAACATAAACTTTTAAAAGACAAGTCAAAGGCTAGAATTACTTATTCTACTGTTACAAGCATCTTGAACCAATAGTCTTGATGTATTTCGAAATTGCAAATTAAGTCTGAACTACGTTTGGTTTGATTCCATTTATTGTGGATACGTAGGCAGCCCCTCAAAAGGGCACAACCACTGCAATCGAGAAAAGAAAACAGGAACGGTTTTTAATAAATTTCTTTTATTAATTTAAAAAAAACCGATAAATTCGGAAAGTTACAAAAAAAGAACACACATAAAATAATACTAATACTTAAATAATAAAAAAAACTAAGGCATTTTTCCCTTTCCTTTGTCCTTAGCTTCTTTTTCCGTCCACCGACGTCGACGTGGAGGTGAGCGCTCCCGAATTACCAAGGGAACCTCCTTGACCCGGGCACGTTTATTCAAACTCGATTCCCCGGTCACCTCATTCGGTCCTAGGCGGGCCCTCACCCTCTCGGGTAACCTGTCACACGGACCTAGCCTATCTCGGACCACTAGCTTCGGTCCGAGCCTCCTCTCCAAGTCACTAGCACCGGTCTCATTAGCTCGAGTTTTAGTTTTTGACTTAGAACCTGACCCCGGCTCAACGAAGGTAGTTGGAATTTCCTCTTTATCAAAGAACCACCTATTGTCTTTCGCTGATTCTCGACGGGCCAAGTCAAAAGCCTCGTCAGTCTTCAAAGTTTTCCGAGTCTCCTGGGATTCTTCAGAAGTCCATTTTCGGTATGACTCAGAAACCCAGGTGGTTTGACAAGGGCGAGGTATAGTCCATATGACGCGGGTAAACCAGCGTTGTAGCCACGTATCACACATAGCATCCGTCAGTTGGAGCGAAACGCTAATGATTGCTTCAGTCTCGGGGATCTGCTGAAACGAACCGAACTGTCTCAGAATACGATCCTGGTAGATATGCACGGTCCAATCCAAAGACAAGATCACCAGATAACGAGCTTTGTCCCTTTTAGCTAATCTCGTCAGTCTTGAAAGGAACCACCAGATGACATTCCATCTAATCAAAGGCCCGCCATGGAATGTTAGCTCTTCATCCCAATATTTCCGATTTATATGATGACTCGAGCTTATTCGTCGGGACCTGGAGCCAATCTGACAGCTGCGATATCTAGATATGTTCACTGGGGGCTCTATGATTGACAGACGCTCGGACAACCAGATCTGCAAAAATTTTCGAGAAAATCAAAATTTCGAAAAAAAAAATCAAATTTTTTTTCGAAAAATAAAACTTTCGGAAAATTCGGGCAATCATTCGAAAAAAAAGGAAAAACGGTTAAATACCTGCAAAAGACGGATGCTTCCTGTCAACCGTCGATCCGAGTCAAGTCTTCTAGCATCAAGGCCCATAATAATCTCCCCGGTTATCAGCCAAGCCGGGCTATGACCTGTCTCCATCTGGTCAACTATGCTAATTAGCCTGATTTCACCCAAGCACGAGTCAGCATCCATCCGACCTTCAAAGGCATATCGATGCAGTATACAAAAGGCAAAAGCCCTACGCCTATGGGTAGAAGTAATTCTTGCGCCAATTGGATTCATGAATTTGTCAACCAGGTCAAATAGGGAAATTGAATCTCCCTTTACCATACGGGCTGTCTCAGCATGCGACAAGCCTTCAAAATCCCTTAATCTCCTCCTTGGGTCAGGATAAAATGGGGGAATAGCAGGACGAGCATTGGGGCACCAACCGCCTATAGCTGCAATTTCTTCGGGAAGGGGGCATATTTCTCCTCGAGGAAATGCGAAGACATGGTGGGTAGTATCCCAAAAGGATAAGCAAGCATCGAGAAAGTGCGAATCTACCCTAAGTCGCTGAAGTGGGAATAAAGCGACAATTCCCATTTGAGTTAGCTGGACTTTATCTTCGTCTCGAAAGTCTTGAGCCCATGCCTGAAGCATCGCGGTCAAATGATCAATACCCATTGCAAGAATAGTTTCTTTGTTTATCCTAAAAGTCTAAGAGATTTTCAGATAGAAAGAAAAGATTTGGGTTGGAATATGAAAGATAAAGAGCAAGAACCCTCTATTTATAATAGAGAAAATCCCTTTCCCAGTCACCACAGGAATAGGACTTTTTATCATGCTCCCTACTTCATCTAGCATACAGGCCTAACCAGGGATTTTAGGAATCCGTGTCAGAATCTGATCAGGAATCAAGTCATCCCAAGCATCCTATTTTCTAAAAAAATTCCGAAATTTTTTTTTCAGCATTTTCTTTCCAAAAATCAATCAAAAATCATTTCTTCCCCAGCGTGAGTCGCTGTTTCACCTAAATGTTACATACAAATTGTGTCAGCATACAAGTACACTCAAGACTCCCGAAGAATTCTCAAAAAAAAACTCCCCAGTGGAAGGCGCAGATACACCCAGAGCTTCCAAGGCAAGCTCCCACGCAATTCCAAGACGGGATGTATCTGTAAGCAGATACACCCATAGCTTCCAAGGCAAGCTCCCGCGCAATTCTAAGATAGGATGTATCTGTAAACAGATACGCCCATAGCTTCCAAGGCAAGCTCCTGCGACATTATTAACATCAACCCATGTATGATTTCTATCCTATGGCTGGCGAGCCCTTCACGCAGGTCTAATGGACTATAAACGACCCGATCGGAAGTCTGCCAGGTTTTAATCCTTGATTGACCTGGTAGCTACTCTGACTTTTGCCTTGTCCAAGCCTCAGTCAGAGTGGGGGCTCTGTAGACACCCACATTTTGACCGCCAGGTGTCTATAATAGTTCCCGCCAAACACCCGATGATGATCGGACGCAAACGTGCTTTGATGGACTCGGATATGGGCTCGAAATCATGGACATTTGGTTTGGGCTTATTACGGAGTACAAATATTACAAAACCAACCTCAAATCCAGGCCCAGTAGGTCGTTTCGAGTCAAATAAGACTAATTTGGGTCGAATCCGGCACCAGGGGTAAAACTGTCTTTTAGCGACCGGGTTGATAAGTGTAGTTTTTAGTGCCTATTTCGTAGTATTTTGGTCCCATTTTCCTTGTGGAATCGCTCCTTGGGAGTAGGGATGTCAATTTCACCCGAACCCGTTCTAAATCCATCCACCCGAATAAAATTAATGGACGAAAACCCGAACTAAAAGGATTTTAAGCGGATGACGGATGAATCGGGTGATGGATTGGGTCAGATTTGGGTGGAGATTTTTCACCCGTCACCCGATCCGTCCACCCGATCCGTTCACCCGTTTATAGATTTAAAAAAAAGTATATGAATATATAAAAAAAATAATTAATTTCACTCTATTTTTATACTCATTATCCTTTTTTTTTCTTAAAACCCTAAGAAAATATTTTCCGTAATCACTTTGGCGGCCACCATTTTAGATTTTCTTACCCCGTCTTAATTTCCGACCACCAAAAAATCCCAAAAAACTTTACGCATCTTATAATTTGTATATTTGTTATTGTATTTTAAAAAAATATTTTTCATCCGCTAAGCACCCGATCCACCCGAATCACCCGCGGATGACGGATGGATTGGATCCGGGTGGTGGGTTAATCGGGTGACGGATGGATCGGGTGGAGTATGCGGATTCGGGTGAGGCTCCACCCGACCCGAAACCGACCCGTTGACATCCCTACTTGGGAGCAATTCATGGGCTACTTATGCTTCCTCTAGCTTGTTTCAGGTTCCCGAGACCATTCATGAGGAGTTGGAGTGATTCCGACTCCATACATACACTTTTCGGAGCCAACGAAGCGGAGGAACGATCGCTCGATGCCTTGGATTCGACCCCGAGACCTTGGGACCCAATCCCGAGCCTCCGAGACCCGATCCCGAGTCCCGAGAATCGATGAGAAGTTCATGCGAAGCAAGGAGGAACCAAAAAAGGTCATATTGGAGGCCTACAAGACTCATCCCCGACGGGTATGCACCTCATTCCGTCGGGGATGAAGTGCACTTTTAGAGGTGCCACTGCCAGGCCATCCCGGTCGGGACCAACCCGTCCCGGTCGGGACCACCGGCCGTCCCGGTCGGGATGATCCCGTCCCGGTCGGGACCGATCAGCTGTAGCCCGCAATTCTTTATTTCATCCTCCTTCATTCTTGTACCCCTATATATACTTCCCTCTTGTATTGTTTATGGATGCTACCTTAGTTTAGACTCTCTTAAGCCTCTCTACAAGTTATAAACCCTAGATTTAGTTCCTCACATTAGCAAAAATCTCTCTTTAATCTTTAGTTAATTCTAGTTAATCTTAGTTAATTAGTTCTTGTATTAAGAAGATACTTGAAGATTTCTCCAAGCTTGACAACCTTGGGATTATTTTGGGGTTTCTTATTTATACAAGATTGCATCTTTTTCTTCATCTTGTGTTGGTATAACTTTCTTTACTCTTATTCTTTGTTATTAATTCAAGTTTGAATCTTTACTTAGTGTTGATTGTTATTGTTCATATTGTTCTTGATGATGAATGTTAGGGTTATGGTGTTGTTTTCTCTTTTTATTGTTGTAGTTAGTTTGATTATGAGTGAGTAGTTTACTTGTGGGTTAGTAGGGGGATTAAGGGTAGGATATGGGTGATTAGGGTTTGATTAGGGGTAAAGGGTGAATCTTTGTTGTTAGTCACATACTTGGCACACCATGTGTTTGTTGAATTGCTTGTTTGAGTTGTAGTGGCCATGCTTGTCATGCTAGTCTTCTTCTACTCATTGTTTGTTTTGTGTGTGGACATGTTGAGAATAGTCATCGGCATCGGTTTAAGTTGCGACCGCCCGGACCGAATCTAGCAATTAGGAGTCATCTACACCCTTAACCACCCAAGTCACCCTACTACACTTATGAACCCGACCTAACCCACCTCTTCTTCATATTTGATTCATCTTGTTAGCTAGTCATCATTTCCTTAAGTTGCTAGTTTAGTTTGATTATTAGCATTGTTTAGCATTTGGTAGTCTAGTTCATCATTAGTCTAGTTCCTACTTCTCCTCCATCATAGTTTTCCATTTCTACCCTCTTTGTGTTTGTTTGTGTGACCTAGTCTCGTTTTAGGCCGATTTAGTCTAAGCATTGCGACACCGTCTCCGTGGACACGACCCGACTTACCCTAACTACCGTTAGGTGCTAGTTGGTTATTTATTTGGCGGTGGGATCCACGACAAATCCCTACCATCACGGGTCAAACCCGATCAAAGATATTTTTTTCCGACACACGGACCAGCCGTGACACTACACGTCCGGTTTGGACTCAAACGCTACAAAAATCAGCCTCAAAAATATTTAAAAAATCCATTCGAAGATAGAATTTGATCTCAAGTGGAATTCTATCTGAAAACTAAAGCAATTACCGACCGAGTGTCAAACACTCGGCCAAAGCAGCCAAAACAGCCGAGATGCTCGGCTTCTTCACCAAGAAACGAGACTCTCGCTCCCCTTCGAACTCTTACATTTCCTACCTAATCGGTATTTCTTGTTGTCCAAGCAAGATACCTCTCCTAAACCTCTTCGCCTATAGATAGGACTCTCCATTCAACACAAAAGAGACAGAAATTTTTACGAACGATACACATCAATCACACATCGAATATTCCCACATACAACCTCGTTACACTAAGCAGTTCTCGATAAATCCAACCCGACCAAAACCGGCCCCCTCTCACGTCACGTTACACGACCAAAACCGGCCCCTTCTCACGTCACGTTACACGACCAAACCAACACCCTGAATTCATCCCACATCATCTCGACGCTCCCAAGTCTAAGCCACTTTTCGACGAGCTCCTTCCCGAGAAAACAAAGCATGTAGGTTGAGGGTGTAAAATCAATCTCGTTCTTCCCTTCCTCTTTCTCTTTCACGTCTTTTTCGTTTTTTTCGTTGGTCGGCTCGTTTTAATATGGGTCGTTGTCGCATCCTTTTTTATTTTTATTTCTAATATCGATACTATAAAAACTATTTTCATATATAAACGTTCTTAAAATACGATATCGATTCTCTAATCAAATATCGTATTAAACAAGAACTAAATTAAATCTCGTTGATGCTAATAAAGTCGTTACATCCTTTTTTAAACAAAATTCGACAATTTTTACGCGGAGGAAGTTAACATTTTTTTTCTTTTCGTTCAAACTCTTTTTCAACACAAACTTTACAAAACTTTTTCTAAAATCATTCTAACTATTTGATATCGATTTCATAATCGAATATCGAATACGACGAATATCAAAAATATAAATCGAGTATAAATTAATCCATATTTGTACGCGATTCATAAAAATTGACGATTTTCGAAAATAAAATTCGGGACAGACTCCCGCGCGAGTCGCGCGCCTCCCAGGCGACTCGCGCGAGAGCCTGGAAGGCCGAGCCCTTTTTCTTCGCTTTCTCGTTTTTCTATTCTTTTCGTTCCTACATAAAAAGAGACTTTCGCGACATATTTTCAGATTTCGATAAATACTTTTTAGACCTCGGTCAACACGTGTTAATCCATCACGTGTCATAAACCTTTTTCAAAACCATGTCATATTATCGTATTTGCATCTTTATTCGATTTATTCAATCGTTACTAACTCATTTTCTCGTGTTTGTAGCAGTTTATTTTATTTCTATTGTTTTATTAGACTAAAACGAATCTCACATGCTAAAATAACTTTGACGTTATTAGTTTAAGATGCATTAAACGACTTAGCAACCCATTTATTTTTTCTCTCACATGCTTAGGGAAAATAATCTTTGCATATCATTCCACCGCCGAACTAACGCGTGTACATAAAAAACGAACGATATCTTAGTAAAGGCCGCTAAGTGCGGGCGGGGTTGGGTGTTCTTAGTGAACTTCCCAACACGTACCCTCACCCCTTACTCAGAACCATGGTTTCCGGATGTCCGAATCCATTGGCAACGAGAGTCATTCAATACACGGTATCCGATAATGTCGGTATCGGTATCAAATGCTAAGGGACGAACTCGATAAACTCTGACATCAGAAATGGGCCATATTTTGTATACGGCCCACTACGACATAGAGTGGGTTCGAACGGGCCCGAACTCCCACAAAGTTCGGTGGCGACTCCTACTTCGATTTAAATTTCAGTTTGACCATCTCATATGGAGATTCATTCGCCTCCACAAACCCGCGCGTGGCCGCGTCGGGGTGGACCTATGTCATGTCCACACCTCTTCTTTTTCTTCTTTTGTATTTTGTTTTTTGTTTGTTGTGCCTTTTTTTTCTTCTTTCTTTTCTTTCTTTTTTCTTTCTTTTTCTTTCATTTTCTTTCCTTCCTTAGCTTGCCTTTTTGATATGTTTTGTTCTGTAGGCACTTGGAACCAAGTAAGACAATTTGCAACTTATTTGTGGAAACGTGTATGAGGTAGGGAAATGGGTAAGTCGGGACGGCGCCTTCCCTTCAAACCCACAAAAAGGGGAGAAACTTGGACTAATCAAACAATTTCGAACAAGGTCACCTAAGAGACGGGACCCGGCAACCAAGGCCTTTTCACACCGTGGGTGGTCAAAATGGTCAAAATGCAAATCCCGTAGTAAATTCCTAGTAATCTAGGTGGACTCAAGGCAAGAAACCAACTAAATCATTGATTTAGGGTCATTCTACTAGACTAAAGTCCAAGACTCGACTCATATTGCTAGGAAGGGAAAGTAAACACTTGCGCACTAGCCTCTAAACCGGGTTTTCGAAAACCTTTTTACACACTAGACACAAACACAAGACACAACAAGGACGAAAGGAAATAAGACACACACAACAAAATCAAATAAAATAAGAGGAAAGGAAACAAACACACAAACAACACAAACACCACCCCGAAACATCCAAACAAGCTACCACAACCACCACAAATTTCAACAAGCTCCACCCGAGCGCACATCAACACAAATCTCCTCCAAACTCCACAAGAGACAAAGAGGAAAAGAGATAGAATGATGTTACCGGATGTCTTGAGCTTTCCGAAAATTACGGTGATCAAGGAACCTATAGGAAAAAGGGCAAACACACACACAAAACACAAAAATACGACACAAAGACTCAAAAGAAAAAGACACAAAGAAAAAACTTTTTGATTTTTATGAAAATTTCAAATTTTTAGGGGTTTTTTTAAAGATTTTTTCGAAAAAACTACAAAAATAAGACTAACTAGGCTAGGATATCGCTCCCCCACACTTAAACCGAGCAATGTCCTCATGCTCGATCGTAGTGCATGGAGCCACTAAAAAAAGAAGAGAAACTACGAAAATGAAGCTAAAAATCAAAAAGAAAAGCGGAGGAAAGGGTAGAATGTGTCCGGCCGGGGTGTAGTCAAGTCACCATGGGCCGAGACGAGAAAACATATGGATGGGGGAATAAATAAAAGAAGGAAATAAAAGGACATGGGAGGGGAGGACTAGGTGTAATCAAGTCATCTAGCCCGGATTCCGCCCGAATCCGACTAAATCCTACAAAAAAAAGGAGTGAAAATCTTGTAAATTTGGATTTTTCAAATGACCCTCGATGTAGTCACGTCATCGAGAGTCGGGAGCAACAATTACCAAGGCCCCGAGGGCCACCATGACACAAATGATAAGGGGAAGGGGAACATGCAAGGGGAGACAAGCAATAAAGACGGAAAAGAAATGAGAGTCGCCTTACCAATCGGTTAGCAACTCACTAACTCCATCGTCTCAATAATCAATATCGGCGCATTTGCTTGTCTTCGTCATTGCTATTCCACTTCCTTCTCAATAAGGCCGCATGGTTGAAGTACAATGGTATAAGGAGGTGGGATTTGATGCGAAACTTGGTGCAAAGGTTCATAAATGAAGTGCAAGGGTGGGATAATAGAGGCAAGGGTGAGCAGGGAGGTTGGGAGGGGGTATAAAGTGGTTGGGTGGGATCAAACGTCGAAGAAGAGGCAAAAAGGAGGAGCAGGGGACCATCCCGATCGGGATGGATGGTCCCGGTCGGGAAGCTCCCTTCCCGGTCGGGATGACACTCCAGAAAACTCGATTTTCAGCACACTCATCCCGATCGGGATGACATCCTTCCCGGTCGGGATGGCACATCCTTCCCGGTCGGGACGCTCCCTTCCCGGTCGGGATGAGTCTTCTAACTCTTCATTTCCTTGATAGCTTCACCCACAAGGCCACCAATACAAACCCGACTTCCTTGCTCAAAATCCACGCTCTATCAATAACCACTCCTTTCTAAGATTCATCTTCACTTTGCACCTAACAAATGAGCTCAAAACATCATCAAATTCTCTCCCTCACATCGCTCATCAAATTTCCAAATTACAAGAATTTCACAAACACACAAAAATCCTAGAGACAAAATCATAAATAACACAATTACAAACACAAAACTAGAAAGAAGAAAGAAAGGGGAATATACAACATGACGGTTCTTAAGGAACTCCGTCAAACCTAGGATGGTGGACTCTTCATTCCTAGCCATAGCCATCAAGGGCTCGGAGGAGCAAGTCAAACTCAAGAGCCACATCAAAATGAGGGCTCACGCTACCGAGCCAAGCTATCCTCCAAAGCCTCCAAGTCGGAAGCAAGAAGTAGTCACCTAAAGACCCAACGTCATCTTTCATGTTGTCTTCGGGGTCTATCCATCCTACGAGCTTCACCGACCTCTTCCTCCCTAAGCACCGTCTCCAATCACTAGCAAGCTTCAAGTCTTCATCATGAGGCACAAAAACCGGCTTTGGCCTCATTTCCTCGTTGCACACCCTCATACCTTCCTCAAGTTGTGGTTCCCCATCTTCAAGTCTCGGAACAACACTTGTCCCCACATCATCTTGGAGGAGAGAATTGAAACTTCTACCGGCGGTTTCAATCTCTTCCAAGTCATTGCTTCGCTTACTTGCAAGGGGCTCTTGATGTTCTTTTACATTTCCGCACAAGGGCAACTTGAGGTCGTCATTTTCACCCAAAAACTTCACAAATTCCACTAACTCATTCAACCCACTAACCTCCTCCAATTCTTCACCAACATTGCCTTCAACAAGGGTTATTTCCTCATTCGCCTCCTCTTGGGTGGACAATTGAGGTTCTTCAAAGCATGTCTTGCTTCTCGAAGGGGATTCATTAGCGGCTTCGTCATTGGGTTTTTCCCCTTCCCCAAGTGAACATCCCTCATCAAGTTGTGAAGATCGAGTTAAAAACATGAGGGTTTGAGCCGTTAAAGCATTCAATCTAGCATTACGTTCCTCACTTTCCCTTCGGAGTTCGGCCAAGATTTCATGGTCTTTTTGCAATTGTAAGGTCATTTCTTGTTGCATTTGAAGCATCGATTGATTTAACTCCAAGTTGGGTATTCGGTGGTCATTGGGGTTTTGGAGTGTTACTTGTGAACCTTGATGATGCCCAAGGGGTGGGGCATCATATGGTTGGTAGTGAGGTGAATATGATTGGTAGTATTGTGGGTTTTGGGGCTCATATTGTAGTTGAGGTGAAGGGTAATGTGGTGGGTTTTGGGGAAATTGGCTTCCATAAGGTGAATCATGATGAAACATGGTGGGTTCACATTGATAGCTTGAGTAATAGTCACCATGATTATAGGAGTGATAAGCATTCACTTGTTGGTAGCCGTTTCCTTATCCTTGAAGCTCATACCCACGGGTTTCTTGATTATCCCAAGAAGCTTGATAGTAGTAGGGAGATGTCATGTCATACCCTTGATTCATAGAGGGAGAGGAGTAGCTCATGGCGGCTTCCACGTGTGGGGAGTTTAGATCAAACCTCACGCTTTGCTCGAAAACTAGGCTCCTACCCGGTTGGAAACCTCTCAAACTAGCAACCGTCCGTTTATGCGGCTCTGAGTCGTAAGAAAGAGGATGGTCACCACCTCTAGGCAAAAACTGTAGACTAGGAGCAAACGTGAGAAGTCTAGTGCTTTTTGGGCACTAGACAAGAAGGAAATAAACTTCACACACAAAAGAAGCAAAAGAAAACAAAAACTACAAAAAAAAAACAAAGACAAAATCAAGTAAAAAGGAAAACAAAGTCTAAACTAGCACCGTCCCCGGCAACGGCGCCAAATTGATGGTAGGGATTTGTCGTGGATCCCCACCGATCAATAAAAAACCAACTAATCCTAACACGTAGATAGGGCAAGTCGGGTCGAGTCCACGGGGACGGTAAAGAGGTGTCTAGACTAAGGTCTACCCCAAATACAAGACTAGGTCTCGGGACTAAGCTAATCTAGGACGATAGGAAGGGAATAAACTATGACTAGGACTAGGCTAAGGACAAAGAATAAGGAAAGAATAGGGTTAGGTCGGGTTCATAAGTGTGGTAGGATAGTTAGGAGATCGATGGTGCAAGGTTCGCCTAGTTACTAAGGATGGTCCGCGCTCTCGCGTCAAGGCCTATGTCCGCACTCTCGTGTCAAAGACAAAACCCAAATACTTATGCAAGGTCGGTCCGCGCTCTCGCGTCTAAACCAAAGTCCGCACTCTCGTGTCAAAGACTAAACCTGAAAACACAAGAATTCAATCACAAGTTGATCACAAAATGAGAAGAAGAAGACTAGCATGAGAGGAATGGTCAATTCTACTCAAACAAGCATTTCATCAAACACATAGTGTGCACAATGAGTGACTAGTAACAAAGATTTGACCTTTACCCCCAATCAACCCTAATCACCCATAATCAACACATAATCCTCCTACTAACCCCACAAAAGTGTACTCACACATAGTAAAACTAATACTAACACTATCAAGAGGGAACAACACAAATAACAAAACATCCATTATGAAACTAGCAAGAACAAGAACAATAAGAAAAGATTGAAACTTGAAAGATTAAACAAGGATTAAGAGTAAAGAGAATAAGAAGATTATACCTACTAACAAGAGGATGAAAAGATAAGAACTTGCATTAATGAGAAAAACCCAAAACAATCTCCCAAGGTTGTCAATCTTGGATAAGATTACAAGAGGGGGGTATATAGGGTTACAATGGATAAGGAGAAGAACAGAAGCGAAGCGGAGCTGCAGGTGGCTCATCTCGGCCGAGATGAGATGGTCTCGCCCGAGACGGGACTCATCTCGGCTGAGACGAGATGGTCTCGCCCAAGACGGCCCATACAGCAGCCTGTTGAAACGCGCACTCCTTCCCGACCGAGAAGGCACTTGTTCTCGGCCGGGAAGGCTCATGTAGGCCTCCAATATGATCTCTAAGGTCCCTTCTTGCTTCTCATGGGCTTCTCATCGATTCTCGGGGCTCGGGATCGAGTCTAAGGGGCTCGAGAATGGGTCCCAAGGTCTCGGGATCGAATCCAAGGCACCGAGTGATCGTTCTTTTTCTTTGTTGGCCCAAAAGTGTAGGAAACGAGTCGGAATCGTTCCAATTCTCCATGAATGGTCTTGGGAACCTAAGACGAACTAGAAGAAGCATAAGTAGCTCAGAAACCGCTCCAAAGAGCGATTTCACAAGAGAAATGGGACCAATACACAACAAATTAGGCACTACAAACTACACTTATCAGTTTCCTATTAGGGTTTTAGATTACGGTAATCTCGACCTTCCATCAAGGTTGAGTAAATATGGAAAGACTCCTTATTTAGTCCGATATTATTGTAATAACATATCTCTATAAGATCCCGATTTCCAATAAGACCATAATTATGAGGAAGAAATATTGTCATAATAATAGGGAAGATATATTACATATCCCGTAATATTATTATAGCATAAAACATTCTTACAGTCTCCCACTTGGTCAATTGGAATATCTGTAATGTTCTTTAGAAAATATATAAGTTGCGCATACTATGCTAAAACATATAATGTATTAGATCGGTGAACATAAGTGTCTTGACTAATTCAATCATTAAAGAGAGTCATGGCGTGCACATGTCAATCTGCTACATGTTTACTTCCATGTACCACTACATCAATGAGTTGAACAGTTAGGCCATAAGTGAAGTTTTAACGTAATGGTCTCATAATGTCTAAAAAGACTATCTGTTATCATTAATCCAATAATAAGTGTATACACATTGAAAAATAGAAATAATATTATATAGCAAGTGTAGAATCATTAAGGAGGTCATTCATTCCGTGATCTAACATCTTGCTTCAGTAAAAGATATTTAAGGTTCATGTGTTTTGATCCCTTAGATATCATATCATTCATGGAGCTAGAAAAAGATTGCAATTTCATTATTATCACGATAATTACGTAATCATGCTCCTATTAAAGCCTCATAATAAGCCACATATTCATCTTCCATGGTGGAGGTATAAAACAATTGTGAGTACAATGCTTTATGTCATAACATCCCCAAAATCTGAATTTGAATAATCAGTTACCTGCGGGTGATCTAATTTTCTATACGTGAACATCAATAATGTCAGGTTTACCTGAGCATAAATTAAGTTACCAACCAAAGATGCATAAAAATATTTTTTTATTTAGCCATTTAAGACATAAGTCTTAGTTTTATGTGATAAACCAAGATCGTTACTGGCTAATAAAATATCGTCTCCATACATAATCGAATATATGAACTTACTCCCACTGATCTTGAGATTTAGGCATAAATCAACGATATTTTCTTTAAAATCTGTAATGATTTTATCAAACTTTAAGTACCATTGTCTCAATGTTTATTTCAGTCCATACAATATTTCTTAAGTCTTAATGTTGGTTACAATTATCCAACCTAAGAATAAAAGGCATAATTTGTAAGATCTCTCCCAAACTTCATGGATATATATTTAATTTGAGCAACGGTACTTTCAGAAGTTAAGTCAGCTGGCTTGTCTTTGCGAAGACAAGTATCCAGTTTCATTAACTTCGAGGTAAACTTAAATTAATCTTTTCATTCGGAATAGTTTTTTCGTTCCTTTAAGCTCGAAAACAGAATTATACCATAAGATTGCACTTGATTAGGTAAATTTTAGTTGTGATAAAATAAGACAACATAAATAATAAGGCTTCAATATGTGAACAACGCGTCTTTAATAATAGTGCTCTTATGGGTAGTCACTAAAATATTTAAATAAATAGAAGGTTACACATGACAATATAATCTACCTACGGGTAAATATATATTTTTATATGTGAATTATATAATGACAGTAGTATGTCAAAAAATAAAGCTTAAGTTGTAAATTCACTGTGTTGAAATTTAACCATAAGAATTTCATATTATCATTATCTAAAACCGGATATGAAATTATAATTATCATAAATCTATTCTTTATCAAACGATTGAATTATATCGAATGATCATAATCAATGCGGTGAAACCATGTTTCAGTAAAACATAATCATACGGAGTATGTTATAATCATATCGTCGTGAGACTAATCATCAAATAATAGAATATTAAGTCATAATATCATGTTCATCAAAGTTTTCGTACATCATAACAACAACAATAATAATGACAAAGATAACCGTAAATTGACAATAATTCATCAATATCATGCTCGTTAACTAAGTCCAAATTATTATTATTACGAAAAACTCAAACTTTTATCTAATAAATAATTAGTGCATAAAAATAAAATTAAGCAACATGATTTATGGATGCAGTACTATAATTTGTTAAGTATCTCATGTTCATTCTTAACATTAATACATCATATTATACGTAAAAATCAACCAAGTAACTTGAAAAATAAATCAACCAATCATAAGATAATAATTAAGAACTCCAAGTGCGTAATGGAGAGGTATATAACATTATATAGTTGATTAGTTATAATATATAGATACAAATTAATTGCATGATATGAGTTACTATATGTATAAGGGAAAATAAATATTATGCTTGTTAATACACCCATCCTCCGCCCGCATGAATACGTGACTAATTGCAACCCAATATAGCAACATAATATAGAGTAGCATAATTAATGGACTAATCTGTTTATAATACGGACAAATAATATGACGTATAATAATAATCTTAATTAATGGACAATCATGAGTTCAATAACCTAAGCTCTGATACCACATGTTAGCATATTATTAACATGACATAAATAAAACATAATTCCCATAAATCTTTGAACAACATGAAGGTCACAAAAGATTAATTAAGAGAGATTAATACATACCTCATTACGGAATAAGTCGAAATCTAATACGAACGATATTAGATCTCTATAAGACGACTTCATAAATAATAAGACGACTTCAAATAATAATAATACGTCTTCATATGATCTTCAAATAATAATAATAGGTACGGTTTCATAATTAATAGATACGGTTTCTCCCTCTTGTCCCATAACGTAATAAGTGTGTTGTTCTCTTATTCATTATTCACGCATTAGCATTATTACGTTTTTATTCATACATAGAGTTTTTGATGGGGAAACTCCATTATATAGGCAGAGAAAGGACCGGTTTCCTATTAGGTTTTTAGATTACGATAATCTCGACCTTCCATCAAGGTTGAGTAAATATGGAAAGACTCCTTATTTTGTCCGATATTATTGTAATAGCATATCTCTATAAGATCCCGATTTCCAATAAGACCATAATTATGAGGAAAAAATATTGTCATAATAATAGGGAAGATATATTACATATCCCGTAATATTATTATAGCATAAAATATTCTTACATTAAGACTATAAACTTAAGTAATTATCGCACATCGAAAAATTATACCCCTTCTCTTTTGAGTCTTAAAAACACTCTTAAGTCTTAAAACACTCTTAAGGCTATAAACTTTTATTTCTATAATAGAATTTCGTCGTATTATCATACTCTCTTCGTTCACTATAAATAAGACTAATCATTCGTCCTTAGATATCAACAAAAAAACTTTTTAGTCTTAAGAAAAGTTCTTAATAAGACTACAAATAAAGTTAAATTAGATTATCACATATCGAAAAATTATAATGAGGTGATAGAATTCTATGTAATCTTTTGTTCTTAGATATTAATCAACGATCTTTTGGGACTAAAAAGAAGTTCCTAAGACTAAGACTATATAATTAAAAGTATATTTATCCCACATCGAAAAATTAAGATGGGTTGATGAAATTCTATATATTATAAATAAGTGTAATCATTCGTCAAATAAAAGTTCTTAATTAGTCTATATCTAAACTAAAATAAATTTAAGTAAAGTTATCTCACATCGAAAAATTATAATAAGGTGATTTTTTTATTATATAAATAACAGTAATCATTCATCCAAAATCTATAATAAGATGATCAAATTCGATTATATAAATAAAGAGTAATCGTTTGTCCTTTTAACTTAGATATAAAAACAAACTCTTTTAAGTCTTAAAAATATCTCTTAAAACTATAAACTTTAATTAAGTAAATTATATCACATCGAAAAATTATGATGAGGTGATGAAATTCTATATCATAAATGAGTCATTTTTCGGTTTTAACTATCAACCAACAATCTTTTTAGTCTTAAAAAGCTTTTAAAAAGACTACAAACCTAAAATTATCCCACATCAAAAATATTAAAATAAGGCGATGATTCTGTATTATAAATAAGAGTAATCGTTTATTTTTTTGGGTCTTAAAAGCAGGTCTTAAGACTATAAACCTTGAGTAAATTATCCTACATCGAAAAATTGTGATGAGGCGATAGAATCTTATATTATAAATAAGACTAATATTTCATTCTTAGATATCAATTAAAAAAGGGATATTTCCCACGGTACCCTCGAACTTTGACACATTACACATGGTACCCCTCGTTTTAAGTTTGTTCCTATGGTAACCTTGTGTTTTGTGTTTAGTGCCCATGGTACCCCTGATCAATTTTCCGTCATAACGGCGTCAAAAGTTAGTTTAGTTAAATTGATTAATTTGTTTCAGAGAAAAAATTAGTTAGAACAATTAATAAACTTCTAATTAAAATAATTGAAAATTGAGAGAATGTTCATGGTACCTCTGTGTTTTCAATGTTTTAGCCATGGTACCCTTATATTTTAAATTTTTTGCCCATGGTACCCTTGTGGTTACAATTCATTCAGGGGTACCATGGACAAATAGTTGAAACCACAAGGATACCATGGACAAAAAATTGAAAATACAATGGTACCATGGTTAAAATATTGAAAACATAGGGGTACCATGGACATTTCCTCAATTAAATTGAATTTCATTAATTTTCTAACTAATTTCACCAAAAAAAATTAAAATTAATCACTTTAACTAAACTAACTTTTAACGCCGTTATGACGGAAAATTGATCAGGGGTACCATGGGCACTAAACGCAAAACACAAGGTTACCATAGGAACAAACTTAAAATGAGGGGTACCATGTGTAATGTGTCAAAGTTCGAGGGTACCGTGGGAAATATCCCATTAAAAAATTCATTCCTTTTTAGATATCAATCAAAAACTTTTGAGTCTTAAAAAATCTCTTAATAAGACTAAAAACGTAAAATTATTTTCACATCGAAAATTTATAATAAGGTGATGAAGTTTTATATTATAAATAAGAGCAATCATGTGATCTTTTGAGTTTTAAAATAAGCTCTTAAGACTATAAATTCAGTTGAAATTAAGTTTGATTACTAATATCATGTGATCATCTTATTTATTGTAATGACATAGTTTGATTAAGTTTCTTATTTAACGAATGTACATCATCAATGTAATTAAGCCAACTAACCCGTGCAGCGCACGGGCTTTAATCTAGTTTGTATAATTTCACGTACAAAAACTGAGAAAACAAAAAAAATATAAAATAGGGGAGAGAAAAATGGAGAGAGAGATGCTTGAGTACTGTCTTATATTATATACACTATATATTGAGGAGTAAAATTTAAAACCAAAACAAATATTCCTCCATCCATCATTTATACACTATATATTACGAAGTACTATCTTCTAACGAAGCTATGTGTTCTGCTTTGATTGGGTAAAACAACTAAACCAACCGACAAATAACATTAAGAAAGGAGAGATATGTTAAAAAAACAGAGACAATCAATTAACAAATTTTTTAATTAAAAAAACCTCATCAATTAAGAAAGAAGAGAGAAAAGAGGAAAAACTCCTCAACTCCACCTCGCTTCATCTTCCTCTTCCATTCATCTTTTTCTTACATAATTAATTCATAAGTGTATTAGGCACCTACAACAATAGATACAAAAATTATTACAGAGCATGGACCTTAATATGACACCCAAGTGTACAACCAAAGTGACCCAATTATACCTGCAACCAAACCTCAATATGAACCTCGGTGTACCACCCAAACAAAATTAGAGCCTGAGGTAAACACACCAATTAAAAAGGAGAAGAGAAAGTTAGACAAGGGATAAGTAAACAAATATTATGTACATCAACTACAAGTACATTGTTTATATTTTAAGAACAAAACTAACACACCCAAAATGTGTTATAGACCTGAAGTGATAGTAAAAGAAGTAAGTAGTCGTAACAATAGAAACCATGGAAGAAAATAGGCCAAAATTTGAAAATTCCAACTAAAGACGCGAGAGAAAAACTGAGAAAGATCAAAGTCATAATTCAATATGATTCCGTTCTTCATAAAAGTTAAAAAAAATGAATTATTAGTTATTATGCATTAAATCTTATAGTGTTATATCTCATTTTCGTCAATAATCACTCACTTGTATTCTGACAAACACACTTTCAGTCTAATTCACCTTACTACACTTCTTGTGACATGTTTAATGCATCATGCATGTTTTGGCACTTTCAGTCCACCCTTTTTTCCCTGCTATTCATTTAACATACATGTCATATATATTTCCGTAACTTGGATCTTTCAATCTTACTAAGCTTCGTCCTGTTCATAATTTACGAATGCGTATGAAAGTAAATAAACTTACAAATACATGAAATCAGGACAAAAAAATGAATAAATAATAAAATAAATATTGGACAATGATGCAAAAAGACGGAACTGTGATTTATAAAAGCCATAAAACAATATAGTCTCGTTCGGTGCATGGGTATGGCGACTAGTTTAAATTTAGAGAGGAATTGACTGACTTAGACTCCAATTTTTAACCCTAAAAATTTCAACTTTCACCATCAAATAGAGATTGTTCAATTACTGATTTTAAATAACAATAACAAAGAAAATGTATGAGTGAAATCGAAAAAGTAAATAAAAATCTAGTCCATGCCGATTAGTTCGATTGAATATAGGGTTCGATTTTAGGGAGCTTCGTGATGGCTTGATGAATTGGCGAAGCGGTGACGATCGAAAATGACGATGCTTTTTGATTACTCCATTAACAATGACAACAATGGTTAATACTTGGTTGGGTAGAAGGAGATGAAGAACAATTTACAAAGAAGAAAATGAAATAAGAGAATGAAGGTGGGAAGATGAGTTTAAGGTTGGTTTACCTGCTAGAGCAGGTAAACATTAGAGGAAGGACAACAAAAGTTAAATGGTGGATAGATGAGAGTTTTTTTTAGTGAAACAATATTTTTGGAGTAATATCATCATAATTTGAATTATTCACATTAAATTTTTCCAAAATATTTCATAGTTGACCTACAAGACACATTTGTAATTTGTGATTGGTGCTCATACAAAGTCTAAATCACATATTGAACATCTTCTGGGGTTGATAAGAAGAACAATATAATGAAGTAATGATAGATAGACAAAACCAAGTTTGTGTTTTGCTAGTTACTTTCTCCAACATAAGACAACGGTTTGTAAAACCAGCGGGTTACGTTATCCTCTTTGTCTCCCCGCTTTGATGGCAGATTTACCCTTTTATTCCCACTCTACCCTTTACCTTTTCTCATCTCTCCCTCCTTTCTAAACCCTAACTCCGAACTACTGTATTATTTTCTTCTCTCATCAATTTTAATCACCTCTCCTCTTTTCCTGCTCAATAAAACCTGTTCGCATCTTGGTAATCTCCTTCTCTCTCTCTCTCTCTCAGTTTATTTGATTTCAATTGATTTGATTTGGATGGGTGATTTGTTGAATTGGTTTCAATAAAGTTTAGGGTAGATTTGGTAGGGCTGACTTTTTATGTTGGTACTGATTCGAATCTCTGGGTTATGACTTGCGTTTTTTTTCCCATTATTATGTCACTGTTTATGCTTTTTTTCCCTGCTAAAGTTTTGTTAGATTCCAGTAGAATATACCATATAGTTTGAGAATAGATCAGGATTTTTTTTGATAGTTACGATTGTGAAATTTTAAAAATTGTTCATGGGTTAATCAAGATGATATAGAAAAATGCGAGGGGCCCTTTCAAATTTGTGAATTTCCAAATGATTAAAAAGTCCATCATTGTGAGCTAAAGTTCAAATGCCATGATATGAGAAGAACTTCATATATATAATGTTCTATTCTATTTCTGTGAAGGCAACCCCTGTCTGTGTCACTACTATCGTAGATCTTACTTCAATTTTTTACGATCATGCTATACGTTGTAATCGTCTTATGTATGAATGATTGAGTGATTTTTAATTTATAGAAGGGTACATGCTTAATGCGGTTAGCAGTTGGATTTGTATGCGACAAGTTGCTTGGGATTAAAGCTGCTTTAGCCTTACGACATTTTGCTTGTGTGGTCAGTGCTGTTGCAACCTCTGTTTTATAGGATTCTGAATTACACGGGGCCCGAAGCACCTATGGTTAAACATGTGATGTTGATCTTTTCCTCTTATCCTATGAGCCCTCCTTACTTAAGGTCATAGTCTGTATCTGGGTGAGTTAATCGTGTAAAAGAAATCTTACATGTTCTTTATCCTTCTGTAGTCTGTAGTCTGTAGTCTGTATTACTATTTCCCCTACTTACTTCCTGCTCCTTTGTTATGCTTGAATAAGCACTCGATTGTGACTCAACCTTCTTATATCTTCTACACGCCCATTGCCCATTAGATACTAGAGATAGGCAAATATATGTATGTAGAGTATGCACTAGTCTTTTGACTTCCAAGTGTGCCTAGGAATGGAGCAAGCTGTTGCCGAGAGACCTTTCTCTCAGGAGCAGCACCTTGGTCAACATCATAGTTGGCATAATGGTGCAGTTGATAGGAGAGGTACAAATCTTCTGAATAATTCTCAAAGTCGAGATCCTCAAAGATGGACATGCTGGGATGGAAACCGCATGTGCAACAACAATGTCAATGGTAAAGATATACGAGAAAAAAATGATCACGCGCCTGTATGCCGTGACAACCTTCGTGGTAGGTGTGCCCGTGGACATTCATGTAAATTTCAGCACGTTAATCATGATGGAGGTGGGTTCTGCAGGAGTGATCAACGGAATTTAGGTGAAACCTCAAAAGCAATAAACTCTCAGTTATTTGGTGGAAGCAAGGATGGTGAATCTTATAGAAGGTCTCCTTGCCGCAAATTTCAGAGCGGCAATTGCTATCGTGGATCAACTTGCCCATATTTGCATCCACAATCATCGAATTTTGGTAAAGCTGATGTTGACAAATCAAGCAGGAGCAGAGAGGGCAATCAAAGATCTCCCTGCCGAAACTTCCAATATGGCCGTTGCAATCACGGGTTATCGTGCGCATACCCGCATACTGAATTTCTGGAGTCTGATAGAACAATGCATAAATTGACTGCAGGACAACAGCACAGAATTGTGACAGCATCTAGAAATTTTAGGTTCCATGAAGGAAGTGTGGGGAATAATTTAATAACATCTCATGTACATGATACAGCTAGTAATAAAGAGAATAATTCAAGGTCTTCTTTGTCAAGAGAGTGTCAAAGGTCACCTTGTCGCAATTTTCTCAGTGGCATATGCCATTTTGGATCCTCTTGCAGTCGCTGGCACCCAGACCATGCATATGAGAATACTTGGAGCGCAGGGAGTTCAAACAATCATGATTTTGCTCCTGGACATAAGCATATTAACTCGAGTGCAGACCCCAGAAGGAGGCCCCCTTGCCACTTTATCCACAGAGGTAGCAGCCATCAAGTGACATCCTCTGCAAATTTGCATCCAGCTATTATTTATGAAAGAACAAGGTATGATTTTGGTGCACAACATCAACAAGGAGGCACAACAATGACAAGCAGTCTTAATTTTGACGCAGGAAATATAGTTAGAGAAGTCAATAATCATGGAGTGCGACCATATCACGACATACATGCTCCTTATAATAGGGAATCCATAAATGGAGAGGGGAGGAGTTTGTCTTCCGAGAGAAAGAGAAGTAGGCCCATAAGTGATTTTGGTGGGGATCAACTACAACCGGAGGTTTGCCTTAGGTTTACAAAGGGTAGGTGTGACCAAGGCGGAAACTGTAGATATTTGCACAGCTTTCATGAATATGCCAGTTCTATTTCCCAACCAATTCAGAAACCTCACTTACAAACCACTATGGGGGCGATTAACATTGATCAAGCAAACCAATGTGCTGAAAGAAACGAGAATGTCAATTCATGGAGTCGGCCGTCTAAAAGGCCGAGAACATGGAGTACGTCTTCTTTCAGTTCTGAAGGCAATGTTCGTTGCACGGCACTAACACATGATTATTCGCTGGGTAGCTATCATAGAAGTAGACCCTCTCGTGAATTACAAAATAAACCTCAAGACTATCATTCTTTCAAGTATTATGGACCTAGAAATCGCACAAACCACGAGCATCATCAAGAAGTCACTGCAACATCTGCCTCTCTTCATGAAAATACTGATAGTGACTACCTTGTGATGGCTATAGCAGGGCAAGGTGAGTCAATGAGTAATGGAATGCAACCTGATCATCGTCAAAGTGGTTGTCATTACTCAGAAACTGCTATTCTGAACAAGAAAAATGAAATTAACTATGCAACAGGTGCTTTACGGTGTAATCATGCTGACCAAAAGGCCAATGACTTGGTTACAGTTAGAATCTCAGAGGGAGTAACCGCTACTTCATCCCGAAGCTTGCCAATCAGTTCTTCTTTGGATGGTAAGTGTGCTGTGCCAGGCTTGGTGGTTGCAGATGATATAAGTACAGGTGTCCCTAAAACGGGTCATATAGGAGATGTGCTGGCAAGTGACCATCGAGTTGAAGCGCAGGGTGATGATGCTGTGACCATGAGTGTTCAGAGCACCATATTGGACCTATCATCAGCTGATACAAGAGATGAGAGTTCACTTGGTGCTACAAACAACAATTTATTTCTTGAATCACAATCCTCCGACGCAGCTATCTTGAGTTCTAGAAAAAAGCTTCTGGTCCTGGATGTGAATGGGTTGCTTGCAGACATTGTTGGTGATTTCCCTGATAGATATAAGCCTGACACATCTGTAGGTGGGAAAGGAGGTACTGATTCTCCTTTATACCTTACAAATTATTATTCAGTTTTGGTGTATCAGTATCTATTTCTAATTTGTCTCCAGACCCCCTCATGCTCTCATAGGCGGGGGCCGGTGAGGCACTGGGGTAATTGTATTTTCGTACAAGCCTGACTTTATTATTTTTTGTTTTTGTTTTTTTTGCTTTATCAGTCTTCAAAAGGCCTTTTTGTGACGATTTTCTGGACTTCTGCTTTGAAAAGTTTGACGTGGGCATTTGGTCATCAAGAACTGAGTATGTCATTATTTTGTTTATCGTTTTCATGCTTTTGTGTTTGACGATTGCAAGGGTTAAGAAGTTTCTGTTCAGGGATCTGGCACGGCTTGTTAGTGAAGATTTCTGATTAGTATTGTGGCCAACGTTTGCAGTTGTCCATTACATTCATGTCTCTTTAATGTTGGTTATCATTTTCTTGAAGTGATATTACCATAGATGGGTTACCAAAAAAAAGAGTCTGACTATTCATCTACCATCTATCTGGCTATAGATGGGGGTTTAGCCTCCAACCCTGCCATAGATGGGAGGATCCTTTGGGGGTCTAGGGTAATTTCTGCTGTTGGAATTTGTATTAGTGGGCGGAGGTAATATTTGCATGAAGTCTATGCTGTCAATATTTTTGTTGTCAATTGCATCTCCCTTGTAATTATCTCTAGTTATTTTTTTTGATGGCAGAAAGAATGTAACCAGGGTGCTTGATTGTCTCATGAAGAAAACCAAGAGCAAATTACTTTTCTGCTGGGTGAGCATCTTAGTCTATTTTTTTTTTCTAAAGTTAAATTACATGTGGGTTGCACATGGAGTATTAGTATGTGGCCAGCATGTCAAATTCTGTTGATCTTTCTGCTGGTGTCCACTTGTATTTTGTTGGCCTATCTAATATGCATTGGTTGAAGCCGGACAATTGGTTATTGTTATTGTTATTGTTGTTGTCATCGTCATCATCGTCATCATTTATAAGGCCAGCATGCATAGAGAAATTGGACTTGTAGGAAGAACATATTTTGAAGTTAAATCCTTCAATAAGCGGAGTGTGTATGAAATCCAGGGAGCTGGTTTTAACCTCCTCTTACTCCCTTGTGGAATTAATGGTCACAAGAATATCTTACTCTTATAGTTGCAACAGTATCTTACTCTCATGGCAGTTTGTGAGCATCGTTTTTGTTATCTTGCTCATGGTATATGTAGTCAAGTTTTCTCTTCGTATGGGATACCCAACCCATCGGGGGTCTCTCCTACTCGATTTAATTATATTGTTGTAGGCTTGATCTATATGGCTGGTTTTTGTTTCTGAAGTCAAGAAGTGTTTCTCAACTTATAACCCCCATTTCTTCCCCAGTTTTATAGCCCTCGAGCTTAAATTGATTGGTTCGCCCTTCAAGTGGTGGGGATTATTTCAAGGAAAATGAGCTGCTTGTTAGTAGCTAGCTGTAAATTTAGGCATTACATACAAAAAGGCCGTTATTTTCTTGTCATACATACACATGACCTTCAATTAGGCGCTATATTTTCTCAAGCAACCGACCTTATAATTTGAGTTGAGAAGTGCAGGGTCTTGTATTCACATCTGATCTAAAGTGTACAAGTACAATAAGTTGCATCAGGCCACCAGCTGCTTGTAAATTGGACTAGTTTTCTAAAACTAAAATTAGTGGGAGTATACAGGATTGTTAGGTCTTATATTATGCTAAATGGAGGTCGATGTTGGTTGACATAACCAATGTTTTAGATGCAGACAATTATTTGGGAAGTGTTGACCAGTTAAACTCTTAAGTATATTAGAAACCAAAAATGTGTTACAAAAGGTCACTACTACATGCGTAGCAGTAAACCATCAATCCAAACTCGATCCCGACTGGATAGAGTTCCTGTTATATGACTATCAACACGACTCCTAATCTCCCTCTGTATAGCTCGACACACAACAGAGGGAATTACAATAACACCATCAAGTCTACTACAATTGCGCTGATGCCAAATATGATATATCGCAGCTATCAAAGTAGTACAGATAATGCTTCTCTGAAGCCGTGATCTCCTAATCCTCGTGATCTGCGGCACATGAACTTGGACCGGCAGCCTCACCCCTAACCAGACTTCAAGGAGTCCCAAAATCCTCGCACTATATCAACATCCATAAAAAAATGTGAAATAGTCTCCGGGTGTTGATTACAGATGCAACACACATCTGTACTCAACACTCCAAACCGTACCAGCCAAGCTCTCGTCAAAAGGGCACCTCTGTATGCCAACCATGCCACAATCTCGTTCACTGATGAGTACTGGCAGCAGAGTACTCAAGTCACCTTCTCCTGGAGATCTCTAATACTCTGTTCTTTTCTCCAGTGTTTTCTGCCCTACTATCTGCTGTGTTTTTTTGCCAGCACTTTCTACTGTGTTGTAGTCTGGTATTATAGTTTATTTATTTTAATGAGACCCTTGTGCCTCAAAAGTCCCAGTCAATGGAAGGTTGGGGTTGGATGTATGCAGTACTACCTCTGTGCTTAAAGCATTAGACATAAATCTATGTTGTCTCCGGATGATTGATAATAAAAGTTGCGCCGCTATTATATTGAACGACTATACACAGTAAACAGAAGCGTAGCTCGTGTAGTTTCTTTCTTTCTTTCAAAATGGACTATATTTGTTTCTCCTTTTCAACTTGTCTTTGTTGCTTAATCACATGGGTATTAATTACTTACTGACTAAATGAACAGCATCAGTCCCACTGTACTCAGACAGGATACAAAACTGTCGAGAACAATGACAAACCTCTGGTTCTTAAGGAACTGAAGAAGCTATGGGATAAGACGGAAAAAGATATTCCTTGGGAGAAGGGTTTCTATAATGAAACAAATACAATATTGTTGGATGATTCACCATACAAGGCCTTACGCAATCCGGTAAGTAGTATCCCTGATGCATGTTGATAATATTGAGTCTATAGTTTTGAATTGGAATTACCACTCTATTCTGATATTCTTTTGTTTGTCACTCCCAGCCTTACACAGCCATATTTCCTTTTCCTTACTCGTTCAGGAATGTTGAAGATAAATCTTTAGGTAAGATGTGAGATACATTTGTTTTCTTTAATTTCTTTCAGAATCCAATGTGTAAATCATGCTTTCTTTCTAGGATTATTTAACGGGAATAATACTAACTATAGGTCATCTTCTCAACATAATACCAATTTCATTTGATCCGAGAATAAAACGTATTATTGGACTGACTAACCAAAATAGTATTGTATGTTACCTGCTGAATCCGTACGCTTCCCTTTTTTCATTCTTCTCATTGTATGGTGCAATCTAACTTCATCCTCCAGTGACCTCTTTCTTCATCTTCATCTTCAAGTTAATTCTTCCAATCGGTAAATTAATCCTTTCAATTCGCCTCTTTTCACATCATTTTTTTGCTCCAATTAATGAAGAGATGCAGGAGAACGAAGGAGAGGATGAAGAACGTATGAGGAGATTGAAGGAGTATAAGTAAAAGAATTAGGGTAACCTAAAGTAGCCGGTGAAAAATGATCCAATACTATTCCTGGTTGATTAGTCCATTAATACGTTTTAATATCAGATTAAATGACATTGGTATTATTTTGAGAAGACGATCTATAGTTGGTATTATTCCTATTAAATAATCTTCTTTCTATTGATCCTTTAATATAAGTTGGATTTGACATGATACTTTTATCACTGGGTTGCTCTGTTACTCCATACATTTTACCATACAGAGTATATATATAGGAGATGGTCTGTATGTGAGAACTGAGAACTGATTAACTGTGTAATTTCTTAATATTTTTAAATCGGTGGTCATGACAGGACCAGACGGTGATCTTCGTGTATACCTGGAAAGACTGGCAGAAGCCAAGAATGTTCAGAATTTTATCCAGGAAAATCCTTTTGGTCAGAGACCCATCACAAAAAGTAATCTGTCATGGGCCTTCTACTCAAAAATAGCCGAAGAACACGCTAGCCCACCAAAACCTGTTGCTGCTACCATCTCTTGTTCTTCGGAGGCAAGTAATGTGTCCGACATCGTATTGTCGCTGAACGTTCCTGCTCAGGTGGATCACAGATGATATTCCTCAATTCCAGCAATTCTATAATGTGATCGATTCACATACCTTTGGCCCAGCTTTGATTTTATTCTTCCGTTCCTCGAACCATGTACTATGACCTCCTATTCTCTACGGTTGAGTGGTTGACCTTGTGTTTGTTCTTTATCATAGATTTCATGTTGATTTTTTAAACCATAGAATCACTGATACTTGTAAAATTAGCATAGAACATAGACCCAATACAGTCGTACATTATTCTTTAACATATAGTCCTAAGCGTGATAAAAAGTAATTGTAATCTAGGAGGGCTACCGGTCAACCGCCACTTATTAAGGGCCTGATCTGAATTAGTGATCATTGTAACATTAGATTTTCCTGTACTGGTAATATGATTACGAGTTTAATTTGTAATTCCATGTACTCCCAATCACTCTACGATTGCACCCTTTTTCGTTTTTTTTAAATTCTTAAATATTGAGCCATGTATGAATTTTCTATGAAATCTCTTCCCTTATTTCAGTGCTTTTGCGTTGGATAAGTAATTTTGGTAAATCATCACTTTTCTCGGTACTTTTTTGACAGGTGTTTTTTCAGAAGATCTTACTACTTTGTTTTAATCTTTTTTTGGCAAGTGGTATTATATATATATATTATATATATAAAACAGACTACATATTCCTACATGCTCTCCGAGCTAGTTTATGAGCTATAACATTATTCCTACGATTAATATAACCAAAACTAATACAATGAAACGATGCACATAACGACCAAATGTCTTCAAGAATTCTTTCTGTATGCGTCATCGGATCCGAGGGGTGGATAATTTGGAGCAACACTTGCATACAGTCAGTGCTGATTTCGACATGCAATAGCTGTTGTTGTCTTACCCAATTTAGCACTTCTCTGATCGCCTTTGCTTGAGCTTTGTAAAGGCGATTGTGCATTGTCCTTTTGATAGCAGCGTGTTGATCCATATTTCGGGGAGTATGCGTACCATCCCAATCCTGCGTCGAGACTTTTATTTTTTCAAGCCGCATCCACATAAATCACCCACGGTTCACAACCCGGAGTACCCTCAATAACCGATATATTTGTACCTGCCTTCAACTTGTCCGCTGTGTCTTGATGCTTTTCTGACTTGTTAAAGCTAGATTGGGGGTTTTGCATTCCCATAATAGCACAGGCTCTTTAATTTTCATACAGCCTCATAGCAGCTTGTGGTTGAAAATTTTGTCCCGAGAAGACCTTCCGATTTCTACAACACCAAATTGTCCAGATAACTGTCATGAAATCCACATAATTACTCTGCCATTCTCCCTGTATTTTAAACATGTGTTACCAATTGTATATCCAATTATTGAAGGGAAGGTTGTTGTCAGTATGTGTTCTAATTCCCAATTGATTGACTTCCACTCTAGATTCGTTGGCTGATCGGACAATCCCTGAAAAGATGTTCCAGTGTTTCTATAGTTGACCCATTTCCACATAAAATGCATGTCGCTGGGTATGGTAGCTTCCTCTTTACAAAATTCTCCCCAATAGCTAGACTATTATTAAGAATACGCCATAGAAGAACAATCCATTTTCTGGGTCCTGGGAGATGCCATAGTATCGGGTAAAGGGATTTACCACTATGTGAAATTCTCGCTTTGTTTTAATCAAATGTGCTGAAAACTCCTAATTATCATTCTATAAATTGAACTAGAAAACTTGTAATTTTTTTGATAAACACGGTTGTAACTCCAAATGGTTGTAAATAAATTGGTGCACACGGTGAGAACCACTCACTTGTTGAGAATTATGAGAAATTCCACCAAATCTCAATCAAATTTTATTTGAAAAGTTTAGATTAGTCATTTGTCCTTGGTAAGTCATTTGTCCTTGGTAGTTCATTCAAACAATTTATTACTTGCATAAACTAACCATATTTTAATAATTATCTTAAGAAAATGTGGATTTGATGCCAAAAAGTTAACATGTACACTAAAACTAATTTTGATACACTAAAACAGGAGTTAAATAACTAAAAAATTTAGATACACTAAAACAAGTGCAAGATACACTAAAATTATACGCTTTCGTTTCCGTTACAAGCTGAAGTTTTTTTAACCAACAAATATGTTACCCAATCATTAAATTCTACTAGGAAGCCAAAATATGTCATTAAGTTTTGAAAAAAAAAAGTTTTGTCAAAAAGCACATAACATTTAGGCCTTTTGTAAATAAGAGATCGATAGTTCTTTTTTGTCCAAAAGCACCTTAAATTTACATTTCTTTGTTAAAGGACACCAAACCCCAATTTCCGTCAAAAACGCGTTAATATTGACGATTTTCATCCCTTAATCCTATTCCCCCATCTCTTAATCAACACTCATCCCTTAATCAAAACCCAATCAACTTTTTCATTCGTTCTTCCTTTACATTACTCTTTATTATCTCTTTCTCATCCTCTTTATTTTCCCACAAGGCTACAATACTCCATTTCCCATTCCAAAAACACTTAGTTTCTATCCAAAATGAAGGGGCCAAATTCGGTGACGACAATACCCACAAAATCAACCTCAAGACAATCAATCCAATTCAACAAGAACAAAACCAATCCAATAGCATAAATTACCACCAAACTATAGAGCAAAATTGGGCTGCAACTATAACTAACAAAAGAACACAGAATACGGAAATAACATGCGGAAATTATACGTGGAAAACCCCTTTGATGTGATGGATAAAAACCATGGGACTTGTGAGGAGTCCACCCTTTTCTTCTTCTCTTATTATGATAAAATTGAGGGTAAAAGAAACTCAAATCAGTCTACAAAGGCTTCAAGACCCACCAACAACTTCATACATAAGAGATAACAAATTAGACAACAAAAGAGAAATGTCACCAAAAACGCAGCCTTCTGTCCAGCTGAGATAACAGACATTCTAGAGGTCCAAATGACAATCTGAATGGTCAAAATGTAGTCCCGTGAGTCTCAAACAAGATCGCAAGCTCTCAGCACGATCAAACGGTTGAAACTCTGGCAATTAACAGTTTAGTGAAGTCTGTCATGAGAAAATTGAAACTTTCTTTCTCTCTTTTCTCTTTTTTTTTGGTAAATGGTAAGTGTTATAAATCAATCAAAGAATGAGTACAAATACATAATTAGCCTCACAAGGCTAGAATGAAGTTCCTATCCTTAGTATGAAGATTATTCTTAATCTTTCCCTTACAAAACAATCTTATTTCCTTAACTATATTTTCAGCCACCTTAGTAGGTCTAATGAGAATATTCTCAACTCGACTTTTGTTCCTTTGAGTCCAGATGTGGTATGTAATAGCATTGATTACTCCATTCTTCACTTCTCTTTGTAGCTTTGTCCCTCTCATTCTCTTTCTCCATTCATTATCATACCTCAAGCCCTCTCGACACTTCAACATATCAGCTACCTCTTGGAAAATTTTACTGCTATAAGTACAATCTTTTCTCTCTTTTGTTTCTTTCTTTTTAATGTTTGTCTCACTCCTCAAAGTTACCTCTCAAGTGCAACCAATAACCCTCCTCCAGGGTTTCTATTTAGGCAAACAAATGCCCATTACAAGTGGGCCACAAAAATAAGTCTTTTGGACTTACACATACACAAACACAATGCTGTGTACCAAATGGGTTGGACCCGTAACAATATCCCCCTCCAGCCCGTTGCATGGAAGATCAAACCATTTCAAGATCACTTGAAACTAAGACCCGCAAGCTTGCTACAAAGTAGAAGCTTACTTGGAGGAACTCCTTTGGTCAACATATCTGCACCATTCTTGTCGGTATGGACATTCTTTAGCTTCAATTGCTTCTGCTTAATCACATAACATAGCCAATGATATCTAACATTAATATGCTTAGTACGAGCGTGATACATAACATTCTTACTCAAGTCCATAACACTCTGACTATCGCAGAAAAACTCGAACTCATTTTCCTTCAAACCCAACTCACGAAGGAATCTCTTAAGTCACATATATTTACATGCTTCCACGGGTGCACTGTACTCTGACTCAGTTGTTGAAAGCGCCACACATTTCGGTAACTTGGATTGCCATGAAATAGTTCCCCCTGAAAAAGTGAACACATAACCTAAGGGAGTTTTCCTTTTATCAAGATCACCAGCCTAGTTCGCATCTGTGTATTCTTCAAGTATAGGTTTGCCACTTCTGTAACACAAACTCAATTTGAAGGTGCCCCCGCAAGTATCTGAAGATCCATTTCACAACTTCCCAATGAATCTTACTCGGATTGGATAAGTATCTACTCACTACACCGACAACATGAGCGATATCTGGTCTCGTACACACCATAACATACATCAAAGAACCAACTGCGGAAGAGTAAGGAAAAAAATGACACACTTGCTTTCTCCTTCTCTGTTGTAGGACAAGCGTCTTTTCTAATCTTGAAATGAGTAGCGAGTGATGTACTAACTGGTTTAGCATGCTTCATATTAAACCTTTCAAGCACTCATTCAATATACTTCTCTTGTGTTAACCACAATTTTCCAGTCTTTCTATCACGAGAAATCTCCATGCCTAAGATTTGTGTCATTGGACCCAAGTCTTTCATGTCAAATGACTTAGACAAGTCTTTTTTCAAATCTTGGATCATTTGTCCAACTATCAACATATCATCTACATATAAAAGAAGGATGACGAAGTTACCTCCGGCAAACTTTTTGAAATAAGCACAAAGATCAAATAAAGTTCGTTTAGAACTATGGGTCGTCATAAACGAGTCAAATTTCTTGTACCACTGCATTAGAACTATGGACTCTTCTTTATCTTGTAAACACATTCTTCTTTCCATTTTCTTCAAATCCTTCAGGTTGCTCCATGTAGATCTCTTCATGCAAGTCACCATGTAAGAAAGCAGTTTGTACATCAAGTTGCTCCAACTCAAGATCAAGACTTGCAACTATACCAAGCACGGTTCTGATAGAAGTCATCTTGACAACGGGAGAGAAGATCTCATCAAAGTCAATGCCCTTCTTCTAGTGGTAAATCTTTACAACCAATCCCGCTTTCCCTTTCACGACTTTCTCACCATCTTTCATATTCTTGAAAACCCAATGATTTTTCAAGACTTTCTTGCCCTTGTGATAAGTGTGGTTTGTAGTGCCTATTTTGTAGTGTTTTGGTCCCATTTTCCTTGTAGAATCGCTCCTTGGGAGCGGTTTAGGGGCTTCTTATGCTTCCTTTAGTTCGTTTCAGGTTCCCGAGACCGATTTGGAAGAGTTGGAGCGATTCCGACTCTATACATACACATTTTGGAGCCAACGGAGTAAAGGAACGATGATTCGCGACCCCGAGACCTTGGGACCCAATCCCGAGCCTCCGAGACCCGATCCCGAGTCCCGAGAATCGATGGAAAGCCCATGAGAAGCAAGGAGGGACCGAAAAGTTCATATTGGAGGCCTACAAGACCAATCCCGATCGGGAAGGCCTCAAACCCGATCGGGATGAGGTGCACAAAGGACGCACTCACTGTGGAGCATTTCCGATCGGGTTGGCATATTCCCGATCGGGAAAGTGGAAGTTTCCCGATCGGGATTTCCCATTCCCGATCGGGAAAGTCCCAGTGGCAGCCGCGCTTTATTTCTTTCTTCTTCCTTCCATTTGTAACCCTATATATACTCTTCCCTTGTTTTGTAAAGCTTATGCACTTCATTAGACATTAAACCCTAGACTACTTTAGGTTAGATTAGATTAGATTAGAGTAGATTAGTCGGTAATTAGTAGTTAATCTTAGTTTAGTACTTGTATTAAGGGAATTCTTGAAGATCCTTCCAAGATTGACAACCTTGGTGGTTTGTTTTGGGTTTTCTTCATTAATGCAAGTTTCAATCTTTCCTCTTCACTAGTTTGGTACAATCTTCTTCTCCTTTTACTCTTAATCTTATTTATTTATCCAAGTTTTAATCTTTGTTCATCTTATTGTTCTTAGTTCATAGTTATCACTAGTTTGTTTATGTTTGTTTTGATGTTTATGTTGATTCATCTTGTTCTTGTTAGTTTTAAGTTGATTATGTTAGAGTAGTGTTCTTGCTAGGGTTAGTAGGGTGATTAGGGTGTTAATTGGGTGATTAAGGGTTTGTTGGAGATGTTGGTGGAAGATTTGGGTTTCCTCTTGGTTTGATGCATATCACATGCTTGTTGGAATGCTTGAATGACTAAGTAGGTTAGAATGCTTGTTTTTCTTGCCTTCCTTTGTCATGTGTGTCGCCGAAATGGGTTCCATGTGGAACCTCTAGGTCGGTCTAAGTTGCGAGAGCCCGGACCAACCTAGATCACCCTCTTTAAATATGAGTAATAAATCGTACAAAAACACTAATCGTTTCTGGAACATGCTGTAATTATGTTAAAAACAATAAAACTTCCAATTTGGTAATTTATTCTAAAATTTCACGAAATATAATAAATAAATTATTATTTGTATGTTTTAGTCTCGTCCTTATAATAATTTAGTAGATTCGATGCACGACAAATTATAGCATGCGATTTGTAACATTAAAAACGAAAGAAACAACACGTGAGAAAAACAGGTCTAATAGTACAAATTTAGTAGATTAAAACTATTATCATAATAATATACTTCGTAGTAAAACAGATCTAATAGTACAAATACGATTTTTAACATTACTACAAGCAACTACGACATATATATCACGCAATACCGAGTCGTGCCATCATTATTACCTTGTTAGTCTTCGAGATCTGAATCGACAATATACTCGTCCGCCTCGGGATCCTCCAAATAGCCTACAAAACGGTATATATGGTGTTACGACCATATAAATCTATTCTACAAATTAAGAACTACGCGGAAGAAGAGTAATTGAATTACCCTGAGTTTAGAACGAATTAGGGTCGAAACGGAGACCGCAATAATGGAACTCGGTACGGAGATAGTCCGCCTAAAAGGATCGCACAAACAAAGCTTTGGAAAAGAAAAGATTCCTATAGGTCGAAGGAACAGAAGGAGATGAAAGCTACTGTATTATTATTATTATTATTATTATTATTATTATTATTATTATTATTATTTGTGAAGATGAAGGAGGAGGTTAAGGTTACGTATAACAAATATAATGAGTGTTAAACTAAAAGTTTGATACTAAATAGAAGAATAAAAGAGAGGTGGAGTAGGATTAGAAGTAGAAGATTGCTAACAAAGATAAAAAAAAAGAGATAGTTTAAGCATGTGCTTAAAAATATAGTGAAGCAAAGTCCAAATAACCGACTTCTTCTGGAAGTAAAGAAATCCCTTTCCGCGGAAACTAAGTTCCCACTCACGACCCATATAACCCCAAAGCGCGCTGCCCTCCTAGGCGCGCAACACTAAGTTATCCAAGCCAGGGTCAATTAAGTACTATCGAGGAATAGATGTTCTGAATGACCCCTTTACAGGAGCCGTCCGCCAGTGACTGGACAAAAATTCATGTTTCATAATTTCATAATCCAAAATGTCTATTTTTAATTGACCTTTGGATACAAATCACGAGAATGTATAATTGTCTTCAAATTTAACTCCAGAACTTTAAATACTGGACTCAATTCGGGTCCAAAATAATTTACGGTTCGACGAAAGAGATAGGAATTGAGTATAGAGTTACGATATAATTGTAACAGAAGTCGGTTTTATAACAATAAAATAGCGGGTGTTACACAAAGCTGAGTGGCACGAGACCTAAAGATAAAGACTTGTACCCTTAAGCACTCCATGCCTGGAATGACTCTCATTGCCAATGATTTCGAACATCCGAAAACCGTCGATTTTGAGTAAGGGGTGAGGGTATGTATTGGGAAGCCAACATTCGCTAGACATCGACACCCAATCCCGCCCGCACATAGTGGCCTCTACTAATCAATCGGTGGGCTGATAACTTTGTTCCTTTGTTGTGGCGGAAGTACGGTAACATCCATTGTTTTAACCCTATACCTTTGCTATGTCGGTTGTTTAAGGACAAGTAAGTTTTGTCGTCGAAGTAGTTGTGTTTACATTCTTTGCATCCAATTTCACGTGACAGGCAGGGCATGAAAAGATGCACATAGGAGAGTAGAGAGTACTAATATTATACTCCCTCCCCACCACAATGATCTTCCCACTTCATAATGGCACATGGATTAATAAATGGGTAATGAAAGGTGGTAGATTGTTGGGTGGGGTTCAAGATGTCAAATCATAAAAAGTAACCAATAGGAAGAGAGTATAATGGATGAATGAAGAAAGTTTTGAAGTGGGAAAATCTTAGTGGAGTTTCCTTTTAAGGAAAGTGAGAAAATCTTAGTGGTGGGGAGGGAGTACGTATTAGAAAATCAGTTTTAACATGATAATATGGATATTAGTCATTCTCGTGGTATACCTTACCTGGTAGTCTGCTTAAGATGCGTCGACTCGGTATTAATAGGGATGCGTCGAACCATGTAAGGTGAGCACCGGGACTAATACGAAAACCGACAATCGCTTTGTTCAATTTTAGCTTGTTTACGTTTTGATTTCCGTGGTAGGTGATTTAGCATGCAATTACAGGGTCATAAAAGCAATAAATCATACGAAAGCTATAAATGCGAAATGTAAGTAAATCACATAGTGAGGAGTTGCACCCTCGGAGTATACGCTAAACGGGACACGATGCATAGATAGTTGAGAACGAATCTCAGAACTACTCGGGTTTATTTAGGGTATATCAGTGTTTATGGTTGAAGTTGGGACGTTACGTGTTTTAGTACGTGTTGTGGACCTAGCGTCCACATTTGACATTATCGAAGTGCATAATGAAAGGACAGAAATGTAAAGTTTTGTTTAGATGACAACCTAGTGACGATTCAACTTCGAATGGCGGATCCTCTTAGCTCGCCTGGTGATTTCGGCAGAGTTCCATTACCGTTTGTTTGTTCCGCGGCTAATTCGGCAGAGTTTCGTTACTATTTGCGGGTTCTGCGGTTAATCCGGCAGAACTCCGTTTCTAGACTCGGAGTAGCTAGTCGAACACAGACACCTTAGGATCGAGTGGAGTGCTCGAAGATGAGTAGTAGCGTCGATTTCGCTTATCGGGACTACGATCGAGTGGATCCTTGGCTTTGGGTGTCGGAGTGTGAGCCCAAGCTAAGAGAAAGAGAGGGAAGAACGAGTTGTGTAGAAGTAGGCACAAACTCGTGATTTTGTGTGGAATGAATGAGGTGAGGGGGGGTATTTATAAGTGTTTTCGGTCCTCGTCTCCCATATGGACGCCCGGTGTCTAGCGACTCAGACTTCATACGCCTGGTGTGAGGCAGTTCAGTCTTCAGGCGCCAGAGCTCAAGCTGTCGAAGTTTTGAAGATTCGATATCAAAACTTTCCAAAACGGAGAAGATGCATATCTTAGGCTTTCTTGGAGGTTAAGGCTTCCCTTTAACCCTAGCGCGTCGAGCGCCGAGTGGGCCTCAGGCTCGTGTCTCGAGGTTTGCTCGGCCCGACATGTTGACTCGTGTTTGACTTTGCATATTTCGGGACCGATTCAGGGCCCCGGGGTCGGAATTGACTCTAATTAGTGTCTACGCGACCGTAACGACACGGCTAAGGCGACCTTGATGTTATTTTTTTTTTCGAGTAGTTATTTGATCTGTTTTATAGAAAAACTATCTAAAACATCGCAAGTTCGCGTCGCGTTGCAGTCCGATCGTCATCGGGTGTTTGTTGGGCACTTCTGTAGCCACCAGGTCCAAATCTGGGTGTCTACAGAAGCCCCCACTTTGACTGAGGCTTGGACAAGGCGAAAGTCAAAGTATAGCCACCCAGGTCAATCGAGGATTACGACCTGGTGGCTGTCCGGTCGGGTCGTTTTAAGTCCGTTGGATTACGTATTTGAGCCTCATCAACCAAGGCTTAGAAATCATACCTGACATCCTCGCCTGCGGTTGCTTGTTGGAGCTCGGGTCCGTGCTTGCTATTTTGTCTTGGGTTTGTTGCTTTAGTAGTTTTGGTATTTGACATGGACCTTTGCTTAATTCTTATCCATATCTTAGTTCTGGTTTGATATCCTCGACGGATGGTTGTGTTGATTTCAGTTTTGCTTTAGGTATTTCTCAGGGGGCGTGAATTGAATGGTTAGGGACTCGTTTCTGGTTGATTTTGATGGTTCTAAGTGCTACCAGGGACTCATTTAATATTGAATTGAATTGAGTGCTACTAGGGGCTCAAACTAATTAAATTGACTTGAATTGAAATTGGATTGAGTGCTACCAGGGACTCATTAAATTGACTTGAATTGGATTGGATTGAGTGCTACCAGGAACTCATCTAAAATCAAATTTTGAGCGCTACTAGGGGCTCATTGAATTGACTTGACTTGACTTGAATTGAGTACTACCAGGGACTCATTTAAAATTGAACTGAACTTGCGCGCTACCAGGGGCTCATTGAATTAAACTGAGTGCTACTAGGGACTCTTCCACGTCTGCCAGCGGCTAGCTTACCACCGCCTCATGGTGAGTACTCGGTTAATTGTCTTATTGCTTGTATTGTTATATGGTTTAATATTTGCCTGTATTTTGAACGGTTCGCTTTTCCTTCAGCTGGCCGCTCCGGCTGATGCTGTTCATCCCCCAGAATTCCTCTTGACACTGCGCAGGGTCGATGCGGCTGTGGTGGCCTTTACAGAGCCTCTTTCCCCGTGTTCCACTGAGGAGATGGGGGCTGGGATAGAGTGGCGTGATCGGGTACACCGAGTAAGTTTCGGTTTCTACCTTGAATTTGGTTGTCAAGGGTTAGGTTTCGTCTCTCAGGTTTTGTCGATCTCCCATCAACGGTCGTGGCAGACCGCCAACTGCTTCCGGGCCTATGCATCGAGGGTCTCCCGTGATACTTTGGGGCCTCGATTGGTGAGTATGTGTACCTCGGGTTGGTTTTCCAGGCTGTTTGTATGTTCTCCTTAGGTATAGGTGTATTTGCAGGATACCCCGAACATGGCGGGGCAGCTGGAGACTCGGGTGACCGAGCTTAAGGCGGAAGAGGCTAGGCTGCGACAACTCCTGCGATCCTGGGATGACGAGATTGCCCAGCTTAAGAAACGGTTAGCTTGGTCTCAGGGCGAGTCCTCGGCGCAGGGCGAGGCTAGGCTAGGGGTTGAGATGGAGAGGGAGGTTGAGGCTGAGGCTGAGGGTCATGCTACGGGCACCGCCGAAAATGTTGGAGGGATTCTCGAGACAGCTACTTTAGATATGCTGTCGGGGAAGGATGGTAGTGAGTCTCCTACCTTTGTTTTGGAGGATTTAGGTTTGGATGACAACATCGGTGAGCTCGTGATAGCTATAGGCGGAGCTTCTGGGGGTCCTCCCTAGTTTGTAAACTCTGTTTTCATTTGGATTTTGTGTATTTTGTATATTTTTAAGACTTTTAGTATTCGGATTGATTTATTTAGTCTTGCGTTTTTGTTTTGTGAAATGTTAACTTAGACTGACAAGTAATCACTTCAGGTTCGGTTTTTTTGCGATCTCATCGTAGTTTTAGAATGTTTTAAACGCGTTAGAGTTGTGTGAGAGTACGAAAACGGTTTTTTTTTGACTTTTTGAAATGCGTTAGTTTGAGCCGGGAGCTGGATCAAGTGGTATGTCGATTAAAATGTTTGACTCAAGACGCGCAGAAACGTAAAGAGTGCTTTGTAGCTAAAGTGTATCGACCGAGTGCGTGTCCGGTGTTGGGAGACAAGTGTGACTGTATCGACATTCATGTTTACAATAAAAAAAAGTTAGAGCACTTTGTATATCTTAGTGACAATGCTGCACTGGGCTACAGACGGGAATTGATGATGTCATTTGGGGCTACAACACGCCTAGGTGGGGTAGCTTACCCCACTAAAAAGAAAATAAAAAAACGTCTAAGTCTGGTGGACCCAATGGACGTAATGTATTGTCCGCGTGGACCTGTGACCCTTGCGCGGGTTTCGGCTTTTAGAAAAGGTTTAGCGACTTCAGGAGGTCGTTCCTGACGTCCTGGGTTGTCGGATGTGAGAGAAAGGTTAAGGATTGTGGAGATGATCGTACTATAGAACAAGGAAGCTGTGTGTGCTAATGTTGCTAAGCGCCTGACCGAAGACGGCGTTACCGATCCTAGTATTTTTCTGTTCATCTAAACGGGCCGGGACTGACAAGACCCATATTGAAAATATGAGTGAGGAGGGGAAATGGGATCGACTGGACTCGCCTTTGGCTGAGATGACGGAGACTTTTGTTCAGAGGGTCTATGGTGAGAGACCCGAACAAGCATATCCGAACGATAAGGGTAAGGGAAAGAAGCCCAGCCGTTTAGTACTATGTTGTACTAATTCATATTATGTGGCGTATTATTACTAGTTTTTATAGGGTTTTGCTTGACACGTTGTCATTTTCCGGGATAGCTAGATTTCAGATGCTCGGTGTAAAGGGCCTCGTCAAAGGCTTGATTTAACTGATTTTTTTGTTAATGAGAAGCACATTTTTTTTAAAAAATTTTGTTTTCCTTTTTTGTGGTGGCTCGCAACTCGATTCTTCATTTTGTCCGGAGCGCCCTTTCGGGTTTTCACTCCGTCCTCGGCTCACCCTTTTTGCTCCATTTTTTTTGTTTTTTTTGTATACTTTTTTTTACGACGGCTCGCAACTCGTTTCTTTTTTTTGCTCGGGGCACTCTTTCGGTTTTTCACTCCGTCCTCGGCTCGTCGTTTGTGCTTCGTCATTGAAATCACTCGTTAACCGGAACGTAAGGGTGAATCCGATTCGCCTGTGAATCGAGTAATCGAGTTTGTTATTTTTTGTTGGTTGTACCTTTGGAAGGGTTGCCTACGTATCCCTGTTTAGACGAAATCAAACCATGTTCGTAGTTCATTATAGGTGTGAGTGATTTTGCTTTAGACTTGTTATGCCAACTATCGATGTGAGATGTTTAGAGTGTATTCACCCTAGTTAAAGAACTAAGGTGGAGTGGTTGGGTGTGACCCCTTGAAAGTGACAATTATCGAGATACCGTGTTTGGGTCAGGGTGACTGGCTTGGATGGTTTTGGAATGTGGAGCTAGGTAGTAAGTGATTTCAATAGATCAAAATCTGGAGCTGATTTTGTGGAGTTAATGCTATGGGGTTACGGTTTCGTGATGTGGTAGTAAAGGGGAAGCTGAGTAAAAATGACTCAGACTTCAATTAGGCGGGATGTAAATTGCGTGGGATCTGATTTCCATGTCTGGCCCTAACGGTTGGGATTATCCTATTGAGCTTGATTCCTCAAAATTCCGGACTGTCTCCTAACCAGTGTTTCGGGAAGGTCTTAAGGGTTGTAATGCAGGGAGGCTAGTATTTGGGTGCTATTTGACTGGTCTGTTCATTTTTTCGTTCCTTTTTATTTTGCTTTTGGTTCGCACTTTGCATTAGAAGTCGAGTTGAATGATTGTGGGTTTCATTTTGACCGTTGAGTTTGGTCTTGATCATTGAATTGGGCCGGTTTAGTTTGGCCTTGGTTTCATTTTTTTCTTTGGCTCTTTTTGGCCATTTCAGACTTCTTTTTCTTTTTGTCAGACTAGCACCTATGGTAGGAATTGGTCGGTCTTTATTTGAGAGATATTTATTGTGGAAAGTGGGTTTGCCTCCCGTCTTTAATCACAAGTTAAGAGATTATCTAGATTCGTCATAGGATTCAGTAATGCTTGTTCTAAGGGGTAATTATGTGGCTTTCTATACCAAACATGAAATAGGCAAAAGAAAAGAACACGGGATCTCAGTTGTTGTATTCCTCATTGTTTCGAGGTATGCTTGATTGTTATCGATAAAAGGCATAACATCGAGTCGTAAGCAAGAAGGTGCGTTATTTTAAAATCAAGCGATTGTCGAGGCGCATCGTAAAGAAGAAAAGGTGATTTTTTTATTGATACTAATAAGCGGGCTATGTGCCCGAGATATTGTTTTCGGGGAGGTGGAAGACAGATTTCCTTGCACCTCCTGACTTGATGTGAAAAATAAAATAAAAGACATTTGTTATACTATCAGGTCTAGGCCATAAGACGAACTAGACACTGACTCGGACACAGATTTACCCGTCTTGACGGGTGCCCGCGGATTGTCGGGATCTTCCTCGATATTCAGGACATTCTCCTCTATAGGGTTGAGGTGGGAACAATCGATGGTGTCGTCAAAGATAGCATGGACGCTAAAGGGGTTTGTGGTATTGTTTGGTTTCTTGGGTGGAGGGAGAGGAATCATCCCATTTTCGATCATGTCTTGTATGGCATGTTTGAGTCGAAGGCAAGATTCGGTATCATGCCCAATGCCACGGTTGTAATGGCAATATTTATTAGCATCCCACAACTTCCCTTTTCTGGCCGCGACCGGTTCTGGGGTAGGGCCTATGGGTTCGAGCTTCCCTTGCTCGGTTAAACTTTTTAGAGCCTCGGCGTATGTGATGCCTAGTTTGGAGAATGTTCTAGGGGTAAAGTTTGTTCTTCCCCGGATGGTTGGTTCAACTAGGTGTACTTACTCGGTTTTGTTATTCCCAGATGACCCATAAAAGTGGGTTCCCGTGGATGTAGTTGGACCTTGATAACCTTTCCCCATTATTTTGGAGAATACTCCCTTTTTCATATAGTCTTCTAGGCGTATTCCTAAGGTAGATAGCTCGGTGAAGGTATGGATACTTTGGTACCTAAGGTGAGAGGCGTAAGCGGGCCTGAGGTTATTGACGAATTTTTCTACTAAGGTGGCTTCGTCAGGGCGGTTTACTAATTGGGTGTATGGACGTCCCTCCGCACCGCCTGACGCCCCGCGCGTGCCCGATTGGGACTGACCCGGTTTTCAACGTGTGGCGGCGGCCACCCACGCGGACCCCTCTCTGCCAGGGGCCGGTCCGATCTCGCATAAGGGGTGAAGTGTCGGACCTCTATTTGGATGACGATCCAGACTTGTACTAGACGGGTGCGGGCACCTGTTTTTCCGTTTGGGAATCGATCGAGACGTGGTTGTAAATGTTTAAAGGCCGATTCGTTTGGTAAGGTGACCTTTTTAGTGAACTGAATTCGTTGCCGATTTGTGGAGTCGCCACCGAGTCAATTATGGGGACTCGGAAACCGTTCAAGTCAACTTTGATCTCTTACCGGCTCAAAGTTGAGTGGCACAGGACCTAAAGATAAAGACTTGTACACTTAAGCACTCCATACCTGGAATGACTCTCATTGCCAATGGTTTCGGACATCCGGAAACCGTCGATTCTGAGTAAGGGGTGAGGGTACGTATTGGGAAGCCAACAATCGATAGATGTCAACACCCAATCCCGCCCGCATTATAGCGGCATCTACTAACCAATCGGTGGGCTGATATCCTAGCTCTTTTGTTGTGGTGGAAGTACTGTAACATCCGTTGTTTTAACCCTATGTCTTTTACTACGTCGGTTGTTTTAAGGACAAATAAGTTTTATCGTTGAAGTAGCGGTGTTTACATTCTTTGCATGCGATTTCATGTGACAAGCAGGCCACGAAAAGATGCATGTTGGAGAGTAGAGAGTACTATGTATTATACGTATTAGCAAATTAGGTTTAACGCGATAATACGGATATTAGTCATTCTCGTGATATACCTTACCTGGTATTCTGCTTAAGATGCGTCGGTTCGGCATTAATAGAGATGCGTCGAACCTAATACGGTGAGCACCTGGACTAATACGGAACCCGACCATCACTTTGTTCAGTTTTAAGTTATTTTACGTTTTGAATTCCATGTTAGGTGATTTAGCATGCGATTATATGGTCATAAAAGCAATAAATCATACGAAAAACTGTAAATGCGAATGTAAGTAAATCACATAGTGAGGAGTTGCACCCACGGAGTATACACTAAATGGGACTCGATGCATAGATAGTTTTGATAACGGATCTCGGAATTACTCGGATCTATTTTAGTGTGTTTTAGTATTTGTGGTTAAAGTTGGGACGTTACGTATTTTAGTAGATGCTTGTGGGCCTAGCGCCCACATCTAGTGTTGTCGTAGTGCATAATAATAGAAAGTACAAATATGAAAAGTTTTGTTTTGATGGCAACCTAGTGACGACTCGATCAACAGGCGGATCCTCCTAGCTTGACCAGTGAATCCGGCAGAACTCCGTTACCGTTTGACCTTCCCGCGGCTACTCCGGCAGAGATTCGTTGCTAAGGACTAGTTCTGCGGCTAATCGGCAGAACTTCGATACTAGTTTTGAGCTAATCGATTAGAGGCACCTCGGTATCGAGTGGGGCCCTCGAAGGTGAGGAGTAGCGTCGATGTCGCTTTTTTTTATCGGAACTACGATCGAGTGGATCGTTTGCCTCGGGTGTCGGAGTGGGAGCCCTTAGCGAGAGTTTAGAGGGGGAAGAGAAGAGTGAATTGTGTGTCGAATGATTGAGGCGGAGGGGGTATTTATAGGTGTTTTCGGCCCTCGTCGCCCATATGGACGCCTGAGCTGGGGCGCACCAAGACTCAGGCGCCTGGGCTAAGGCGTGGTGAGACCCAGGCGCGTTGGGTGGGGCGGTTGGGATTTTGAGGATACGGTTTTGATACTTTCCAAAACCATGAGACGGGTGCATGATATGTTTCTTGGGTGTTAAGGCTTCCCACGGCTTGACCTAGCGCCGTGGGTTTAGCGGGCCTCGGGTGTTCATCCCGAGGCTCGCTTGACACGGTGTTGAATCGGTTCGTGTTTGGGGGCCGACTCGGGGTCCCGGTGTCGGAATTAACTCTAATTAATGTTTATGTGACCATAACGACACGACTAAGGCTTCCATCATGTTAGTTTTTAATTTTTCCGAGTAATTATTTGATCCATTCTATAGGAAAACCACCTATAACATCGTGAACCCGTGTCGCGTTGCAGTCCTATCGTCATCGGGTGTTTGTTGAGCACTTCTGTAGCCACCAGGTCTAAATTTGGGTGTCTACAGAAGCCCCCACTTTGACTGAGGCTTGGACAAGGCGAAAGTCAAAGTATAGCCGCACAAGTCAATCGGAGATTACGACTTGGTGACTGTCCGGTCGGGTCGTTTTAAGTCCAGTGGACTACGTATTGAGGCTCGCCAGCCATAGCTTAGAAATCATACCTGACACCTTCGCTTGCGGTTGCTTGCTTGGGCCCGGGCCGTTGCTTGACATCTTGTTCTTGATTCTTTGTGCGCGCGCGCTTTGTCTTCTTCGGTTTATTTAGAGGTTTTGTTTAATTTTAAGTGTTTCTTCGCACTAGCAACGCATTAAGTTGGCTTTTATTTGTACAAGTATATTTTGGGCTGCTTGTGAACCCTTGATGAAACGAAACGTTCGAGGGCGTTAGTCTCCACTCGAGCGGTCGTCTTTGGGATGCTTACGACCCTTAGGACAAAACAAAATGATATAAAACCATTCGAGGGCGTCGGTCTCCACTCGACTAGCTGTCTTTCGGGATGCTTATGACCCCTAGGACAAAAACAAAGGGATATAAAACCATCCGAGGGCGTTGGGCTCCACTCAAATAGCCGTCTTTCAGGATGCTTTTGACCCCTAGTAGCAAAATAAAGTGATATAAAACCATTTGAGGGCGTTAGTCTCCACTCGAATAGCTGTCTTTCGGGATGCTTATGACACTTAGGACAAAAACAAAGGAATATAAAACCATTCGAGGGCGTTAGTCTCCACTCGAGCGGTCGTCTTCGGGATGCTTATGACCCCTAGGACTAAAATTGCTGTGCCTCTGGGATAACTCTGACCCTCGGGCAAAATTGCTGTTGCTGTGCCTCCGGGATAACTCTGACCCTCGGGCAAAAATTGCTGTTGCTGTGCCTCCGAGATAACTCTGACCCTCAGGCAAAAATGCTGTGCCTCCGGGATAACTCTGACCCTCGGGCAAAAATGCTGTTTGTTTACTCGTTTTAGTTAAATGCTTGCCTTGTGATTTTGTCTTAGTTAATCTTGTGTTGCAGCTTGCCTTACTTTGTTTGGGTTTGTTATTGCTCTTGTTTTGGTTTGTTTATGCATTTGAGATTTGTTTAAAGTTTACTTAGATTAGTTTGGTTTAGATTTACTTTGTTACGCGTCCGAGTGTAGCGTTTAGTTTAAGTGCGTTTCTCATGTTTGTTTTATTGACGAGAGTGTATTATCGATGTTGATTAATAGTTGTCCCATCATTGTCATTTTGCTTGTCTTAGTAGGTGCATGTTTTATATGTATCGACTTTGAGTTCGTTTGATTAAGTATTTATTGGTGTTTTTTAATTCAATCCCTTGCGGGTGGCTACGTTAAGTTAGATTTATCCCTCCCGGGTGGCTGCGTTAGACCAACCCTGGTCTATGACCTTCTTCGGGAAAGTTTCTGACTAACCCTGGTCTTATTGATGAGTGGTTGTTTGGGTTTAGTGACTTTTTGCCTTTAAATTACTAGCCTTGATGTGTAGACTCTTAATGAGTGCAGAATGGTGTTTGCATTAGTTCTTGGGCTTGCATTTGCTTAGTGAATTCTTCCGGGAATGTGCTAAAATAATAATCCCCTGGGATGTAAGCTGAGTGCTTATGGACTTGCTAGGATAACAGGTTGCTTCGAGTGCTTTAGGGCTTGCTTTATGGGGGCTTAAATTTACTCCTAACTCCCTCGATTGGCATCTAGGACGGTGCGTGCTCGTCCGGTTAGGTTTTCGGCAGTGATTGAATGGAGATTGGTTCAGGCTAGAGCACTATTTGTCGGAGAATGCGCTGGCGAACTACCTGCGCTTTGCAGATGTGAGTTTCTTTCTTACGGTTTGTTTTATTTAGTAGCCCCCAAGGTTTAGGATTATTGAAGTATCGGTTTTGGTTTTATCGTTTGTTTTGTCCTATGGTTTAGTATTTGCTTTCATTTGGAACGGTCCACTTTTCTTTTAGCTGGTCGATTCGGCTGATGCTGTTCAGCCCCCAGTCTTCCCCTGACATTACTTAGGGTGGATGCGGCTGGAATACCCTTCACGGAGCCCCTCGCCCCGTGTTCTGCTGAGGAGATGGATGCCGGGATTGAGTGGCGTGACCGGGTGAGCTTTTTTTTTGTGTTCTTCGTTTGGGTTCTAAGAATTAGGGTCGGTTTGCCTAACTTTTATGGTTGTACCTTCAGGTTTCCTCGACTTGCCATCAACGGTTGTGGCAGGCTGCCAACTGCTTCCGGGCCTATGCCTCAAGGATTTCCCGTGACACTTCGGGGCCTCGATCAGTGAGTTTACGTGACTAAGGTGGCTTTCTAGGCTGTTGGTGTACTTCTCTAACGCTTAAGTGTACTTGCAGGATGTTCCGGATATGATGGGGCAGTTGGAGACTCGAGTGACCGAACTCGAGGCGAGAGAGGTTGAAACACAACGACTCCTGCAATCTCGAGCTGACGAGATCGCCTTCCTAAAGGAGCAGCTGGCTCGGTCCCGGGGCGAGACCTCAGCACAGGGTGAGGCTAGGCATCAGATCGAAAGGGAGGCTGAGGTTGAGGCTGAGGCTGCGGGTGCTACGGAGGAGGTTGGAGGGGTTCCCGAGACAGCTACTCTAAATATGTTGTCGGGGATGGACGATAGTGAGTCTCCTCTTATAGACCTGGAGGACCTAGGCTTAGACGACCAGCTTTGTGAGATCGTGATTGCCGTCGGCGCGGCTTCTAGGAGTCCTTCTTAGCCTTGATTTGTATAAGGATTGGTATATTTTGTATATATGTTTTAGATTTTTAGTATTTGATCTTGTTCGATTAGTCTTGCGTTTTCGTTTGGCGAATTGTTTTCCTAGGTTGACAAGTAATCACTTTTGCATTCATTTGTTTTGCGATGTGACTCGGTTTAGGGTGCGTTAGCGTTGCATGAGAGTACGAAAATGGTTTCTTTCGGGGGTTTTGAAATGCGCTAGCTTGAGCCGGGAATTGGATCGGATACTACGTCGATTAAAACGTTTTGATTCGAGATGGACGAGACGTGAAATGTTAACGTAGGATATTAGCGTACTAGGAGATGAGCTTTAGCACGAAATCGGAATTTAAAATCCGAGCACTTTTTGAAAAAAAGTTAGACCACTTTTTACATACTCGTAATATTGCCTTGTTAGGCTACAGACGTGACTCGACGACAATTGCTTAAAGGCTACGACACGCCTAGGTGGGTAGCTTATCCCCCTAAAAAATAAAAAAAACGTCTATGTCTTGTTCGTCCGACGGGTAGATCCACGTTCTCGCAGCTCTTGCGCGGGTATTACGGTTTTCGGGACGGGTTTTAGCGACTTCGGGAGGTCGTTCCCGATGTCCGGGGTTGAGGATTATAGCTATGGTGATAATGGAGGTTTGAATTTTTATCCTTGGTTGCTCGGGGTGTCGCCTGCATGACTATAGGCGCTTGGGATGAGGCAACTGGACTCCGAGCCGCCTGGGTTTAGGCGGCCGGAAATTCGGGCGCGTGGGCCGTTGCGGTCGGGGCCCTGGGTTATGGAAATTTCCGTTGTTTCCTAATTCTTGTGGGATTAGGGCTATATATACGGGGTGTGGGTGTTCGTTTTAGACATACTCGGGTATCCATAGGGTCTAGCATGTCTATATTTAGCGTTATGTCGGGTTTTTGGGAAAATCCTTGCCGAGTGGGTTAGTTCTTTTAAGAAATGAGACCCCGAGGTTAGTTCAAATGATAGTTTATTAGTGGTTGTCGCGCTTAGTCGAGTCAAGGTACAAGATAACTTCTTGCGTGCGTGTTCTAGGTTTTGGGATCCGAAATACCACGCTTTTGTCTTTCCCGGGGGTAAAATTTGCCCTTTGCCCGAAGAGATAGATGCTATAGGCGGGTGGAGCTCGGTTCGACCTTGTGTGCCTTATAAGGATGATGCTTATGTGGAGTGGTTTTACCATTTTTTGGACCTTTCTTCGCTAGAGGAGGCTAAGGTTTATTTTTGGTACGGACGGTCTTAACTTAGAGTTACTTTCTAGGACGTTCTCTCAGGTTGGCTTTCGTCACCTTTCGACCTTGGCGTGTAGGCGTGCTTTTAACATTGCTATTGCTTGTTATTATCTTTTTGAGGATGCGAGGTCACGTGAAGGCTGGGGTAATCCTCGGGTTTTGGATGTGGGGATGGCAATGGAACATGGACGGTCACCCTCTTTGCTTATTTTGGGTGAGCTCGTTCTGGGTCTTGATGCTACTGTCCGGCTACAAGGGACACCTTCTCGGGGTTCTAGGATCATCTTACAGGTGTGTTTTTTTGTATTGTTTCCCCCCCTTTTTTGGTTTTATTTTATGGTTGTGATGTTTTGTAGTGTTTGCACAGGTTTGGTTGCAGGAACGACTTGGTTTGGTGGTCCCTCCCCCGTGTTTCAAAGATTATAATTACAGGGGTTTCATGGGCCGGAAAATGGTTCAGTTGTGGGGTAAAATTCTCGAGGAAAAGGATTGGCTTTCCTATTTGGCTGAAAGGGATGTGGTCATCAGGTTGTCTATTCCGTGGTGGAACACTAGCGGGCGTATCGGGTTTCCCATTTTGTCTTCGTCATGGGCTTTGCTAATACTATCCATGAGGGATCAAGTTCGTGTTTACCCGGACATATTGTCACGTCAAATGGGTGTCCAGCTTTCTATTCCAAAGGATGCTGAAATTGTCTCTACTTCTGACCCATGGACGGGGGATTCGCTTAGAGGATTCAGGATTTCTTGGGAGCAGAAATTCTTGCGTCCCGTTGTTATTGAGGGTGTTCGACCGACTGACAATGCTCCTATCTGACGAAGGGTTTGTGAACACTCGTCGGGGCAGATCGACTCAAAAGCTAGGAAGACAGTACCACTAAGAGGCGAAGAGGTGACTTGAGAGACCGTTACCAAGTGCCTACCCAGAGACAGCGGGACCGATCCTAGTTTAGTCAGTTCATCTGAGCGGGCCAAGACCGACAAGACCCATATTAAGGCTTTGAAAGAGCAAAGAAAGTGGGATTTGCTGGACTCACGTTTGGATAGAGCGTTAGAAGCTTGCTTTCAGAAAATCGCGGAGGAAGAACGCAAGCGATCACACCCGAACGGTAAGGGTGAGGAAGAGTTGGACCGGTAGAGGCCAGCTATTTATATTATGTATTACAAGTTGATAATATGTGGCGTATTAGTACTAGTTTTTGTGGGGTTTTGACACATAGTTAACTTCCGGGATGTCCGGACTTCATATTTTTGATGTGGATGCCTCGACAAAGGCTCGATTTAACCGAATTTTGTTATTAATGAGAAGCACATTTTTTATTTTTTATATTTTTTTGTGGTGGCTCGCAACTCGATTCTTCATTTTGCCCGGAGCGCCCTTTCGGGTTTTCACTCCGTCCTCGGCTCACCCTTTTTTTGTTTTTTTTTGTTTTCTTTTGCTTTTTTTTTTTAGTTTTTTTTTCGACGGCTCGAAACTCGATTCTTCATTTTGCCCGGGGCGCCCTTTCGGGTTTTCATCCCGTCCTCGGCTCGTCGTTTGTCCTTCGTCATTTTAAATCACTCGTTGGTCGGGTCGCAGAAGGAGTCCTGGTTTATACATGAATCGATTAATCGATTTTTTTTTCGGTTGTTTGGTTGTACCCGGGGAACGGGTTGCCTGCGTATCCGCTTTTAGACGGAATCAAACCATGTTCGTAGTTCTTTAGAAAAGTGTGAGTGATTTTACTTTAGACTCGTTTATGCCATTTATCGATGCGAACTTGATTTTTTTTGTTTGTGTTGTTGTTGTTGTTATCGTTTTTTGCTTCCCCCTAAGCCGGAGGTCGGGACGTGGTTTCCAGGGTGTTTATGGGTAGTATCGTTTGAGTTGATCCATATTGGTCGGGGTTGAGAACTCTTGACCATCTAGGTCGGTAAGGATCACGGCGCCCCCCGAGAGTATTTTTTTAACAAGGTAGGGGCCCGCCCAGCTTGGTTTGAATTTTTCTCTAGGGTCGACGGGAAGGGGTGCTCTAATAGATTTGATCACTAAATTTCCCTTGTGTATGGTTCGGGATTTCATTCGCTTGTTAAAGGCTCGTTGGATGCGTTGTTGGTAGGCTTGTACGTTGGATAGGGCGTGTATCCTACGTTCATCCAGGAGTACTAGCTCGTCGTACCGTTTTTGGTTCCATTCTTCCTCAGGGATACCACTTTTGGCTAATATTCTTAGTGATGGTATTTCTAGCTCTACTGGTTGGACGGCTTCGAAACCGTAGGTTAGGTAATATGATGTGGCTCCGGTGGGTGTTCTATAGGATGTTCGGTATCCCCATAAGGCGAAGGGGATTTTGTTTGGCCAATGCCGGTAGTTGTCTATCATTTTCTTAAGGACTGTACTGATGGTTTTGTTGGCTGCTTCTACGGCCCCGTTGGTTTGTGATCTATAGGGTGAGGATTTGTGTCTTTGGATTTTGTATTTGTCTAGGAGTTTTTGGGTGTCGGCCCTGAAGTGAGCCCCCTGGTCGTTAATGATTTCATGAGGTATACCGTAACGGCAGATGATGTTGTTTTGCAAGAATTTGACTACTTGTTTTGAGGTAAGTACGGTGTAAGAGGCGGCTTCTACCCATTTTGTGAAGTATTCTACGGCTACTAAAATAAGGCAATGTCCGCCGGTCCCGGATGGGTGTGCTTTCCCTATGATGTCTATTCCTCAAGTAGAGAAGGGCCAAGGTGTGGCTATAGTGTGTAGAGGATAAGGAGGTAGGTGTTGGATGTTGACGAATATTTGGTAGTTATGGCAGTGCCGAACGTGACGTTAACAGTCTGCCTCTAATGTAATCCAGTAATAACCCAGTCTCATTATTTTTCGGGCTAGTAGGTGTGCACTCATGTGGGGTCCGCACTCTCCGTCGTGTACCTCTTCCATGACTCTCTCGGATTGGTCTTTGTTTATGCATCTAAGGAGGACTCCTTGTGGGGTTCGTTTGTATAGTAGGCCTTAATTCAGGACGTAATGGGTGGCTTGTATTCGTAGGGCCCTTTTGTTTACGCTATTAGTGTCGGGTGGATAGAACCCGTGGGTTTTAAAGTCTAGGATCACATTGTACCAAGGTTCTTCGGTGGTGTCGTCGGTTTCGAGGTTGTGGATGTAGGCTGGTTGTTCGCTTCTTTCTACACAGATAGGCATGGAGAAGAGGTGATCGGGCGTGTTTATTAGTGAGGCTAGTTTGGATAATGCATTAGCGAATTGGTTCTCTTCGCGGGGTATGTGTATGAAGTCAATTTCGGTGAATTCCTTAGACATTGCTTCTACTTTAGTTTGGTAAGGGGTTAGGCTTTCGCTATAAACCTTCCAATTACCCGTGGCTTGGTTGACTACTAAGGATGAATCTCCGTGGACTCTAAGGTTTTTGACTCCTAGAGATATGGCTGCCTTTAGACCGGTTAGACAGGCTTCGTATTCGGCTGCGTTGTTGGTAACGGGGAAGTCTAGCTTGACTGATATGGGTATATGGTCACCCATTGGGGATATTAATAGGATTCCTACGCCGCGCCCTCTCATGTTTGAGGCGCCATCGAAGTATAAATCCCATGATTCACTTTCAGCGAACAGAATGTCCTCATCGGGAAATGACCAGGTGTCGGTTGTTGATTTTTCCTCTATTGGGTTTTCGGCTAAGAAGTCGGCCACAACTTTTTCTTTAATGACCTTGAGGGGTACGTATGTTAAGTCAAATTCTGCCAACATAAGCGTCCATTGGGCTAGTCGTCCGTTGAGGACAGGTTTCTCGAAGATGTATTCGATGGGGTCCATTTTTGAGTATACGTGTACGGTATGGCTAAGCATGTAGTGCCGAAGCTTTTTGGTTGACCATACTAGGGCGAGGCAGGTCCTCTCCAGGGGTGTGTATTTTGTTTCGTACTCGAGGATTTTTTTGCTAATGTTGTAAATAGCTCTCTTCCTTGTTAACGGTTTGTGCTAACATGGCGCCCATTGAGGTTTCGGTTACGGTGAGGTATAGGGAAAGTGGTAACCCTTTCTTAGGAGGCATTAACACCGGGGGTTGTTCTAGTATCTCCTTTACTTTGTCAAAGGCTCTTTGACATTTATCATCCCAGACGGTGGGTTCGGTTATTTTGAGTTTTTTTGAAAATGGGCTCACAGACCATGGTTAGTTTGGCAATGAAGCGGCTGATGTATTGAACCTTTCCAAGAAACCCTCTAATCTCCTTTTCATTCGAGGGTGCGGGAATGTCTAACAAGGCTTTTATTTTGGAGGGGTCCATCTCTATTCCTCGATAACTCACTACGTGTCCCAAGAGTTTTCCTGATGTGACCCCAAATGCACATTTTTGTGGGTTAAGCCTCATATTATATTGGCGTAGGCGCTTGAAGAATTTTTCGAGGGCCGGGACATGCTCTTCTCGGTCCCGGGATTTGACAATCATGTCATCAACGTACACCTCGACTTCTTTGTGCATCATAACGTGTAAAAGTGTGGTTGCGGTTCTTTGGTAGGTTGCCCCAACATTTTTAAGTCCGAAGGGCATCACCGAGTAACAATAAGTTCCCCAAGGTGTGGTGAAGGCCGTTTTAGACATGTCCTCTCTTGCCATTTTTATTTGAATATACCCAGCATACCCGTCCATGAAGGAAAGTAGGGCGTGATCGGCGATATTATCTACTAGGATATCTATATGAGGTAAGGGGAAGTCATCCTTTGGGCTGGCTTTATTAAGGTCTCTGAAATCTACACAGAGCCGAATTCTCCCGTCCTTTTTAGGGACGGGAACTATGTTGGCTACGCACTCGAAGTACTCGGAAACGTGTATGAACCCTGCCTTAAATTGTTTATCTACCTCCTCCTTGACCTTAAGGGCCCACTCGGGTCGCATGCGGCGTAGCTTTTGTTTTACTGGTTTAAACCCGGGTTTGATTGGGATTCGATGTTCGGCTATATCTCTATCGATGCCTGGCATATGTTTGTAAGACCAGGCAAAAACGTCTTTGTATTGTGTGAGTAGGTTCGAGAGCTCCTCCCTCTCGGTAGGATCTAAAGAGGTTCCTATTTTCAAGATTTGGGTTTCCAAGGAGGTTCCAACGTTTAGGGATTCGGTTTCTTCGATCACCGGGGCGTCTAACTCCTGCCTGGCTAACTCTCATAGGGTTTCTGGTGTGAGGTAAGTTTCATAGGAGTCATTTTGGTCATTTCTGTCTTGTTCGCTATCGATAATGGCATTTCATGTTAAGTGCGACGAGTCATAAGCGAAAGTATTTTTATTATTAGTTAAATCGAGCATGTCGAAGGCTTTGGATAAGGAGACTTTCTGTTCATTTGAGAGTGACAACATTATTGGGACTTCCGGGACAGGCCCCGGTTCGTTCTGGACAGACAGTGATGTAGATGGGAGACAAACAATACTAGATTCTTTACTCGTTTCAGACTCAGACTCGGATTCAGACTCAGACTCTGTTTCGGATTCAGACTCGGACACCTCGAACATCCTTCCTTCTCTTGTGGTTATCTTGAACCACCTACCATTCTCGTTGGTCCACGTGACGGATTTCCTCCACCCTCTACTCTCTTGGTTTTTGTCAGTGCTGACGATAAGGGAGATGGGGTCAAACTGCTTGTCACTCATGACCACACTGACTAGCTCACTGGGATCCATGGGAATGAAACGCTCTTCCCTGAACAATAGACTATTGGCTAAGCCATCCATACAAGACGGTCGTTTGGGTTTGAGGGTGTTTGGTTTTGTTTATGGGATGAAGTAGCAGTCCTGGAATACCTCTATTCAAGGGTGCCGAATGCCCTTGATGTAGGTTAGTTAGGAGAATCCCATATAAGGTTCATTATCCCCTTCTTTTACGAAATGTCCATTCAGGGTGAGGTCATACGGCGGGATTTGGATGCCCTCAGTTTTACGTGTGCGCATGATAGCCATGCGTTCACGGATTTCGCCCTCGGTTGCGGGGTACCCAAAGCCTATCGTGTGGGTTTGTCCGATGGGATCACGGAGCTTACTTGCGGTGCCAGGCTTTTTTCCTAATGACAATCCCGGAAAATGCCCCTGCTGTCTCATCAAAAAGTGGATGGCTAGGTTTGAGTATTGATCAAAGTCGAACGGAGCTAGGTCTTGTTCTAAGAGGCTTACTACGTGAAATCCCCTTAACTCGGTATCGGTATCTTTCGTGACTTGCGAGGTGGTGGAATTTTCTACAAAGGCTCTCATGGGGGAGGCATGGATGGTGACTATTTCACCGTTGATGGGAATTTTCACTTTTTGGTGTAGGGTGGATGGTACGGCCTTAAGGGCATGAATCCAAGGGCGCCCTAGGATCATATTGTAAGATCCGGTTTTAACGTCTAAGACCTGAAAATCCATTTTACTTTCTATAGGCCCTACAATGGTGTTGAGGGTGGCGACCCCCGCGACCGGATGCTTTGTGCCATCATAGTCGCGCACTCCAGATTCGGTGGGTATGAAGTCAGTGTCTGACATTCCTAGGGCACAGGCGGTTTTGAGAGGGATTACGTTTACGGCGGAACCGTCATCCACAAGGGTCATGGGCACCTTCTTGCCTAAACAGGTTACCGTGACGTAAAGGGCTAGATTGTGTTTTGGTGCAAAGGGTGGGAGGTCTTCGTCGGAGAAGGTTATAGGATCTTTTAGTCCATTGGCTTCTTGAAGAACGTGTCCTATCATGTCTTCAGGTGTGACGGCTGAGGATATGTTCATTCTTCCTAAGGCTTGTACTAGGGCCATGCGGTGATTATAAGAGCTGACTATGAGTTGCCATATGGAAAGGTCGGTTTTGGCTTTTTGTAGTTGTTTTACTATCTGTACGTCGGGGGTGGTAATCGGGACTTCGTCGGTGGTTGGGATGTTTTCAGGAGTGTGGTTGTTGTTTGGTATGTCGATCGTGACATGTTGGTAGGGACGTCCGGATCTAGTGACGTGGCTTATGTCCTTGGTTTGGGCGGTTGTTGGGGGGATAGAGATTATTGGTTCGTGAATATAAACATCATCATCATCATCCGCCCATACCCTATGTACGGTGTGATCGCGCTGGTATTGTTCATAATCGATTGTGCCGAATTGAATGCGTGACGGCTTTTTGGGAGGGGGAAAGGTTCCTTCCTCGATTAGATTTTGGATGACATGTCTTAGTTTGGTGCAGGATCGGGTTTCATGTCCCGGTCCCTGGTGAAAGAAGCAGAAGGCTTTAGGATCCCATGATTTGCTTCTTTGTCCTAGAGGGATTTCGGGTATAGGTTCTAGAGGGGATAGTAGACCATGTTGAATGGCGGTTGCCAAGGCTTCATCGTAGGGGATGTCTAAGTTGGCAAACTTTCTAGGGGTTTTCTTCTTTTGGGGAGGATCGCCCTTGTTTACCCGAATTAACGGGTTGTTTTGGGTTTTGATCGCGAGGGAGTCCATCCGCTCGTGAAGGTTATGAATAGAGGTTTCTATAGAAGTTATGGAGGCAGCGAGGTTGTAAAACATATGAGTTAGATATTTGATATTGAAATTTGGGACTACAGTCATGGCGGAGGATGATCTCTGCAAGATAACGTCAGGAGTCAGGGGAATTTCGTCGGACGCCTTAGGGACTCGAAGGATGCTCATGTTTGAGCGACACGGAACTGAGACCCTTGACCCATATGCGTGTGGTCATTAGTTTAGGGATTCAGGTGCTTTAGACTCTGGGTGTATTTGGCGAAACGCCTATTGAGTTTTCTGTCTCTGCAACGAGACGATTTGACACAAATCCCGGTGGTGAGGTTTAAAGAGGACTTCTCAAAATGAGACGACCCAAAACGTAAAATCTCGAGTAGAGGTGACCCTGGTAGCTAACATAGACAGTTAAACACACGGTTGTACGACGTAAGAGTTTGATCACGATCCCGGCTCAGGATCAAAAAAATTTGGATGTATGTTTCTTTCGAAAACGACCAGTTTTGCAAATTTTGAAAAGGATGGCTTGTAAAAATAGTGATGGCGTGACGATATCGTCTGTGGCGTGTAGGTGCGTTGCCATGTGTGTGTATCGGAAATGTAAATATATATATTTTTTAAAAGGGGCGTGGTTCCATTTTTAGGAAAACCGGGTTTTTTTGTTTTTTGAAAATAATTACGTGATGCTTCTATCGAAACTACTATTAATTAGCTAGTTCGATACTCGCGGGGTGCGTGATGCTCGTGATGGAGCGTGGGGTCTGATGACAGTTTCCTTAAAGGTGCGACTAAGTCTTTAGTGAGGGATTTAGGTGGTGAATAGTGTTTCTTATAAACTTTTCGTTTTTTTTTTAAAAAAGAACTTTTTAAAATTAGTGACCCACGTTCGTCGGTTGTACTAATTAGCATTAGACGGTGGGGGTGTGCATTGTAAAAGAAAAGTATTTTGAAGTGTAACTGCTCTTTGAGTTCCTTGACTTCATTAATTGAAGATTTGGTTGTGCCAACGGTACGTGTGTAAAAAGATTTTTTTTTGAAATAAAATGTGACCGCGTGGTGGCCTTAACCCCATTAATTGGGAGTTTCGGTTGCCTTAACGATAATCATTGTTGTTAATAGGTTTTAATTTGGCCAAGGTGATGGTACTAAAGACCCCTTTTTTTTGAAATCAGTGAGTGTAAATTTTGCCACGACAACGGCACCTAAAAAATGTTTTCCTTTTTTAGAAATCACGATTTGATCAGAGTATTGATGTTTAAACGGTCGTTTTAAAAAGATGAGGTATTTTCGAAAACGGAATTGGGTGCGGTTGAATATGTTGGCGTGATTGAATCTAGATTTTTAGTGTTATATTTAGGTTGTATTGTTCAAACACGCTACACATAACTAGGAATGCGTACACTCATGCAGGATGCAGACACGGGTAGGTTAGGGTAAGCTACCACCCACGAATAGTCTTTACTTAGGTATTGACAATGATCTGGGGAGATGAGTGTCGTACCGTCTGTCTGGACTATCCGCTTATTAATCCCGCGGGTTACGCATTAGGCAGCCGGAGCGTCAATCGAGGATCTCTCTGCGTGTCTCTAGAGATCTTATCGCGAAGAGGTCGATTGGTCCTGATATCGGTTAGGGTGAGCTTTTTAGGGCCAAAACCTGTAGTGACCACAACTAGGAACCAAGAAATGAGATTCACCGACCTCGTTCATGTTACACCACCGCTGGAAACTTGTTTTCAGGTTCCCGAGACCATTCGTGAAGAGTTGGAGCGATTCCGACTCAATACATACACTTTTCGGAGCCAACGAAGTGAAGGAACGATCACTCGATGCCTTGGATTCGACCCCGAGACCTTGGGACCCAATCCCGAGCCTCCGAGACCCGATCTCGAGTCCCGAGAATCGATGAGAAGTCCATGTGAAGCAAGGAGGGACCAAAAGGATTATATTGGAGGCCTACAAGACTCATCCCCGACGGGTATGACCTCAACCCGTCCGGGATGAAGTGCACAAAAGAGGAGCTGCTGTTTTGGGTCCATCCCGACCGGGAAGGGGTCCATCCCGACCGGGACCATCTCATCCCGACCGGGACCAACTCATCCCGGACGGGATGTCCCAGTTACAGCCCGTGAAGCATTGTTTCATCTCCCTTTGCTTTGTAACCCTATAAATACCCTTCCTCTTGTATTCCTATGTTATGTTATTCACTTCCCACTAAACCCTAGACTATTTTAGGTTAGATTAGTTTAGATTAGTGTAGATTAGTCGGTAATTAGTAGTTAATCTTAGTTTAATCTTGTATTAAGAGATCTCTTGAAGAATCCATTCAATCTTGACAACATTGGTGGATGAATTTGGGTTTTCTTTATATACAAGTGTTCATCTTTTCATCCTTCACTAGTATGGTATAATCCTTTCTTCCTTTTACTCTTTATCTTGTTTGTTTAATTCAAGTTTCAATCTTTAGTTATTGTTTATTGTTTTATTCATCATACTTGGTAGTTTCATTATGTACGTTTTGATGTTTGTGTTGTTTCCTCTTGTTTATGTTAGAATTAGTTTGATAATGTTAGAGTAGTACTCTTGCTAGGGTTAGTAGGGTGATTAGGGTGTTAATTGGATGATTAAGGGATTGTTGGAGATGTTGGTGGAAGATTTGGGTTTCCTCTTGGTTTGATGCATATCACATGTTTGTTGAAATGCTTGAATGACTAGTATGTGCATATGCTTGTTTTTTCTTGGTTTTCTCTTGTGGGTAATAGTTTGCTTCTGGGTTCGGTTCCCTCACTAAGTAGCGAGAGCCCGGTGAGGACTACCCCTAGGTCGGTCTAAGTTGCGAGAGCCCGGATGCGATCTAGGCCACAATAACACGCTAGTAACCCCGTTTGTCATGTGTGTCGCCAAAATGGGTTTTAGGTGGAACCTCTAGGTGAGTCTAAGTCGCGAGAGCCCGGACTATACCTAGATTACCCGACTACATCCTTCACTCTAGCTCTTCCTCGACCATTCCGTTACCCCTTTGAACTCGACCTAATCCTAGTCCGTTTTCCTTGTTTGCTTTCTCCGTCTCCTTGGCCATAGTCTTAGCCTTCTCCCTCTTCCTATTACTCTAGTTTAGCTTAGCTCGTTGACCTAGTCTCGTTTTTAGGTGACCTTAGTCTAGACGCCTCTTACCGTCCCCGTGGATTCGACCCGACTTACCCTAGCCACCCACTAGGATTAGTTGGTTATTTATTTGATCGGCGGGATCCACGACAAATCCCACCATCAATTTTGCGCCGTTGCCGGGGACGGTGCTAGTTTAGACTTTGTTTTCCTAGTTACTTGACTTTGTCTTTGTGTTTGTGTTTTTCTTTTTTCCTTTTTGTTACCTTGCTTCTTGTGTGTGTGTGGTTTATTTCTCTCTTGTCTAGTGCCCAAAAAGCACTAGACTTCTCACGTTTGTTCCTAGTCTACAGTCTGTGCTTAGAGGTGGTGACTATCTTCTTCTTGCAACTTAGAGCCGCTTAAACGGACGGTTGCTAGGGTGAGAGGTTTCCAACCGGGCATAGACTACGATTTTCGAGCAAGCATGGGGTTTGATCTAAACTCCACATACTCGGGAGCCGATATGAGCTACCCCTCTCCTTCCATGAACCAAAGCTATGACATGATGACTCCTAATCACTATCAATCTTCTTGGGGGGATCAAGACTCTAGTGGGTATGAACTTCAAGGTTATGAAAACGGCTACCAACAAGTGAACGATTACCAATCCTACGATCATGGTGACTATTACTCGAGTTATCAATGTGAACCCACCATGTTCAATCAAGATTCACCTTATGGAAGCCATTACCCCCAAAACCCACCATATTACCCTCCACCCCAACCACAGTATGAACCCCATGACCCACAATACTACCAATCACCCCAACCTTGCTACCAACAATATGATGCCCCACCCTTTGGGCATCATCAAGATTTTCAAGGAGCTTTACAAGACCCCAATGATCACCAATTGCCCGACATGGAGGTGTTTCAATCGCTTCTTCAATTGCAAAAGAGCAACCAAGAAATGGCCATTCAAATGAAAAAGAAGCAAGATGAACTCATGGCCCAATTTCGAAGGGAAAGCGAGGCGAGGGATGCTCGATTAAATGCATTATCGGTTCAAACCGTAATGTTTTTATCCCGAACATCGCAATTAGATGAAGGGTGCCCACTTGAGAAAGATGAGCAACCTAATCACGAAGCCGCCAACGTAGTTCCCTTTGATAGAGAGATTTGCTTTGAAGAACCTCAATCGTCTACCCAAAAAGAGATGAATGAGGAGATGACCCTTGGTGAAGGCAACATTGGTGAGGAATTGGAGGAGGATGGTGAGTTGGATGATTTGGTGGAGTTTGTGAAGTTTTTGGGTGAAAGTGACAAGCCCAAGTTGCCCATGTCCGATAATGTGGATAAGCATCAAGAGCCCCTTGTATGTAAACCGAGCAATGGCTTGGAAGAGATTGAAACCGCCGGTAGAAGTTTCAATTCTCCTCTCCAAGATGACGTGGGGACAAGCGATGAAGATGGGGAACCTCAACTTGAGGAAAGTGTGGGGGTGTGCATTGAGGAGATGAGGCCAAAACCGCTTTTTGTGCCTTGTTTCTTGGAGATGAAGCTTGCTTGTGATTGGAGGCGATGCTTAGGGAGGAAGAGGTCGGTTAGGCTCGTAGGATGGATAGACCCCGGAGATGACATGAATGATGACGATGGGTCTTGGGATTCCTACTTCTTGCCTCCAGCTTGGAGGCCGTGGAGGTTAGCTAGGCTCGAGCGCTTCTTGGGCCTTCATTATGATGTCGGTAGCGCGTTCGACTTGCTCCTCCATGCCCTTGAGGGCTACGGTTGAAGAAGAGTCCACCATCCTAGGTTTGACGGAGTTCCTAAAGAACCGTCATGTTGTATATTCCCCCTTCCTCTTCTTTAGAGTACTTGTGCTTGTATTTGTGTGTTTTATCTCTTGATTTTGTTAGTTTTGTGATATTCTTGTAATTGTTTTGGTATTTTGATGAGCGATGTGAGGGAGTGAATTTGATGTGTACTTTGAGTTTATTGTGATAGGTGAAGTGAAGATGACTCCTAGAAAGGAGTGGTTAGTGATAGAGCTTGGATCGTGAGTAAGGAAGTCGGATTTTGGGGTCATGGGAGTCATGAAGACCCTTCCCGACCGGGAAGGGTGTGTCGTCCCGACCGGGATGGGGCCGTCCCGATCGGGATGAGGGTGCCAAAAATCGAGTCCACTGGAGTGCCATCCCGACCGGGAAGGGAGCTTCCCGATCGGGACGGGTGTGACATCCCGACCGGGATCATCCATCCCGACCGGGATGGTCCCCTACTCCTTTTTGGTGCCTCTTCTTCGACATTCAAGCCCACCCAACCATTATATACCCCCACCCAACCTCCCTACCTTCCTTGCTCATATCATACCACCCACATACTTCATTTTCATATCCTCACTTCATCTTCTATCTACTTTAGACCGGTATACACACCAATTTCCACCCCCTCACACCATTATAAACCCACTACCTTAGCCATGCGGCTTTCTCAAGCTTGAAGAAAGATGACAATGACGACAATAAGCAAGTGCCTATATTGATCTATGAGACGATGGAGAGAGTGAGTTGCTAACCTATGGTACGGCAACTATCCTTTCTTTTCCTTTTTTGTTGTTGCTTGTTTTCCTTTGTTTATTCCCTTCCCCTTGAGTCGTGGTATCTTAGTGGCCTTCGAGGCCTTGGTAGTGGTTGCTCCCGACTCTCGATGATGTGACTACATCGAGAGTCATTTTCAAAATCCAAGTGTTACAAGTTTTTCACTCTTTCTTTTTCAGGATTTAGTCGGATTTAGGCGGAATCCGGGGTAGGTGACTTGATTACACCTAGCCCTCCCCTCCCATTTCCTTTTATTTCCTTCCTTTTATTTTTTTCCCCATCCATATCTTTTTCTCGTCTCGGCCCACGGTGACTTGACTACACCCCGGCCGGACACATTCTACCCTTTCTTCACTTTTCTTTTTGATTTTTAGCTTTATTTTTGTAGTTTCTTTTCTTATCTTTTGTGCTCCCATGCACTACGGTCGAGCATGAGGACATTGCTCGGCTTAAGTGTGGGGGAGCGATATTCTATCATAGCTAGTTTTATTTTCTTAGTTTTTCGAAAAAATCTTTAAAAACCCTAAAAATTTGAAATTTTTTCACAAAAATCAAAAAGATTTTCCTTTTGTGTGTTTTCCTTTTATGTCGTTGTATCGTGTATTTGTTGTGTTGTGCGTGTTTTGCCTCCCTTTTTCCTTATAGGTTACTTGAATCACCAATAGCTTTGGAGAGCGTTCAAGACTTCCGGTAACATCTTTATCCCTTTTTCTTCCTTTTCTCTTGTGGAGTTTGGAGAAGGTTTGTGATGTGGTGTGCTCGGGTGGAGCTTTGTATTGCTTGTGGTTGATTTGGTGGCTTGTTTGGATGCTCGGGGTGGTGTTTGTGTTGTTTGTTTGTTTGTCTTGTTTTATTTTGTTTTGTGGCCTTTTACCTTTTTTTCCTTCGTTTTCATCGTGTCTTCGTTTTGTGTTGTGTTAGTGTGTCTTTTGTGTAAATGGTTTTCGAAAACCCGGTTTAGAGGCTAGTGTGCAAGTGTTTACTTTTCCTTCTTAGTAGTATAAATCGAGTCTTGGACTTTAGTCTAGTAGAATGACCCTAAATCAATGATTTCGTTGGTCTTTTACCTTGAGTCCACCTAGCTTACTAGGGATTTACTACGGGATTTGCATTTTGACCATTTTGACCACCCACGGTGTGAAAAGGCCTTGGTTGCCGAGTCCCGTCCCCTAGGTGACCGTGTCTAGGATCGTTTGATTAGTCCAAGTTCTCCACCTTTTTGTGGGTTTGAAGGGAAGGCGCCCTCCCAACTTACCTATTCACCTACCTCCTACACACATCCACACAATAAAATTGCAAATTGTTGAAGTCATCTTTCTTGTTGCAATAAGAAGTGCCAAAAAGCCAAATCAAGCCAAAAGGGCAAATAAAAGAAAAAGAAAGAAAAAGAAAGAAAGAAAAGATTGAAGAAAAAGAAAAGGCACAAAAGCCAAAAGGAAAATAAAAAAGAAGAAAAAGAAAATGACATGGCAACACAAAGCAAAAATGCAAAAGAAGAAGAAAATGCCAAAAGAAAATTTGGTTTCTACCCTTCTATCACTAATATTTTATTAATGTTCAAATCATTTACGAGTATTTTTCCTAAAATCAGGTGTGAGCGTCGGGAGCAACAATGCTCTGATACCAACTGTAATCCCCTATAAATTCTAAAGCAATACAGTGGCGGAAACACTGTAGATTTGGGATTAGTACACACTGACGTTCTATATATTACAAAAAGAACGGTCAGTCAATACAAAAGCCACTTTTTACAAAAGGGCTAAAAATAAAAATCCTTCAAATGAGTTAACAATCCATAAACAAACATAATTAAAGCAGAGTAGGATCCATGCCACTCGCTAGCGCACACCAAACCCGGAACACAGAATACCTGTCATGTTATAAACATAACAGCCACAATTCAGTGGGGAGCAACTCAGGCAGTTCTCCCAGCCATATTACATAATATATAGGCAATAGAAGCATAATATATGAAAATAAATTAAAACTCAAAACAGTATATGTATCAAAATAGATTCAAAACTAGAAAATAATTCAGCAGCCTGACGGTGTCAAAACGAATAATGGAATATAAAACCGATGATCAGTACAGCTTTTACTACTAGAGATATGTCAAAACAACACCGAAGTGTAACTTAGTGCCCACGAAGCGACCCCTAAGCCTCACTGGTTAAGGAACTCAGTGCCCACGAAGCGACTCCTAAGCCCTCTCACCAGACAACTCAAACTATAATAGGACTGCGTTCAGCGAGGTCCTAGCCTAAGTACATGCGCATGACTCCTGAGCATAAACGATACCCAGTTCGACAATCAATGTATCCCTGACGCAAATACACTGACCATATAGCTGATGATAACAACCAACATATCCTAGACTTATATACAGTACATTCTCATTTCCAACATTATTCCATATTCAAACCAATAAATATTTCATCCGAAGATATCTTAAATATTCCCAAAATAGTAACTTTCCAAAGATAGAAACTTTCTTCAAATAGTAACTTTCCAAAGTAGGTATTATTATAATTAGAAATCGTTTAACATATGAGTTATATAAAATATTTAATATTAGGTCTTGAGACATAAACATTATATTTATTAGATAAATGTATAATTAATGATTAAAAGTCAAGGAAAGTAAAAATCATAATTATTTCTCAAAAGGTTGGAGTTTAAGTAATTAAAAGTAATAAATTACAAATTTACAGATTTTTCAGATTTGCACTGTGTTACTATAAAATTCATAAATAAATCATTAAAAATCAAAACGATATAAAATCAGTGAGGTTGAAAACTTTAAATGCTTAACTACAACTTTTGTTTCTGGAGAAAATCGAAATTCCTAACTTAACAGGGCTGTTTATTCGTAGTTTGATAAACTGTCAGAATCCGACACCCGATAGTATTTCTTTAATAAAATACGTTTAAAATTTTATTTCAAAACAAATTCAATTAGAAACATTAACTAGACTCTTTAACGTTAATGTAAGTAAATTATCAAAATTAAATTCAAAGTTTATCATGGGTTTTAAATTAGGTTTTACAACAACTGACAGATTCGCGAACTAATCTGTCACAGTTTCATAAACGATTTGTTGTGACGAAACTACTTGGAAATAATTTATGAAATTTAATAGACGTATAATATACTTAAAATAAACCATAGTCTCTTTTCAAACGTTTTGAAAATAAGATTTGTAAACAGGAGTAAAAATCGTACAAAAGTAGTAACAGATTCGAAAACATGCTGTAACTTTACTAAAAACAATAAAACTTTCAATTTGATAATTCATATTAAAAATCACGAAAAATTAAGAAATTAATTTTCTTATTCATATGTTTTAGTCTCGGCTCTATAATAATTTTTAGAAGATTGAAACATATCATCTTAATAATATAGTAAACATATTTATAAAAATCAATTTAAAACGATACTACAAGCAACTACAACATATATATCATGCAATACCGAGTCATGCCATCATGTGTTACCTTCATCGAGATTCGAATCGACAATATACTCGTCTGCCTCGGGATCCTCAAAATAGCCTACAAAACGGTATACATATATGGTGTTACGACCATATAAAAGTTACTCTAAAATAAAACTAAGAATGACGCGGATTAAGAGTAATTAAATTACCCTGAGTTTAGAACGGAAGATGATGAATTAAGAGCAAGAACGAGCAAGAATAGAGGATGATTTTGTGAGGTAGATTAGAGTTGGTACACGGATAATAAAAAAAAAGAGGAAGAAGAACGTTCATATGCTTCCTTTATGAAGCACAAGCAAACAAATAAGATGGGAAGTTGAGAGTTTGCATACAAACTCACTTCTAAGCTAATCTCACTTCTAAGCTAATCTTACGAAGCAAAAATTGGAGTAGGAGTAGGTGTAGGAGAGTAGGAATAGGATAGGAATAGGAGGTTAGCTAAGTAGTGTAAATCATAAAATAATATAAGTGATAATGTAACAATAACAACCGCTAGAGATAGAGGCAGTTGACAAGAATTAGGATAAATAAAAACAGGTGCTTAAACTTATAAAATATATTTTAGTGACTCATCTAGTAAGACGAGGTAACAGACTCGATTTGGGTTGGAAAATAATTTACGATTTGATCGAAATCATTAGTAAAAATAAATAACTGGCTTACAAATAAATTGGGTTAAAATCGCATAAGAAAAGAATTAGACCCAAACTTCGAGATGGGCTAAAATATTATTTTGTCGTAACATTAAATATTTGGGTCAGGTTCGAAGTTGATAAAAATAATTAGCTTACTCGAGAAAACAAATGGGTCAATCTCGAATTTAAATAATTGTTTTAAAGGAAGTAAAGTTTCTCGACGAATAAATAGTTTCCAACGAAAAATGAATTACATTGATTTCTCGAAAACAAAATGATAATTATTCAATGAAAGTTTAATAAAATGATTTATCGAGGAAATAATAAAATGTCTTAATGAGTTTCGAGTTAAAAATAGGAATTCGAGCTAAAATAAAGATTTTAGGAATTCAAGATGAATTTAAAGTCATTCCGAGAAGAATTAAGATGGATTACGAGTTAAATCGCAAACGAAATAAAAATATGAATACAAATTTAATTTATAAAAATTAGGGGTGTTACAACCTTCCCCACTAAAAAAAAGTTTCGTCCCCGAAACTTACAGGAACACGAAAATATAGGAGGAAATAAAGTTATTTCACTTGAACAAAATGAGAATGCTTAACTCGCATCAAGATACGATTGAACAAGAAATTTTCCATCTTCAGACGTGATATGAAATCGAATGCAAAAATTTATTTCGAGAAGAGTTGGGCTAAGCTAGCCGAAGTTTAAAACTTTTTAAATTACTAAAATCGTAAGTTAAAGTTATTTGATAAAACGACGACGTTAAATAATATTTGCAAACGAACTCCGGGAAAACAGGGTACCCAAAACATTTTCAAAACAACAGTAAAACAATTTGATTAAGAAATTCAACAAATCGATTTAAGACAAAACATAATCAATATTTGAGAAATCAACTTAGCGTTGGGAAATCTCGAACCAATCATCAGATGCTTCCAATAACAGATCCAAAAGTCCACCAACAAAAATAAAATGAAAGCCTGAATTTATGAAATTATTTTGAAAAGTTAAATTCCCTCAGACAATCCAATTGTTGCAAAAACATAAGTATTTGTATGTTATGAAAATATTCATAAAATTCCGATGATTTAAAAAAATATTTGAAATGCTTATGAATTAATTTCGAACAGGTTTTTAAGATATTTTAAAAATAACTAAATATAACTTCAACCAAAAATGACAAAGCAAAACAAGGTTTTTAAAGCTTAAAATTGTAACTTAAAAAATGATAACTCAAAAGTTTAAATTAGTCAAATATTTTTCAAAACGGGAAGTTTGATTAAAAGTTTAAGGATTAAATCGAAACAACAAAATCTCAAATTCGATAAAGAGGTAGATCAGAAGGGATACCAATAGCGATTGGAGGAGTAGAATTCGAGAGAAACGGAGGAAGAACGAAAACGAGAGTCAATCAGAGCTCTCCAGGATTACAGAGGAGTTTAAGGTTCTCAAGATTCCCTAGTACGACTCCCACAAACTCAGGTTCCTAATTCCACAAAGTAATACTAAGGCCATTAATATCAGAAAAATGGGTTGTCCTACACAGTCTACAACCTCCAAAATTATCACTTGCTATAACTTCCAAGCTAAGACTATCAACAGCTACAACCTCCAATACAAGGCTTCACTTGCTCATACAATCACTTAATCAATAGGGTAAGAATCAACCAAATAACTCAGAATCAAATCATGCTACCGAAATTCTACAAACTGCCACAACACTATTAAACCAATTAACCAACAAGCTCTAAAACTGTTTGAAGTTCACCAGGTTGTACTCGAGCTATATCCAAATTTCTCGAGTAAGGAACACTAAACAAGATCCACCAACTTAACAAATCTCGGGCACTAAGTCTTCAAATTGATCCCACGATTATGCTCATAACATTACAAGGGAACAAAAGTTATTAGTATAATATATCGAACCTTAAGTACACTCAATCTTACAGGTGGCACACACGTTTTCCCAACACGTCATTCGAGTATGGTTCCTTAGAATTCAATCAAATTTATACTCATAACGGTGAAACAAATATGTGGTTAATGACTCAACGAAGCCACAATCTCGTTGGTCAGAAGGCTTGAAATAAACTCCATCAAAAGATTTGTATTAAAGTATTCCTCAAAATGACACAATAAGTCCAACCTGTGTTTATGCAATATATTTCTCTTTTTCAAGGTTAACAACAATCCATCCAAGTTTATTTCACTCAACTCCAAAGTTCATATGCTACAACCTTATCAGACTCAATGATCTCATCCATAAGAACCAAGGTTTAATCTATGCCAATCAAAAATTTTAAAGACATTAACGAGAACCTGAAATGGTACCACAACACTCAGGCTAACCCTTTAAACAATGATATATGATCCCAAAAGTCCACAACTAGTCCATTAAGTCAACATTAAGTGGGAATCCCAAAGTAATATTACCAGATACACTTAGTCTGGTTCTAAGTTATGTACTAGATATCCATCAAAATAAAATATAATCTTACTATCCAAAAGCTTATTCTCTCTAAGTACTTTATATAATCAAGTGAATTATAATCCAAGATCAACACGTAAGGTAAAATCTTAATCCCATCAATCAATTAATACTATTGAAATCAATCCTCAAAAAGTTCTTACTTGCTTAGAAAATAGGGTACAACTCAAAATCCTCAAACCAAAGGTAATGGGGTTCACTAAACCTCAAACATCTTTAACTTTTTGTGGGGTTCACTAAGACAGGAGTCTAACCAAAGAATCTCAAGAGGATGGAGGGCAAAATGGGAGAATAAAACAAGGATTCACCACGAGACTGAAAATGACCATTTATAAGACAAGGATTGGAAGAAGGAGAAGAAGAAGAGAAAAACTGATAGGGAGAGCAGTGGCAGCACACGGACATCAGGAATAATAACACGTGACAGCAGAGAGCCAAACAACATCAAGTCGTAGTAGTACAGCAACACAATAAGACAACATCAGAAAGAAGAAGAAGAATAAGAAGAGGAGAAGAGGATGAGGAAGAAAAAGAAAAATAAGAATGAAAGAAAGAAGAGGAAGAAGAGGAGACTTGGAGAAAAGAAGAAGGATCCTAGACTATTAAGGTCTTGAACGAAAGAAGAGTCTTCAGGCCTCCTGAGTTCACAAGGGAACTCGCTGGATCACTTCATCTTCGAGCATATTAGTCTTGGGTAGCTCCATCTGGATCCAAACTGAAATGAAGTTGCATCTGGGTCCAAAGTGAAATCAATCGTAGTCTACTGCACCATCATGGAACTGAAATCTACTCTTGATCATCTGGCCTGTAGCTTGAGCAAACTAAATCTGGGCTGAGAAGTCACCATTGCATCTTCCTTGTAGCACCAAGTCGTCCACTCGAGTCATCAGGTCTTAGAAGTGCTAAGTAGGTCTTGTCCCGATCTGGAGCAGCATCACGTAAACATCTTATCCACTCATCTTCTTCTTGGACAAATAAAACAAACATTCAATGCTATTCATTGAGTTACAAGACCATGGAAACCTAACAGTTAAATCCTTAATTTGGTTTCTACCCTTCTATCACTAATATTTTATTAATGTTCAAATCATTTACGAGTATTTTTCCTAAAATCAGGTGTGAGCGTCGGGAGCAACAATGCTCTGATACCAACTGTAATCCCCTATAAATTCTAACGCAATACAGTGGCGGAAACACTGTAGATTTGGGATTAGTACACACTGACGTTCTATATATTACAAAAAGAACGGTCAGTCAATACAAAGGCCACTTTTTACAAAAGGGCTAAAAATAAAAATCCTTCAAATGGGTTAACAATCCATAAACAAACATAATTAAAGCAGAGTAGGATCCATGCCACTCGCTAGCGCACACCAAACCCGGAACACAGAATACCTGTCATGTTATAAACATAACAGCCACAATTCAGTGGGGAGCAACTCAGGCAGTTCTCCCAGCCATATTACATAATATATAGGCAATAGAAGCATAATATATGAAAATAAATTAAAACTCAAAACAGTATATGTATCAAAATAGATTCAAAACTAGAAAATAATTCAGCAGCCTGACGGTGTCAAAACGAATAATGGAATATAAAACCGATGATCAGTACAGCTTTTACTACTAGAGATATGTCAAAACAACACCGAAGTGTAACTTAGTGCCCACGAAGCGACCCCTAAGCCTCACTGGTTAAGGAACTCAGTGCCCACGAAGCGACTCCTAAGCCCTCTCACCAGACAACTCAAACTATAATAGGACTGCGTTCAGCGAGGTCCTAGCCTAAGTACATGCGCATGACTCCTGAGCATAAACGATACCCAGTTCGACAATCAATGTATCCCTGACGCAAATACACTGACCATATAGCTGATGATATCAACCAACATATCCTAGACTTATATACTGTACATTCTCATTTCCAACATTATTCCATATTCAAACCAATAAATATTTCATCCGAAGATATCTTAAATATTCCCAAAATAGTAACTTTCCAAAGATAGAAACTTTCTTCAAATAGTAACTTTCCAAAGTAGGTATTATTATAATTAGAAATCGTTTAACATATGAGTTATATAAAATATTTAATATTAGGTCTTGAGACATAAACATTATATTTATTATATAAATGTATAATTAATGATTAAAAGTCAAGGAAAGTAAAAATCATAATTATTTCTCAAAAGGTTGGAGTTTAAGTAATTAAAAGTAATAAATTACAAATTTACAGATTTTTCAGATTTGCACTGTCTTACTATAAAATTCATAAATAAATCATTAAAAATCAAAACGATATAAAATCAGTGAGGTTGAAACTTTAAATGCTTAACTACAACTTTTGTTTCTGGAGAAAATCGAAATTCCTAACTTAACAGGGCTGTTTATTCGTAGTTTGATAAACTGTCAGAATCCGACACCCGATAGTATTTCTTTAATAAAATACGTTTAAAATTTTATTTCAAAACAAATTCAATTAGAAACATTAACTAGACTCTTTAACGTTAATGTAAGTAAATTATCAAAATTAAATTCAAAGTTTATCAGGGGTTTTAAATTAGGTTTTACAACAACTGACAGATTCGCGAACTAATCTGTCACAGTTTCATAAACGATTTGTTGTGACGAAACTACTTGGAAATAATTTATGAAATTTAATAGACGTATAATAGACTTAAAATAAACCATAGTCTCTTTTCAAACGTTTTGAAAATAAGATTTGTAAACAGGAGTAAAAATCGTACAAAAGTAGTAACAGATTCGAAAACATGCTGTAAATTTACTAAAAACAATAAAACTTTCAATTTGATAATTCATATTAAAAATCACGAAAAATTAAGAAATTAATTTTCTTATTCATATGTTTTAGTCTCGGCTCTATAATAATTTTTAGAAGATTGAAACATATCATCTTAATAATATAGTAAACATATTTATAAAAATCAATTTAAAACGATACTACAAGCAACTACAACATATATATCATTCAATACCGAGTCATGCCATCATGTGTTACCTTCATCGAGATTCGAATCGACAATATACTCGTCTGCCTCGGGATCCTCAAAATAGCCTACAAAACGGTATACATATATGGTGTTACGACCATATAAAAGTTACTCTAAAATAAAACTAAGAATGACGCGGATTAAGAGTAATTAAATTACCCTGAGTTTAGAACGGAAGATGATGAATTAAGAGCAAGAACGAGCAAGAATAGAGGATGATTTTGTGAGGTAGATTAGAGTTGGTACACGGATAATAAAAAAAAAGAGGAAGAAGAACGTTTATATGCTTCCTTTATGAAGCACAAGCAAACAAATAAGATGGGAAGTTGAGAGTTTGCATACAAACTTACTTCTAAGCTAATCTTACGAAGAAAAAATTGGAGTAGGAGTAGGAGAGTAGGAATAGGATAGGAATAGGAGGTTAGCTAAGTAGTGTAAATCATAAAATAATATAAGTGATAATGTAACAATAACAACCGCTAGAGATAGAGGCAGTTGACAAGAATTAGGATAAATAAAAACTGGTGCTTAAACTTATAAAATATATTTTAGTGACTCATCTAGTAAGACGAGGTAACAGACTCGATTTGGGTTGGAAAATAATTTACGATTTGATCGAAATCATTAGTAAAAATAAATAACTGGCTTACAAATAAATTGGGTTAAAATCGCATAAGAAAAGAATTAGACCCAAACTTCGAGATGGGCTAAAATATTATTTTGTCGTAACATTAAATATTTGGGTCAGGTTCGAAGTTGATAAAAATAATTAGCTTACTCGAGAAAACAAATGGGTCAATCTCGAATTTAAATAATTGTTTTAAAGGAAGTAAAGTTTCTCGACGAATAAATAGTTTCCAACGAAAAATGAATTACATTGATTTCTCGAAAACAAAATGATAATTATTCAATGAAAGTTTAATAAAATGATTTATCGAGGAAATAATAAAATGTCTTAATGAGTTTCGAGTTAAAAATAGGAATTCGAGCTAAAATAAAGATTTTAGGAATTCAAGATGAATTTAAAGTCATTCCGAGAAGAATTAAAATGGATTACGAGTTAAATCGCAAACGAAATAAAAATATGAATACAAATTTAATTTATAAAAATTAGGGGTGTTACACTAAATGATTTGTTCATCTTCATCTTTATCTTCAAGCTCCATTCATCCCACAAAAAAAGAACAACTTCATCTTAAAGATGAAGTTGTTCTTTTTTTTTTAGACAATGAAGATGAATAATTTTATAAATACCAAAAAAAAGATATGAAAAATAAAAAGAAGTTTGAAGAAGATGAAGATGATCGAAGATGAAGATGAGGATGAATAAGAACAACTTCATCTTCAAACTCCATTCATCCCACAAAAAAAGAACAACTTCATCTTAAAGATGAAGTTGTTCTTTTTTTTAGACAATGAAGATGAATAATTTTATAAATACCAAAAAAAAAGATATGAAAAATAAAAAGAAATTTGAAGAAGATGAAGATGATCGAAGATGAAGATGAGGATGAAGAAGAAGCTAAAAAAATGAAGATGATCAAAGTTTATGCATAAACATACCTTGGTATAATTATCCGTCATGTTGTGTTAAAAACGGAGTATGATCGGAGTTGTTGACGGAGTATGGTCGGAGTTATTAATGGAGCTTATTTGATGGAGTTTTGTTAGAGAGAGATGAATAGAATTAGGGAAATGAATTGAAAATGAGAGGAGGGAAGTAATGAAGAAGGGAGAGTTTGATTGAGGAGAGGATGCTCCCCTCTCTCCACGGCTACGAAGTGTGATTGAGGGGAGGGTTGCTTCCCTCTCTCCACTGCTGCTTGTCAGTGTTGTCTCCTTTTTTTTCTTTCTTTTTTTTATCCATCATCCATCTAAGCCATTCATTCAAGCCAAGATCAAGGGCCAAAAACACAACTTCCCAACTTCCCACTTTTCACCAAACTCCCTTGATCCCTTTTCTATATATATATATATATATATATATATATTAATAAAAGTAGTATTTTTTTAAAACCATTTTAAATTTTGTAAAACATTTCGGAAAGACCCATTGCTCTGCTATCAACTGTAACAGCCCTTAATTTTTGCGACCAAAATACAAGAATAAAATGGAAAATTCAAAGTCGTTACTCTACACTTAGCTCACAAGGCCAAGTGCTAGACAAAAGAATATTACAAAAATTAAAAGAAATATAAATCCGATAAATAATTAAATGAAAACGTTGCAGCGGAAGACTTAAGTCCCACAAAATCCAAAACGGTTTAAAACAACTTCAACTCAAAATTCAACATAAATATAAATAGTTTGGAGGTAAATGTTAAATAATAAAATCCTTCCTCGCTCAGCATCCCGAACCAAATGCACCCATGCAGCATATTAATTGTACCTATCAACTGTACCCAAAACACACATAGGTACAGGTTCCAGCGGGGGAACGACCCAAAACAAAAGGACGTCAGCAAAGCTGAGTAAAACATATTATATTGAAAACATAACACAATAATTATTATAATTTATAGTAAACTGAAATCAGAGTTAAATATCATTGTCTCGATACCAAACCAAAAGTACTGTGAAAACAGTAGTCAAAACCAAAACCAACCACAATATATTGTCACCACCTGTGTGCCAAGATCCTACCCTTTTTGCACGATCGATCTAGAGGTACCACCTTTGCTTAGCTAGACTTATTATAGTGCGCACTACTCACATTTGGGCAGTCAGTAGAATGAGGCTGCCAAAGGAGAAAGTCTATCTACCTAGCAAGTGGGGGGCCGGAAAACCCCACTTAACACAACTCGGGTCAGGAGTTCAGTTTCGGGACGAAATCCCAGGGACGTCTCACACGCACCTTAACCTCATAGACCAATAGAGCTCCCAGACTCTGTCATAACCACCAAAGATTGTACCAAAATAATACCAATATGTGACACAGTTTCAATATCCAAAATATTAATAGAGTATCGTAAAAATTCACAATTGACAAAATAATTATAAAACCGTTTGAAAAATATAATTTAAACCGAACATGCTCTTTACTTAAAGGTGAAAAGGTTAAAACGTCCTTACCTCTCGAGACGGTAAATCCAAGCTAATATTAATCCAAAAATTCTTTCTAACTTAATACTCCCTCCGAGTTCTTATTATTGTCTCAAGAGTTTTTGGGTGAAAAATAAGGAAGGGGAAATGAGTGGCTCAAAAAAAGGGAGGAAGAGAGAGAAATTGGAGAGTAATTGTGAACCACATATTGATGGTCTCAAAAAGAAAGTGGGACAAAAATCAAAATCAGCCCAAAAAAAGAAAGTGAGACAATAATAGAAACTCGTAGGGAGTATATCGCAAATGGACCTAACGCAATAGATCAATTTCCCAACATACTAAGTTGCCAAATATCACCCGAAACTAATTTACTTGCTACCCCAAACTCTAGAGTTACGATTTCTGACACAACCCGATTAAAATATCAAATCATTATAGACTAATTGAATAATGAATTAAACCAAGACTCACGGCAAGAATGAAATAATTCATACCCCTGCATCGACACTGCATCATAGCTGCATCATGCTCAAAATTTACACTTTCCATTGTAATGTTTACCATCTACATGCTTCTCTCAGCCACGCCCCAACTATATTTACACAACCCCATAAATTTCAGACCAAATTTAATACTCAATTTACAATACTCACCCGACACAGAATATGTATATAAGAAAAAAACAACGAGTAAGAGATCTATAAACTTGACACTTACCGTTTATGTAGTATGCAAGAGAAAAAGAGGACGGCCGAATTGTAGGAAGTAGAAAGCAAAAGAACAGATGAAGAATAAGTATTGCGGCAGCCCAGGTGGAGAGAAGAATGAAATTGAGATGAAGTAATTGATACGGTGTCGGGTTTAAATAAGGGGATTAAGTTTTTTTTTCAATTGTGTTTGATCCAAATTTGAACCCGATACAAAGTCGGTATATAAATAAAACTTCTGTTTTAGAAACCAAAAAAGATTTACCAAAAAGAAGGCCCAAATTACTTTAATATTTATAACGACATTAAAAATATTTTTCCAGCTTAAAAACCCGATTCAAATAAAAGTAGAAAAGTCAAGCTTTATAATTGAGTCGGAAAATTGTAATCCCCTAGAAATTCTAACACAATACAGTGGCGGAAACACTGTAGAAGTGGGATTATAACAAACTGTAACTATGTCTTGATTAAATAAAAACGTTAAGTCAATACATAAGCCATAAAATAAAAAATGGCTACAAAATAAAAATATAATAAAATCCATAAAATGGGTTTTAACAATCCATAACACAGTGATCTTATTAAAACAAGCAGGATCCACAACTGCTCGCTAGCCCACCTGAAGGGAAACACATATACCTGCCATGTTAAAAAAAACATAACAGCCACAATCAGTGGGGAGCAACGTCAACGTTCTCCCAGCCGTATAACACGATTTTAAAACTATAATTACTATTATAGAATTATAGTAAAAACGGAAAATAGTAAAAAAAAAGTATAATAAAAATAAGCTTTCAGTGAAGAATTTCACGTATCGAAACAATATAATAAAAAATGAGTTTTCCGGAGAAAACAGAAAACATTTGCCAACCTGCGAACCAAATTATACCGATAATAATAAAATATTCAAAATGGTGTTATGGATAGGATTAGTGTAGATGACTAGACTTTCACTAGGAGAATACTAAAACTAGCTTCGAGAACTTAGTTCAAACAAATCAAATCTCGATCTCTAACTAGGCTACTCAACCATAATAGGACGGCGACTTATAAATGTGTGGCCCTAGTTTAAGATGATATGTACACCCCTCCCGAGCACCATAAATACTCAGTTCAACCCGACGGCGTCTTACACTGCGAGGCATGAGTCTAAGAAAATATACACACACTCCCGAACACCATATATGCTCGGTTCAACAACCAGCGTGCCCCATAAAGACACACCAGCCTTATAGTTGATGGCAAAAACGTAAACCCCAGAATATATTACTCCAACCCCATACTTGTCCTTATTCCATAATTCCAAAACAAAGACATTAGCGATATTCAAAAGATATAATCATTAAATAATAAGAGAACAGAAGGAGTAACCATTATATTCTAAAAGAGGAAACTTTCTATTTTAGGAAACTTCTATTTTTAGAAACTTTACTAAAAATAGCATCATATCAAAATATCGAAAATATTAGTTTGTACTAATACAACATTTTTAGTAAACAATATAGATTTATAAAACTAATACTTTCGGCCGTAACGATATTAATTATCAAAGTGAGAGCATTTAGGTTTATGAAATTATTAAAATATCTTCCAAGTGTTTATAAAATGAATAAAATTGTCTTAAACATTTTAATACTACTAATCAGGGTGTTTTCAAAGTTTATAAAATTAAAATTCCCTAATTATTAATAGTTTCGACAAAACGAACATAAATAGGATTTTACGGCAAATGCCAAATTAAATACTTTAACGTCTTTTATTTAATTAAACCAATGAACATATTTAGAGTATGTTAAAGGATGATTTAATTCTTAAAGTTTCAGATTTAAATATTTTCAAAATTGCTGGAAAAATAATTCTTTTAGGTAAGACGAAGCATTTTAACGACAAATCGTAATTTTGTCCAAAAACCATTACTGTTAATTAAAGACTTTAATAAATAGTACAAAAATTACGTAAAATAGTAAAAATATATTTTTGGACATTCTGTTCAGAAAAGAAAATTTTCCAGAATTCTTAAACTCCGTTTTTTAAAGGGGTTTTCTCGTTAATCGTCTAATCTCGACAATAACGATTAATAAAAATAGTAATTACAAAACGATTTAAGTATTAATATCCAAAAATTATTATTAAACTTAAAAATCATGATTTTCCAGAATCTATCATTTTTTCAGATTTCCAAAAAATTCCAGATTTAATAAATCCCATTAAAACCGTTTTTAAAACCCGTTTTCACAATTAACGAATTCATTAATAAAACTTATCGTTCCTAACATTTTATTAAAGCACTAAAAATCAGAAAATTACATTTTATTATGAAATCATCAGAATAACATTTTTTTTCCAGATTTAAACAACAGACCAGAAATCGAGAATTTAAACGACAAACACGGTTTTAACGATAAACGATGATTTAAAGTGATTAATTAATTAATCAGCTTAACAATTCCAAAATATTATGAAAAAATTTCAGAAAATTCTATTTCATCAGAAAGTTTCACCATGTTAAAAATCAAATTAAAATAAAATGTTGAAGTGCTAGAACTAAAAATCGGCTTTTAATCATTTTTGTACGTAAACGGTAATAATTCAATAATCGATAACTAAAATATCAGAAAAATACTAAATTATTAAAAATCATCAAAACATCATTTATACAGAATATAAACATATATTACATGTTTAGGCCGAATATTACGATTTTACTAATTAATATGACGATTTAATCGTTAATCTCGTAAAAGCGATAAAAATACCGAAACATACAAATTTTCAACTTTTAAAAATTTTCCAGATTATATGACATATATATATCATCAAAAACAAAAATATAAAAATATACATCCAATTACACAAATAAAATCATGCAATACCGAGTAACATCGACGTTACCTCTAACCCAATTCCGAGTTGATTATAAATTCGTTGGCTTCGGGATCAACCAAGAATCCTAATTCATATGACATACATGGTAAAAAAATACCATGAGAAAACTAAAAGAATCAAGGTAAATAACGATCAGAAATAACATCGATTATTACCTTAACGAAGGGAAAAGAAAATCGATAATTTAGAAGATGAAAATACGGTGATCAAAGCTTGATTATGGATGAAAATGGCTGCTGAAAATGGGCAGGAACACCGGCCAAAAAGAGGGAGAAAGAAGAGGTTTTTGTTAAAATAAAATTGATGTAAAAATGAATAAGAAAAATATGAAAGGATGGTGGATGAATGAAGCATTAAAATTGATAAAAACAATGTGAATGTAGTCTTAAAAATTTCAGCCAAAATAAATGTGATGGTAGCATGAAAAGTTTGTAATTTAAGCATGTAAATCAATTAAAGAGAAAAATATCTTTTTACTTAAAGTTTAAACATAAAGTGTTATGTAAATAAAAGTTGTAATCAAATGTTTTACTACATGGTGTCACGGTCCAAAAAGGTCTCTTTTTAGTTGTAGGTTGATAAAAATAAGGATCATAAAATTATTAAAAGCATTTCAAAGCAATTCGAGTAAACCGCGCGTTCGAAAATAATTATTTACGAAACTTCGTAATAAAATAATTAAAGGCTAAATTTTCGTAAATAAAATATTTCTTAGTTGAAAATATTATATAAATATATCTAGACATTTGCAGGAAAAGGAATAGCTTAAATCAGAGTTTAAATTAATTCGTAGAGAAGTAGAATTCCTCGCAGAAAAATAATTAGTTTACGAAGAAAATCAAATAAATAGATTTAAAAGAATTAAAATATTTCAAAATAAAAATAAATACCATTAGACTCAAAAATGAAAATAGAGCTTGGAATAATGATGAAACATAAGGCCGAAATGTGACAGAGTTATGACGAAGTCATAACGGAAATGATAAAAATGCTAGAAAAATAGCGGGTGTTACAAAAATAACAGGGTGTTACATATGCGGTAATGAGGCTTCAAGTAGTATGCTCGAGAAAAATTTGACTACAAAGAATAAGGGTTCTTTGTTTGTTCGAAGCCCTTGTCATTCTCGTATGAATTATGAACTTGGGAGAAATCAAAGGGAACGATTTATTCGCAGATCAAGAAGTTAAGGAACTCGTGATCCTTGAATGTTTTGTTCTTGTGAATTATGAGCAGAGGGAGGGGGATATATATAGTTGTTTCGAGGCTGGAATCGAGCACATAGGCGCGATGCCTCGTGCGCCTGGATTTTGAGGCGCGACAACTGCTGCGGCTGAGTTTTCGAGGTCGAGATTTGGAAAATTTTCCAAAACAGAGACATACGTAATCTCAGGATATTTTAACGCGATGCCTTGCTTCCTAAGGCTTCTAGAATCACGCGCATGGGCTTGCCTCAGGTTCGGTTTTGATTTCGAGGTTCGACTTGGGTTTGAATTGCTGGCTCGGGTTTAACTTTGAATTTCAGGACCGATTCGGAGCCCCAAAGTCGGAATTGACTCTAGTTAGTGTTGACGCCACGGGAATGACTCGACTAAGACCGTCCAGATGTTGAATTAATTTGTTTGAGTAATTATTTGATTCATTCTATAGAAAAATCATCCGAAACATTGTACAATAGTGTCGTGTTGCAGTCCGATCATCATCGGGTGTTTGTCGGACGCTCCAGTAACCACCAGGTACAAATCCGGGTATCTACAGAAGCTCCTACTTTGACCGAGGCTTGGATGAAGCGAAAGTCAAAGTATAACCGCCCAGGTCAATCGAGGACTACAACATCGTGGCTATTCGCTTGGGTCGTTTTAAGTCCGTTAGACTAGGTGTTAGAGATCATCCGCCAAGGTTTATAAATCATATTCGACCTCTTCGCTTGTGATTGTTGTCGTTGTTTTGATTTGGATTTGCTTACTTTTGTTTTGACTCGAGGAGTTCATGTAGTTGTTCGTATCTTCATCTTCTGAATAAACCCCATGTTTGGGTCTTCCTCATGGCCTTTGAACAATTGGTTGATTCTTCGAGATAGATCCCATGCTTGAGACTATCTCTGATCTTTACATAATTTTATTCTTGGGAACATATCCTGTTTGTTCCTGGACTTTGAATAATGTATTCTTTGGAACAAATCATGTCTGTTTCTGAAATTTGCATTATTTATTCTTTGGAACAGATCCTGTCTGTTCCTAGACTTTGCATGATGTATTCTTCGGATCAGATCCTGTCTCTTCTTGTACTTTGCATGATGTATTCTTTGGAACAGATCCCCATCTATTCCTGGACTTTGCATAATTGTTTTCTTTGGAACAGATTCTGTCTGTTCCCTGGACTTTGCATAATTGTTTTCTTTGGAATAGATCCTATGTAACAACCCGGATTTTTTAGGACTTAATTAAATAGGTAATGCGGAAAATTATCTAAGTCATTTAATTATACAATATCAGAGTGTAATTTAAAAATCTGGATCACTACGGATCCTTTTAGTAAACAAATATTAACTACATAATCTTGATTTACTAGTATAAATATAGATTGTATTTTTGTATAAAACATGTTATTAAATTTCTTTCTCGATTCCCCCATCGTTTTATACCTACAAAAATATAAAACAGAGCCGCTGAACGAAACAACAACCAAACCATTCTTCTAACATCACCTCATACACATAAGACAATCATGTGAATAACCAACAATATTTTTACAAAAATATTAAAGGATATCACTTAACAGATAGTTTCATTTAATTCAATTAACCAACATGTGAGATGACGAAAACGGTAAAGTTTAGAAGATGGGACATTGACAGCCATTTGATTCTAAAATAATTTATTTTTCACGTAAACAGATAACAAACACACGAGTCGTGGCTCCTAGTATCACCGCTACACCCTATTGGCTTGCATCTCACAAATAGAAGTAAGTGTGTCCGTGTTATCAATTCGTAGACCGAACCAATCTTATGAGGTTTACATCTCACCCATAAGCTCAATTGGGCCAGACTTCTAATATATTTATACGTTTATTTAGACGAGCTCTGGACAAAATGAAAGCTAATGATTACATTCTCTGGGCGAAATGTGATGAATTTATTACATATAACAATTGTAAAATTATCCCACATCGACAAATTATAATATGGTGATGAAATTCTATATTATAAATAAGATTAATCATTCGTTCTTAGATATCTACCAAAAATCTTTTGAATCCAAAAAAGAGAGCTCTTAAGACTATAAACCGCAAGTAAATTATCCTACATCGAAAAATTATGATGAGGTGATGTGATTTCTTATTATAAATAAGAGTAATAATTTGATTTTAATTAAATATCGATCAAGAAAAACTTTCAAATTATCCCACATCGAAAAATTATGATGGGGTGATGCATGAAATTCTATATTACAAATAATAGTAATCATTTGGTTTTAAATATCGAGCAAAAAACTTTTGAGTCTTAAAAAAGCTTTTCCTATATAAGATTACAAACTTAAAATCATCTCATATCGAAAAATTATAGTAAGTTAATGAAATTCTGTATTATAAATAAGAGTAATTCTGTGCACTTAGATATTAACCAAAAATCTTTTGAGTCTTAAAAATATCAAAACTCTTAAGACTATACACTTAAGTAAAAAGTAAAAGAATTATGATAAGATGATGAAATTCTATATTATAAATAAGACTAATCACAATAATTCGTCCTTAGACATTGTGGACATGACATAGGTCCACCCCGACGCGGCCACGCGCGGGTTTGGGGAGGCGAATGAATCTCCATATGAGAATGGATCGAATTGAAATTTAAATCGAAGTTGGAGTCGCCACCGAACTTTGTGGGAGTTCGGGCTCGTTCGAACCCACTGATTAGTGTAGTTTGTAGTGCCTATTTTGTAGTATTTTGGTCCCATTTCCTTGTGGAATCGCTCCTTGGGAGCGATTTATGGGCTACTTATGCTTCCTCTAGTTCGTTTCAGGTTCCCGAGACCATTCATGAAGAGTTGGAGCGATTCCGACTCAATACATACACTTTTCGGAGCCAACGAAGCGGAGGAACGATGACTCGATGCTTCGGAATCGACCCCGAGACCTTGGGACCCAATCCCGAGCCTCCGAGACCCGATCCCGAGTCCCGAGAATCGATGAGAAGCTCATGTGAAGCAAGGAGGAACCAAAATGGTCATATTGGAGGCCTACAAGACTCATCCCCGACGGGTATGCACCTCATCCCGTCGGGGATGAAGTGCACTTTGGAGGAGGCTACTGCAGGGCCGTCCCGGTCGGGACCAACCCGTCCCGGTCGGGATGGTGGGTCCGTCCCGGTCGGGATGGTCCGTCCCGGTCGGGACCAAGGGGCTGTAGTCCGCTTGTCTTTCTTTCTTCTCCCTTCCATTTGTAACCCTATAAATACTTACCTCTTGTATTGTTTATGGAGACTACCTTAGTTTAGCCTCTCTTAAGCCTCTCTACATCACATAAACCCTAGATTTAGTCCCCTCCTCTTGTAATCCTATGTTATGTTCTTCACCTCTCCTTAAACCCTAGACTACTTTAGGTTAGATTAGATTAGATTAGTGTAGATTAGTCGGTAATTAGTGGTTAATCTTAGTTTAGTACTTGTATTAAGGGAATTCTTCAAGATCTTCACCAAGCTTGACAACCTTGGTGGTTTGTTTTGGGTTTTCTTCATTAATGCAAGTTTCAATCTTTCTCCTTCACTAGTATGGTATAATTCTCTTCCTTTTTACTCTTTATCTTGTTTAATTCATCCAAGTTTGCATCTTTGATTGTTGTAGTGTTCTTAGTTCATCTTTTTCAATAGTTTCATTATGGATGTTTGGATTCTTGTGTTGATTTCTCTTGTTCTTGTTAGTGTAGTTTGATTATGTTAGAGTAGTGTTCTTGCTAGGGTTAGTAGGGTGATTAGGGTGTTGATTGGGTGATTAAGGGTTTGTTGGAGATGTGGGTGGAAGATTTGGGTTTCCTCTTGGTTGATGCATATGACATGTTTGATGAATTGCTTGAATGACTAAGTAAGTTAGATTGCTTGTTTTTCTTGCCTTTCCCTTGTGGGTGTTAGTTGTTATGGGTTCGGTTCCCTCATTAAGTTGCGAGAGCCCGGTGAGGGCGACCCCTAGGTTAGTCTAAGTTGCGACCGCCCGGATGCGATCTAGGCCATAACACGCTAGAACCCCGTTTGTCATGTGTGTCGCCAAAATGGGTTCTATGAGGAACCTCTAGGTCGGTTTAAGTTGCGACCGCCCGGACCGACCTAGATTACCCTACTACCTCCTTCATTCTAGCTCTCCCTTGACCATTTCGTTACCCCTTTGACCCCGACCTAATCCTAGCCCGTTTTCCTTGTTATTCTTCCTAGTCATAGTCTAGCTTTCTCCCCTTCTATCATTCTCTAGCTTAGCTCGTCGACTTGGTCTAGTATTTGGGCGACCTTGGTCTAGACTCCTCTTACCGTCCCCGTGGATTCGACCCGACTTACCCTAGCTACCCTAGTTAGGAATAGCCGGTTAATTATTTGACGGTTGGGATTCCACGACAAATCCCTCGCATCAAATTGGCGCCGTTGCCGGGGACGGTGCATTGTTTAGACTTTGTTTGCTTATTTCTAGACTTAGTTACCCTCCTTTGTGCCCTTCTATCATCTCTTGTGAATATTCTCTAGTTTTTCTTGATTCCTTAGCTTTCTTTTCTCTTTGTCTCTAGTTGTGCTTGCTTATTGTCGTTACCTAGTGCCCATAAAGCACTAGGTATTCTCACGTTTGTTCTAGTGTGTAGTGTATGCCTAGGCGGGGAGGCGAATCCTTTCTCTTTAATCCAGAGCCGGAGAGGCTTTTTCGAGCTTTTCGCCAACGGACGATTAACCGGGTTAGGATCTCTCAACCAAGTGCAAGCAATACCCATCAAGAGCAAGCTCAAGGAAGCGATAGTGAGGAAGCATATCGAGAGACGGCCGAAGGGAATTTCACCAATCCCTTTGGAGATTCTAGTCCTAGCTCCCCTTCTACATCTACATCAACTCCGTCTACACCATCTTCTCCCTTACATCCAATAATGCCGAAATTTTCCTCCCACTCTACATTTACGGAAGACGTCTTGCCGGGACCCAATGCTCTACCGGCCGCTTATGCCGGAAATTTTACGGCCAAGACCCACTTCATTCAACTTGTGGAAAGGAATCAATTTAGTGGTTTGCCCACCGAAGACCCGCACCAACATATGGAGACCTTCTCCGATTATTGTGACGCTATATCTCAACCCGGGGTTACTCAAGATCAAATCCGATGGGTTTTATTTCCATTTTCATTGATTGGAAAAGCGAAGCAATGGATTAAAGGTCTCGATAGGGCAACCATGGGCATCGACACTTGGAAGAAACTTGCATTGGCATTCTACCAAACTTTCTACCCTCCGGAGAAGACTAATTTGCTTAGAGCCTCCATCACCGGTTTCCAACAACGGGATGAAGAGAGCTTATATGAAGCTTGGGAGCGGTTCAAGTCTTTGGTTAGATCGTGCCCCCATCATGGACTTTCACAATGGTTCTTGGTCCAACAATTTTGGAACGGTCTTTATGAGGACTCAAGAACTATACTTAATATGGGCTCCAATGGTAGGTTCACCGAGGTCGATGATGACCAAACTTGGGCGAGAATCGAAGAGATGGCGGTGCATAATTCACAATACTCTAGGCCTAGGAAGGAAAACCGAGGAGGTAGGCATGAGGTTGATGCTATAACTCAATTAAGCATTGACCTTGGGGCTCAATTGAAGACACACATGGAATCCATTGACAAGAAGCTTCAAGGTCACCTCACCCAAGTTCAAAGCATCGGTTCCTCAAACCAAGCCTCAATTCATGAAGTGAACGCTTTGAGTTTTACACCTCCTTTCCCTTATTATGGCATGTGTGATACTTGTGGAATCGTTGGTCATGACCCTATGCATTGTAGAGGGAGTATTGAGCAAGTGAATGCCTTTCAAGCATTCAAGCAAGGTACTTCCTATCCCAATCAATACCAAGCTTCCAATCAAGTCCCTCAACAACAAGCTTTTCAACACCAACAACAACATCGTCCTTATGTTCCACCTCCCTTAAGGGACAACAACCAAGGTTACCAAGGCAACTCAAGGCCTTTCAACAACTTCAAGCAAGGTAACCAAGGTTCATTCAACAACAATCAAGGGTTCCAACAAGGGAACTTCAACCAAGGCTATCAAAACCACAACCATGGCAACAACCAAGGCCTTAATCAAGGCAATTCTCATGGGTTCCAAGGGAACCGTCAACAACAAGCAAATCAAGGCAATCAACAACAAAGCAAGCCAAGGAGCCGGTCTCCTACTCATGACTATGGCATTCCTCTAGCCATCACCGACACTCCGCATAATCCACAATCACCACCTCGAGATTTCAACATGCAAAAGCAATTGATGGAAATGCAAAGGAGTCAACTGGAGACGCAAGGTCACAACAAGAAATCATAGCCCAAATCTTAAATGAAAACAAGGAGACAAGAACTCATTTGAAGATGATTGAGAATCAAGTAGCACAACTTGCATCGGGAAGCTCCTCAAGACAAAGAGGGCAATTACCCCCTCAAGGTGTAACTCCGACTTTTGAGCATGTCAATGCCATCACCACAAGGAGAGGTACATCTTATGACTCCCCCCCATTCCCGAGTGAGCAAGAGCCAATGCAAGAACCGACAAGAAAGATGCCACCTCCAACTCAAGAAAGCTCAACCCTTGATAATCCAACGGAGGAGCAAGTCTTATGGGAGGTTGAGAAACCTCAACAAGACAAGCAAACCACACTTCAAGCTAAAGATAAGGGTAAAAAGAAAGTGTCATTTGAAGAGCCCACCCCGATTGAGCCAAATAAATATCAAGTAAAGTTGCCTTTCCCATCAAGGCAAATGAAGACTAAGGTGGACACTCAATATGACAAGTTCCTTAACATAGTGAAGAAGTTGGATGTGAGTGTCCCATTCACCGAGCTACTTACCCAAATCCCGGCATACGGAAAATTTATGAGAGAAATATTGGCTAGGAAGAGATCCGTCGACAAGGAAGAGACCATCGCGTTCACAAGGGTGGTGAGCGAGCTCATTCAAGGTTCTACGCTTCCTAAGTTGAAGGATCCGGGTAGGTTCTCGATCCCTTGCACCATAGGGCACTACAAGATCGAAAGAGCTTTATGTGATTTGGGTGCGAGTGTAAGCATCATTCCCTACTCCATTTGTTGCCGACTTGGGATGAAGGAGCTTAAAAGTACCTCTATCACGCTCCAAATGGCCGATAGTTCATTCAACCGGCCATTGGGGATGCTAGAGGATGTGCCGGTGAGAATCGGTAAGTTCTTCATTCCGGTTGACTTTAACGTGCTCGATATGCGGGAAGATGAAATCACTCCCATTATTCTTGGGCGCCCATTTTTACATACCGCCGGTGCCATGATCGATGTGAAGAACGGTAGGATCACATTCGAGTTAGGCGAGGAGAAGCTAGTGTTCGACCTTCAAGGTAACACTTCGCCTACTAACGATGAGTCATGCAATATGATCCAAGCCAAGGAAAACATCGATCTAGGGGGAGAACCGAGACAATGCTTGAAGAAGTACTCGTATGTACTTGAAAATGATGACTCCGATTTGGAGGAGGATGAGAGCCCAGGTCATGGGTCCAATGACAAGTTGAAGAGCAAAAAGGATGAAGATGAGCCTCCCTTGGGGACACATGAGGATAGATGGACGTTTGGGTATATACCGAAGGATCGAAAGTACAAGTTCAAGCCATTGAACTTAGTAGATCGGGATGCCCCGGGAACGTCGAGACAAGGTCATGAAGAGCCTTGGTTTGTGGATGCTTATGTTACTAGCTTGATTGAAGACTTTGCTAGGGCCTTCGACTTGTTCCTTCGTGCCCTTGATGGAGATGGAACTAGTTTTGGGTGTTGAAAAAGAATTGAAGGAAGTACCACCTTGGTTTGACGGAGTTCCACAAGAACCGTCTCTTTGTATATATATCTATCCCTTTTCGTTTATTTGCTTTTGTGAAATTCTTGATTGTTTGGATGATTGATGAGTGTTGTGAGGGAGGGAATTTGATGTGTTTTTTTTGAGTTTATTATGATAGGTGTGAAGTGGAAGTGATTCCTAGGAAAGAGCGGTCATTGTTGGAGCTTGGATTGTGTGAAGGGAAGTCGGTTTTTGAAGCTCGGTTCGAGCTTTTGGAAGATATAGAGGGTTTGGAGACTCTTCCCGGCCTAGAAGAGGTCATCCCGCCCGGGATGGAAGGCCCATCCCGATCGGGAAGGATGCCATCCCGACCGGGATGAGGTGCACAAAAGTTGGGTTCACTGGCAGTCCGTCCCGACCGGGACGAGGTCTTCCCGACCGGGATGAGACAGCCATCCCGACCGGGACCACCCATCCCGACCGGGATGGACCCCCTGTCCTCCGTTGGCTCTTTTCTTCGTTGTTTGAGACCACCCAACCACTTTATACCCCCTCCCAACCTCCCTACATGTCCTTACTCTCATTGTATGACCCTTACACCTCACATACATGTCTTCACCTCACTTTCTATTCACTTCGAACCGACTTTCGCATCCAAAACCCGCCTCACTCTGCATTTGTGCCCCAACCATGGAACCGGAGTGCAATTGGAGAGGAATAACGACGACATGGACAAGCTAAGTGCCTATATTGACTTATGAGATGATGGAGCGAGTGAGTTGGTAACCGTATGGTACGGCAACTATCCTCTCTTTTCCGTTTTTATAGCTTGTCTTCTTTGTTTATTCCCTTTCCCTCTTATCATTTGTGTCATGGTGGCCTTCGAGGCCTTGGTGTGCTTGCTCCCGACTCTCGATGATGTAATTACATCGAGAGTCATTTTCAAAATCCAAATTTTCAAAGTTTTTCACTCTTTCTTTTTGAGGATTTAGTCGGATTTAGGCGGAATCCGGGCTAGGTGACTTGATTACACCTAGCCCTCCCCTCCCATTTCCTTTTATTTCCTTCTTTTTATTTTCTTCCCCCATCCATATCTTTTTCTCGTCTCGGCCCATGGTGACTTGACTACACCCCGGCCGAATGCCTTCTACCCTTTTCTCCACTTTATTTTTGATTTTTAGCTTTATTTTCATAGTTTCTTTTCTTTTCTTTTGTGCTCCATGCACTACGGTCGAGCATGAGGACATGGCTCGACTTAAGTGTGGGGGAGTGTTATTCTAGCATAGTTAGCTTTATTTTTTGTAGTTTTTCGAAAAAATCTTTAAAATCCATAAAAATTTGAAAAAATTTCACAAAAATCAAAAAGATTTTCCTTTTGTGTGTTTCCCCTTTTGTGTTTTTGTGTCGTATATTTGTTTTGTTGTGCGTGTTTTGCCCCCCTCTTTTCCTTATAGGTTGCCTAATCGCCATTACCTTTGGTGAGCTTTCAAGACTTCCGGTAACATCTCTTCTTCCCTTATTCCTTCTTTGCTTCTCGTAAGTTTGGAGGAGTTTTGTGATGATGTGTGCTCGGGTGGAGCTTTGTAAAGTGTGGATGATTTGGTGGCTTGTTTGGATGATCGGGGTGGTGTTTGTGTTATGTATGTGTTCGTTTTGTGTTGTTCTTGTTTTGTTGCTTTTGTTTCTTTTTTCTTTCGTTCTCGTTGAGTCTTTGTTTTGTGTTTTGTTGTGTGTAAATGGTTTTTGAAAACCCGGTTTAGAGGCTAGTGTGCAAGTGTCTATTTTCCCTTCCTAGTGGTATAAATTGAGTCTTGGACTTTAGTCTAGTAGGATGACCCTAAATCAATGATTTCGTTGGTCCTTTACCTTGAGTCCACCTAGCTTACTAGGGATTTACTACGGGATTTGCATTTTGACCATTATGACCACCCACGGTGTGAAAAGGCCTTGGTTACCGAGTCCCGTCCCCTAGGCGACCGTGTTTAGGATTGTTTAATTAGTCCAAGTTCTCCACTTTTTGTGGGTTTGAAGGGAAGGCGCCGTCCCGACTCACCCATTTACCTACCTCCCACACATTTCCACACAATAAAATTGCAAATTGATGATTCCTCTCTTTCTTGACATATGATGGTGGAATTTGTCGTGGATCCCGCCACCAATTAAATAACCGGCTAAGACCTAGTGGGTAGCTAGGGTAAGTCGGGTCGTGTCCACGGAGACGGTATTGCAAGGTTTAGACTAAATCGGCCTAAAACAAGACTATGCTACCAAACAAACACAAAGAACTACTACTAGATGAATATTTGATGAGAGGAGAAGTAGGAAGTGAACTAACAATCAACTAGGCTAAACGAGGTTAAGCTAGAATAACTAAACACAAACCAATTATCAAACTAAAGGAATGATGACTAACTAACAAGATGTATCAAATATGGAAGGAAGAGAGTGGGTTAGGTCGGGTTCATAAATGTAGTAGGGTGACTTAGGTTGATTAAGGGTGTAGGTGCCTCCTAATTGCTAGGTTCGGTCCGGGCGATAGCAACTTAAACCGATGTCGATGACAATGCTCAACATATCCACACTCAAGCAAACAATGGGTAGAAGAAAACTAGCATGAGAAGCATGGCCACTACAACTCATACAAGCATATCAACAAACACATGGTGAGCCAAATATGTGACTAGCAATAAAGAACCATCCTTTACCCCTAATCAAACCCTAATCACCCATAATCTACCCTTAATCCCCCTACTAACCCACAAGATATCTACTCACTCATAGGCAAAGAAAAACCAACAACAATAAGAAGGGAACACAACATCACAACCCTAACATTCATCATCAAGAACAATAACAATCAATAACAACAAACACTAAATAAAGATGCAAACTTGAGTAAACAACAATAAACAAGAGTAAAGGAAGATTATACCAACACTAGGATGAAGAAAAGATGCAATCTTGTATAAATAAGAAACCCAAAATAATCCCAAGGTTGTCAAGCTTGGAAAGATCTTCAAGTGCCCTCTTAATACAAGAACTAGTTACAACTCTAATTAACTAAGATTAGCTAATGATTAAAGGAAGATTAAACTAATGGGAGGAGAGTTTAAACTAGGGTTTATATGATGTAGAGAGGCTTAAGAGAGGCTAAACTAATGTAGGATGTATAAACAATACAAGAGGTAAGTATTTATAGGGTTACAAATGGAAGGGAGAAGAGAAGAATAAAATGCGGACTACAGCCCTTTGGTCCCGACCGGGACGGACCATCCCGACCGGGACGGACCCACCATCCCGACCGGGACGGGTTGGTCCCGACCGGGACGGCTCTGCAGTAGCCTCTCCAATTGTGCACTTCATCCCCGACGGGATGAGGTGCATACCCGTCGGGGATGGGTCTTGTAGGCCTCCAATATGATCCTTTTGGTCTCTCCTTGCTTCACATGGACTTCTCATCGATTCTCGGGACTCGGGATCGGGTCTCGGAGGCTCGGGATTGGGTCCCAAGGTCTCGGGATCGATTCCAAAGCATCGAGTCATCGTTCCTTTATCTCGTTGGCTCCAAAATGTGTATGTATCGAGTCGGAATCGCTCCAACTCTTCCAAATCGGTCTCGGAAACCTGAAACGAACTAAAGGAAGCATAAGAAGCCCCTAAACCGCTCCCAAGGAGCGATTCTACAAGGAAAATGGGACCAAAACACTACAAAATAGGCACTACAAACCACACTTATCAACTCCCCCACACTTAACCCTTACTCGCCCTCGAGTAAGCACATACTAACTACTATACTAGCCGAATGGGTATTAGCGCACCCTACGCCCTTTCAACTCACGCGAGTGCACTTAGAGGAAAAGTGCACCCCGCAAGGCAAGTCGGGTCTTGCGACAAAACTGTGGATGCAACCGGACACAAGGCATAAAAACAAACAAACACACAAACGAACGCATAATCGGTTGCACCCAAAGAAAAACAAATACCGCTTCCCTCTAAAAGCGGTGAAAGAAGCACCGGTTTAGGACTCGAGGTAAGTGACAACGTTCCTAAGCTAGCAATACAAACCAAGGTGGACTAGACCCTAATAGTATGACGATAAAGCAACAAAAACGTTGGTAACTTACCTAGGTTCCTCCTAACCTTCTAAGAACGTACTACGGGACGATCGGCGGAGTGGGAAGTGAAGAACCACGGTGTTAGTCGACACTGTAGGTAAGTGAGACCCCGCCCCCTTTAGCGTGAGCCAAGAGGGTCGTCCCGTGTCCGAAACCGCCTAACTAGTCCAAGTAAAAAGGTGAAAATATGCAAAATGAGGGAAGACCGACTAATGCCACTATCATCCTTCCTCGGGACTCGGTCCTTTGGTAGGCTCTTCACGGCAAAAGTCGGAAAAAGGCTTATTTTTGTGGGGATATAATTTTTTTTTGTGAGACGATTTTCTTTTGGCATTTTCTCTTTTCTTTTGCATTTTTGCCTTGTTTTGCCATGCCATTCTTTTTCATCTTTTATATTTTCTTTTTGGCTTTTGTGCCTTTTCTTTTTTCTTCGTTCTTTTCTTTCTTTCATTTTCTTTCTTTTTCTTTTCTTTGCCCCTTTTGGCAAGATTTGGCTTTTTGGCATTTCTTTGTATGACAAGAAAGAGAGGAATCAACAAGTTGCAAGTTATTGTGTGAATATGTGTAGGAGGTAGGGTAATGGGAGAGTCGGGAGCGCGCTTTCCCTTCAAACCCACAAAAAGTGGAGAACTTGGACTAATCAAACGATCCCAAACACGGTCACCTAGGGGACGGGACTCGGCAACCAAGGCCTTTTCACACCGTGGGTGGTCATAATGGTCAAAATGCAAATCCCGTAGTAAATCCCTAGTAAGCTAGGTGGACTCAAGGTAAGAAACCAACGAAATCATTGATTTAGGGTCATCCTACTAGACTAAAGTCCAGGACTCAATTTATACCACTAGGAAGGGAAAATAGACACTTGCACACTAGCCTCTAAACCGGGTTTTCAAAGACCATTTACACACAAGACACACAACAAAACACAAAACAAAGGCTCAACGAAAACGAAAGAAAAAGAAACAAAAGCAACAAAACAGGAACAACACAAAACGAACACATACATAACACAAACACCACCCCTATCATCAAACAAGTCTCCAAATCCACCACAATCTTTACAAAGCTCCTCCCGAGCACACTTCATCACAAAACTCCTCCAAACTCCGCAAGAGGTAAAGAAGAAAAAGGGATAAAGATGATACCGGAAGTCTTGAAAGCTCTCCAAAGTTAATGGCGATTAGGCAACCTATAAAGAAAAGAGGGGGGCAAAACACACAACAAAACAAATATACGACACAATGACACAAAAGGAAAACACACAAAAGGAAAATCTTTTTGATTTTTGTGAAAATTTTTCAAATTTTTAGAGTTTTTAAAGATTTTTTGGAAAAACTACGAAAATAAAACTAACTATGCTAGAATATCGCTCCCCCACACTTAAGTCGAGCCATGTCCTCATGCTCGACCGTAGTGCATAGAGCACAAAAGAAAAGAAACTACGAAAATAAAGCTAAAAACTAAAAAGTGGGGAAAAGGGTAGAAGGCGTCCGGCCGGGGTGTAATCAAGTCACCATGGGCCGAGACAAGAAAAAGATATGGAAGGGGGAAGAAAATAAAAAGAAGGAAATAAAAGGAAATGGGAGGGGAGGGCTAGGTGTAATCAAGTCACCTAGCCCGGATTCCGCCTAAATCCGACTAAATCCAACAAAAAGGTGAAAATCTTAAAAAATTTGGATTTTGAAATGACTCTCGATGTAGTCACATCATCGAGAGTCGGGAGCACACCAAGGCCTTGAAGGCCACCATGACACAAATGATAAGAGGGAAAGGGAATAAACAAAGAAGACAAGCTATAAAAACGGAAAAGAGAGGATAGTTGCCGTACCATACGGTTACCAACTCACTCGCTCCATCGTCTCAGAAGTCAAAATAGGCACTTAGCTTGTCCAAGTCGTCGTTATTCCTCTCTAATTGCGATCCGGTTCCATGGTTGGGGCACAAATGCAAAATGAGGTGGGTTTTGGATGCGAAAGTCGGTTTGAAGTGAATAGAAAGTGAGGTGAAGACATGGATGTGAGGCGCAAGGGTCATACAATGAGAGTAAGGACATGTAGGGAGGTTGGGAGGGGGTATAAAGTGGTTGGGTGGTCTCAAACAACGAAAAAAAGAGCCAACGGAGGACAAGGGGTCCATCCCGGTCGGGATGGGTGGTCCCGGTCGGGATGGCTGTCTCGTCCCGGTCGGGAAGACCTCGTCCCGGTCGGGACGGACTGCCAGTGAACCCAACTTTTGCGTACCTCATCCCGGTCGGGATGGCACCCTTCCCGGTCGGGATGGGCCTTCCATCCCGGTCGGGACGACCTCTTCTAGGCCGGGAAGAGTCTCCAAACCCTCTATAGCACCCAAAAGCTCGAACCGAGCTTCAAAAACCGACTTCCCTTCACACAATCCAAGCTTCAACAATGACCGCTCTTCCCTAGGAATCACTTGCACTTCACACCTATCACACTAAACTCAAACAACACATCAAATTCCCTCCCTCACAACACTCATCAATCATCCAAATAATTAAGATTTTCACAAAAGCAAACAAATTATAAGGGAAAGAGATATATACAAAGGGACGGTTCTTGTGGAACTCCGTCAAACCAAGGTGGTATATTCTTCATTCTTTTTCAACAACCAAGATTTCTTCCATCTCCATCAAGGGCACGAAGAAACAAGTCGAAGGCCCTAGCAAAGTCTTCAATCAAGCTAGTAACATAAGCATCCACAAACCAAGGCTCTTCATGGCCTTGTCTCGACGTTCCCGGGGCATCCCGATCTACTAAGTTCAATGGCTTGAACTTGTACTTTCGATCCTTCGGTATATACCCAAACGTCCATCTATCCTCATGTGGCCCCAAAGGAGGCTCATCTTCATCCTTTTTGCTCTTCAACTTGTCATTAAACCCATGACATGGGCTCTCATCCTCCTCCAAATCGGAGTCATCATCTTCAAGTACATAGGATTCCTTGTTCATGCTTTGTCTCGGTTCTTCCCCTAGATCGATGTTTTCCTTGGCTTGGATCATATTGCATGACTCGTCGTTGGTAGGCGAAGTGTTACCTTGAAGGTCAAACACTAGCTTCTCCTCGCCTAACTCGAATGTGATCCTACCGTTCTTCACATCGATCATGGCACCGGCGGTATGTAAAAATGGGCGCCCAAGAATAATGGGAGTGATCTCATCTTCCCGCATATCGAGCACGATGAAGTCAACCGGAATGAAGAACTTACCGATTCTTACCGGCACATCCTCTAGCATCCCTAATGGTCGGTTAAATGAACTATCGGCCATTTGGAGCGTGATAGAGGTACTTTTAAGCTCCTTCATCCCAAGTCGGCAACAAATGGAGTAGGGAATGATGCTCACACTCGCACCCAAATCACATAAAGCTCTTTCGATCTTGTAGTGCCCTATGGTGCAAGGGATCGAAAACCTACCCGGATCCTTCAACTTTGGAAGCGTAGAACCTTGAATGAGCTCGCTCACCACCCTTGTGAATGCGATGGTCTCTTCCTTGTCGACGGATCTCTTCCTAGCCAATATTTCTCGCATAAATTTTCCGTATGCCGGGATTTGGGTAAGTAGCTCGGTGAATGGGACACTCACATCCAACTTCTTCACAATGTTAAGGAACTTGTCATATTGAGAGTCTACCTTAGTCTTCATTTGCCTTGATGGGTAAGGCAACTTGACTTGGTAGTTATTTTGCTCAATCGGGGTAGACTCTTCAAATGACACTTTCTTTTTACCCTTATCTTTAGCTTGAGGTGGGGGAAGCTTGTCTTGTTGAGGTTTCTCAACCTCCCATAAGACTTGCTCCTCCATTGGATCTTCCTTGCTTGAGTTCTCTTGAATAGGAGGCACAACCTCTCTTGTTGGATCTTGCTCATTCGGGTGTGGGGGAGGGTTATAAGATGTACCTCTCCTTGTGGTGATGGCATTGACATGCTCAAAAGTCGGAGTTACACCTTGAGGAGGTAATTGCCCTCTTTGTCTTGAAGAACTTCCCGATGCAAGTTGTGCAACTTGATTCTCAATCATCTTCAAATGAGTTCTTGTCTCCTTGTTTTCATTTAAGATTTGGGCTATGATTTCTTGTTGTGACCTTTGCGTTTCCAATTGACTCCTTTGCATTTCCATCAATTGCTTTTGCATGTTGAAATCTCGAGGTGGGGATTGTGGATTATGCGGAGTGTTGGTGATGGCTAGAGGAATGCCATAGTCATGAGTAGGAGACCGGCTCCTTGGCTTGCTTTGTTGTTGATTGCCTTGGTTTGCTTGTTGTTGACGGTTCCCTTGGAACCCATGAGAATTGCCTTGATTAAGGCCTTGGTTGTTGCCATGGTTGTGGTTTTGATAGCCTTGGTTGAAGTTCCCTTGTTGGAACCCTTGATTGTTGTTGAATGAACCTTGGTTACTTTGCTTGAAGTTGTTGAAAGGCCTTGAGTTGCCTTGGTAACCTTGGTTGTTGTCCCTTAAGGGAGGTGGAACATAAGGACGATGTTGTTGTTGGTGTTGAAAAGCTTGTTGTTGAGGGACTTGATTGGAAGCTTGGTATTGATTGGAATATGAAGTACCTTGCTTGAATGCTTGAAAGGCATTCACTTGCTCAATACTCCCTCTACAATGCATAGGGTCATGACCAACGATTCCACAAGTATCACACATGCCATAATAGGGGAAAGGAGGTGCAAAACTCAAAGCGTTCACTTCGTGAATTGAGGCTTGGTTTGAGGAACCGATGCTTTGAACTTGAGTGAGGTGGCCTTGAAGTTTCTTGTCAATGGATTCCATGTGTGTCTTCAATTGAGCCCCAAGGTCAATGCTTAATTGAGTTATAGCATCAACCTCGTGCCTACCTCCTTGGTTTGCCTTCCTAGGCCTAGAGTATTGCGAATTATGCACCGCCATCTCTTCGATTCTCGCCCAAGTTTGGTCATCATCGACCTCGGTGAATCTACCATTGGAGCCCATATTAAGTATAGTTCTTGAGTCCTCATAAAGACCGTTCCAAAATTGTTGGACCAAGAACCATTGTGAAAGTCCATGATGGGGGCACGATCTAACCAAAGACTTGAACCGCTCCCAAGCTTCATATAAGCTCTCCTCATCCCGTTGTTGGAAACCGGTGATGGAGGCTCTAAGCAAATTAGTCTTTTCCGGAGGGTAGAAAGTTTGGTAGAATGCCAATGCAAGTTTCTTCCAAGTGTCGATGCCCATGGTTGCCCTATCGAGACCTTTAATCCATTGCTTCGCTTTTCCAATAAGAGAAAATGGAAATAAAACCCATCGGATTTGATCTTGTGTAACCCCGGGTTGAGAGATAGCGTCGCAATAATCGGAGAAGGTCTCCATATGTTGGTGCGGGTCTTCGGAGGGCAAACCACTAAATTGGTTCCTTTCCACAAGTTGGATGAAGTGGGTCTTGGCCGTAAAATTTCCGGCATAAGCGGCCGGTAGAGCATTGGGTCCCGGCAAGACGTCTTCCGTGAATGTGGAGTGGGAGGAAAACTTCGGCATTATTGGATGTAAGGGAGAAGATGGTGTAGACGGAGTTGATGTAGATGTAGATGGGGAACTAGGACTAGAATCTCCAAAGGGATTGGTGAAATTCCCTTCGGCCGTCTCTCGATATGCTTCCTCACTATCGCTTCCTTGAGCTTGCTCTTGATGGGTATTGCTTGCACTTGGTTGAGAGATCCTAACCCGGTTAATCGTCCGTTGGCGAAAAGCTCGAAAAAGCCTCTCTGGCTCTGGATTAAAGAGAAAGGATTTGCCTCCCCGCCTAGGCATACACTACACACTAGAACAAACGTGAGAACACCTAGTGCTTTATGGGCACTAGGTAACGACAATAAGCAAGCACAACTAGAGACAAAGAGAAAAGAAAGCTAAGGAATCAAGAAAAACTAGAGAATATTCACAAGAGATTATAGAAGGGCACAAAGGAGGGTAACTAAGTCTAGAAATAAGCAAACAAAGTCTAAACAATCATTTTATTCTTCTCTTCTCCCTTCCATTTGTAACCCTATAAATACTTACCTCTTGTATTGTTTATACATCCTACATTAGTTTAGCCTCTCTTAAGCCTCTCTACATCATATAAACCCTAGTTTAAACTCTCCTCCCATTAGTTTAATCTTCCTTTAATCATTAGCTAATCTTAGTTAATTAGAGTTGTAACTAGTTCTTGTATTAAGAGGGCACTTGAAGATCTTTCCAAGCTTGACAACCTTGGGATTATTTTGGGTTTCTTATTTATACAAGATTGCATCTTTTCTTCATCCTAGTGTTGGTATAATCTTCCTTTACTCTTGTTTATTGTTGTTTACTCAAGTTTGCATCTTTATTTAGTGTTTGTTGTTATTGATTGTTATTGTTCTTGATGATGAATGTTAGGGTTGTGATGTTGTGTTCCCTTCTTATTGTTGTTGGTTTTTCTTTGCCTATGAGTGAGTAGATATCTTGTGGGTTAGTAGGGGGATTAAGGGTAGATTATGGGTGATTAGGGTTTGATTAGGGGTAAAGGATGGTTCTTTATTGCTAGTCACATATTTGGCTCACCATGTGTTTGTTGATATGCTTGTATGAGTTGTAGTGGCCATGCTTCTCATGATAGTTTTCTTCTACCCATTGTTTGCTTGAGTGTGGATATGTTGAGCATTGTCATCGACATCGGTTTAAGTTGCTATCGCCCGGACCGAACCTAGCAATTAGGAGGCACCTACACCCTTAATCAACCTAAGTCACCCTACTACATTTATGAACCCGACCTAACCCACTCTCTTCCTTCCATATTTGATACATCTTGTTAGTTAGTCATCATTCCTTTAGTTTGATAATTGGTTTGTGTTTAGTTATTCTAGCTTAACCTCGTTTAGCCTAGTTGATTGTTAGTTCACTTCCTACTTCTCCTCTCATCAAATATTCATCTAGTAGTAGTTCTTTGTGTTTGTTTGGTAGCATAGTCTTGTTTTAGGCCGATTTAGTCTAAACCTTGCAATACCGTCTCCGTGGACACGACCCGACTTACCCTAGCTACCCACTAGGTCTTAGCCGGTTATTTAATTGGTGGCGGGATCCACGACAAATCCCACCATCAATTTGGCGCCGTTGCCGGGGATCGAACCCGGGTCACCCGCGTGACAGGCGGGAATACTTACCACTATACTACAACCGGCTACCAATTAAATAACCGGCTAAGACCTAGTGGGTAGCTAGGGTAAGTCGGGTCGTGTCCACGGAGACGGTATTGCAAGGTTTAGACTAAATCGGCCTAAAACAAGACTATGCTACCAAACAAACACAAAGAACTACTACTAGATGAATATTTGATGAGAGGAGAAGTAGGAAGTGAACTAACAATCAACTAGGCTAAACGAGGTTAAGCTAGAATAACTAAACACAAACCAATTATCAAACTAAAGGAATGATGACTAACTAACAAGATGTATCAAATATGGAAGGAAGAGAGTGGGTTAGGTCGGGTTCATAAATGTAGTAGGGTGACTTAGGTTGATTAAGGGTGTAGGTGCCTCCTAATTGCTAGGTTCGGTCCGGGCGATAGCAACTTAAACCGATGTCGATGACAATGCTCAACATATCCACACTCAAGCAAACAATGGGTAGAAGAAAACTAGCATGAGAAGCATGGCCACTACAACTCATACAAGCATATCAACAAACACATGGTGAGCCAAATATGTGACTAGCAATAAAGAACCATCCTTTACCCCTAATCAAACCCTAATCACCCATAATCTACCCTTAATCCCCCTACTAACCCACAAGATATCTACTCACTCATAGGCAAAGAAAAACCAACAACAATAAGAAGGGAACACAACATCACAACCCTAACATTCATCATCAAGAACAATAACAATCAATAACAACAAACACTAAATAAAGATGCAAACTTGAGTAAACAACAATAAACAAGAGTAAAGGAAGATTATACCAACACTAGGATGAAGAAAAGATGCAATCTTGTATAAATAAGAAACCCAAAATAATCCCAAGGTTGTCAAGCTTGGAAAGATCTTCAAGTGCCCTCTTAATACAAGAACTAGTTACAACTCTAATTAACTAAGATTAGCTAATGATTAAAGGAAGATTAAACTAATGGGAGGAGAGTTTAAACTAGGGTTTATATGATGTAGAGAGGCTTAAGAGAGGCTAAACTAATGTAGGATGTATAAACAATACAAGAGGTAAGTATTTATAGGGTTACAAATGGAAGGGAGAAGAGAAGAATAAAATGCGGACTACAGCCCTTTGGTCCCGACCGGGACGGACCATCCCGACCGGGACGGACCCACCATCCCGACCGGGACGGGTTGGTCCCGACCGGGACGGCTCTGCAGTAGCCTCTCCAATTGTGCACTTCATCCCCGACGGGATGAGGTGCATACCCGTCGGGGATGGGTCTTGTAGGCCTCCAATATGATCCTTTTGGTCTCTCCTTGCTTCACATGGACTTCTCATCGATTCTCGGGACTCGGGATCGGGTCTCGGAGGCTCGGGATTGGGTCCCAAGGTCTCGGGATCGATTCCAAAGCATCGAGTCATCGTTCCTTTATCTCGTTGGCTCCAAAATGTGTATGTATCGAGTCGGAATCGCTCCAACTCTTCCAAATCGGTCTCGGAAACCTGAAACGAACTAAAGGAAGCATAAGAAGCCCCTAAACCGCTCCCAAGGAGCGATTCTACAAGGAAAATGGGACCAAAACACTACAAAATAGGCACTACAAACCACACTTATCAACATACAAAGAAATGCCAAAAAGACAAATCTTGCCAAAAAGGGCAAAGAAAATGAAAGAAAGAAAATGAAAGAAAGAAAATGAAAGAAAGAAAAGAATGAAGAAAAAGAAAAGGCACAAAGGCCAAAAAGAAAATAGAAAAGAAGAAAAAGAATGGCATGGCAAAACAAGGCAAAAATGCAAAAGAAAAGAGAAAATGCCAAAAGAAAACCCGATTCACAAAAATAATCCCTACCTCTCAAAATAAGCCTTTTTCCGACTTTTGCCGTGAAGAGCCTACCAAAGGACCGAGTCCCGAGGAAGGATGATAGCGGCATTAGTCGGTCTTCCCTCATTTTGCATGTTTTCCACTTTTTACTTGGATTAGTTAGGCGGTTTTGGACACGGGACGACCCTCTTGGCTCACGCTAAAGGGGGCGGGGTCTCACTTACCTACAGTGTCGACTAACACCGTGGATCATCACTTCCCACTCCGCCGATCATCCCGTAGTACGTTCTTAGAAGGTTAGGAGGAACCTCGGTAAGTTACCAACGTTTTTGTTGCTTTATCGTCATACTATTAGGGTTTAGTCCACCTCGGTTTGTATTGCTAGCTTGGGAACGTTGTCACTTACCTCGAGTCCTAAACCGGTGCTTCTTTCACCGCTTGTTTGAGGGAAGCAGTATTTCTTTTCTTTTGGGTGCAACCTTTTGTGTGTTTGTTTGTGTGTTTGTTTGTTTTTGTGTTTTGTGTCCGGTTGCATCCACAGTTTTGTCGCAAGACCCGACTTGCCTTGCGGAGTGCACTTTTCCTCTAAGTGCACTCGCGTGAGTTGAAAGGGCGTAGGGTGCGCTAATACCCATTCGGCTAGTATAGTAGTTAGTATGTGCTTACTCGAGGGCGAGTAAGGGTTAAGTGTGGAGGAGTTGATTAGTGTAGTTTGTAGTGCCTATTTTGTAGTATTTTGGTCCCATTTCCTTGTGGAATCGCTCCTTGGGAGCGATTTATGGGCTACTTATGCTTCCTCTAGTTCGTTTCAGGTTCCCGAGACCATTCATGAAGAGTTGGAGCGATTCCGACTCAATACATACACTTTTCGGAGCCAACGAAGCGGAGGAACGATGACTCGATGCTTCGGAATCGACCCCGAGACCTTGGGACCCAATCCCGAGCCTCCGAGACCCGATCCCGAGTCCCGAGAATCGATGAGAAGCTCATGTGAAGCAAGGAGGAACCAAAATGGTCATATTGGAGGCCTACAAGACTCATCCCCGACGGGTATGCACCTCATCCCGTCGGGGATGAAGTGCACTTTGGAGGAGGCTACTGCAGGGCCGTCCCGGTCGGGACCAACCCGTCCCGGTCGGGATGGTCCGTCCCGGTCGGGACCAAGGGGCTGTAGTCCGCTTGTCTTTCTTTCTTCTCCCTTCCATTTGTAACCCTATAAATACTTACCTCTTGTATTGTTTATGGAGACTACCTTAGTTTAGCCTCTCTTAAGCCTCTCTACATCACATAAACCCTAGATTTAGTTCCTCAAATTAGTTTGAATCTCTCTTTAATTATTAGTTAATCTTAGTTAATTAGTCTTGTATTAAGAAGATACTTGAAGATTTCTCCAAGATTTACAACCTTGGGATTATTTGGGTTTCTCTTTTATGCAAGATATCATCTTTTCTTCATCCTAGTGTTGGTATAATCCTTCTTTACTCTTGTTCTTTATTATTAATCCAAGTTTGAATCTTTATTTAGTGTTGATTGTTATTTCTCATATTGTTCTTAATGATGAATGTTATGGTTATGGTGATGTTTTCTCTTGTTATTGTTGTAATTAGTTTGATCATGAGTGAGTAGTTTATTTGTGGGTTAGTAGGGGGATTAAGGGTAGATTATGGGTGATTAGGGTTTGATTAGGGGTAAAGGATGGTTCTTTATTGCTAGTCACATATTTGGCTCACCATGTGTTTGTTGTTATGCTTGTATGAGTTGTAGTGGCCATGCTTCTCATACTAGTCTTCTTCTACCCATTGTTTGCTTCGTGTGTGGATATGTTGAGCATAGTCATCGACATCGGTTTAAGTTGCGATTGCCCGGACCGAACCTAGCAATTAGGAGGCACCTACACCCTTATCTACCCAAGTCACCCTACTACACTTATGAACCCGACCTAACCCACTCCTTTCCTTCCATATTTGATTCATCTTGTTAGTTAGTCATCATCTTCATTTAGTTTGATAGTTAGTTTGATTATTAGCTTTGTTTAGCATTCGGTAGTCTAGTTCATCATAGCTCATCATTAGTCTACTTTCTCCTCCCCTCATCTTAATTCATCAATTATTAGCTCTTTGAGTTTGTTTGGTAGCATAGTCTTGTTTTAGGCCGATTTAGTCTAAACCTTGCAATACCGTCTCCGTGGACACGACCCGACTTACCCTAACTACCGTTAGGTGCTAGTTGGCTACTTATTTGGCGGTGGGATCCACGACAAATCCTACCATCACCCACTCTATGTCGTAGTTGGCCGTGTACAAAATACGGCCCATTTCCGATGTCAGAGTTTATTGGGTTCGTCCCATAGCATTTGATACCGATACGGATATCGTGTATAGAATGACTCTCGTTGCCAATGGTTTCGGACATCCGAAAACCGAGGTTCTGAGTAAGGGGTGAGGGTACGTGTTGGGAAGTTCACAAAGAACACCCAACCCCGCCCGCACATTAGCGGCCTCTACTAGGATATCGTTTGATTTTTGAATACGCGCGTTAGTTGAACGATGAATGATATGCAAACATTGTTTTCCTAAGCATGTGAATAATTGAATGGGTTGCTAAGTCGTTTAATGCATGAAAATTAACGTCAAAGTTGTATTTTAGCATGCGAGGTTCGTTTTAGTATAATAAAACAAAAGATAAAAAGAAGTTGCTAAAAAGACAAACAAACGTGTTAGTAATGATTGAATAAATCGAACGAAAATATGAATGCGATGAATAATGTATCGAGACCTGAAATCTTGCTAAAAAGACGATGTTTTGTCCAAAAAACGATGTTCGAAGAAAGATAATAAAAGAGAAAAGACGGGTCGCGCTTCAGTCTGCCACGCGACTCGCGCCCCGGCCTGTTTCGAAGTCGATTTTCTGAAAATCGATGTTTTTATTAAATCGCATACAAATATAGCATAATTTGTACTCGATTCAATATTTTCGATATTCGTTATATTCGATATTCGATTATGAAATCGATATCTATTATTCGGAATAATTTTGAAAAAGGTAGAAAAAAAGTTTTAAGAAACCGTTTCGTAGAAAAAACGAAGTTTAGGAGAAATTGAGAAAAGCGAAGAAGGGGAAAAAAGGAGCCGCGGGTTTCAGGCCTCTGCGCGAGTCGCCTGGGAGGGGGCGCGACTCGCGTGAGGGTCTGTCCCTGTTCGGGGTTTTTCCGAAAGTCGCTAATTTCAATAGATCGCGTATAAATATGAATTAATTTATACTCGATTTATTCTTTCGATATTCGTCGCATTCGATATTCGATTATGAAATCGATATCGAATATTCGGAATGACTTTTAGAAAAGGTTTTATAAAATTGTTTTGAAAAGAAAAATTTGAAGGAAAAGAAAAAGAATGTTAGTTCTCTCCGCGTTTAAATCGTTGTATTTTGTAAAAAGTAACGATTTTGTAGCATCAACGAGATTAATGTAATTCTTTTAATACGATATTCGACTAGAGAATCGGTATCGTATTTTTAAGAATATTCGTTTAAATGAAAATAGTTTTTAGTAATATCGATATTAGAAATAAAAAACGATGAACGACCCGTAAAAAAAAAAGATGACGACGAGAGACGGACGAAAAAACGAGAAGAAGAAGGAGAGAAGAGAAGTCGGGTTTGATTACACCCTCAACCTACATGCTTTTGTTAACTCGGATCGGGGCTCGTCGGAATGTGGCTAAGGCACGGGAGCGTCGGGTTAATGTCGGTGAGTTGGTGGTTCGGTTTGGATGTACAAAGGGTGACGGGTATAGGCCGGTTTTTGTAGTCTCGGGTTACACTATCGATTTCTCGATGCTAAGTGTGTCGGATTTACGAATTGTGTATGGATGTAGAATGTCGGGAATTGTATGAAATAAATCGTGTGTGAATAATGTGTATGAAAATTGTGTTGTGTGTTGTGTGCAAAGGATCCTATTTATAGGAGAAGAAGGTTGAGAGAGGTATCTTGCTTGTACGACAAGAAATACCAATCGGGATAGGAAATCTAAGAAGTTGTGAGGAACGAGAATTCCGTTACTTGGCAAAGAAGAAAAGGGAACCGGCTAAAAACACCCTGCTCGGCCGGGTATTCCATGCTCGGTCGAATGCTCGATTCGGTATTCGGATAGGATTCCTACTTGAGATCGAATTCTACCTTTAACGGAATTGTTTAATATTTGTGTAGCTGATTTTTTGTGGAGTTTGGGCTCGAATCAGCCACGTGAGGTGACACGGCTGACTCACACGTCTCGAGAAAATATCTTTGACCGGGTTTGACTCGGTCGCTAAAAGACGGTTTTACCCCCGGTGTCGGATTCGACCCAAATTAGTCTTATTTGACTCGAAACGACCCACTGGACCTGAATTTGAGGTTGGTTTTGTGAAATTTGTAATCCGTAAAAAGCCCAAGCCAAATATCCATGATTTTGAGCCCATTTCCGAGTACGTTAAAGCACGTTTGCGTCCGATCATCATCAGGTGTTTGTCGGAAACTGCTATAGACACCTGGCGGTCAAAATGTGGGTGTCTACAGAGCCCCCACTCTGACTGAGGCTTGGACAAGGCGAAAGTCAGAGTAGCTACCAGGCCAATCAAAGATTAAGACCTGACAGACTTCCGGTCGGGTCGTTTAAAGTCCATTAGACCTGCGTGAAGGGCCCGCCGGCCATGGATTAGAAATGTACCTGAACTGATGATGATAACTCCGTGGGGAATTGGACTTGTCGTATAAGACTTAGGTGCGCCTATATATGGGCTCATCCTGTTAAATGTCGCTGGGGAGTTATGTGAATAACGCTGTCGTGATTATTACCTGTATAAGTTACATAAAATTTTGCATGCAACACGTAGGCGAAACAAATATGACTCGCGCTGGGGAATAAAAATGATTTTTGCTGCATTTTGAAATCGAAGTCCTGAAAGCAACTCACGTGCTAGGAGATGGGTTTCTAAAATTGAAAGAGGTGGAGAAGAAATTTGCAGTTTAAATAGACTGAAATTTGACCTTGTCGAAAAGATTTTTTTTCAAATGGCAAAGTTTTGCAAATTTTGAAGTAAGAATTTGAAGAGAGGTCTACTGAAAGACTCGACTCTGGACGCGACCGGACGAGTTGACAGACATGACTGGACTCTCGAGGGGTTGGACCGTGACTCGGTAGGGGGTGGGCCACCTAACAAGACTCTTAAATTGCGATATTTCGTAGCCTAAGCGAGTAGCAACATGGTCGTACATCGAAATGAGAAGGATGCGTTATAGGGGAATTGCAGTAGTCTGTAATGAGACTGTTTTTGCAGGACTTAGCAGTGGAATGCTGTAGACTAGTGCTCTTTTGAATCCTTTTTGATTTTAGGGTACATTTCCAAAGTGGGCATTGCCTCGAGTCCTGATAGATTCTTGTCCTCGAGTGAGCCGAGTACTAGGACACACTGTAGAGAGGTGGCTAGATTTTTGAAATTATTTGGATTATGTGAATGGATGGAGAACTTCTGCCTAGGAGAAGCCCCCAGAATGACAAAGCTAACTGTCGAGAACTTGACAGTGTCGTGACCGAAATGATGGTGCTTTTTGAATGTGTGTCAATGTGGGTGGTTGTGCCTCTGTTGAAAGGCTGCCTACATATTCACATGTGGTGAAATCAAACCAAGCCGTAGTTCAGTGGATTATGGTGTCTAGTTTATTAGGGCTTTGTGTGTAATTAGCCATAGCGATGGTGTAGACTAGGTGCATTCCCAGTGATGTCTTGATCAAAGGGCTAATGGTTAGGATGTTGATCCTGTGACTGTGAGCATTCTCCGGGATAGCCCCCAGAGGTGGTGTAAACTATTTGGGCATGTACTATGCCGACCGCAAGTTGAGTTCCCGTGTTCGGGGTTGGTAACTGGTTTGAATGAGAAGAAAACGAATGGGATTTTAACGAGTTCTGCTCTCGGGAATTTTAACGAGTTCTGTTCTCGGGGATTTGATGAGTTCTGTTCTCGGGGATTTGATGAGTTCTGTTCTCGGGGATTTGATGAGTTTTGCTCTCGGGGATTTTAACGAGTTTTTCTCTCGGGGATTTGATGAGTTTTGCTCTTGGGGATTTTGACGAGTTTTGCTCTAGGGGATTTTAACGAGTTTTGCTCTCGGATTTGCGTATGGTGATTGTGAATTCTGTTATGTAAAGGGGAAGTCGAGTAGAATGGCTCGAACTTTGATCGGGATAGATTTTGATAATGCGAGATCTGATTTCCATGTCTGGCCCTAATGGTTAGGGGTATCCTATGTAGCTTGAATCCTCAAAATTCCGGGCTGTCTCTGGCCTGGGTCTTGGGAAGGTCTTGAGGGTTGTAATGTGGGAAGGCTAAATGTGGTGTTAGTTGACCTGCTCGATTATCTCTCCCTTATTTGATGGTATAAATTTTGACCGTACCCTGGTCATGGGGCTTTCACTTGAATTGACCGTTGATCATGGTCATGGTTTTTTTTATCATGGCCAGCTCTTTTGTTTTGGGCCTTTTGCTTTTTTCTTTTGGACTTTTGTTTTTTTTTGTCCAGCTTTTAATCCCGGTCATGGGTGCTTCTTTTGCCTGCTTTTTATTTCGGCTTTTGCTTTTTCTTGGACCTTTTTTTGTCCAACTTTTCCTTTTTTTTTTTGTCGGTCAGACTAACACCTAAGGTAGGGATTGGTTGATCTTATTGGATGGGTGTTTATTGTGGGAAATGGGCTTGCCTCCCGTCTTTAACCCAAACTAGGGGATTACCTAGATTTGTCATAGGATTCGATACCGCTCCTGCTAAGGGTAGTTATGTGGTTTTCTATACCAGACATGGAATAGGTAAAAGGAAAACACGGGCTCGGTTTCCTGCAGTCATTATAGATGTGCCTATAATAGCCACGTGCGTGTGCTCACAGTGTACGACGGTGTTCATCATGTTCTCGGAAACACATAAGGAAAGCATATATGAGAAAGAATACAAAAGCTGATTTTATTGAATTTTGAAAAAGAGGACAGAATACAATTGACTCTGACTCTGACTTTGAAGTTGAAATAAATAGTATATCCTAGACTCGGACTCAGACTTGGACTTAAATCAAATCCGGACTCTTGGATACATGAGAGGTAGATTGGATGCTTTGGTCATCGGGCCCTATATAGTCCATGAGGGGCTTTGCAAGTGACAATGTTTCCAAAACGGGAGTCTTCCCGGCATCGAGGAAGTCTTGAATAAGGTGTTTCAGCTTCCAGCACTGTTCTGTATCGTGTCCCCTCCCTCTGTGGAATTTGCAGTAATGCTCGGCGTTCCATGCTTTGCAGCGTTTTTCCAAAGGTGGGTCGGTTGTTGGGCCTATAGGTAGTATTAGGCCCTTCGGAACCAATTTCTGGAAAGCAACGGTGTAGGACATATCCAAGTGGGTAAATGTCCTTTCCTTTGACTGGTTCTTGATTTTTGGAGGTGACTTGAGGGTTACCTCTCTCGGCCTTGCCATCTTGAGGGTATCGGACAGTTTCGTAGGAGTGTTCACCCTTCAAATGACTCGGTTGGGTGATTGGCTGCCTTATCCGCTCTAGTTGTGTTAGACGGGATCGGGTTCTTACAAGGTCTTCTTCGATGGTGGTCACCCTGGCATTTAGGTTATCTAGGGCGGTATTGATTTTTGAGAAGATATTGTTAATGGAGCAAGACAGCATAAGCATACTCCCCTGGATATCCCCTTTCTCGACGGCGCGGGAATTATTGTGGTTTGGTAGCGCCTCACTCATAGGGTCCCTGGTCGGAAGAGACGACAGGTGTTAGAACTCGCCTAAACTCGGTTTTGCGTAAATGCAAGAGAGAGAGTCAAACTAGGTACCGCCCGGGGGTGGGAATGACTATAATTCTTCGACCGGGATACTCAAACATTGTCCTAGGCAAAGTGATGACCGCGAATTAGACTCGAGCTGCAGAAGGGTGAGTCAGAAAATGGGGCGACCGTATTTGACCGCGTCACGTGCTTTGACCAACCGTGATGACCTAAACCTAGGTGACTCGAGTGTTTGTAGCATAGGTTCGACTTAAAAAAAGCATCGCAAGGTACTCTATAGGGTTACCGTGGTTGGCTGCTTGGGTGGAAAACAACCGAGTGAGACTAAAGACTCTGATAGGACTCAGATGGTGTGACATCTAAGTGACTCCAAAGTGGGGTATGTGAGACAAAACGTGTAAGACCTGATTCTTAGAGCAACCATGATTGATGCTCTGCTAAAGAGAGCCCCCAAGCGGGATCAGAGACTTTGATAAAACTCGAGTGTCGGACGAGTGACCCTTTTTGTTGTAGGGCTACGCCTTATAAAAGGTTGACTCGGAAAAGACACTTAGACGGGTGACTTGTGAAAAGGTGGGCCTTCCTCGGGATCCAGCTATGTGGGTTGGGCCCTGTTCGAAGGAAGGTTCACGTGAGACATTCCCAGACTTTAGACTCGATTGTGTAAGTGAGCCAACCTTTGTAGAAGTATGTCCTACGCAGGTGGGCCTTGCCTTAGTAAAATAAGGCGGACTAGGATAGGGGGAAAACTCGTGATGTAAGATCGACAGAGTTTCGACGCTAGAGATTTCAACGACTCATGACACGACCCGACACTGCCAAATACGGGAAGTCCTAAGAAGAGGAAGGTTTTGAAAAAGGGATTTTTTTTGGAAAATCCGAGAAGTCTCGGTGGATGGCCCAATTTTTTTGAAAAAACGGAAAAGTGCATCGGGCCACAATTTTGAAAGTTCGAAAAAAAAAATCGAGTATTGAAATGGGCAGAATACCGGCTGGAAAATAGGCTACTTTGAGTCAAATCTTAAGTCTAAATTTTGGTAGCTTTCCGATTTTTTTTAAATCTGAATATTTCGAAAAGATGCATTTTTGGAATTTTGGAATTTTGAATATCGAAGATGAATTTCCGAAAATTTGAAAATCGAAAACAGGATCCCGACTTTTAAAATTGGCGAAAATGTCATCGGGCTTGAATTTTTTGAAAAGCCAGAAATTTTGAATTTTTGAAATGGATTTTGAAAGCCCGAAGAGAAATTCGGGGGATGGCCTGGTTTTTTCGAAAGAAAAAAAAAACGGAAATCGAACCGGGTGACGGTTTTGCAAGTTCGAAAATAAATTCGAGTTTTAAATTGGGCATAATACCGGCTAGAAAAAGGGTTATTTTTAGTAAAATCGTAAATCTTAAATTCGGTATATGCCCGGGTTTTTGAAATTGGATATTTTGAAAAGGACGCAAATTTTTGAAAATGTCGGTTTTTGAAAAAGATGTGGATCAAGTAGCACGTAGTCATGGAAACAGTATAATGACACCATGTATGCTCTTAAACTAACTCTCGGTTAGTCTATAAGGGTCTATACCAGTGTACATAGCCTATTCGAGAATCGGGGCGAACTTCCTAAGTCGAGTTGAGCTTAGAACATGCCGTAAAACTCATACGAATCTGCTATGCACACCTTTTGACATATCCAATTTGGACTACATCAATGGTATAGTGGGACGTCGGTCACCAGTACCGGCCCGGGAAAAATGGGGTTATGCATGAACCGTAAAACTAAAACGCTTATTGTACTAGTCAAACGATTTCTATTCGAGTCTCACCCTGAGGATGACGATGGTAAGTCACGCATCATTTAATCCCCAGCGGAGTCGCCAAATTGTGGACATGACATAGGTCCACCCCGACGCGGCCACGCGCGAGTTTGGGGAGGCGAATGAATCTCCATATGAGAATGGATCGAATTGAAATTTAAATCGAAGTTGGAGTCGTCACCGAACTTTGTGGGGGTTCGGGCCCGTTCGAACCCACTCTATGTCGTAGTGGGCCGTGTACAAAATACGGCCCATTTCCGATGTCAGAGTTTATTGGGTTCGTCCCTTAGCATTTGATACCGATACGGATATCGTGTATTGAATGACTCTCGTTGCCAATGGTTTCGGACATCCGGAAACCGAGGTTCTGAGTAAGGGGTGAGGGTACGTGTTGGGAAGTTCACAAAGAACACCCAACCCCGCCCGCAGATTAGCGGCCTTTACTAGGATATCGTTTGATTTTTGAATACGCGCGTTAGTTGAACGATGAATGATATGCAAACATTGTTTTCCTAAGCATGTGAATAATAGAAAGGGTTGCTAAGTCGTTTAATGCATGAAAATTAACGTCAAAGTTGTATTTTAGCATGCGAGGTTCGTTTTAGTATAAGAAAACAAAAGATAAAAAGAAGTTGCTAAAAAGACGAACAAACGTGTTAGTAATGATTGAATAAATCGAACGAAAATATGAATGCGATGAATAATGTATCGAGACCTGAAATCTTGCTAAAAAGACGATGTTTTGTCCAAAAAACGATGTTCGAAGAAAGATAATAAAAGAGAAAAGACGGGTCGCGCTTCAGTCTGCCACGCGACTCGCCCGGGGTGCGCGCGCGCGACTCGCGCCCCGGCCTGTTTCGAGGTCGATTTTCTGAAAATTGATGTTTTTATTAAATCGCGTACAAATATAGCATAATTTGTACTCGATTCAATATTTTTGATATTCGTTATATTCGATATTCGATTATGAAATCGATATCTAATATTCGGAATAATTTTGAAAAAGGTAGAAAAAAAGTTTTAAGAAACCGTTTTGTAGAAAAAACGATGTTTAGGAGAAATTGAGAAAAGCGAAGAAGAGGAAAAAAGGAGTCGCGGGTTTCAGGCCTCCGCGCGAGTTGCCTGGGAGGGGGCGCGACTCGCGTGAGGGTCTGTCCCGGTTCGGGTTTTTTCCGAAAGTCGCTAATTTCGATAGATCGCGTATAAATATGAATTAATTTATACTCGATTTATGCTTTCGATATTCGTCGTATTCAATATTCGATTATGAAATCGATATCGAATATTCGGAATGACTTTTAGAAAAGCTTTTATAAAATTGTTTTGAAAAGAAAAATTTGAACGAAAAGAAAAAGAATGTTAGTTCTCTCCGCGTTTAAATTGTTGTATTTTGTAAAAAGTAACGATTTTGTAGCATCAACGAGATTAATGTAATTCTTTTAATACGATATTCGACTAGAGAATCGGTATCGTATTTTTAAGAATATTCGTTTATATGAAAATAATTTTTAGTAATATCGATATTAGAAATAAAAGACGATGAACGACCCGTAAAAAAAATGATGACGACGCGAGACAGACGAAAAAACAAGAAGAAGAAGGAGAGAAGAGAAGTCGGGTTTGATTACACCCTCAAACTACATGCTTTTGTTAACTCGGATCGGGGCTCGTCAGAATGTGGCTATGGCACGGGAGCGTCGGGTTAATGTCGGTGAGTTGGTGGTTCGGTTTGGATGTACAAAGGGTGACGGGTATAGGCCGGTTTTTGTAGTCTCGGGTTACACTATCGGTTTCTCGATGCTAAGTGTGTCGGATTTATGAATTGTGTATGGATGTAGAATGTCGGGAATTGTATGAATTAAATCGTGTGTGAATAATGTGTATGAAAATTGTGTTGTGTGTTGTGTGCAAAGGGTCCTATTTATAGGAGAAGAAGGTTGAGAGAGGTATCTTGCTTGTACGACAAGAAATACCAATCGGGATAGGAAAACTAAGAAGTTGTGAGGAACGAGAATTCCGTTACTTGGCAAAGAAGAAAAGGGAACCGTCTGAAAACAGCCTGCTCGGCCGAGTATTCCATGCTCGGTCGAATGCTCAATTCGGTATTCGGATAGGATTCCTACTTGAGATCGAATTCTACCTTTAACGGAATTGTTTAATATTTGTGTAGCTGATTTTTTGTGGAGTTTGAGCTCGAATCAGCCACGTGAGGTGACACGGCTGCCTCACGCGTCTCGAGAAAATATCTTTGACCGGGTTTGACTCGGTCGCTAAAAGACGGTTTTACCCCCGGTGTCGGATTCGACCCAAATTAGTCTTATTTGACTCGAAACGACCCACTGGGCCTGAATTTGAGGTTGGTTTTGTGAAATTTGTACTCCGTAAAAAACCCAAGCCAAATATCCATGATTTCGAGCCCATTTCCGAGTACGTTAAAGCACGTTTGCATCCGATAATCATCGGGTGTTTGTCGGAAACTGCTATAGACACCTGGCGGTCAAAATGTGGGTGTCTACAGACATCAACCAACAATCTTTTGACTCTTAAAACAAACTCCAAATAAGGTGACATCAACCAATAATTATCCCACATCGACAAATTATAATAAGATGATGGATTTCTATTACGGGGTATATAAATAAGAGTAATCACCTTGAATACAAATAATAGTACAGTTATCCCACATCGACAATTTATTAATAAGGTGATGAAATTCTATATTACAAGTATAATAAATAAGAGTAATCATTCGTCCTTAGATATCCACAAAAAATCTTCTGAGTCTTAAAGAACTCTTAAGAATACAAACCTTAAGTAATTATCCACATCGAAAAACTATGATGAGGTTATGAAATTCTACATTATAAACAAGAGAAATCATTGATTTTAAATATCAACTAAAAAACTTTTGAGCCTTAAAAAAACTCTAAATAAGACTACAAAATTAAAAATTTTCACATAAAAAAATTAAATATGATCATGATTCTATATGATAAATAAGAGTAATCATGAGTTTTTTTGTCTTAAAAAGTGTAATCCCCTAGAAATTCTAACGCAATACAGTGGCGGAAAAACGGTAGAGTTGGGATTAAAACACACTGACAAACTATATCTTATTAAAAGAAATGGTAAGTCAATACAAAGGTCTCTTTTTACAAAAGAGCTAAAGAGAAAATTCACCAAACGGGTTATACAAATCCATAAATTACGTAAATGAAGAAAGAGTAGGATCCACGCTACTCGCTAGCTCACACCCAAAACCCAGCAGCAAATACCTGTCATGTTACAAACATAACGGCCACATCAGTGGGGAGTAACTCGGACGTTCTCCGAGCCATATTATATCATATGGAAAAACAATAGTATTACTATATCAAAATAATTAAAATGAGAAAACATTCAAACGATAGTACGACAATCATGGGAGAGATCGGATAGAAGAGAGGCAACAAGCGACACCCATCAACAATAGTACGACAAGCTCGACAATGAAACGGAGGGAAACAGGGGTACGAAAAAGGGTGACAACAGTAGCAGCAACATACACCAAAAGCAGGAGCAGCATAAATCACAATTGCAAAATGATACGATGCAGCAACAACGAGAGCAATAAGATTGGGCAAGGGCATCGTGAACAGAAAACAGCGAAGAAGAACGAGAGAAAAGGACGATTAGGCAAACACGAAAACGGAAAGAGCAACGACACTCAGATAACTGTGGCCACACACTAATCAACACAACATGACACAGCAACAACGATACAAGAAGTATTAGCAGCAAAACGAGTCAACGACTCAAGGCAGAACACCGTGGACAGCAACCATAATACACGAGAAAGAAAAGAAAGGAAGAAGAAGAACGAGAAAGAAGAATAACATGAAACAACAGGACAGCAGCAGAACAGCGCATCAGCAAAACGCAGGAAAGAGGAAGAAGAAGAAGAAAGGTAGAAGAGGAAACGGAAAGAAGCAGCAGAACATCAGGACAAACAGAATAGATTGATAAAGTGATAAGATCGAATCACCTTCGATGAGTCCGGGTCGAAATGATAAGTCAATACAAAGGCCTCTTTTTACAAAAGAGCTAAAGAGAAAATTCACCAAACGGGTTATACAAATCCATAAATTACGTAAATGAAGAAAGAGTAGGATCCACGCTACTCGCTAGCTCACACCCAAAACCCAGCAGCAAATACCTGTCATGTTATAAACATAAAAGCCACGTCAGTGGGGAGTAACACGGACGTTCTCCCAGCCATATTATATCATATGGAAAAAAATAGTATTACTATATCAAAATAATTAAAATGAGAAAACATTAAAACGATATAATAAAAATAAGTTTTCCGCGAAACTTAAAGAATTTGCATACCTGCAAGTCAATATCAATCGATAATAATAATATTCAAAAATGGCGTTATGGAAATCAATCAGTGCAACAGAATAGACTTTCACTAGGATAATACTCAAACTAGCTTTGAGAACTTAGTCAAAACAAATTAGACTTCGGTCTCTAACTTGGCAACTCAACTATAACATGACTGCGTGCAGCGAGGTCCTGGCTTAAGTTATGCACACCCCCTCCTTGATAAAAACCATATCCAGTTCAACCCGACGCGACTTACACGATGCGATATCTAAGTTTAAGGTCAAAATATACACACTCCTGAACACAAACCATGCTCAGTTCAACGACCAATGCGTCTCAACATAGACACACCAGCTTTATAGTTGATAGCAAAACGTATATCCTAGACTGTATTACTCTACCCATACACTTGTCCTCATTCCATAACTCCGAAACAACCATTATCGATATTCAAAAGATAAATATAATCAATATAGATAATATGAGGATAAAAGGAATAAACATTTTATATAAAAATGGAAACTTTCTATAAATAAAAACTTACTAATTTTAGAAACTTACTATAAACAGAAATATTATTATAGAAGATACGTAAGTTATTAAAATATGTGAAATGTATTAAAAATAGCATTTCTAACGAAATTAACATTTTATTATTATCGTCGTTATCGTAACTTTATTATATATCTAAATTCGTTACTCAAAATATAAATAAAATATAATAAGTCATTATATAGTATTTTATAAATAATTTAGGAAATCGAGTTAAAACAATAAATCTTAGAAAAGAGATATTTTAAGAAAAACGACACCAAAATTAATTGAGTCAACGAGTTTTATAAATGAAATGAATTTTATAAAGGTTTCAAATTATTTTTATGAAATAGCTTTGATTTATAAATAATACAAATTTTAATGAAAATAGTCAATCAGAAACAAATAGGAAATTATTAGTGAAAATAGTCTCGACTAAAACATATTTAAAACTAAATTGACTATTTTCTCATTTATTAGTATAAATCGTAAAACAAAAATTAATTTATTAAACAAGTATACAAATCTCGATTATAATATGAAAATAAGATTTTGAGTTAAAAATTAGAAATTAATGAAATATGACGGAAATATGAAATCGATATTATTTAGTTACTAGTGTCACGATAATCAACAAAGTATTACAACGATTATAAACGATAAAATTACTATTGACTTATAGAACGATATCGAAAGTTGTAAAAATATTTATAAAGCATATGATTTAAAATTAATAATATTAGCAATAATAAATAGCTAAAAATAGAAAACCGAAGTTAAAATATTTACTACATACTACTACTCAAACATACGATATAATACCGAGTAACGTCCTGAAGTTACCTTGAATCGATATCAGAAACAATCATGTTCTTTACCTTGACAGGTCACACAAAATTCCAGAAAATTGGAGAAGGACGGAGGATAGAAATTGGGGAGCGAAGGACAAGAACTCAAAAAAAGAATTGCATCGAGCATCAATTGCCTGTGGCAGCACAAAAGTCGACCGCAACAGTCATGAGACGACAAAGTCGGTAAAAAAAATCATGGGAGAGATCGGATAGAAGAGAGGCAACAAACGACACCCATCAACAATAGTACGACAAGCTCGACAACGAAACGGAGGGAAACAGGGGTACGAAAAAGGGTGACAGCAGTAGCAGCAACATACACCAAAAGCAGGAGCAACGTAAATCACAATTGCAAAATGATATGATGCAGATACAACGAAAGCAATAAGAGTGGGCAAGGGCATCGTGAATAGAAAACAGCGAAGAAGAACGAGAGAAAAGGACGATTAGGCAAACACGAAAACGGAAAGAGCAACGACACTCAGATAACTGTGGCCACACACTAATCAACACAACATGACACAGCAACAACGATACAAGAAGTATTAGCAGCAAAACGAGTCAACGACTCAAGGCAGAACACCGTGGACAGCAACCAGAATACACGAGAAAGAAAAGAAAGGAAGATGAAGAACGAGAAAGAAGAATAACATGAAAGAACAGGACAGCAGCAGAACAGCGCATCAGCAAAACGCAGAAAAGAGGAAGAAGAAGAAAGGTAGAAGAGGAAACGGAAAGAAGCAGCAGAACATCAGGACAAACAGAATAGATTGATAAAGTGATAAGATCGAATCACCTTCGATGAGTCCGGGTCGAAGAATAGCCCAATACAGCGCACGAAACCGCAGCAACAGTATTCGAACTTCGGGCATGAAAACAGCCGCAATAGCACGACAATGGCAGCAGCATCAGCAAGACAGCGAAGAAACGGACCAGAACGAAAGCAAAACAGCAAGGACGGAGGAACGAAAACATGGGAAAGACAAAGAAAAAGAAACAGCAGAACAGTACCGCAACAGCAGCAGTACGCAGTACGCAGCAGCAGCAGAGAATCGAGAAGATGACTGGAGCCCTGGAGGAGGAAGGCTGGAAGACAGATAAAGAAGAAAAAAGAAGGGAGATGCATACGTTGAAGAGTGGGAAAACAAGAGGACGAAGAGTTAGAATAAGAAAGGGACAGGGGAGCGAATGTTAAGCGGTGGAGGAGTGAGGGGCAGAATGATCAAGGGTCAAGGTGGATGAACTTAAAAGAGTGGGGAAAACAAAAACAAAGGGGCTGAACCGGAACAAAAGAAGTGGATTAAAGATACGGCTAGTTAAACGAATTGGGTAACACATAAATTCCGAAACAAAGTTGACTGACCCACGAATCGGGTTAAAAAGAGTTAATAAAATTAATAAATAATCGGACCGACAAATAAATTAGTAAATAAAGAACTCGAGACGAAAACGAAGTTGATAGAAAAAATAATTAGACGATGAAATAATATTTTCCGAAAAATAATAAATTTTCGATAAAACGAATTGAATTGATTCCTCGAGGAAAGGAAATAAATACTTTGACGAAACTTTAAAATAATGAACTTTGAGTCGAAAATAGAATTTCGAGTTTAATTATAATTAATTAAAAGAATTTAAAATTTAAATCGCCGAAATAGGCTTTCGATAAGAATTAAATTAAATGTATAAAATGGATCGAAAAAGAAAAATAAATATGTTTTAAATATAAGAAGAGTTTTCGAGACAAATAGAATTTTAGGAGTTTGAAACGATTAAATGGTAAATTATTTTTATAAAATTTTTAAAAATTACGAGTTAAATTGGAAAAATAATATACGAACAAAATTGTAATTAAATTTAATTTATAAAAATCACGGGATTTACAAAAAGTGCTCATAAGATGATAAATTATCCCACATCGAAAAATTATAACAAGGTGATGAAATTCTATATTATAAATAAGAGTATATCAACCAAAACTCTTTTGAGTCTTAAAAAGAGTTCTTAAGACCATAAACTTAAAGTAAAATTATCCAACATCGAAAAATCATGATGAGGTGATGAAATTTATAATATAAATATAACTAATTATTCTTCGTTAGACATCTACCAAAACTCTATTAAGTCTTAAATTTTTTTTAAGACTATCAACACAAGTAAAAGTATTCCAAGAGTTCTTGAGACTACATCTAAACGTTATCATACATCAAAATATGATGAGGTGATTAAATTCCATATTATAAATAAGATTAATCATTCGTTCTTATTTAAAAAATGACTTGAGAACTTACGTAAGATTATCTCATATCGAAAAATTATAATAAGGTGATGAAATCCTATTATACAAATAAGAGTAATCATTTGTCCAAAATTATAATAAGGTGATCAAATTCTATTATATAAATAAGAGTAATCGTCTATCCTTAATAACTTAGGTGTGTAAGAATATTTTATGATATAATAATATTACGGGATATGTAATATATCTTCCCTATTATTATGCTAATATTTCTTCCCCATAATTATAGTCTTATTGGAAATCGAATCTTTAAGAGATATGCTATCACAATAATATCGAACTAAATAAGGAGTTTTTCTATATTTACTCAACCTTGATGGAAGGTCGAGATTACCGTAATCTAAAACCCTAATAGGAATCTGGTTCTCTCTCTGTCTATATAATGGAGTCTTCCCCATCAGAAACTCCATGAATGAAAACGTAATGCATGAATAACGATAACAACATTTATTACGTTATAGGACAAGACGGAGAAACCATACTTATTAATTATGAAACCGTACCTATTATTATTATTATTATTATTTGAAGATCATATGAAGACGTATTATTATTATTATTATTATTATTATTATTATTATTATTATTATTATTATTCAAAATCGTCTTATTATTGATGAATATTTATGAAGTCGTCTTATATTGATCTAATATCGTTCGTATTAGATTTCGACTTATTCCGTAATGAGGTATGTCTTAATCTCGTCTTAATTAATCTTTTGTGACCTTTCAAGTTGTTCAAAGATTTATGGGAATTATATTTTATTTATGTCATGTTAATCATATACTAACATGCATGTGGTATCAGAGCTTAGGTTATTGAACTCATGATTGTCCATTAATTAAGATTATTATGAGTATTATTATACATCATAATTGAATGTACCTTACTTTATTTTCTGTGATTAGTTTTGTTTAAACTCACAAACAACTTATTTATTTTTCCTTCTTATGTTATATGGAGTTTGCACGTGTATTCCTTTATTTTGTATAACAATGCTAAGAAGCACAATTATATATTCAATGACACAATAGTCGCCATGCCCGTGCACCGCACGAGATTACTTATTTACTTGTCTAAATTCATGTGGTTGTGGTGGCGTCTACTTGTACATGGTGTCGTAATCATGAATAGGGCAGAGGTTGTGAAGATCGAATTATCAAAGCTACTAAAAGACATATGGCATGTACGTATAAAGAACGACAGAAGTTGATATGATCTAGTCTAAGGCCGAAACAAACATTAAAAAAGTCGTATACTAAAGAATAATTGCAATATGTAATCTTCTTAAATTATGCCTTGGTTCTTCTGTGTTTTTCTCTGTCGAGGTCTATTTTGTCTTTTCAACTTTTGGCCTCTTTTTCTCTATTGTTTCCTTCGCTACGGATGCTTCTTTCGCCGTTGGTTCAAAGTTGTAAGTCATTTTTGGTGTTTAAGTTTTATTACTAAAACATAAGTAAAAAAATACTTGTTCTTGATGTACGTAATAATAATTAACTTACTCCTTGTCAATCTTTCTCTTCTCATTTTTAGCTCAGGTGTTCACCGGAGGGCCGGACTCTGTTGTAGGCTGCCTTTCTAAGTTGTCTTGTTTTTGTTGCTCTTGCGAAAACATTGGACTTGTTTAAGTATATTGCCTCGTGTGTAAGAAGATGTTGTTGTTCTTGGGTAAGAATTGTTGTTGTTACCTCTGTTTTTTTATCCTCTCTTTCTACTGTGGTTGGAGTAGTTGGAAGGTCCTTTTGCATCGGTAATACCTTTTGACACTTTAGTTCCCATTCGGAGTTGTATTTGGTAATCCCAATCTTGACTTTCATGGTGTATTCTCTCTCGACACATTGTTGTAGTATGTCAAACACTTTCTCCTTTCCCCCGTCCTGTTTGTTGCTCTCTTGTTAGGACAAAACGGTTAAAATTTCTTCGTGTAGTTGGTATGTTATTTGTTGTGCTTACCTTTTCATATTGGGTAAGTAATGCTTCGATTGGTCTCCCGATTATTTTCTCAGCTTCTCTCCCAAAAAGCACCAAAGTTGTGTATGCTGTTTCGTCCGCTATTATAGTGATTAATTTGTACCTGTGTTGTGGGTATTAACATATTTGTGATATTGTTTAGTAGTAGTAGATAGGTTCAACATACCGTATGGTGAGTAATAATTTTTGGGTTTTTTCTTACCTTTGTTTGGGGTAGGGTATTGGTTCGGTACATTGGCGACACTTTCCGTCCTCGTTGATTCCAGTGGGGCATTATGTGCAAGAATGATACCACCAGTCAACATCTGTTCTTACTTCAATTATCGTTCCATGACATTTGTATACCTCATTCTGTTCCAATTGTTTCATTTAATTAGAAATGTTCAATGGTATATCATATCAGTAGGCAAGCGATGTCTGTCGACATTACCTGATCGTCTGCTTTAAGAAGCTCGGCAATGGTTGAAGTGACCATATCATCTGCCACCTCAGCATCGAGAACCCTTATTTGAACGGGTTTCTGGTCCCTGTGGGGTGGTATGGCAACGCAAATAATAATAATATGTGGCTAATCTAGTATATGTAAGATCGGGGACATGGTTCATGTGCAGTATTTTTATTGTGGGGGCAAACTGTTACCTTTGCTATAACATTCTAGTCTCCGACAAGTCCAAGTCGAGGAAGACCTTGGTCCCATATGTGGATTGTAATTGGTAATATCTTGCACCGGTGTTGTAATCTTTGTTAATAAGTATGATATGTACAACATTATTATAGGTAAAAAGATTAGTCAAATGTGAATAGTCTAACCGTAATTAAATCAAAGCAATTTAACTAATAGGATCTGTAACAATAAAAACTTAAAACCCATAGTTTAAAATGGTTCCTATACGCCTGCAAATCAAGATTCGACAGGTACCTAATATTTATGTTAATAACATATTAACGTGTGTCCATTAGACACATGTTAGAAAAACTGTTAACATAATACTCATATAATATTAAGTGACATTATAATATTTGGCTTTATTATACACTTTAACTAAGTTAATAACATGGAAATGCCTCAAAGTTTACCACGAATGACAGTGTAAACCACCCTCACACCTCTTCCCTTTTTTGTTTGTCCCCATTGTATATGAGAGGCTAATACGGTGTAAATTAACAATTTCAAACGCACCAACGTGATAAAAAGTACTTCACGTAAAGTGGCATAGGCTTATACTGCCTACATCCTCTTTTTATTGTCCCTTCGACTTTGTATAGTCGTACTAAACCACGGGTTTATAAACCATCGAGACGAATGGAAAAGTAGTGTTTAGTGTTAAGACGAAATGCGGAGAAATCAGAAGTAGCTGAGTAGGAGTGAGGTTGAAAGAGGACAAAAGAGAAGTACTGGTACGGTAGTACTATGCTGTGTCAAAATATGTGCATCCACATACACATGGTACATGTTCCATGCACATTTTTCTCGACTTTGAAATGGCGTAGATGTATGTTGCCTTCTTTTCTAATATTACACAATACGGAGTAGTGAACAACTTTTTTGAAAATCATAGTTTTGATAATCACATGGGACAAACTTGAGCATGTAAATTTACATATATTCAAACAGATAAACGATAAAAGTTGATAAACAAAAGTTTATTACCTTAATAATTTATGACCCTTGTAGATGTGATGACTACGACCATGTCATGTCTCGGTTTCGTTGTACACTTGGGTGGTGTAATGGGAAAGGCAAGCACCCATTTTTGTAGGTGGTGGATTATAAGGGAGGAAGATGAAGAGGAGGGAAGGTGGGAGCTGAATTAATGACGCAATGAAGGCCGAACTTGATTGCTTACCATTGGATTCTACATGATTAATGAGGACATTTAAAATAATTTATGCCAAACAAATAACAGACTATGCAATGAAGGCTTAACTTGATTAATTAATATTGAATTCCACATAATCAATGAGGAAGAAAAACTCCCTCCTTTTCATTTTCCACCCAATCATATCATGCCATGTGGGTTACTTTAGAATTGAGAATTGGGTAGATAGAGCGACGCACATAGTGCTCAGCAGAGCATGAAATTTTCCGTAAATGAGTTTAGTGGAAGCCGGATAATTTTATAGAAGTATACCGAAAAGCAAACACTTAACATATTTAGCATCGTCAATGTCATTTAGCAAGTCAATCAATATCGAACAGGCATATTTACTCCTGCGCTTCCACGTAATCATTAGGTCAATGAAGCAGGAACCAAGCAAAAATTCACGTAAAATGGTCACATACCGAGTTAAGTTGGACGGCAACAGAATTCGGGCCCGCTTGCATCCAACGACAATGGTAAAACGGCGGTTGGTGATGGGATTTAACTCGGTTTGATTTTACACTTGGGTGGTATAATGACAAAGGCAAGTACACATTGTCGTAGGTGATGAATTATAGGGAAGGAAGATGAAGAGGATGAGAGCTGAATTAATTGAGCAATAAAGATTAAACTTGATTGCTTTACTTTGGATTCCACCTAATTAATGGCGGCAAACAAATAACCGTCGTTTGCATTTTTTTTGTCGGTTGGGAGCTCCCTCCTTTGGATTCTACATAATTAGAAACTCCCTCCTTTGCATTTGTTTTTTATTTGTTGGTTGGGAGCTCCCTCCTTTGGATTCTACATAATTAGAAACTCCCTCCTTTGCATTTGTTTTTTATTTGTTGGTTGGGTTACTATTTCTACCCAATGAAATGATGACACGTGGGTTACTTAGAAGTGAGCATTTGGGTGGATTAAGGATGGATAGTGCTTCGTTTGATGTATAATAGAATATATAGATTAGTAGGATAAAGTTGTTATTAAGTACCAAATTCGACTAACTGCCTGTGCATGTGAATGAGTATGTGTGTCTTCGTATCATGGCATTTGATTATATTAATATACATATCTAAGGCTCTATTAAGAGTGGTTTGTGTACTCGGATGAAGTTTATTAGGAACTTTTATATTCTTGAGTATACACGCAGTTCATTAATATTACGTCAAAGAAATTTCCGTATTCCATTATGTAATATTTGATGATGAGTTGTCGTCTGTTGAATTATTTCCTTGCCATGACAAAGTTATCATTATTGATATGGAAATTGATGAAAGTTTAACCTGAAATTGATATCATTATTGTCTTGATTATTATGTTAAACTGATTTTGTCATGATTATATGAATTATAGATTAAAGTTTTAATATGAAATGAATTAAAATTCTATTATTTGAGAAGTAATTTCATGACAATACGATTATGATATACTCCGTATGATTACATGATTTACTGAAATACGTTTGGACCGTATTGTTTATGATCATTCGATATAATTCAATAGTTTGATAATGAATATTGATTTATTAAGTTATAATTTCGTATTTTTCGGATTTAGATAATGATAATATGAAATTTTTATGGTTAAATCTCACCACAGTGAATTTACAACTAAAGTTCAATTTTTTGACATACAACTGTCATTATATCGTTCACATATAAAAAAATATATATTTACCTGCAGGTAGAATATATTACCATGTGTAACATTCTATTTATTTAAATATTTTAGTGACTACCCACAGGAGCACTATTATTAAAAACGTGTTGTTTCACATATTGAAGCCTTATTATTTATGTTGTCTTATTTTATCACAACTAAAATTTACCTAATCAAGTGCAATCTTATACTTTTTTTGAGCTTAATGGAACAAACTACCCTGAATGAAATGAGTAATTTAAGTTCACCTTGAGGTTGATGAGATTGGATGTAATCCCCTAGAAATTCTAACGCAATACAGTGACGGAAACACTATAGAATTTAAATTAAAACACACTGACAAACTATATCTTATTAAAAGAAATGGTAAATCAACACAAAGACCTCTTTTTACGACAAAAGGCTAAAAAGAAAATTCTCCAAACGGATTATACAAATCCATAAATTACATGAATAAAGAAAGAGTAGGATCCATGCTACTCGCTAGCTCACACCCAAAACCCAGCAGCAAATACCTGTCATGTTACAAACATAACTGCCACGTCAGTGGAGAGTAACACGGACGTTCTCCCAGCCATATTATATCATATGCAAAAAATAATAGTATTACTATACCAAAATAATTAGAAATGGAAAACATTAAAACGATATAACAAAAATATGTTTTCGGGGAAACACAAAGCACTTGCGAACCTGCAAGTCAAAATCAATCGATAATAATAATAATATATTCAAAATGGCGTTATGGAAATTCGATCAGTGTACACAAGGCTAGACTTTCACAAGGATAATACTGGAAACTAGTTTCGAGAACTGTAGACTTAACTCATAACAGAATCCAGTCTCTAACTAGGCAAGTCAACCATAACAGGACTGCGTGCAGTGAGGTCCTGGTTTAAGTAGTATACACCCCTCCTAGATACAAACCATATCCAGTTCAACCCGACGCGACTTACACGATGCGATATCTAAGTTAGAGTAACACGGAAATATCATTCTTTTAATGTTACTCTTTTTCTACTTGTTTGTGGAGTACTCAATAAAGACGGCATTACTATTTTGTTTAATTGGACATCATATGTTAAATTAAGAAACTATGATGCAGCGTGCAAGATATTAGAGTTATAGTAACACAGGACATAAATTGAAGTAACAAATTACACGAGTTAGAGTAACAGAGTTTGAGGGATATAATAACACTGAAATATGACAGTGACAGCATAATTTGTCAACCTTGTACAAAACGATGTTTAGGTTTTTTGTTGAACGAAAAATCCAATGATTTACGGGTTACTGTTTCTGGCTCTTTCCTCGCTTATAAGTATTTAGTCCCTTAGTCTTCGCTTCTCCAATTAATTTTGGCCTAGCTGCCGCAAACTTTTTCACATCACCAATCAGCCGCTTTCGAACGCTATTCAAGTCTGCTAGGAGAAGAGTGGCTGCAAGCTGGACCACCAGGTATCTTCTGTTAACCTTCCTGCCGAGGTCTTCGTGACTGAAATCACGTCCCTCGTACAATATCATATGCATCAGAAGAAAAATCCCTGACTCATCCTTGTTGGTGACTTTGTCCTGCCAATCAAGCTTAATCGGGTGGAACCTGTACGACACCACTTCCCCCGCACCAGGAACATTATAATGTTCAAGGAAATCACTCATATTCCCAACCTGAATATCATTGATGATAATAGTCAATGAAATCACTCGTTGGCGCACAAGACTGTGATTAAAAACTTATGAAATGAAGAATAAAGAGGCTCACAATTGTCTTGATGGCTGCAAAGAGGACTGTATCTCTAATCGTTGTGTAGCAACGGTGGTCGAGGAGATCAACGGTATTTTTCTTTCGGTTGACGACTACGCAGCAGAAGTACCCGTCAATGTTGATGGGCACAAATATCAATTCAGCGTCCAGCTGCAACGTACCGCCACAATTACGCATGAAAATATGCCATTGCTTCATCAGGGCATCCGTATTTTGAGTGGACAGAGTGTCGGGATCTTCGGCAATAATCCTCATTATCGCATCCTGTAAAAAAGTAGGGATTGTCTGAAAATTTACAATCAATACAAAGTAATTAGTTTGGTGTTCTTGTGGTGCAGTGATCCTTCTGTTACTTTAGCAGATAACTAACGTTACTTTAGTGAACAAAATGTGTTACTTTAATTCATGAGATCCGTTACTTTAACCTGTATCATCTACATTATTGTTCCAACATATATGATGTTACTTTAATTCATACAATTTGTTACTTTAGTTGACATTATCTGTTACTTTAGTGTCCACTCTCTTTTTCACCACACATTCTGTCAATTGATTTACATTCCATGCACTGTTACTTTAGTACATACCGTTTGTCGCAGACCAAAAAAGCCATCTTCGGAGAATTACCCGACCCGCTCCCACTTGCGGCGAGACTGTTCATAAGCATTGACCAGCAATCGACAACACATGACGACATGACAGTACCCGGGAGCATGGACATCACATCATCCCGGGTCATTACAGCCAACGCTGAATACTTCGCAAACATTTTGCTGTATTCAGAACACATCAGTAGGCATTGCGAACAACAGGTGAGTGCCAAGAACTAAAACAACAATATATTCACAATATGTGTAGTGTTCGTCTGATTACCTGCCGTTGTAGCTGCTGTGCTGAAATAAACAGTAGTCCATGACATTTTTCCGCAGAACGGGAAGATTGCCCAGCAGGGTCTTGTTATTTGCAAGGAACGGGCATGCCATCGTTACACTGACATCTGCATCGCCACAGTCGATGGAGCAGCCTAAGCTGTCCCTGTCCCCTCTAGCTCGACTACACAGAATAGATAATGGCTCTGTGGTGTCCGGTGATTTGAGCGCGGTTTCTGCAGCAGGTGTTTTTGGAGTGGATGGTGGCACGCGACTATTTTTAGAGGGTCTCACGTCGGGGATCGGCTCTCCTGACCTCTTTTCAGACTCACTGACGGACGCGGCAACATCTGACTTGGTCTTACTGATGGCAAGGTTGACTTTATCATTTACAAAGGAGGACACCCGCGATATCAACACGTCCCTCTCCTTGTTAATGTCACAGAGACACAACGTCGCAGCAATTTCTGCCCTGTACAGATTGTTCGCCTCGCTCGTGCCCAAGGGACAGTCGAACTCCTCCCCGGCGTACAACATCATGTGTATCATGAGGTATACGCCGCAATCATTAGCCGAGAACCCGCTGCCCTGCCATCTGAACGGGATGTTGACAAGAGGGAACGAAGAGACATCGGCCCCCTTGTTGATGCCTCGTTGAACCATATACTTACCCATTTCTTCATCCTTGGTGATTTTATATCAAATAAAATAAATACATATAAGAATGAGAAAATGACGAAAAAACATTTGTTTTTTGGTCGTCCTTTATAGGACGTTTTGAATATAAGAAATGTTAAATTGTATACAAAACTGAGCAGACTTACTGAGAGCCGTGCCATCACAACGTAAGGAAGACTTTCAAACTCCCCCTCGTCGTAAGACCTATTATCAAGGTATTCAATCCGCTGTGACAAAAAATTGATACACGCGCAGCAGTAATGGTCATTGTTTTCCAACAGCACCGGAACGAATACCTGTAGGTAGGGAATGGGTATCGCGTTGGTGATTACAGTTGAGGAGAAAGCTTACAAAATATAGGATCTAAAAACAAAAAATACCAGGTCAGAATCTAAATCGAGATTCCCATCATTTTCATCGAGCCATATGTTCTAGAAGTTGAACAATGCTTCGCTCAAGTCCACCAAGACACCACCCCTCCTGCTTCTCCAAATCTGGAGAGCTGTATCCTGCATGACATTTGTTGGAGTAACAGGTCGCTATCATTAGAGTAACGCATAAAGTGCATTACAGTAACACATTCATAGAATTACAGTAACACCCCATTCTGCATAAAATGCATTATATATACTCATATGATGCCATTATATTACTATTACCAGGGCTTGTTGATGATGTTTACACTTATCGTTTTGGACGAGCAAGGGAATAAATTAACTTACGCTGTGGCTGACACCGAAGAAGCAGCGTGATGTCCGCCGCGGTGCAGACTGAACGGCTGGCAAGTGATTCATAAGTATGCACCAGCTGTCGATTACAACATTCGAGAGTTGCTCTCCAGGCGCCAGCGTGGCCAACTCACCACGTGGTATGTTGAAAAAGTCACTGAACCTCACAATCATCTCCCTGCAAAATATACGAACGGATTATGTAACACTCAACGAAAATCGACATTAAAACGCACTGACAAAATTAGGTGATGTAGACCACTTACGATGTACTGTATTTTTCATTTTTATAGAAGACGTTGTCAATTACGTCTTTCCTCACAGACAAAACAGACTTGAAAAGCCTGCTATCCCTACACAGAAAGTCCGACAACGTAAGCTGGTCAGGCTCCGGGACTTCACAATCAAATGAGCATCCAAGCCTCTCATCGACGACTTGCATGCATCCCAACCGCTTGTCAGAATGAAAAAGGTATGGGTGGAAGAGCTTCCTTCCGTCTACTACCACCGACAAACACTTACCGACCTCCTCATCTCCGTATCTATCCTTATCCCACAGAGACAGCACCAGCGGGCGGTCACTGTGTAACTGCAATCCCTCCTGAATAACCTCATTAACCTCAACTGTCGAGTACAGCTGATAGTTAAGATCTTCCTCCTCGTCTTGATTTGTATTTTTGGCCTCAAATACCGGCCCCTGCAATGACAGCTCCCTAGCGCGACGAAGCGCCTCACATACTTCATCCACCACCCGGTGAACCTCTGCTTCTCCCCAGAATGTCTGGGATGCTTGTGATGGTACTGGGTCTTTGGGTAACGGATTGCCCGATGTTATCCTCCTGATCTTAGCAGCGTGTGAAACCCTCCAGTCATGGAATGCGACTGCATTCCTTCCCATCATCAGATGAATCTGATGGACATCCTGCATGAAACAACAATTGTGATGCATGTACTAAAGTAACAGTGCATGGAATGTATAATCAACTGACAGAATGTGTGGTGAAAAAGAGAGTGGACACTAAAGTAACAGTTAATAGCAACTAAAGTAACAAATGGCATGATTTAAAGTAACATCATACATGTTGGGACAATAATGTAGATAATACCGGCTAAAGTAACGGACATCATGAATTAAAGTAACACATATTGTTCACCAAAGTAACGTCAGTTATCTGCTAAAGTAACAGCAGATATGGAATGTATAATCAACTGATAGAATGTGTGGTGAAAAAGAGAGTGGACACTAAAGTAACAGATAATAGCAACTAAAGTAACAAATGGCATGATTTAAAGTAACATCATACATGTTGGGACAATAATGTAGATAATACAGGTTAAAGTAACGGATATCTTGAATTAAAGTAACATATTGTTCACCAAAGTAACGTCCGTTATCTGCTAAAGTAACAGAAGATATTGAAGAGTACCATGCAAATTTACAGACATTCAAGATTTCCATCGTCTGATTCCATGGTTTCCAAGTCAGACACGTATAGATTAATCAAATGAATTAATGACATGATTACTTACGTCGACCGCCCTGGCCCTCAGTTCATTATCATCTTCAAGACCACAGACAAGCTTGATAGTGGTTAACTTATCGCCCTCTTGCACGGGCGATGTCGGATGATCGGAGCGACCGCTCTGCGTAATCCTCAACGGCGAGGTCGCGTGAGCCCTCTTCACCACACGAAGGCAACAAGGGTATTCCACATCCGATCGGGTCAGTCGCCCGAGCCCACCACTGATAATCTCACCTGCCAACCGTTCATGCATGCGCGGACCATCCCAGTGTTTGATCAGAGGGAGATCACACGGGTTCGAGAGGTTGCGGTAGTCAAATCGCTGGAAGTATGTGATCATTAAAAATGACAAACAGCCAAGTAGGTACGATGGTCGACAGAATACAAAGTCCTCGCACGCACTAGCGAGTCCATCCAGTATAAACGTGCACCAGTCAAAGTTTTTAATTTGCTGTACATCTTGCACAGCCTTCAACAATCTCAGATCAACCCCATGATTGGACGTCGGGTTGAAGAAAATCGACATGCTGTAGAGAACAAACATCTGGCAGAACAACTCTCCACCCCCCACATCCTCCTTCAGTTTGGTCAGGACCCTTGAGAGAGGGATTGCGTCAGCATCATTGACGACTTTGAACTCGTTCCTCCACTTTTTCTTTAGCATAACAACAACCTCCTCTTCAGCTGCCTTCGACCGACCCATTGGCAGCAGCTCGATGGGGTCCGGTCCATAGGGAAGAAGGAAACAGTCATGTACATCATGCTTGGTCACCAGAAACTGATGGCTCCCACATCTAAATATCAGCGTATCGTCGCTGAATAATCTCATCAAATCAGTCGCGTATTTCACAGGGAAGGTTTTAAGACGCATTTCAAGTACGCCACCAAACCCAATACTTGAAAGCGCATCCCGCTGCCTCTGGTTTAAATTTGCTATTAGTTCAACCAGGAGCTTCGAACTGCACCTGACAGATAATGTACGTTCGGCATTGGCGTCACCACCGCCTTCAGTCGACACTTTCTTCAACTTAGACGGCTTCACAGTGGTTTTCCTCGCCCGTCCTGCCTTCTCCTTACCCTTAACTTTCTTCTCACCAGCGTTTACAATTTCCTTCTTTTTGCCATCTGAAATGAGGTATTATCAGAATATAATCACAAAATAAGGATAATGGTACCAAATGAGTGGATGATAACATACACCTCGAACAAAATGGCATAGTATACAAATTAGAGTAACGGTTTGTGAAAACCACAGTAACAAATCATGTGAATTAAAGTAACCATCTTAAAAGTTGGAGAGAAAGGATCCTTCTTCATGAATTTACGCATTACAGTAACAGACATTATGTATTAAAGTAATGTAATATATTGTGGACATGACATAGGTCCACCCCGACGCGGCCACGCCCGGGTTTGGGGAGGCGAATGAATCTCCATATGAGAATGGATCGAATTGAAATTTAAACCGAAGTTGGAGTCGTCACCGAACTTTGTGGGAGTTCGGGCCCGTTCGAACCCACTCTATGCCGTAGTGGGCCGTGTACAAAATACGGCCCATTTCTGATGTCAGAGTTTATTGGGTTCGTCCCTTAGCATTTGATACCGATACCGACTTGATTGGATATCATGTATTGAATGACTCTCATTGCCAATGGTTTCGGACATCCGGAAACCGAGGTTCTGAGTAAGGGGTGAGGGTACGTGTTGGGAAGTTCACAAAGAACACCCAACCCCGCCCGCACATTAGCGGCCTCTACTAGGATATCGTTTGATTTTTGAATACGCGCGTTAGTAATACGATGAATGATATGCAAACATTGTTTTCCTAAGCATGTGAATAATTGAATGGATTGCTAAGTCGTTTAATGCATGAAAATTAACGTCAAAGTTGTATTTTAGCATGCGAGGTTCGTTTTAGTATAATAAAACAAATGATGAAAAGAAATTGCTAAAAAGAAGAACAAACGTGTTAGTAACGATTGAATAGATCGAATGAAAATATGAATGCAATGAATAATATATCGAGACCTGAAATCTTGCTAAAAAGACACTGTTTTGTCCAAAAAATGATGTTCGAAAAATAATAAAAAACGAAAAAGGTCACGCAATCCAGCCTGCTGGGCGACTCGCCCGAGTCAGGCGCGACTCGCCCGAGTCAGGCGCGACTCGCCCGAGTAGGCGACCCGCCCGGGACGTACGCGACTCGCGTCCCGGTCTGTTTTCGAAATTGATTTTTTTGAAAAAAAGCGATGATTTTATTAAATCGCGTACAAATATTGCACAATTTGCACCCAATTTAATATTCTCGACGTTCGTCATATCCGATATTCGATTATGAAATCGATATCGAACATTCGGAAAAGATGAAAAAAGTTTTAAGAAATTGTTTTATAGAAAAAACGATATTTAAGAAAAATTGAGAAAAACGAAAAAGAAGACCGCAGAATCAGGCCTACGCGCGAGCCGCCTGGGAGTGGCACGGCTCGCATGGACTGCTGTCTCGGTTCGGTTTTTTCGAGAAATCGTTAATTTTGCTAGATCGCGTACAAATATGAATTAATTTATCCTCGATCTACGATCTCGATATTCGTCGTATTCGATATTCAATTACGAAATTGATATCGAATATTCGGAATGATTTTAGAAAAGGTTTTATAAAGTTGTTTTGAAAGAGAATTTGAACGAAACGAAAAAAATGTTAGTTCTCTCCGCGTTAGAATCGTTGTATTTGTAAAAAAAGAAGTAACGATTTTTAGCATCAACGAGATTAATGTAATTCTTTTAATACGATATTCGATTAGAGAATCGGTATCATATTTTTAAGAATATTCGTTATATGAAAATAGTTTTTAGTAATATCGATATTAGATAAAAAAAACTATGGATGACCCATAAAAAAGGACTGACGCGAGATGGATAAAAAAAAGAAGAAGAAAAGATGAGGAAAGCCGAGGAAGAGAGAAAGAGAGAAAGGAGAAGTCTGGTTTGATTACACCCTCAACCTACATGCTCTTGTTAACTCGGATCGGGGCTCGTCGGAATATGGCTAAGGCACGGGAGCTTCGGGTTAATGTAGGTGATTTGGTGGCGTTTTTGGTCGGACGTGAAGGGTGACGGGTATAGGGGGCCGGTTCCTTCGGTTTTGGGTGCACTAGCGGTTTCTCGATGCTAAGTGTAAGAATCTCGAGGTGTATGAATTTGTATGAATATTGTGTGTGTATGTCGTATCCAAACGTTGTGTCTAATGTGTGTCTCAAGGGTCCTATTTATAGGAGAAGAAGTAGAGAGAGGTATCTTGCTTGAACAACAAGAAATACCGATTTGGATAGGAGATGTAAGAGTTCGAGAGGAATAAGAATTTCGTTACTTGGCGAAGAAGAAAGGAAATCCCGGTTTGGGAAGAGGAGCTCGGCTGAAACAGGCCACTCGGCCGAGTATCCCATGCTCGGTCGAATGCTCGATTCGGTATTCGGATAGGATTCCTACTTGAGATCGAATTCTACTTTTAACGGAATTGTTTAGTATTTGTGTAGCTGATTTTTTGTGGAGTTTGAGCTCGAGTCGGTCACGTGAGGTGACACGGCTGACCCGCAAGTCTCGAGAAAATATCTTTGACCGGGTTTGACTCGGTCGCTAAAAGATGGTTTTGCCCCTGGTGTCGGATTCGACCCAAATTAGTCTTATTTGTCTCGAAATGACCCACTGGGCCTGATTTTGAGGTTGGTTTTGTGAGATTTGTACCCCGTAAAAAGCCCAAGCTAAATATCCATGATTTCGAGCCCATTTCCGAGTACGTTAGAGCACGTTTGCGTCCGATCCTCATCGGGTGTTTGTCGGGAACTGCTATAGACACTTGACAGTAAAATGTGGGTGTCTACATATATGCATTAAAGTAACAAGAAACACATGCATTGCAAATGATGCAGGTAATATGACATCAGTAACAGGATAAGCTTAGTTCTATACGTTATTCATAAAAATAACATATGATATCAGCTAAAGTAACAAATCATGTTCATTAAAGTAACAAAATAAACACGCAGGGGAAGGCATGTAAACAGAGACTGTATATAATCAACTTCGGACATACATCACTAATCAAGGGTTCTACCAATCGCGCATCGTAGATAAAAATCGAAAGGAATACAATGAAAACAATTAAAAGTAATTAGCATCACGATCAAAACCTAATTTACTGGAGAAGTAATTAAAAGCACATCCAAAACCCTAACTTACCTTGAGTTTTTAAGTTCAAATCTGCTGTAGCTGCGACGTTGATGGAGGTGGATAACAGTTGAAGTCTGTATGAGCGAAGAGAAGACGAAGGTGATAGTAGTGAAGGCAGGAGTGTTTCAGAAATTGAAATGGAGAGGTGAGAGGAAGCGGTGGAAATTTGACAATAGAGAAAACTGAATAGTTTGAGAGAGAGAAGTGAGGATACGTGAGATAGGCGGGAGAAATTAAAGGAGGAGAGATAAAATAAAATATATTTTAATAGATATTTTAGTTATTTTCCTTAATTGTGAGGTCAAATATTATTCATTGATCTAACATTAATCAAAGGCTAAGATGGGGACTCACGGACTCAACATATATAAGGGGACTCACCTGATCCCGCTTCGATATATATATATATATATATATATATATATATATATATATATATATATATATATATATATATATATATATATATATATATATATATATATATATGTTGGATGACCTTTGATGTTTTGGGATGATTACTTGATTAGGTGAGGAATTGGGTTAGTCTGTTAGTATATTTATATTGGATGACCTTTGAAGAATTGGGTTAGTATGTGAGTATATATACATTGGATGACCTTTGAAACTTTGGGATGATTATTTGACCATGGGAAGAATTGGGTGTTAGTGTGTGTGTGTGTGTGTATATATATATATATGTAGAGAGAGAGAGAGAGATAGATAGATAGATTCAAATAAGAGCACTTGAAGTGATAAAGGTGCACTTTATCACTTGAAGTGATAAAAGAGCTGAATGTTATAGTTACATATCAATTTTAAACAAATGCAACTTTATCTTATGTCATCTGTAACTTTAATATACACTTACTGAAACATGTTGCCCTTACTTAAACCTACCTATATATATATATATATATATATTTATATATATATTGGATGACCTTTGAAACTTTGGGATGATTATTTGACCATGTGAAGAATTGGGTTAGTATGTGATCAGTGTGTGTGTGTGTGTATATATATATATATATATATATATTATAGAAGTAAGATCTTTACCAACCTTATTTTTTTGTACATTTTACCTTGAATTTGCAGCCATTCAAATCTATTTACATCAAGGGTCAAGATTAAATAATAAACTTAATAAGTGAAGCCTCAAACACAACCCATCATTATACACAATCCACGTTCAAACTGAAACAAAAATCTCTATATCCAAACTGAAACAAAACGCTCAAACCCTCTCGCATCTCACGAAAAACCATCCCGAAATCGCATCTGACCAATATGTACATACAATTTTGCAACCAAATAAGGTATTTTAATCTTTAGTTTGATCAATTTGTTTGTATTTCAATTTATTTGTACTATTTGATCAATTTCAATCGTATTGCTTAATTTCAATTTTAGAATTTCTGTACTGTATCAATTTCAATCGTTTTTTCTGGAAGAATCTACTGGGTTTTTTCAATTTTTTTAATTTCATATTTTTTTCAATTTTGTATAAACATGTTTATGCGTTTATCAATCGTACTGCGACTGCGTTTATTTCAATTTTTTTTCAATCGTACTGTGCGTTTATCAATCTACTGCCTTTTTTCAAAAAATAAATAAAAATCAATCGTAGTGCGTTTTGTCAATTTTTTCAATCTAAAGTTTGAACCCTAAAAATTCAGAATTTTGGGTGAAATATTGAGCACAATAATTGAACTTCATAACAACCCAAAATTCAGAATTTTTTGTAATTTTGATTTCGTGACAACAGGAAAGTCAATCAATTTCGTGATCAATTTCTAGATTTTTGATTACATTATTAAACATTGAAATTATGAATATTGCAATATTTGAATATGAACAATAAAATACTTGAATATGCACATTGAAATAACCACATATTATTTTATAGCATGAATTTCTGGTTTTGTACATTATTATTACTATGAAATACCCAATTATTTTATTATGTTATTCTAATTATTCTATACTATTATTGCGGTTATTCTATATTATTCTTGAAGTTATTTCATTATATTAGTTACTATGTTTCATAACCAGGGTTATTTTATAGTGTTTTTATAATTATTCTATAGCACATATATGTGATTATTGTACTTCAATTTTTTTATTCTATGTAACTAATACCCTCTTTTTTTTGCCTTTCAGTGAAGTGTCTTTCGCTGGGTGCACCCTCAATGACATGCGAGATGTTTCATCTCAATACAATAACACGAGTCATTCATTACAATAATTGAGTATACATTGGACTAATAACTACGTAAAATGAGATAACATTATTTTAAAACTGATTATATTTTAGTGTCGGCCCAATATAATAACATGAGATATTCATTACAATAACTGAGTTTCTTCTTTAGAATAACTACATAAAATCGAATAACATTATTATAAAGTTAATTATATTTGAATTTCATGTCAATACAATACCACGAGTTATAATAACTGAGTTTCTACATTGGAATAACACAAGTTATTCAATACAATAAATATCTTTCTACATTGAAATCATTACGTATCTACATTGAAATAACCTGATAATATTATTCTCAGTAAACAATTGAATTAACTATAAAATAACTATTCTTCTTCGTTAAAATAATCTTGTTTGTACATTGAAATAACTATAAAAATCTGAGAAAAAAATGCTTTGGGATTTAGAGAGTTTTAATCTTAACCCTTGATCATGGAGATCTAATGGCCACAATTAAGAGGTCAATTGTACCAAATATGACAAATGTACCAGATCCAGCCTATATATATATATATATATATATATATATATATATATATATATATATATATATATAATTGGATGACCTTTGAAGCTTTGGGATGATTATGCGAGAAAATGTAATTAATCTTTAAAATGTTAATTTGTTACTAATGTTGGGAAATTGGGTTAGTATGTGAATTTGTTAGGTGGGAATTATAAAATGTTACTAATATTTTTGGTTGAATTGGGTGAGAATTGTGACTACATTGTCGTTATAAATATGTTAATAGGTTTAGTAGAGTTCTAAATTAGTAGTACTTAGCGTAGTTTATTTTTAAGGAAATTTTACAGTACTTAATAATAAATAATTAATTAACTAAAATAAACTTTAGTTTAATCGGTTGTTGTGTAATTTATTTTTACGTAGACAATGATGAGAATTGAACGGAAATGGATGTACGAGGGACGAGTAGATAAGAAAAGACGTCCTACTGTGGAATTTGTTGAGGGGGTTAACTCGTTTTTGGAATTCGCTAAACAAAACTCACCTGACTACGCGTCGAGAGGTGAAATTAGGTGTCCGTGTCTTAAATGCAAGAACCTACGATTGCTTAGTAAAATTGCGGTTAAGGAACATGTTCTCGTGAATGGTTTTTCGCCCAGTTATTATCGTTGGATTTGTCACGGTGAGCAATCCCAGTTTGAGGAACCCCAGATCGAACCAAATGTGGGGGGGTTGAGAGGGATGATAGTTGACGTTGTCGAGAGTAACGTGTTTAACAACGACGACATCACATTTATGAATGATAATTCCCCTGACCGTCAAGAGTCTAACCCACAAGAATCTAACCCACAAGCGAAAGCGTTCTTCGACATGTTAGATGCGTCGGAGAAACCGTTATATGGAGGGTGCGATACGACTTTGTTAGAGGTAGCATCTATGGTAGTGAGTCTGAAATGTGAGTTTAACCTACCCTTCGCCCGTGTAGACGCTTTTGCCGCCTTACTTGAGAGAGTAATCCCAAAAGATAACATTATGACCCGAACTTTCTACACTACCAAAAAAGTTGTGAAAGGTCTTTAACTTCCGCATCAGAAAATTGATGCTTGTCCCTATGGGTGCATGTTATTTTGGAAGGATGATGCCACGCTTGATGAATGTAGACGGTGTGGTAAGGGTAGGTATAAAACAGTTGAGGGGGATATTGTATTGAGGGGTAGAAAAGGGAAGAGTGGTGGATGGGGTAAGAAACCTATACCAATTAGTCAGCTTACTTACTTTCCAATTGCACCTAGACTTCAAAAATTATACGCAACCAAAACCATAGCTGAGCAAATGAGGCGGCATAAAGAAGACACTAGGGTACCGGAAAAGATGTGTCATCCGAGTGATGGTGAGGAGTGGAAACGTTTTGATAGAATTTACCCTCAGTTTGCATCAGATTCCCGAAATGTGAGGCTTGGGTTGTGTGCTGATGGATTTGCACCCTTTGGTCAATTTGGGAAGTCTTAGTCCTGTTGGCCTGTGTTGGTCACACCTTATAACTTACCTCCTTGGTTGAGTTTAAAGCAATCTTTCATCTTTCTATCTCTCGTTGTTCCCGGACCAAAGAACCCGGAAAGTCATTTGGATGTCTACTTACAGCCCGTGATTGAGGAATTGAAGGAGCTGTGGGAAGTAGGGGTAAAAGCATACAATGTGTCTTTGAGACAAAACTTTCAGCTGAAAGCAGCTTTGTTGCGGACTATAAATGAGTTTTCGGCATATGGTACACTCTCGGGGTGAAACACCCCACATTGATTGAAGATGTCCTATTTATGAGATTTGCTTAAAGGGATTTGAAGTACTACTCATATCAACAAAGTGCACTTTCTTTTCTGGTCATCCATGCAAAAGAACTACTCAGTTAAGCGTGCTTGAGTGAGAGTAATCTTAAGATGGGTGACCTCCTGGGAAGGTTTCCAGGATGCTCATGAGTGAGGACAAAATGCTCTGGAAAGGACTCGTGTTGGTCTGTGAGACCAGTACAAAGCCTGGCGGGCTACCGCGACTAACATTTCCGGTCCTAGTTTGGGCCGGGGTGTTACAAATGGTATCAGAGCAACCCTGCGGAGGTGGATTCTGGGTCAGCGGTTATGCTGCCAGGCGCAACGAGGACGTTGCGTTCTTCAAGTCGGAGTGATGGAAACACCCCACATTGATTGAAGATGTCCTATTTATGAGCTTTGCTTAAATAGATTTGAAGTACTACTCATATCAACAAGGTGCACTTTGAGTGAGGACAAAATGCTCTGGAAAGGACTCGTGTTGGTCTGTGAGACCAGTACAAAGCCTGGCGGGCTACCGCGACTAACATTTCTGGTCCTAGTTTGGGTCGGGGTGTTACACGGGGTGGTCTACTGCGGGTCAAAAAGCGTGTCCTTGTTGTATGGATGAGAATAAAGCTTTTTATCTTTCGAATTCTAGTAAAATTAGTTTGTTCGATTGTCATAGACGGTTTCTACCAGAGGGGCACCCTTATAGGAAGAACAAGAGAGCATTTAAAAAAGGTGAGGTAGTGCTTGATGACGCACCTAAACGACTCCAAGTGGATGAAATATGGGAGTTGATTTCTGAGTTCCCGTCTACTATTGACGGAACTGATCAGGACTTCAAAAATCTGAAAAAGTTAAAAAATGGGTGGTTTAAAAGAAGTATTTTCTTCTACCTTCCATAATGGGGCAACTTGTTACTGCATCATAATTTATATGTGATGCACATAGAGAAAAAAAAATTCGAGCACTAGATTCACACTGTTATGGATGTGGACGGTAAGACATGTGACACAGTAGAGTCCCGAAGAGACGTGAAAAAATTTTGTGACCGTCCACAGCTTCACATAAAACGAGATGGGTCCAAACCCAAAGCCGTCTACAGCCTTGACAAGGCTCAGCGGAAAGCCTTGTTGGAGTGGGTAAAGAAGTTGAAGTTCCCCGATGGGTATGCCTCTGACTTTAAACGATGTGTTGATCATAAGAATCTAAAGCTGCAAGGTTTAAAAAGTCATGATTGCCTTGTATTTATGAGAGGTTACTACCATTGTCATTGAAGCAGCTTCTACCACCCACGGTGTGGAATTTTTTAACTGAAATTTCTCAATCTTCTGAGATTTGTGCTCCTCTACAGTATCAATTGAGGACATGACTCGGTTGAAGGAACAAATTCAACAGATTCTCCGTAAACTTGAGATGATCTTCCCACCGTCCTTCTTTAACTCCATTGAGCACCTACCGGTGCACCTGCTCTATGAAGCTAAGGTTGGAGGACCTGTCCAATATAGATGGATGTACCCATTCGAAAGGTACTTCTTCTGAAATTAATTTCATCTTTAACTATAATTTGAACTTAATAATTACTAATTTATTTGCTCATATTTCGCATGTAGGTTCCTTAATCATTTAAAGAAGAAAATTTGTAACAAGGCTAGGGTAGAGGGAGGGTTCTATTTGCAATGCATATTTAACAGAGGAGATTGCGAATTTCTGTTCCCTATACTTTGAGAAAGAAGTCCATACTAGAACCAAGAACCTGAATCTTGCGAAATCAGCGGTTATTGATCCTAACATACCCGATTACTTTCGTTGACATGCATGCGAAGGAAGACGTGGGTGGGGGGGCAAGCTTCGTCACGAGGAAGGATCATGCAATATTGGGTGAGCACTCCCTACTTCAAATAATGCACTTCGCTTTATTCTACTTGGTTAAGTAATAGATCAATCATTTCGTTCATATAATATTATCTAAAAACTGAGGTAACACTTGCTTGTTGTGTATGTAGGATGCATACATCGAGAAGACCATCAACTGTACCTACCTGACGCAAGACCCGAATGCTGCTTTTTTTTGAGGTCGTAGACGGGTTAAAGATGGGAAGTGTGTACGGCGTAGGGAATGTTGCGCCTATGTTTTTCACGCCTCCCCCCAAGCGTGTTGGCGGCTCCTCGCCACACATGGAGTACATCCCCGCCGCTCTTACCCAGATGCAGTCTAAGTACGAGGCTGACAAACAAGAAAGTGCCCGAAAAGAGCGAGAAATGAAAGAGCACATGGCGCGGCAGGACGACGAGATTAGGAGGATGCGTGAGGAGATGCAACGGTGAAGCACTTTGTTCGCCAACTACAATCAGGGACCTACTCCTCGTCGTCCAGATGACAAAGATCCCTTCAATGGGAATGGTGGGAATTCAGGTGCCTCCGCTAGCTTCCCAATTTTCGGATGTACTATCGATGTTGCTTGTAAGTTTAACTACTTACGATTACTTGGATTTAGTTCGAACTAACTTCTTCTATGTACTTTAACTCTAGTTTTTATGTACTTGCGTTTTATGACGACGGATTTGTAATTATTTATTTATGTTATCGTCATTTCGTCTTCAATGGTGTGTTGTGAAGCGGGCGTGGTGGTGTGGACGGCGATGTCCGATTGAATGTGTTGTGGTATTGTGTTCGGATGTTGCATATTGTGTTGTGAATGTTGTGTTTTGTGTTTCTTGGCAGATTTTGGGTAGGCCGTAAACAAATATTTACGGCCTTCCAGGAGCAGTGGTGGCGTCCTCATCCAGACGCCATACTAAACGCCTCACAGATCCCTCACAGCACCCAGGGAGCTTGCCGGCGTCTGCAAGGGGACGCCATATTGACTCATATGGCGTCCACAGGTGGACGCCTGTTGACCCATATAGACGCCATAAGCTTCAGTGTGACGTTCAAACTTGGACGCCCACCTTCTAGAATGGGCGTCTATACTTGGACGCCATACTGGACGCCCGTAAAGTGGCTTCTGACTTTGGACGCCCGTTTTAAAAATTGGCGAGTGCTTCAGGCTTCCACAGCCAGGTGTCTGAATAGGGACGCCCGTCTTCAAAAGGCGTCGATAGACACAGGCCATCTATGGACGCCCGAGACCTTAATTCTTGTAGTGTTTGATATAAGGAGCATGATTGCGTAATTACCGTGATAATAATGAAATTAAAATCTTTTTCTAGCTCCATGAATGATAGGATATCTAAGGGATCAAAACACATGAACCTTAAATATCTTTACTGAAGCAAGATGTTAGATAACGAAATTAATGAGATCTCTTTAATAATTCTACACTTGCTATATATAGTATTATTTCTGTTTTCCAATGTGTGTACATTTATTATTGGATGAATGATAACAGATATATAGTCTTTTTAAGACATAATGTGGACCATTATGTAAAACTCCACTTATGGAACTGTTCAATTCGTTGATGTAGTGGTACATGGAAGTAAGCATGTTGCAGATTGACACGTGCACGCCATGACTCTCTTTAACGACTGTATCAGTCAAGGTACTTATGAACACCGTTTTAAAATAAATGTTTAGCATAATATGCGCAACTTATATATTCTCTAACGAACATTACAGATGTTCCAATCGACCAAGTGGGAGACTGTAAGAATATTTTATGATATAATAATTTTACGGGATATGTAATATATCTTCCCTATTATTATGCTAATATTTCTTCCCATAATTGTATAGTCTTATTGGAAATCGAATCTTTAAGAAATATGCTATCACAATAATATCGGACTAATAAGGAGTTTTTCCATATTTACTCAACCTTGATGGAAGGTCGAGATTACCGTAATCTAAAACCCTAATAGAAATCTGCTCCTCTCTCTGCCTATATAACGGAGTCTTCCCCATCAGAAACTCCATGAATGAAAACGTAATGCATGAATAACCACTACTACAAAACATCAAATAGACAACTGTTTTTTTTTTGCAATAGACAACTGACTTACAACAGTTGAGTAGTTTGGAGTTGTATATTAGTCTAAGCATAGACATCTGTTTTACAACAGTTGTCTATTCATTAATAGACAACTGTTTTAAAAAATAACAGTTGTCTATTTCTTGTATAGACAACACAACTGAGCTTTGAAAATATTAGATGTATATTCGTTTAGTAGACAACTGTTTTATAAAACAACAGTTGTCTATAGCGCGTATATATGGACTATATATTACACATATTTGAACTGGATATCACAATTTGAACTATATATTAACGAAACGTAAGAAATGAATATCATATGTAATTGAACAAGAAGTTCCATTTTTATAAAATCAACCTCCACAAGGTACAAACCATTATCCAATTACATCCGAAATGTATATAAAACCATATATAATCCAACATAACACATCGTCTATATAACCATTATCCAATTACATCCAAAAGGTACAAACGATTATCCAACACAACGTTTTGTCAACGCTGCAGTACCTCGGAATTTTGCTTGAATATGCTCCAAAGCGGACACAACCCCGCAATTTAATCCTCACAATACGGCTTCACATACTGGAATAGTTGTGATGTTTTGTGCACTTCTGCAAATTCGATACCCAAACGTGATTCTTCTGCCATAGAAGTAACCTCGAGCATCCAAACAGCAGGATTATAACCTGGCCTGATCCTTTGCACCCCTTCAACTGCCTACAGGTAGTTACAATCAATTATCGCCATATTGATCGACAATTGATTACGGAGTACTAATTACTAATAGTACGAAGTAAGTATTTAAAGCTTTACTTACCTCAAAGTAATCAACAAGCTTGCAAGATTTTCGTCCAAGTGAACCCGCGTATATGACTTGTCCTCCACACTTCATAAACAAAAGCTGCAATATACATGAAGCAATACACACTTGCTATGAGGGATTAAAAGTGGAAACAATTTCATGACCGAGATTAGACTTCGTAGAAGACAGTAGTATGTGAAGCATGAAGTATGAATTACCCTAAGCTTTAAAAGTTTAAAGTAAAACTAACAGTGAGAAACGGAATAATGTCAATATCACAACAGCTGAATACCTACAAAATTGAGAAAATCTTTTAAATATTCATTATTATTGACAAGACTTTGAGAAAACTAAATACCAAATCACATTAAATAAAATACCAACTCACATTAAATAATAATACCGTACAAAATAAAATACCAACTCCTTACAGGTACCAAAATTGCTAAACTATGAAAAATCAGCTGATTCATGAATTTTCAATATAAGTTATCCGAAAATGGTCTAACACAAACAAAATTCATGTACTGCTCCCAGGTTCGAATTTCCTATTATAAATTTATAATGGGACTAAATTCACGCTTCGTTGGAAAAAACACATATAACGAAAGTGGGATCGAAATTGGAACCTAATAATGGACCGAGTTACCAAGTATATCTGTCTTAACTTTTAAGCACTACCCAAATACGAGTACTTGAATTGGTAGTTGGTTATGGTAAAGTAAGAGAATTAAAGAGAAGAAAGAGTTGAGAAGTTGTACTTACCCACGACTCCATAGGAAGGAAGGGAACTTAAGAAAGCAAATGTTATGTATGTATGAGCAGATCAACGCAAGTACATAACCTCGACCATTTAGTTTTCTCAATGTCTCAACTCACATTGGTATTTTATTTTAGTTTAGCAACTCACATTATTATTGACAAGACATTGAGAAAATCACATATACAAACAGAGTAATCAAATTAAATGTTGATGCTCTTACCTGATAAACGATTTGGAGGACGTATCTTTCGGCAGTGGGACGCTTAGAATGATCGACAAGTTGTCTGGACCTCGAGCTCCAAGTCGTGTTTGTTTTTTAGAAGCATTAGAAGTTGTACCGCCATAACCATATAGAGAAGCCATGTTGATGTTGTAATCACCTCTTTCTGAATTATTATGAACCCTTTCACCACCAACTTTGTTGTGCTACTCATAGCAACCGTACATTGATATCACTGATCCAAGCTTCATTTACCAATTATTTACGGCGATAATCTCGTTCAGTCGTTTGTATAAACTTGTGAATCTTCTTTCTAAATACTACGTAACTTACTAACATGTGTATGTGTGCCTTAATTAACGTTAGAAAAAACGCGAATATGTGTGTAATTAAGAAAAAAAGAATGAGAACATACTGAGTATAGTAGTAGAAAATGGAATATGTGTGCCTTAATTAACGAGATTACGGCGATAATCTCGTTCAGTCGTTTGTATAAACTTGTGAATCTTCTTTCTAAATACTACGTAACTTACTAACATGTGTATGTGTGCCTTAATTAACGTTAGAAAAAACGCGAATATGTGTGTAATTAAGAAAAAAAGAATGAGAACATACTGAGTATAGTAGTAGAAAATGGAGCTGCTTTCTGGATCACCAATATCTACAAGACATGAAGAAAATGTCATTGATTCCACGACTTAGCCTCCTTGGAATGCTATCAATAGTCTCCTTCAGAAGAGACATGACCGGATACTTCGCCTCATCTCAAACAAACGTATCAACAAACACGAAACTTAGCGACGCAACTAACTCAATCAAACATGGAAATCAATCCAAAAACATCAATCATGGAAGCACAACTACAGAAAGTAAAGCAATAGTTACGACTGTCGCAATTGCTGCAAACATTATTGAACAGCCAAATAAGAAAATCGATAGCATCAAAATCGATTCAACGAAGTAAGTGAATCTTGAATTCAACCTCTAAGAAGTATACATCGCGAAAAAAACTAGATTGCCATACAAAAAAAACATGCCCGTGTATGAAGAAGTCGATAACTTTACGACAATACAGCTTCATTAAGAATTAAAAGCCATTCGGTTTCCTCGAAGATTTCTAACACAGAACACCATTATCTAACAGCTCAAGCTTCAACGCAAAAACCGACTAATTTCTCAGTAATAAATCAACAAACACTAAACAAAAACTCTATTAACACCGCTTTCAAATTGACAATATCGTCGATAAATCGCTTCTCACTCCATTAACACCGCCTTCTAAAAGCTCTCAGACTTCAATAAAACACTGAATTCAACAACTTTCTCAGTTCAAAATTAACGAACACTAAACAAATAGCATCGAAAAATGACAATATCGTCAATAAATCGCTTTAACTCTACATAACACTACAATCTAACAGCTTAAACTTCAATTGAAACGCTGAATTCATCAACTATCTCAGGAGAAAATCAATAAAATCACTGATATCTTCACAAAAAAACATCACATTGTGAGAAAAATACCCATTCCAAGTGCAGAAAGCTCAACCTTGTCGTGTTGCTGCATATATCGCTACAAAAAAAAATCATTATAATTCAAAAAAAATAAAAAATAAAAATAAACATAAAATTGAATTAAATCGATTAAATTAAGTACCTTAGCGAGATTAACATAGAAGAAAAGAGGTTTCTTGGTATGAGAAACTTGAATTCGATTCTTCTTTCCTTGATCGACGATGTTCAAATTGGTAACTCCTTCAGTGATTTGCGCTACAGCAGTTGCCATTTCGAATTCAATTAAACGGACGTAACCCTAATTCTTGATTGAATCGACGAAAAACTGGAGTCAATCGACGTGAAACCTCAATCAAAAACATGGAAGCAAAACTACAGAAAGTAAATCATGAAAACAACAAAAACCGATGAAACTGCATAAAACTGTGAATGAATCCAAAAACCTCAATCAAACTATGAATGAATTATGAAAGTAAATCAATAGTAACGCAAAATAATTGAAAAGCAAAACGATGAAAAAATAACGGCGAAGAACACAGCCTGGTGTCGCCTTTAGTATCAGCCTTGGAAAAAATAACGACGAAGAGCGACAAAGAGCTTCACGATTGAGCGACGAAGAGCTTCGAAATTAGGGTTAGAGGAATAATTGGGGATCTGGAATAATTGGGGATAGAGGGAAAATTGAGAAGATAGGTTGAGCGGGAGTTAGGTTGAGCAACTCAAAAGATACCGGTATCAATTCTTAGAGTCTCGGTTCGTAGGCCCAATCACAAAATAGACACGTAAATCACAAATCGTTACATAAGACAGTCTCATCATAAGTCGAAATCCCGTTGCTAAAAAAAATCATACTATAACAAAGATAAAAGTTTGTATCATATAAAAATCTGAGTGAGTTTGGGGTTACCTCTAACGTCGATGCATGGGGAGCCGTGAGTGTATACGTCGGTCCTCGACTGTTCCGTCTCAAGAAATCGTACCCTATATTTATTACCATCTTCTTAAACCAACTCGATCCTTGCTTCGCCCGTACATGAGAATGTCCTATTATGTATGCGGTTCCTGTAACACCCCGTGCTTTTGACCATTTTAGTTATTTATAATAACGATTAATATTAATAAATCGTGTCTCGACAAACTATTTTATATAGTAATATTCAATTCTTGTGCCTTTGGAACCTCTCTATTTCACTTCAATGTTTGCAAAACTGAAATCTCTATCCTTATCGCAATTCTGCGCGATTTCGTTAAACAATTCCTATTTTCTTATACGGACTCCAATTGAGGCGTTTCAAAAGCCTAACTTTATTAATTTTCCAAGATCTACACAATGGTGATATTCAAAATTACAATTTATAAGTTCATCATAAAAATATTGTACTGGACAGCTCCTTTACTACAAAAATCATCACCCGACGAATCGTTTCACGACATTCGATTTCCGTACTTCTTTCCTAACCATGGTGTGACCAAATAAACTCAAAAACATCACCCTAAGGCATGCCATACCGTCACTTTGAAGTCCAAGCCTCAAAATATGCTTTTCTAATCAAAAACACCAAATAGGGTATGTACCTCTTAAAGTACGCTTAGCTACTTTTGGTAATTGTCAAGTTCTTGTCCACCCTTTGCTCCCCTATCTAATGCACGACTTGTGTGCTTATAACCAGCCATTTTACCTTCATTTACTCATCCATTCACTCACTTAAACACTCCTTCAAAGATCCATCCAAAAACCAAAGAAAATCATACAAGTTCTTTTAAGTTCTAAGGTGTTTACACCACCATATCTCAAGTGCATATACTCTTTCTTTTCCTTACCTTATACTCTTTATTTTTAAGTCTTATTCCTATTATATTTACTAACTTACTTTGTTTGTGTGTCCTTCTAACTTATTCATGAAGAGGAGCAAGAGGAAGGGGGCTTCGATCTTAGTATATTTGATTTCATAGTTGATCCAGAGAATTGCTAATAGGTAACCTAACTTTTCTTCGCCCTCAAATCTCGTAGTATAGTGTTTAGACTCTAACTAACATGTAACATCATGTTTAGGACTAAATCATTAGATCACCAAGTTTAAAGTTAACTATTTGTTGATTTATCACTTAACAATACATGCTGTAAAATGGATTCTGTGATGTATGATGTATGTTCACGATTTTTCTGTGTAAAATATGTTTCGAATTAGCCTTAGATTCCTTCATGAACATTGTAGATCTGAATGTCTATAATATGCTTAAAATATGAAAAGTATGTTTTTAAGAAAATACATATTTAATAATGATTTATTTCATAAACTGGTACTGTATGATTTTATGTACTGTCTGAGAAAAATAATATGTTCCATGATGTTAAACATTTCTTTTGGACTTGGAAAATTTATTTTAATTTCCTGATCATGTCTATTATGTGTACGTCAAATTTCATATAAATCCATCATATATATTTTTATTTATAAAATGTTTAGTAAAATGGGTCAGATCTGGAAAAAAGATTATATTTAAAGACATTTATAAAGGTTTTTAATCTAAATTTCTGGGGATAAGTTATTTACAAGGATAGGTATCTAAAATAAAAATTTGGTTCATTTTTCTGATGTTTAAATATTTTAAACGATTTAAAAGAAAGTATTGAAAACCGTACTGTTTTCGTTTTTAATTTAATAAAAATAATAAACCTTCTTATTTTTGAAAAATGACTTTATATCTGAAAATCTAAGTCATAAAAGTATGTTGAGTTCGAAAATAGAAAGTTAAAAATAACATTTGAAAAATGACTCATTTAGTATCCTTAATAATATTATCGATTTCGTTATTACTTAAAGTTATTTTGGTAAAAGTCTAAGTTTTGAAAAATATGATACATAATAAGGTTAAAAATGATTTTTATAATTATTATAGATTTATTTGATGTTTGAAATATTTATTAAGTATAAATAGGCTTTAAGAGATAAGTATACTTGTACAAATACGAAACCATATAAAAATACTAAATACGTACACTTGAACAATAAATGTACGAAATACTTGTGCCCCAAAAAGTATAGAGTACTAAAAGACGAATAACCCGAAAGTACTAAGTTAAACAATGCTTAAATGTGCAAAACAACACTTAACTTTATAATAAGCACTTAAGGACTAATTAGTGACTAAGTCAATACTAAGGGTTGACTAGTCTATCTTGGTCAAAATTTGGCTTTTTAAGTCAACATAGACCAAGTCAAGATAAAGGAACCTATCTTAAATAATGTACTTAGAAATAATTGAATCTTTAATCAAATCTCAACTAATGAACGCTTCAAATAATATATCTCAAATAAAATGTTCCAAATCTCTTACATCAGTCGTCTTCACCATTCCATGTTGTAATGACTTGTTCCGAGTCAATACACAGGCCACAGACCGGTCATCCTTATGGAACCCGGTATTGTTTCATCCCTATGGTTATCAGACATGTGCCCCACGATGACCGCTGAGCTCGATATTCCAGAGACTCTGTCTTTATAAGACACCCAAATTCAGCCTACGTTTCGTGTTGGGCGCTATCTTGGTAAAGTTTAGAAGATGATGCGATAGAAGACAACTTCGAAAGTAGACTACGACACTCGGAGTCACTGCTCATGGGAGGCCATGATGCATCCTGCCGGTGCGAGAAAATGCTAAAAAGTAAATGGGCAGCCAGCTCTTTATGAGTTTGTCGGTAGAGTAGTAGTCGTCCAGTTGCCATTGAGGTGCTCGGTTGTGTAAAGGTTCTTTTTCCCGAGACCAAGAGTATGGATTGGGTGTGTGCGCATACATAGACAAGGGCACTGATCAGCTCTCACTCTCTATATCGGATATCTTTGGGGGCGGAATACCTTCCGACCTTTGCCTTAGCAGTGTATGGGACATGTTCGGTTTAGCGGGGCCTCTGAGTCCATGCACTTGCAGTCCTTCTTCTGCGTATGTCAGTCGACTAAACTGAGTCAATTTAGGTGTTCGATCCTATTGAGCACTAGGGGTGAGATGTAAACCTCCTAGTATCGATATGATTGGCGGGATTGATGTTCCCATCCGCACTTATGGTGAGATGCAAGCCTTAGGTGTGCATGAGACATTAGTAGTCACGTCCCGTGCATTTGGTGAAAGGAAACCATTGTTTTTAAAATTAAATGACTACTGTTTTCTAAATCACATTATGCTTCATTACTGTTCTATACTCTTATGACTAATGATGTGATTGAAATGCTTGACAATGGGAAGTGATGTTTTGTTATATGTCTTGCCTGAACATTGATTATGATTGATATTATATTTCATATGATTTATATTATGTATGTCTTACTCTATTTTCACATGACACTTCTATGAATCCATGATCCATGCTTTACTGTATTATATTCACATGATACTCATATGATGTATGTATTACTTTATTCTATATAACCTACGTGTCTTATATATGTAAATTGATTCGCATGTTAACTGAAATCACTTTATGTGTATCTCACATTGTATACATGTCGATTTGTAATGTGACATGCCTGCTTATCTGTTAATTAGATAACCTAATCGTTATACTACATTGATTATTCGGGGCCGTGTTAGAAGGACGATTAGGTTACTCCCACTAAGTGGGACATGTATATTTAAATATGCATTCAGGTTGACGAACCCTGAAGACTGGACATGGGGGCATGCATTAGTACAAGAGATACGGCTTAGCAGATGAGAGTGTCATACTATAAATCTTGTAACAAAAATTTTGTGAGACTATTGTATTTAGAAATTTGTAATTCGGTTTTTAGTTGTTGTATTTTAACAAACGGTTCATTTTCCGGTAAAAGACACACTTGAGTCGACGATTTTAAATTTTTACCCCTTTTTACGACAAAACTATTTTCCGCCTTGTTAGTTATTGTCATTGGAAGAACCGGGTTGTTACAGTTGGTATCAGAGCGACCTTGAGACCGTGTGTAATTATGTGCAATGCATATTTACATCACCTATCGAGGGAACGCGCCTGGAGCTCATGACACGTGTCTAGAGTGTCTAAAGTGTCTGATGTGTCTAAAACTTGTAGAACATTTAAGATCACTAAATGAGAGATTCACTAGCATAACCCTAGGATCAAATAATATACTTGGGTAGAATATATAAATGGGTAGAACTACTAAGGATTACCCGTACTATCCGATTTAGGTTTTGGCCCCTCGCTTGTTTTCATGTGCTATCTGAATAGTTGTATGTACAGTGATTATCTAACCTTAGCCAATTGGCTAGTTTTAATTTACTTGTGATCATCACGATGACCAAGATAAAGCACTTGCAACCATCGAGAGCTCAAGACTGGTAGAACACCATTGCAAGCACAAATGGACGCATCTTCCAAATCAACTATAGTTTCAAAATCAAGTTGGATCATGTTGAAGAATGGAGTGAAGTTATGCAGACGAGATGTAACATACAAGAAGATAAAGTGCAGACGTAAGATAGTAGTCGTCGAGTCCTATTTAGGTGTCGACTTAGACTTGACCGATACTCTACTTACCTATATAACTCGTACATCGGAGATCATTTGTTAGCCTGAATTGTAGTCATGGAAATGAACCCTTGTTGCCCATATTCGTTTCACAGTAACACCTTACATCACATCTAATTCATTTTCTAGCTTATCCTTATTTTCTACCTTTGCCCCACTTTCTTCATCTAACCAAGCAACGATTTGAGTTCAATTCTGAACTATCTTCAATCCTTCCGTCGAAATTTTTAAAATTACATACAAAGCTTTCCTTCATGTCTAACGTCCATACCTTCATAAATCGATGAACACCTTTTACTCTTTCATTATTATTATTTTTTTGTTAAATTGTTCACCAATCAGATCCAACATTTGAACCTATATCAGGATGCATAGACAAAAGTCATTTAAAGCCTAACACTTGAACTATCCTTGAAAAAACTTCAAATCTTTTCTAAAGGAGTTTTAACCTCAACTGATCCCTTCTCTTTTGTTTCTAAACTTATTTCGATCCCTTCGTGAACTAGTTCTTAGGTCTGACTACTCATCCTGAGTCAGACAAGAAGTCTTTCGCTTATTTCACCTTCGTATTTTATTGCTCAGCTAAACTTAGTCTGAAATATTCCTATCTGATGAAACCTTTCATATTTACCGTTCTATCTTATTTCCTTCTCATTTCTTCAGCTTGCTTCTTATTCTTTTAGACTGCTATCAAACTGCATGTATGCTAACATCATACATATTCATCGTCTTTTATCTCTACCTTGTTACTATTTCCTCTTTCCAAGTTTGTCATAACCGTTGACTATGGAGATAAACTTCAATACTCTTAGTTATTATTCTTATCAACCCAATTCAAAATTCTTAAATATTTATTCTGTCAACCCATTGTCTAAGTATATTTCTACGTCTTGAATGAACCATGGTTACAACTTATTAGAGTGCAGAGTGCAGTGGAAGCGCGGTTAACCCTTAAACCACTCAGAATGCAAGGATTCTCACAAGTATAATGTACTTGGGAGTATCCAATATCCTTCTAAACCAACCACACTAGGATCACCCAATCTTTACCCTTTTAGTCAACCTATAATTATTGGACATAGGAACCTATTAATTTTGGAATGACAAGAGGTTGGAAAAATAGGAGAACCAACTAATGTTTTTGAGTGTTGATCTTGGATTCAATGATTTTGAGAATTCTTAATTTTAACCAACGATTGGGAGGTTTAGAGATCGTAACTTGAGGATACTAAAGAATAACAGAAGATTGGAAGATTTAAGGTTGTAAGCTAAGGAAAGATAAGAAAGAATGACATTTATGGAAATCTAATTCACATACATAATGACTACTTGATGAGAAATTAAGTCATACAGATTTTTGTGGAATTTGGAACCCTTGTATTTTCAATGTTTTTGCGGGTTATGTTAGCCAACAGACGAGTTTTGTAGATGAGTAACTATTACTAATAACAATAGAGTATTGACCTTTATGAAAAGATATCGGGGAAAGGAACTAGTAAAGAGTACTAAGGGATAGAATTTAACAATGCATGTGGTAGTTATTTTGAGGACTAAGAGAATTTTATGAAAATTTTGAAGAATGAAACTTGTAATCCAATGATAAGATGCATAGTTCCGACTGAACGAATTTATGGAACTCTTTGGTAAATCATGAATAGCTTTAGAATTGGTAAATCGAGGTCAATAGCCAATGATTGTATAGAGAACCTCATTATCTGAGGACTTGTAACTTGAGTGGGGTAGACTTCCAATGAATTTGTTAATTATAATTTTTAAATTCAAGGATATAGATGAAACCTCATAAAAATTATTGGGATTGTTTAAATCAAAATTAGATGTAAGGTTGTGTAACCTTTAGAGAAAAATCCTTGATGAATGGAAACACCTATGGATCCTACCTTACTGGTTATCAGGGAGTTAACATGAAGAATTAAGTTAATCAGTATAATTGAGCAAATAAAGGACATTATTATATACTATTGAAGATGTATACCTATGCGAGATATACTCAAATGACATACTTGAGGAATAATATGCCGAGAGTTTAAGGAACCAAACTTCTAAATATAAAGGTTAGAGAAACAACTAGAGGAACAAAAAAAACATTTTTTAGGATTAACTAGAAAGGAATGTAGAATGAAGAAATTACTAAGAATAGAGACATGAGTGACCCAATCTAACATGGTTCTTGATTGATGATGTGTTGTTTCCATTATCAGTTAAATCACTCCATATCAATTTTCGTATGGAATACTTTCCAGCTACTCCTTAAACGAAGTCTTTCATGGATCAGTGATGTTCCCATTATGATCCTATATGTTCCTGTTCTAATTATTATCTAGAGTCGTGGTAACACTTCTTAGCCCGACTTCGTACCACAACAGAACCTATGCAAATCTTTAACCCTAACCTTTTGGTCTTGAATTCGGCTTTGCCTGTTATCAAAACCTCATAGGTTATTTGAAAACTCACTAATACTTTTATTCTTCTCATTGAGGAGTACATCAATAAGTATCTATCTCAATCCTTACCTTGCTCATTTCTTTGAAAAACAAACTTTGCTGGAAGTTGTCTTATATAAACTCAAATTATCTTCTCTTTCCTTCTATTAGGCGAGAAACTCTTTGGTCGGTTGGAACAATGTTCTACTGGGTGTCACTTCCCTTACCTCTTTTATGTGACGAACCCAAGGACAATATTTGGTTTCACTTACCATTTCTATTCATATACGTTCTTTTGTGAAACCTAATCCCACTTCTTTTATCAACTGTACCTACATACTTTCATTGAACCTTTTTTATGCATCTCCGATCGAGTTAACCCAACAACTAAAATATTGTTATTAACCACTGACCTGAAGATTTAGTACTTATAATACGAGTAGATGTAACGTTGGAACTGTTGGGAGCAAGAGAACGACTTCACCAAGATCTAATGGAAGAAAGACTCTTAATATGATGAACTTATTCAAAGTTGATCCAGAAGGAAATCACCAAGAAGCATAGAGTTCAGAAACCTGATCATGGACCATATCATCAAAAAAGACCTACAAGATCGTAGTGCGAACCTTGGACTGAAGATTCGCAAACCTAGTTTTTGTTTTTGTTCTGCCCGACCACTTGCCGACTTTAGAATACTCTTAGGACTTGGAACCTTAAGTCAAGTTATCAGTGTGTGTCTTACGTGTAATCCTCTTTAAGCGATAACCTATCGCGAGACATAGCCTATAGTTTTCCAGTCAAAATCTTAATCACCCTGGTATGACAAAAAGAGAATACCTTTGAGGTCGGGAGATGTTCGAGATGTCATTACTTTTATTTGTGGAATTATGTGTTCGAAAGAAGTATACGAACGATCATCGATCGAATTTCCTTTGAGGGTATCCTTTATAGAGATTAAAAGCTGTTTTGAGGTATAATATATGAACATAACTTATCACGTATCTAGAAATCCAGTGATTGATTGATTGATTGATTTATAACCATGAATTTTGGGAATCTTCAGGAAAACTGTATCTATTTTGGAGAATTACTTGTGTTTGAATGATGGTTGATAATATCACAACTCCAAGTGTCGTAATGATGACGGATACTTCAAAACCCAACACATTGTCAATTCAAATTTTGGAATAACCTACCAATCGAGGAATAGAGAAACAAGAAAACAATTGGAAATTTTGTAAACTTAAGAGAAATCAATACAAGAGTTTTGGATTAACCCCAAGAGCTTATCACTGAAAGAACCACGCAACCCTAGTAGATCAACCTTTTGATGATAAATATTGAGGGTGCCATGAGGACCATGAATTTTGTTGTGATTGATAATTTAGGATATACAAGTAACAGTCGTGATAAACCTAAAGAGATCAAAACTATTAAACGTTTTGAAATTTTATGGAAATTAGGACAACCCTTATTTGAATGGATTTATACCTTAAGTCAAACCAAACATTTTCACGGATCATCCAATATTGTTTTTAAGGAACATAGATTATCATGTCATATATGGAGTTAGATATCACAATAAACAAAATCTCGAAATGACCCGAGACTGTTCTACTTTTGAAAACTTGAGAATACCCTATGGATATATAAGAAACACCAAAAAAAAAATTTAGCCTAACCTTAGGAAATATATACCGTACCAACCTAGTAGTTACGAATTTCGAGGACGAAATTTTCTTAAGGGGGGTAGTCTGTAACACCCCGTGCTTTTGACCATTTTAGTTATTTATAATAACGATTAATATTAATAAATCGAGTCTCGACAAACTATTTTATATAGTAATATTCAATTCTTGTGCCTTTGGAACCTCTCTATTTCACTTCAATGTTTGCAAAACTGAAATCTCTATCGTTATCGCAATTCTGCGCGATTTCGTTAAACAATTCCTATTTTATTATACGGACTCCGATTGAGGCGTTTCAAAAGCCTAACTTTATTAATTTTCCAAGATATACACAATGGTGAAATTCAAAATTACAATTTATAATTTCATCATAAAAATATTGTACTGGACAGCTCCTTTACTACGAAAATCGTCACCCGACGAATCGTTTCACGACATTCGATTTCCGTACTTCTTTCCTAACCATGGTGTGACCAAATAAACTCAAAAACATCACCCTAAGGCATGCCATACCATCACTTTGAAGTCCAAGCCTCAAAATATGCTTTTCTAATCAAAAACACCAAATAGGGTATGTACCTCTTAAAGTATGCTTAGCTACTTTTGGTAATTGTCAAGTTCTTGTCCACCCTTTGCTCCCCTATCTAATGCACAACTTGTGTGCTTATAACCAGCCATTTTATCTTCATTTACTCATCCATTCACTCACTTAAACACTCCTTCAAAGATCCATCTAAAAACCAAAGAAAATCATACAAGTTCTTTTAAGTTCTAAGGTGTTTACACCACCATATCTCAAGAGCACATACTCTTTCTTTTCCTTACTTTATACTCTTTATTTTTAAGTCGTATTCCTATTATATTTACTAACTTACTTTGTTTGTGTGTCCTTCTAACTTATTCATGAAGAGGAGAAAGAGGAAGGGGGCTTCGATCTTAGTATATTTGATTTCATAGTTGATCCGGAGAATTGCTAATAGGTAACCTAACTTTTCTTCGCCCTCAAATCTCGTTGTATAGTGTTTAGACTCTAACTAACATGTAACATCGTGTTTAGGACTAAATCATTAGATCACCAAGTTTAAAGTTAACTATTTGTTGATTTATCACTTAACAATACATGCTGTAAAATGGATTCTGTGATGTATGATGTATGTTCACGATTTTTCTGTGTAAAATATGTTTCGAATTAGCCTTAGATTCCTTCATAAACGTTGTAGATCTGAATGTCTAGAATATGCTAAAAATATGAAAAGTATGTTTTTAAGAAAATACATATTTAATAATGATTTATTTCATAAACTGGTACTGTATGATTTTATGTACTGTCTGAGAAAAATAATATGTTCCATGATGTTAAACATTTATTTTGGACTTGGAAAATTTATGTTATTTTCCTGATGATGTCTATTATGTGTACGTCAAATTTCATATAAATCCATCATATATATTTTTATTTGTAAAATGTTTACTAAAATGGGTAAGATCTGGAAAAAAGATTATATTTAAAGACATTTATAAAGGTTTTTAATCTAAATTTCTGGGGATAAGTTATTTACAAGTATAGGTATCTAAAATAAAAATTTGGTTCATTTTTCTGATGTTAAGTATTTTAAACGATTTAAAAGAAAGTATTGAAAACCGTACTGTTTTCGTTTTTAATTTAATAAAAATAATAAACCTTCTTATTTTTGAAAAATGACTTTATATCTGGAAATCTAAGTCATAAAAGTGTGTTGATTTCGAAAATAGAAAGTTAAAAATAACATTTGAAAAATGACTCATTTAGTATCCTTAATAATATTATCGATTTCGTTATTACTTAAAGTTATTTTGGTAAAAGTCTATGTTTTGAAAAATATGATACATAATAAGGTTAAAAATGATTTTTATAATTATTATAGATTTATTTGATGTTTGAAATATTTATTAAGTATAAATAGGCTTTAAGAGATAAGTATACTTGTACAAATACGAAACCATATAAAAATACTAAATACGTACACTTGAACAATAAATGTACGAAATACTTGTGCCCCAAAAAGTATAGAGTACTAAAAGACGAATAACCCTCTGAGTCGTCTTCACCTTTCCATGTTGTAATGACTTGTTCCGAGTCAATACACAGGCCAAAGACCGGTCATCCTTATGGAACCCGGTATTGTTTCATCCCTCTGGTTATCAGACATGTGCCCCACGATGACCGCTGAGCTCGATATTCCAGAGACTCTGTCTTTATAAGACACCCAAATTCAGCCTACGTTTCGTGTTGGGCGCTATCTTGGTAAAGTTTAGAAGACGATGCGATAGAAGACAGCTTCGAAAGTAGACTACGACACTCGGAGTCACTGCTCATGGGAGGCCATGATGCATCCTGCCGGTGCGAGAAAATGCTAAAAAGTAAATGGGCAGCCAGCTCTTTATGAGTTTGTCGGTAGAGTAGTAGTCGTCCAGTTGCCATTGAGGTGCTCGGTTGTGTAAAGGTTCTTTTTCCCGAGACCAAGAGTATGGATTGGGTGTGTGCGCATACATAGACAAGGGCACTGATCAGCTCTCACTCTCTATATTGGATATCTTTGGGGGCGGAATACCTTCCGACCTTTGCCTTAGCAGTGTATGGGACATGTTCGGTTTAGCGGGGCCTCTGAGTCCATGCACTTGCAGTCCTTCTTCTCTGTATGTCAGTCGACTAAACTGAGTCAATTTAGGTGTTCGATCCTATTGAGCACTAGGGGTGAGATGTAAACCTCCTAGTATCGATATGATTGGCGGGATTGATGTTCCCATCCGCACTTATGGTGAGATGCAAGCCTTAGGTGTGCATGAGACATTAGTAGTCACGTCCCGTGCATTTGGTGAAAGGAAACCATTGTTTTTAAAAGTAAATGACTACTGTTTTCTAAATCACATTATGCTTCATTACTGTTCTATACTCTTATGACTAATGATGTGATTGAAATGCTTGATAATGGGAAGTGATGTTTTGTTATATGTCTTGCCTGAACATTGATTATGATTGATATTATATTTCATATGATTTATATTATGTATGTCTTACTCTATTTTCACATGACACTTCTATGAATCCATGATCCATGCTTTACTGTATTCTATTCACATGATACTCATATGATGTATGTATTACTTTATTCTATATAACCTACGTGTCTTATATATGTAAATTGATTCGCATGTTAACTGAAATCACTTTATGTGTATCTCACATTGTATACATGTCGATTTGTAATGTGACATGCCTGCTTATCTGTTAATTAGATAACCTAATCGTTATACTACATTGATTATTCGGGGCCGTGTTAGAAGGACGGTTAGGTTACTCCCACTAAGTGGGACATGTATATTTAAATATGCATTCAGGTTGACGAACCCTGAAGACTGGACATGGGGGCATGCATTAGTACAAGAGATACGGCTTAGTAGATGAGAATGTCATACTATAAATCTTGTAACAAAAATTTTGTGAGACTATTGTATTTATAAATTTGTAATTCGGTTTTTAGTTGTTGTATTTTAACAAACGGTTCATTTTCCGGTAAAAGACACACTTGAGTCGACGATTTTAAATTTTTACCCCTTTTTACGACAAAACTATTTTCCGCCTTGTTAGTTATTGTCATTGGAAGAACCGGGTTGTTACAGTTCCCGCGCGCCTCTCGTGCTTCCATTAGATCCTAAAAAAATTAGATATCTGAAAAAATTGGGATAATTGAAGTTGAGTTAGATAGGTTGAGAAAGTGATATGGGTCGGGTAAATGAGTTGAGAAAGTTATATGGGTTGAATTACACTTATTATTAGATTACTTAAAAAAATTATTTGAGAAAGTGATATGGGTTGGGTAGTAACAACCAATTTTTAGTGGTTCTGAAAATTAGAATAAACAACTGAGGTTAATTAAAACAGTTGTATAATACATAGACAACTGTTCTTATAAAACTCAGTTGTCTATTATCAGATAAAGACATCTGTTTCTCAAACAAAATAGTTGTCTATATATTATACATCAGTTGTTAAGAATATCTGATGTCTATTAGGAGTTGTCTATTTGATGTTTTGTACTCGTAGTAGTGAACGATAACAACACTTATTACGTTATAGGACAAGACGGAGAAACCATACCTATTAATTATGAAACCGTACCTATTATTATTATTATTATTTGAAGATCATATGAAAACATATTATTATTATTATTCAAAATCATCTTATTATTGATGAATATTTATGAAGTCGTCTTATAGAGATCTAATATCGTTCGTATTAGATTTCGACTTAATCCGTAATGAGGTATGTCTTAATCTCGTCTTAATTAATCTTTTGTGACCTTTCATGTTGTTCAAAGATTTATGAGAATTATATTTTATTTATGTCATGGTAATAATATACTAACAAGGTGGAAAAACAAACTCTTTTGAGTATTAAAAAGAGCCCTTAAGACCATAAACTTAATTAAGTAAAATTATCACACGCTTTTGAGTCTTAAATTTTTTTCTTAAAACTATAAACTTGAGTAAAATTTATCACATCGAAAAATTATTATAAAGTCATGAATTTCATAGATATCAACCAAACACCTTTTGAGTTCTAGAAAAACTTTTAAGACTATAATAAACTCAAATAAAATTGTTCCTTTAGAGTGTTAAAAAAGCTCTTAACACTAAAGACGTGGGTAAAATTTTCTCACATCGAAAATTATTATAAAGTTATGAATTTCATATTGTTTGATCAAAAAAGTAATAAATATATTACATATAAAAATAGTAAAATTATCCTACATCGAAAAATTATAATAAAGTGATAAATTTCTATATTATAAATGAAAATAATTATTCAATCTTAGATTTCAAACAAAAATCTTTCAATACTTAAGCTATAATATTCCTGTATTTTTTATTATTTATGATACTTTTCTAATTTGAGTTTTTATGAAAAGGACCAACGAGATCGCTTGAATCTTTTATATATATATATATATATATATATATATATATATATATATATATAAACACACACACACATATATATATATAGAGTAAGGCTCTAATGAGTTCTTCTCTCTCTCTCTCTCTCTCTCTCTCTCTCTCTCTCTCTCTCTCTTTTCTATATATATATATATATATATATATATATATATATATATATATATAAAGTAAGGCTCTAATGAGTTCTTCTCTATATATGAGTCTCTAAGTTCTCATCCCATCCATTGAATGGGAAGAGAATGGATGGACAAGATGCATCCTAATATTTGCATTAAAAAAAAGATACTGCTTCCTAAAATAACTTCCACAATTTTAGGAAACAATAACATCACATTCATTCACTAATTCATTCATTCATTCACGTTCACGTTCATCAAAACCTAAAAAAAATACTTCCAATATCACGTTCATTCATTCAAATTTGCGCTCGAAATCGCGTTACTATGGATTCAATGATCGCGACATCTTCATCAACTGTTGATAATCAATTCATCGACTATAACAATGGTGAGTTTCGTTATTACTTTCAAGTTTTGCGTCAATTTTTATTTATCATCTTGACTAATTTGCGTCAATTTGCTTTCATGTTTTTCGTCGATTTCATGTCGATATTGCTTTGGTCATTTCATTCATCATAGATTCATATCTGGTTCATTGCTCTCTTATTAGTATAGATTCCAAATTTTTATATTTGTTAAAAGGTGGAATTTTATCCATTTGATTATTCATTGATTCATATCAATGGTCCATTACTCTCATATTATTGTTTTGTTTATTCTTTAGGTTTTTCTTAAGCTTCACTAATACTATTGTTTTGTTTTCTATCGAAGCAGACACGGCGTTGAAGTAACATACGTTCTGAGTCACAGTAACACCTAATTTTAATTAGAGTAACACAAAAAGTCTAAGCATTATATGAATTTTACGCACGAACAAATACATGGAGTGACAAAAAGTCTAAGCATTATATGTAACACCTAATTTTAATTACTTTTGTTCTTTTCATTTGTTACTGTAATGCATTGGAGTGACAAAAAGGATTTAGAATACCGCCATATAAAAAAAATTAAAAAAGAAAGATACTGCTTTATTTCTGTAATTATGGGACGTGATTGACTTTAAAATAGGAAACAATATCAAAGAATATCGCCCTCATTCAAAGAAAGATAATGCGTCATACTCTCATTTCTGATCATCATATGAATTTTTTGCACTAACCTATACCTGGTGTTATTTTAATGAACATTATCTATTACTTTAATTCACACTATCTGTTACTTTAATGTCTGACCTCTGTTACTTTATACTTGGTGTAAAAGCATCCTCTGTTAATTGAATCCAGTGTTACTTCGATGCACTTCATCTGTTACTTTAATTCTTGTCATCTGTTACTTTAATCCATATTTCAAGTTTTGATTGTTTCTTTTTCGCAACGTTTATTGGCACTATTATTATTTATCAGTAGACGCAAAAGCACATGAATGGTGTAGGGATGTAGGTGAGAGTTTCCTCCATATATAGGGAAGATCTTCAAGGACATGGATGAGTTAGTAAACTTCTATAAAATCTACACATTGGCTTGTGGATTCGATGTGAGGAGGTACACAACGAAAAGATGGCGCGGTGGTTAAATTAAATCAAAGCTTCTGACGATGATGATGATGATGAAGAAGAAGAAGAGGACGAGGAGGATGAAGAAGCATAATTCTAAGTAGTATAGTATATTGTTAAAGTAACATACATTATTCGTTAGAGTAACATACTTAATGAGGTACAGTAACACAGATAATGGGTAACAAGTGTGAAACATTAGAATTGTAATGAAGTTGATTCAGTTGTAACTCTTGTACCAATTTATTGATGTAAAATGAGTTAGAATAACACACATTATGTGTTAAAGTAACATACATAATGAGTTAACACAATTTATGAGTATAATTTGATTACTAATATCAAGTTCTTAGAGTAACAGGTATAAAAAATTGGAATTATAATGGAGTTTTACAATTTTTGTTTTGGAGTATCCTTAATAGAAACATACATTTTGCAACGTACTATTTTTGTAAGACGCTATTATGTAACGTAACAGATTTTATGAGTTATAGTAACACAATTCATGAATTAGAGTAACACATTGTATGAGTTAGAGTAAGATGGCAGTAGCAAAATGATGAATTTTTTTTGGTGAAAATGAAGATGAAACGACGCACTTGTTGTGTGATAGAAAGATGCAGTTAAAAGTTAGATGGGAGAGAGAAGATTTTCATTAAGATAATTAAGGAAGAGAGAGAAAAAAATAAAATATTTACCAAGATTTAGTTAGTTATTTCCTTAATTGACAAAACAATCTTAACCATTAATCTATCACTAATTTAAGGGTTGAGATGAGGACTCACGGACTCAATTATGATAAGTGGACTCACTTGATCCTTCCACTATATATATATATATATATATATATATATATATATATATATATTGATAGTGGGTCGGAGGCCCGGACGTGTCATATTTTATTGTTCGACCTTGTGCTAACTTCTCCTTTGTTTCCTCTCGTCAACATTGTTGAGTTTGTTGCTCTTGCCCTTTGTTGTGCTTGTTTATAATTTTCATGTTTCACATTTGTCTGTGTTAGTTTTGTTCTATTATTTTTCATTATTAGTTGTGTTATTAGATTATGATTGAAGTTTATGCCGATGGATGGTTTCCTTACGTTTCTTTTTTTTGTTTCACTTTTCCTTATTATCTGACGTGTCTTGTTTTATCTCTACTCTTATCGGTTGGATTGACCGTTATCTTATAATTCACCCTAAACATTGTCCAATGAGTAGATTATACAATCACTTATACATAGCTCTATGTACAACTGGTTTTATGATTTTGAATGTTATCATAATTTTTTTTAGCTTTGTTATAAACATTATGAGCTTTAGTGTAAAGTTGTCGAACTAAATCACATAAATATTTAACCTCAAAAACTTACAATTCAGCTCGACAACTTGTATAAGCTCAATAAATATACAAAAAAGTTCAACAACTTTGAGATGGTTGTACATACAACTGGTGGTAATACTCCCTCCGATTACCTATTTTCTTTCCCATTTTCTTCCCCTTTCTTTTTGGGAAAGAAAATAAGGAGGGAGTAATTATGTTAGTAGAATAATGGAATGTGGGATGAAAAAGTAAGAGAGAGAAATATTATATTAATTAAATGAGAAAAAGTAGAAGAAAGGAATATTATATTAATTAAATGAGAAAAAGTGTGTGGAAAAGTAGAAGAGCGGAATATTATATTAATTAATGAAGAGGGTAAAACTTTTCTTAAATGTAAAGAGGAAAGAAAATCAAATTCAGCCCAATAAAGAAAGAGGGAAGAAAATAGGTAATCGAAGGGAGTAGTATTTTCCAACATTGTTTGTGTTAATAATTTATTACGGAGTAATTGTTATGGTTAATTAGTCAAAAAAGATTAACCAATATTAGCATCTAATAACAACCTAAAATAAAATAATAATTAAAATAATAGTACTCATATTTTTCTAGGGCGACTATAAGTTTTGAAAATGTAGTTGGAAATTAAATCAATGTTTTTTCTATCCAATACCATATATATATATATATATATACCAACAATACATGGTTCATTCAAAGTTTATCTAAATTATTTATTATTATTTTTAAAAAAAAGAAGAAATTAACCACCTATTTGAATAAAATGCATATTTTTTTTTTATAAAATACATAAATCTAGTTTTTGATATCAACTATATATTTGTATTTAATACTATACATTAAATACACAAATTAATTATTTTTTTTTTAAAAAAAAGAAAGAAAAAATCAACCAATGAGAAGAGGGTGACATGACTTCCTCAAATTCTCTCAAAATGAAATGAAAGAATATGATGATTTTGTTTGAGTTTTAATAGTATATATAGATATACAGATATAGATATAGATATAGATGATATTGTTACTAACTACTACTCTCTCCATCCAAATTTAAACTTCATGCGGGAGTAGGCACGAAAATTAAGGGTGGAGTGTAGTGTGTGGTGTGGTGGAAATGAAAGCTGAAAGAAAATGTGGGGTCAGAAATGATATGGACCACAAAAATCAACCAAAAGAGGAAATTTTGTAAGTAGGAAGTTTAAAGATGGACAATCCAAAAAGGAAAATAGGAAGATTAAAAATGGATAGAGGGAGTATGTTTTTCATTTGCTTTTAGGGACATCCTTGTCAAAATTCGGTGACCTTGAAATTGTGGTTCAGAGGTTATTTTAAGAATGATAATGGTTTTTGGTTTACATGAGCAGGTTATTTAGGACTGTCAGAATTGATGTTGACGAGTTTTGTTGGTTTACAATAGTAGAAGTGGGTGAGAAATGTGGTACTTTTAGGAGGGATGTTGATGCAATATTTTTTCTAAACCCTAATATTGGGTTACAGAGAGTTGAGGATGATGTAGAAGCTAAGTTAATGTTTGATTTGGCGGTAAGTGAAAGATTGGTTTAATGTTACCTAATTGATGGTGGTGAAGTTTGTAAATTGTTGAGGTTAGTAGAGAGTAACTAGTTTTGTGACCCGTGCAATGCACGGGATGCCTATAATTTTCTCATTAGAAAATATTGAACGACAACGTTTTCCCTTTTTTTCGGAGTGTAGGTTGTGTGAATGTGTTCAAGTCATATAATTTCGTAATAGTACTCATAACAATGAAGGTTGTGTACGAACTAAACATCAACCAAATACGGAATCGTGGTAGAGTGTAAAAGTCACAGAACAATGAAATAAAATGACATGGTAAATATAATAGTTTAATCTACGTAGTAAGTTGAATTTGCCCGGTCTGTGTATGAAATCCGGTGTTTTTATTCTTGTGTCTTTTCTCCAACTTTCTTGATTCGCCTCTTCTAGACGTTAATTTCATTTGTGTCAATTGAATCATCGGCGTCGGAGTCCCTCCATTTTTTGGCAATGTTGCTATGTTGTATTATTGTTTTGTGCAATACTCCGGAATATAATGGTTTTGGGTGTAAATGTGTAATCAGTGTAACAATAGTGGCCCTCACTCTAGGACAAACTTTCTTTTATCCTTTTTTGGGTGTCTCAGTGTAACATGTTCTTCCACCTGGAAAGTTAAAAGGCTCTCAGTAAGATGCATATATTTGTTGTCACAATTTCAATACATTTATTGGTTTGTTTCGGTTGTGATTTCGTGGGTTCGATGCAACTTAATTACATCTTAAGCAGAATACCAGGTAAGGTATACCACGAGAATGACTAATATCCGTATTATCGCGTTAAAACTAATTTGCTAATACCTGTAATATTAGTACTCTCTACTCTCCTACGTTCATCTTTTAATGGCCTGCTTGTCACGTGAAATCGCATGCAAAGAATGTAAACACCACTACCTCGATGACAATACTTACTTGTCCTTAAACAACCGACATAGTAAAAGACATAGGGTTAAAACAATGGATGTTACAGCATTTCCACCACAACAAAAGAGCTAGGTTATCAGCCCACCGATTGCTTAGTAGAGGCCGCTATAGTGCGGGCGGGATTGGGTGTTGACATATATCAGATGTTGGCTTCCCAATACGTACCCTCACCTCTTACTCAGAATCGACGGTTTCCGGATGTCCGAAACCATTGGCAATGAGAGTCATTCCAGGCATAGAGTGCTTAAGGGTACCAGTCTTTATCTTTAGGTCCCGTGCCACTCAACTTTGAGTCGGCAAGGGATCAAAGTTGACTTGAACAGGTTCCAAGTCCCCATAATTGACTCGGTGGCGACTCCACAAATCGGCAACGAATTCAGTTCACTAAAAAGGTTGCCTTAATTACCAAATGAATCGGCCTTTAAACATTTACAACCACGACTCGATCAATTCCCAAACGGAAACACGGGTGTCCGCACCCGTCTAGTACAAGTCCGGATCGTCATCCGAATCGAGGTCCGAGATATCGCCCCGTACACGAGATCGGACCGGTCCCCGACAGGGAGGGGCCGCGTGGGTGACCGTCGCCACACGTTAAAAAACTGGGTCGGTCCCGCGCGGGCGCGAGCGGGGGGCCGGGCGGTGCGGACGGACGTCCACAGGGGGTCAAACCCAGCCTTTTCGCTATGATATTCCCATCATCCCTAGGCGACACGCCTCAGTATTGGTTGTACTCCCTCGACCCCGAAAAGATATCCCTTGGGACGATATCTTCGTAGAATTCACAAAACAATATGCGGATAACTCCGTAACCCAAATCACCATCCGAAGCCTTGAAATCCTTTCCGAAAATGAGAAGGAAGGCTTCTCTGAATTTCTAACTAGGTGTAAGAAAGTTAGCACCCAACTAGTAAACCGCCCCGACAAGGCTACCTTAGTAGAGAAGTTCGTCAACAACCTCAGGCCCACTTATGCCTCGCACGTTAGGTATCAAAACATCCGTACTATCAAGGAACTATCCACCCTAGGAATACGCCTAGAAGATGACATGAAAAAGGGTGTGTTCTCCAAAATAATGGGGAATTACCAGGGTCCGACGGGTCATCCGGAAATAGTAAAACCGAAGAGGTACATCTAGTAGAGCCAACCACTAGAGGGAGAACAAACATCACCCGTAGAGCATTCTCCAAGCTAGGCATCACATACGCCGAAGCTCTAAAATGATTAGTCGAGCAAGGAAAGCTCGAACCTGTAGGCCTTACCCTGGATCCTCTCACGGATAAAAGAGGGAAAATGTGGGATGCCAATAAATACTGCCATTACCACCGTGGCAACGGGCACGATATTGAGTCCTGCTTTCGACTCAAACATACCATACAGAACATGATTGAAAACGGGGCAATTCCTCTCCCTCTGCCCGAGAAACCAAATAACACCTCAAACCCCTTTAGCGTCCATGCCATCTTCAACGACACCGTTGATTGCTCCCACCTCAACCCTATAGAGGAGGATATCCTAAATATCGAAGAAGATCCCGACAATCACATGGAACACACACCCGTTAACCCTGCAGAACATGCAACGACTGAAAACCTAACTCACATAGTTTTACAGTTACACCCTCTACTGTTAAGAATCGAAGCCAGAATAGCCCATATCGAGAAAAAAACTCGGGGAATTCCCCGAACATACTACCTCAAACTGCAACGGGTCTATTAGGGGAAGTAATGAAGGTTCACCCAAAACCCTAGAGTCAAAGAAAAAACATACCCAAATCGGGGTCAGCTATCCATCTGCATTACGAAGATTGATATCCCTCCGCCTCCTGCGACCTATAGAACCGATGACCGACCCCCCATTAAACCAAAGATCCCGCCATTGGTCTAAACATAAGTACTGTCACTATCATAGGGGAAATGGTCATGACACGGAGTCTTGTGAACTCCTAAAGGATAAAATACCGGGGTTAATAAATACGGGAGTCGTAAAAACGACATTACTAACAAAAAGGGCCACTCACTTCCTCACAGACAACTCCGAGGAAGGAGGTATCCGTCTCCTCGAACACTTCGGGCTATCCCACGATCAGGCCTTAACCATGTTAATAGTCGATGGACTCGTATACCCCCTGGCTCCAACACCCTATCCGCCTGCCGACAATACATTGGAATGGTAGCAAATGGTGTCGGTATCACCAAAGTCGAGGGCATGACATTAGTGAGTGCCAAAAATTCTGACAACAAGTCCGATACCTTATCCAAGAGGAGAAGTTCGGGGCGTATCCGGAATACGAGAACGCACGGGCACCCGCCAAAGCATGTGAACCCATTTCCGAGCCAGAGTCTAGTTTGTCTTAAGGGCCTAGGCTTAATATAATAATAAGTTTTTTTTAAGTTTCTATATATCGAGTCAGGAGGTACCGAGGGGGTCTGTCCCCGCCTACCAAAAATCATGTCTCGGACACATTGTAACACCCGCTATTTTTTCCTAGCATTTTTATCCTTTTCGTTATGACTCTGTCATAACTCTGTTACATTTCGGCCTTATGTTTATTCATTTTTTGGAAGCTTTATTTTCATTTTGAGTTTAATGATATTTATTTATATTTTTAAAAGATTTTAATTCTTTTACATCTATTTATTTGATTTGCTTCGTAAACTATTTATTTTTTTCCGCGAGGAATTTTATTTCTCTACGAATTAACGTATTTAAGATCGGATTTGAGTTATTCCTTTTTCTACAAATATCTAAACATATTTTTATTATATTTTCAACTAGTAAATATTTTTATTTACGAAAATTTAGCCCTTAATGATTTTATTACGAAGTTTCGTAAATAATTATTTTCTTACGCGAGGTTTACTCGAATTGTTTTGAAATGCCTTTAACTATTTTACGATTCTTCTTTTTATCAACTCAAAAATTATTTGGGACCTTTTTCCCCATGTTTTGGACCGACACATCTTTTTGTCACACTTTTACTACGTTTCATAATACGTCTTATTTCATTACGTTAAAAGTTGTTGCATAGGATTTAACCATGACTTAATGAGCAAACCCTTCATACTCCTTATCCTCTTTGGCCAACCACCTTGAATGATACCACATTGGATTTCTCAACTTATTTATTCTCATTTAACCTTTAGAAACCTCCCAACTCTTTTACATTCTTTTCTCATAAAAATAATTCAACACCCTATTTTCTTCTCCCTTCCTTTGGCCGTGGCATTTCTGTTTTTTCAAAGTCTAATTTTGCTTCATTTTCGAGTCATAATCGTCTCATCTTTATCATCAAATTAATCCTTATTCCGATCCTTTCGTTAAGGATTTGTGGACGATCCCGACGCCGATGAGTATATTATCGGTTCCGATTTGGATTAGAGGTAACCTCGATGTTACTCGGTATTTCGTGATTTTATTCGTGTAATTGCATGTATATTTTTATATTTCATTTTTGACAATATATGTAGGTCATATAATCAGGAAAAATTTTAAAAGTTGAAAATTTGCATGTTTCGGTATTTTTATCGCTTTTACGAGATTAACGATAAAATTGTTATACTAATTTGTAAAATTGTAATATTCCGCCTAAACTTGTATTATATGATTATATTCTGTAAAAATGAAGTTTTTTGATGATTTTTAATAATTTATTATTTTTCTGATATTTTAGTTATCGATTATTGAATTGTTATAACGGAAGAGAAAGACAAACAAATAAGAACGTAAAATCGAGAGACAGACAGATTTACGTGGTTCACTAACAACCTGTTAGCTACGTCCACGGGCAGAAGGAGGGGATAGTTTTATTAACTTTGAGGAGAGGTTACAGATTTCAGACTGATATCATAATTTCTAGGGTAGAGGTATGAGAGTTTATATACTACTCTCAACCTAAACAGAAACCCTAAACAGATTTGGAAATCCCATACAATAGGAAAACCTAGGTCAGATACTCAGATATTGATTAGAAAACTCTAATCAATCAGATATTAATTAGGAAACTTTCCTAATTAAACAGATTCAGATCGGAAACCAATTCGAGATCCAAAGGGACAATTGCAAGACACTTATTTCCTAACAATCTCCACCTTGACTTGAATTGTCTCACAAACAGATCAGACAGATGCACTCCAAAGAATGCCAGATCAGATGTATCAGAAATCTCCTCAATCAGACAGATGTACCAGATGCACTCCAACGAATGCCAGATGTACCAGAAATAAAACTCCTCTCCCCCTCCTGCCTCAGATATTGCCCAACAAAGGGCAATCAGATATTTCCATTTAGCAAGTCCAAACTGCGTTGCAACTTGCTATGCGGAACCAGATCAAACAGACCCATCCTTTCATCTTCACGGCCATACTTGTTCCGAAGCTTGATTGACCGCTCACGGACCAAACTCTGTTGCTTCTGAACTAGTAATGAAGAAACTGATGGTTCAGATTCGGATTCGGATTCAGACTCGGACTGTAGTGGTTGATCTTCAGATTTTGCTTCACTCTCATCAAGAGTTACTTGCTGCTCCACCTGTTTATCAGTACTACCACTGCTTCTACCTTCCTCCGATTTCAGTGATGATATCATCAGACAAACTGTACTCTCCTCCAGAACGGCCATCTCAGCGGTGACTGTGTCGTCTTTCTTCACGAATGGCGCCCACCGTCTCTGTTGCTTTAACAACGCCCGCATCTTGATCTGCCACAGACTAAAACTATTCCTCCCATCAAAACTCTCAATTTTAACGCTCATCCCAGACATCTTTCTCACAGATCGGAAGAACCTAAAGCTCTGATACCAGTTTGTTATAACGGAAGAGAAAGACAAACAAATAAGAACGTAAAATCGAGAGACAGACAGATTTACGTGGTTCACTAACAACCTGTTAGCTACGTCCACGGGCAGAAGGAGGGGATAGTTTTATTAACTTTGAGGAGAGGTTACAGATTTCAGACTGATATCATAATTTCTAGGGTAGAGGTATGAGAGTTTATATACTACTCTCAACCTAAACAGAAACCCTAAACAGATTTGGAAATCCCATACAATAGGAAAACCTAGGTCAGATACTCAGATATTGATTAGAAAACTCTAATCAATCAGATATTAATTAGGAAACTTTCCTAATTAAACAGATTCAGATCGGAAACCAATTCGAGATCCAAAGGGACAATTGCAAGACACTTATTTCCTAACATGAATTATTACCGTTTAGGAAAAAAACGAATAAAAGCCGATTTTTATTTCTAGCACTTAAACATTTGATTTTAATATAAAATTTGACGTGGGAAATATTTCTGATGAAAAATAATTTTCTGAATGTTTTCATAATTTTTCAGAATTGTTAAGTGGGTGAATTAATTAATCACTTTAAATCACCGTTTATCGTTAAAACCGTGTTTGTCGTTTAAATTCTCAATTTCTGGTCTTTTGCAGAAATCTGGAATTTCGGAAATCTTAAAAAAATAGTAGTTTATGGAAAATCATTATTTTAAAGTTTAATAATAGTTTTTGGATATTAATATTTAAATCGTTTTGTAATTACTATTTTTATTAATCGTTATTGTCGAGATTAGACGATTAACGAGAAAACACTTTAAAAATCGAGTTTAAGGATTTTGAAAAAAAATTATTTTCTGGACAGAATGTCCAAAAATACATTTTAGCTATTTTACGTAATTTTTTTACTATTTATTAAAGTCTTTAATTAATAGTAATGATTTTTGGACAAAATTACGATTTGTCGTTAAAATGCTTCGTCTTGCCTAAAAGAATTATTTTTCCAGAAATTTTGAAAATATTCAAATCTGAAACTTTGAGAGTTAAATCACCCCTTATCATATTCTAAATTGTTTAATGGTTAATTAAATAAAAGACGTTAAAAGATTTATTTTTACATTTGCCGTAGAATCCTATTTATGTTCGTATTGTTGAAACTAATTATAATTAGGGAATTTTAGTTTTATAAATTTTGAAAACACCCTACTTAGTAGTATTAAAATGTTTAAGACATTTTTAAACATTTTATAAACACTTGTATGATATTTTCATGATTTCATAAAACCAAATGTTCTCACTTTGACAATTAATATCGTTAAGGCCGAAAGTATTAGTTTTATAAATCTATATCTTTTACTAAAAATATTTTATTAGTATGAACTAATACTTTCACTATTTTGATATGATGCTATTTTTTTAAAGTTTCTAAAAGTAGAAGTTTCTTAAGATAGAAAGTTTCCTCTTTAGAATATAATGATTACTCCTTTTATCTCCATATTGTTTATAATGATTATATCTTTTTAAATGTCGATAATGGCTTGGTTTTGGAGTTACGAAATAAGGACAAGTGTGGGGTTAAAGTAATATAGTCTAGGATGTACAATTTTGGCCATCAACTGCAAGGCTGGTGTGTCTTTATGGGACACATTGGTTGTTGAACTGAGCATGGTTTGTGTTCAAGAGAGTGTGCATTGTGCCCTTAAACTTAGATATCGCATCGTGTAAGTCCCGTTGGGTTGAACTGGATATGGTTTGTATCCAAGAGGGGTGTATTCTACTTAAACCAGGACCTCGCTGCACGCAGTCCTGTTATAGTTGAGTTGCCTAGTTAGAGACTGAACTCTGTTATGAGTTAAGTCTACATTTCTCGAACCTAGTTTCCAGTATTATCCTAGTGAAAATCTGGCTGTCTACGCTAATCCTATCCATAACGCCATTTTGAATATTTTTATTATTATCGATATAATTTGATTTGCAGGTTGGCAAATGTTTTATGTTTTCTCCGGAAAACTCATTTTTATTATATTTTTCACTGAAAGCTTATTTTTATGAATAATGTTTACTGTTTTCCGTTTTTACTATTTTCATATAATAGTAATTACAGTTTTAAAATCATGTTATACGGCTGGTAGAACGTTGGCGTTGGTCCCCACTGATTGTGGCTGTTATGTTTTTAACATGGCAGGTATATGTGTTTCTCTTCGGGTGGGCTAGCGAGCAGTTATGGATCATGCTTATTTATTTTAATAATTATGTCTTATGGATTGTTCAAACCCCTTTCGTGGATTGTTTTAAATTTTGGCCATTTTAGTTAAGGCCTATTATTTGACTTTACCATTTTAATTTTACTAAGACATAGTTACAGTGTGTTTTAGTCCCGACTCTACAGTGTTTCCGCCACTGTATCGCGTTTAATTTTTTAGGGGATTACACACATCATCCGCCTACTACTATTAGTAAAAAGAAATAAGCTTTTCTTCCTTTATAATGCACCTCAACAATCGCTTGATTTAAAATAATGCACCTTCTCGCTTAAGATTCAATACTATGCCATTTATAACAAACAATCAAAACATAGGGGCTCCAACTAACAGCCTACCTAATTTAACCCAAAATGAGATCAAAGGATTTACCCCAACACCCAACCCAAGTTGTAGCCAATTTTCTAGCTGAAAACCCAATAAAAGGAACCCACACAACCAATACCTGACCCGCGATCACACACCCATATTAGTCAAACTAGACTTCCCAGTAACCAACAACGTGGTGGAATACGAGGCCTGCCTAATAGGGCTAAAAGCCGTAGTGGCTCTAGGGATTAAAAACCTTAGAGTCCATAGAGATTTATCCTTAGTAGTCAATCGAACCATAGGCACTTGGAAGGTTTATAACGAAAGTCTAGCTCCATACCAAACCAAAATCGAGACAATATCCCGAGAATTCACCGAAGTAAGCTTCATACACATACTCCGCGAGATAAACTAATTTGCTGATGCACTAATCAAATTAGCCTCACTAATAAACATGCCCGACAACCTTTTCTCTATGTCCATCTATGTGGAGAGAAATGAGCAACCCGCCTATATCCACAATATCAAAACCGATGACACGTCCGAAGAACCCGGGTACAAAATGATCCTAGACTTCAAAACCGATGGATCATACCCACCTAATACAAGCACCAAATTTAGAAATGCTGTAGGAGAGATTGAATTGGTAAAGATAGAGTACGAATGGAAACCGATACTATGCTCTAAATGTAAGAACTTGGGTCATGAGGTTGCTACATGTAGGAAAGGGAAGCCAGGAACCGTACCCCAACAGGTGAAGGTTTGGAAGCCGAAAAAAGCAGCAGTTCCACCTCTGAGACCTACTACCACACCTCCTAATACGGGTATTGTACCTACCAAAACCTATGTTGATGCAATTGTTACTGTAACGCCACCAATGGAGATTGCTCAGCCTGATAAGGTGATAGATTTAAGTGTTGGCCTAGAATCAGTTGTCCCTAATGAACAATTTTCTAATGACACTAGGATTTTGGAATGTTAGGGGCCTCAATAGTATTAATAAACAAAGAGATGTAAAGCAGTTCCTTAATAATAAAGATGTTGGTCTCTTTGGGTTGCTAGAAACTAAAACAAAAGCTGTCAATACTAGTAAGGTCATGAATAAGATGCTAGAGGGCTGGAGTGTAACAACGAACACGCACACTCACCCTGGAGGACGGGTTTGGGTTCTCTAGAATCCGATTCTTTATGATGTGACCCCCCTCGATTATAGTCCGCAATATGTTCATTCTAAGGTAAAGACTATTGGGAATAACCAGCAATTTCATTATACTTTAGTATATGCGTTTAATGAAGGCGTGGATAGAAGGTCCCTTTGGAATAAATTGGAAGAGATATCCCAAACCATTCATGGCCCCTGGGCTGTGGGTGGGGACTTCAATACTGTATTGTCTCCTGACGAGCGACTAGGGGCGCAGACTAAGCAAAGCGATATGGATGAATTTATAGATTGTGTGCATCAGTGTGGATTGAATGATATTAAGGCTACTGGGGCCTGGTTTACTTGGACTAACAAACATGAGACTGATACGAGAAAATACAGCAGACTGGATAGATTTCTTGTTATGAGGAGTGGATTGATGAATTTTCTGATTACCAAGCCCATTTCCATCTAGAGGGGTTATTCGATCACTCTCCATGTACTGTCAATAAGGGAGGACTGATTGAGAGGAGACCGAGTAGCTTCAAGTACTTCAATATGTGGAGTATGTCTCCAAGGTTTCATGACATTGTTAAGGCCGGATGGGATACCGTTATACAGGGCACGCCAATGTTCTGTGTTACTAAAAGGCTAAAGAGTCTAAAGAAGGATTTGAAAGCACTAAATAGATCCCACTTCTCTGACATTGAAGTGCGGGTTGAAGAGCTTGTGAGGGACCTGTCCACTATACAGAAGCAGATTGCAAATTCTTATCCTTCCGTGTCTCTAGTTGCTGAAGACAGAAGACTTGTTCAGGAGCTACAGCATTTGACCAAGGCACATGACAGTTTTCTGGCGCAAAAGGCAAAGGCGAAATGGTTGGAAGAAGGGGACTCAAATACTAAATACTTCCACCAAGTGATTAGGCAAAGACTGAATAGAAACAAGATAAATCACATTAAAGATGTTACAGGAAAAGAGTGCTCTGATACTGTAAGTATACAAACTGCATTTTTGAAGTATTACCAGGATCTATTGGGTCATTCGAACCAAGTGTAGCTTGTACGGGACTCAATTATTGCTCAAGGTCCTATATGTAATAGTTCCCATCATATCTCTCTTCTTGCGCCTGTCAGTAATGAGGAGATTGAGAGAGCGGTTTTTAGCATACCGGGGGATAAAGCCCCAGGCCCGGATGGATACTCGAGTTCGTTCTACAAGGATGCTTGGGAAATAGTGGGGGAAGACATAAGTGGTGCGATAAAGGATTTCTTCCAACATGGGAAACTGCTGAAACAAATAAATGCTACGAATATCATTCTTATTCCCAAGAATTATCGTCCGGAAAATGTTTCACAATTTAGACCGATTGCGTGTTGTAATGTGTGTGGACATGACATAGGTCCACCCCGACGTGGCCACGCGCGGGTTTGGGGAGGCGAATGAATCTCCATATGAGATGGTCAAATTGAAATTTAAATCGAAGTTGGAGTCGCCACCGAATTTTATGGTTATTCAGAACCGTTCGAGCCCACTCTATGTCGTAGTGGGCCGTATACAAAGTACGGCCCATTTCCGATGTCAAAGTTTATTGGGCTTGTCCCTTTGCAGTTCGATACCGATGCCGACTTGATCGGTTGATCGTATATTGAATGACTCTCGTTGCCAATGGTTTCGGGCATCCGGAAACCACGGTTCTGAGTAAGGGGTGAGGGTACGTGTTGGGAAGTTCACTAAGAACACCCAACCCCGCCCGCACATTAGCGGCCTCTACTAGGATATCGAATGATTTTTTAATACGCGCGTTAGTAATACGATGAATGATATGCAAACATTGTTTTCCTAAGCATGTGAGGAATTGAACGGGTTGCTAAGTCGGTTTAATGCATGAAAAGTTAACGTCAAAGTTGAATTTAGCATATGAGATTTGTTTTAGTATAATAAAACAAACGATAAAAAAGAATGAATTGGCTACAAGATGAACAAACAAGTTAGTATCGATTTGTGACGAAATAATATAGCAAATATGATGAATATGCAAGACCGAGAAAATATTAATCGAAATCTGAAAAATATTGTTAAAAAGACGCTGTTTTGTATAAAAAACGATGTTCGAAAAATAATAAAAAAGGAAAACGGGTCGCGTTTCCAGCGTTGCCCGCGACTCGCCCGGGGTGCGCGCGACTCGCGCCCCGGCCTGTTTCGGGATCGATTTTTGAAAGTTCGATGTTATTATTAAACCGCGTACGAATATTGCATAATTCGCACTCGACTTAATATTTTTGATATTCGTTATATTTGATAGTCGACTACGAAATCGATATCAAATACTCGGAATAGTTTTAGAAATGATATAAATTTTAAGAAATCGTTTCGTAGAATAAATAAAAAAATCGAGCGAAAAAGCTAAAAAAAGATTCGGGTTTCAGGCCCGTGCGCGAGTCGCCTGGGATGGGCGCGACTCGCGTGCGGGTCTGTCCCGGTCGCGCTTATTGTTCGAAAATTGCTAATTTAATAAATCGCGTACAAATACGAACTACCTTATACTCGATTTATGTTTTCGATATTCGTCATACCCGATATTCGATTATGAAATCGATATCGAATATTCGGAATGAATTTAGAAAAGGTTTTAAAAAAAAAGAGTTTGTTTTGAACGAAAAAAAAAAAATTTGAACGAAAAAGATGTTAATTCTCTCCGCGTATAAGATCGTCGAATTTTGTTTAAAAAAAGATGTGACGATTTATTTAGCATCAACGAGAATTAGTTAATTTTGTTCTTGTTAGATATAATATTCGATTAGAGAATCGATATCGTATTTTAAGAACGTTGTTATACGAAAATAGTTTTTTAGTAATATCGATATTAGAAATAATAAAAAAAGTGATGAACGACCCGTAAGAAAACGACACACGACCCATAAAAAAACAGACGAGGAGGAGAAGAGAAGAAGAAGGAAGAGAGAAAAGAGAAGTCGGGTTTTGTTACACCCTCTTTTTTGTTTGATAATGGCCTGCCTTTTTGTTTTGGCCTTTTGCTTTTTCTTGTATTGGACTTTTGATTTTTTTTTGTCCAGTTTTTTCCTTTATGATGTGTATCAAAATGATATCGAAAATCAAAAGTCCAATACAAGAAAAAGCAAAAGGCCAAAACAAAAAAGTAGGCCATTATTAAAAAAAAAGAGGCACCCATGACCGAGGTTAAGCGGTCAATCCAAATGAAGAATCCCGAGACCGGGGCTAAGAGGTCAACCAAAAAATATTCAAACAAACCATGACCGTAGTGAAAACGATCAATTCAAAATTATCAATACTCATACCATCCAATAAGGGAGAGACAATCAAGCTGGTCAGCTAACACCACATTTAGCCTTCCCACATTACAACCCTCAAGACCTTCCCGAGACCCTGGCTAGAGACAGCCCGGATTTTGAGGATTCAAGCTCCATAGGATACCCCTAACCATTAGGGCCAGACATGGAAATCAGATCTCGCATTATCAAAACTTATCCCGATCAAAGTTCGAGCCATTTTACTCGACTTCCCCTTTACATAACAGAATTCACAGTCACCATACGCAAACTCGAGAGCAAAACTCGTCAAATCCCCCGAGAGCAAAACTCGTCAAATCCCCCGAGAGCAAAACTCGTCAAATCCCTCGAGAGCAAAACTCGTCAAATCCCCCGAGAGCAAAACTCGTCAAATCCCCCGAGAGCAAAACTCGTCAAATCCCTCGAGAGCAAAACTTGTCAAATCCCCCCGAGAGCAAAACTCGTCAAATCCCCCTGAGAGCAAAACTCGTTAAAATCCCCGAGAGCAAAACTCGTTAAAATCCCTGAGAGCAAAACTCGTTAAAATCCTCGAGAGCAAAACTCATCAAATCCCCGAGAACAGAACTCGTTAAAACCCCCGAGAGCAGAACTCGTTAAAATCCCATCCCAATTCTTCTCATTCAAACCAGTGACCAACCCCAAACACGGGAACTCAACTTGCGGTCGGCATAGAACATGCCCAAATAGTGCACACCACCTCTGGGGGTTATCCCGGAGAACGCTCACAGTCACAGGACCAATATCCTAACCATTCTAGCCCTTTGATCAAGACATCACTGGGAATGCACCTAGCCTACACCATCGCTATGGCTAGTTACACACAGAGCCCTAATAAACTAGGCACCATAATCTACTGAACTACGGCTTGGTTTGATTTCACCACATGTGAATACGTAGGCAGCCTTTCAACAGAGGCACAACCACCCACATTGACACGCATTCAAAAAGCACCATCATTTCGGTCACGACACTGTCATGTTCTCAATACCTAGCTTTGTCGTCCTGGGGGCTTCTATTAGACAGAAGTTCTCCTTCCACTCACAAAATCCAAAATACTTTCAAAAACTATCCTCCTTTCTGTAGTGTGTCCTAGAACTCGGTTCACTCGAGGACAAGAATCTATCAGGACTCGAGGCAATACTCACTTTGGGAATGTACCCTAAAAATAAAAAAGGATTCAAAAGAGCACTAGTCTACAGCATTGCCACTGCTAAGTCCTGCAAAAGCAGTCTCATTACAGACTACTGCAATTCCCTTATAACGCATCCTTCTCATTTCGATGTACGACCGTGTTGCTACTCGCCTAGGCTACGAAATATCGCAATTTAAGAGTCTTGTTAGGTGGCCCACCCCCTACCGAGTCACGATCCAACCCCTCGAGAGTCCAGTCATGTCTGCCAACTCGTCCGGTCGCGTCCAGAGTCGATTCTGTTAGTAGACCTCTCTTCAAATTCCTACTTCAAAATTTGCAAAACTTTGCCATTTGAAAAAAATCTTTTCGACAAGGTCAAATTTCAGCCTATTTAAACTGCAAATTTCTTTTCAATCCTTTCAATTTTGAAAACCTATTTCCTAGCACGTGAGTTGCTTTCAGGACTTCGATTTCAAAATGCAGCAAAAATCATTTTTATTCCCCAGCGCGAGTCATATTTGTTTCGCCTACGTGTTGCATGCAAAATTTTATGTAACTTATACAGGTACAAATCACGACAGCGCAATTCACATAACTCCCCAGTGACATTTAACAGGTTGAGCCCATATATAGGCGCACCTAAGTTTTATACGACAAGTCCAATTCCCCACGGAGTTATCATCATCAGTTCAGGTACATTTCTAATCCATGGCCGGCGGGCCCTTCACGCAGGTCTAATGGACTTTAAACGACCCGACCGAAAGTCTGCCAGGTCTTAATCTTTGATTGGCATGGTAGCTACTCTGACTTTCGCCCTGTCCAAGCCTCAGTCAGAGTGGGGGCTCTGTAGACACCCACATTTTGACCGCCAGTAGTCTATAGCAGTTTCCGACAAACACCCGATGATGATCGGACGCAAACGTGCTTTAACGTACTCGGAAATGGGCTCGAAATCATGGATATTTGGCTTGGTATTTTTACAGAGTAAAACTTTCACAAAACCAACCTCAAATTCAGGCCCAGTGGATCGTTTCGAGTCAAATAAGACTAATTTGGGTCGAATCCGACACCGGGGGTAAAACCGTCTTTTAGCGACCGAGTCAAACCCGGTCAAAGATATTTTCTCGAGACGCGTGAGTCAGCCGTGTCACCTCACATGGCTGATTCGAGCTCAAACTCCACAAAAAATCAGCTACACAAATATTAAACAATTCCGTTAAAGATAGAATTCGATCTCGAGTAGGAATTCTATCGGAACACCGAATCAAACACTCAACCGAGCATCAAATACTCGGCCGAGCGGCCTGTTTTCCAGCCAATTTCGTGGCTTCTTTGCCAAGGAAAGAGAATTCTCGTTCCTCTCGACTTCTTACATTTCCTATCCCGATTGGTATTTCTTGTCGTACAAGCAAGATACCTCTCTCAACCTTCTTCTCTTATAAATAAGACCCTTTGCACACAACTTTTCATACACAATATTGATACACATCCAACACATCAACTTTCTTATTCATACACCTCGAGATCCTTACACTTAGCATCGAGAAACCGATAGTGCATCCAAAAAACCGACGAAACCGGCCATCTCTTACCCTTTACACGTCCAAACCAAAAACCACCATAACTCACCGACATTAACTCGACGCTCCCGTGCCCTAGCCACATTTCGACGAGCCCCGATCCGAGTAAACAAAAGCATGTAGGTTGAGGGTGTAACAAAACTCGACTTCTCTTTTCTCTCTTCCTTCTTCTTCTCTTCTCCTCCTCGTCCGTTTTTTTATGGGTCGTGTGTCGTTTTCTTACGGGTCGTTCATCACTTTTTTTATTATTTCTAATATCGATATTACTAAAAAACCATTTTTTTTATAACGTTCTTAAAATACGATATCGATTCTCTAATCGAATATCATATCTAGCAAGAACAAAATTAACTAATTCTCGTTGACGCTAAATAAATCGTCACATCTTTTTTAAACAAAATTCGACGATCTTATACGCGGAGAGAATTAACATCTTTTTCGTTCAAAATTCTTTTTTTTTAACTTTTCGTTCAAAACAAACTTTTTTACAAAACCTTTTCTAAAGTTCATTCCCATAATTTTAAATTAGCAAATTTCGAACAAAAAACGCGACCGGAACAGACCCGCACGCGAGTCGCGCCCATCCCAGGCGACTCGCGCACGGGCCTGAAACCCGAACCCTTTTTTTAGCTTTCGTTCGTTTTTTATTTATTCTACGAAACGACTTCTAAAATTCGTATCATTTCTAAAACTATTCCGAGTATTTGATATTGATTTCATAGTCGAATATCAAATATAACGAATATCGAAAATATTAAGTCGAGCACGAATTATGCGATATTTGTACGCGATTTAATAAAAACATCGAACTTTCAAAAACCGACCTCGAAACAGGCCGGGGAGCGAGTCGCGCGCAACGCTGGAAACGCGACCCGTTTCGTTCCTTTTTTTTAAAAATTTCGAACATCGTTTTTTATACAAAACAACGCCTTTTAACAAATATTTTTCAGATTTCGATTAATATTTTCTCGGTCTTGCATATTCATCATATTTGCTATATTATTTCTTCACAAATCGATACTAACTCGTTTGTTCATCTTGTAGCAAATTCATTCTTTTTTATCGTTTGTTTTATTATACTAAAACGAATCTCATATGCTAAATTCAACTTTGACGTTAACTTTTCATGCATTTAACCGACTTAGCAACCCATTCAATTATTCACATGCTTAGGAAAACAATGTTTGCATATCATTCATCGTATTACTAACGCGCGTATTAAAAAATCATTCGATATCCTAGTAGAGGCCGCTAATGTGCGGGCGGAGTTGGGTGTTCTTTGTGAACTTCCCAACACGTACCCTCACCCCTTACTCAGAACCGTGGTTTCCGGATGTCCGAAACCATTGGCAACGAGAGTCATTCAATATACGATAAACCGATCAAGCCGGCATCGGTATCGAACTGCAAAGGGACGAGCCCAATAAACTCTGACATCGGAAATGGGCCGTATTTTGTACACGGCCCACTACGACATAGAGTGGGCTCGAACTGTTCCGAATAACCATAAAATTCGGTGGCGACTCCAACTTCGATTTAAATTTCAATTTGACCATCTCATATGGAGATTCATTCGCCTCCCCAAACCCGCGCGTGGCCGCGTCAGGGTGGACCTATCTCATGTCCACAATTTGGCGACTCCGCTGGGGATTAACTGATGCGTTACTAACCTTCGGCATCCTCAGGGTGAGACTCGAATAGAAATCGTTTGACTAGTACAATACGCGTTTTAGTTTTACGGTTCATGCATAACCCCATTTTCCCGGGCCGGTACTGGTGACCAACGTCCCACTATACCATTGATGTAGTCCAAATTGGATATGTCAAAAGGTGTGCACAGCAGATTCGTATGGGTTTCACGGCATGTTCTAAGCTCAACTCGACTTAGGAAGTCCGCCCCGATTCTCGAATAGGCTATGTACACTGGTATAGACCCTTATAGACTGACCGAGACTTAGCTTAAGAGCATACATGGTGTCATTATACTGTTTGCATGACTACGTGCTACTTGATCCACATCTTTTTCAAAAACCATCTTTTTTTTTTCAAAAAATTGCATCCCTTTCAAAATATCCAATTTCAAAACCCCGGACATATACCGAATTTAGGACTTATGATTTTACTCAAAATAGCCTTTCTCTAGCCGGTACTATGCCCAATTTAAAACTCGAAACTATTTTCGAACTTGCAAAACCGTCGCCCGGTTCGATTTCTGTTTTTTTTTTCCTTTCGAAAAAAAAACCGGGCCATCCCCCGAATTTCTCTTCGGGCTTTCATAAATTCATTTCAAAAATTCAAAAATTCTGACTTTTCAAAAAAAATTCAAGGCCGATGACATTTTCACCAATTTTAAAAGTCGGGATCCTGTTTTCGATTTTCAAATTTTTGGAAATTCATCTTCGATATTCAAATTTCCGAAATTCCAAAAATGCATCTTTAAAAAAAAATCGGAAAGCTGCCGAAATTTAGACTTAAGATTTGACTCAAAACACGCTTATTTTCTAGCCGGCATGCTGCCCATTTCAAAAATTTGAATTTCCGATCCACCATTCGATTTTCGAATTTTCAAAATTCAGTTTCGATATTCAAAATTTTCGAGATACCAGTTTCGATTTTCAAAATCTTCGAGATGCCATTTTTAATTTTCGAATCTTCGAGATGCCGTTTTCGATTTTCAAATCTTCGGGATCTCATCTTCAATTTTCTAATTGTCGGAAATTCTTTTCGATACTCAAATTTCAAAATTCCAAATATACAACTTTTCAAAACCTCGGAATGCTACCGAAATTAGGATTTACGATTTGACTCAAAGTAGCCTATTTTCCAGCCGGTATTCTGCCTATTTCAAAAATCGAATATTTTTTTTTTTAAAATTTTTTTTTTCGAACTTTCAAAATTGTGGCCCGATGCAGTTTTCCGTTTTTTTCGAAAAAATTGGGCCATCCACCGAGACTTCTCGGATTTTCCAAAAAAAATCCTTTTTTCAAAATCTTCCTCTTCTTAGGACTTCCCGTATTTAGCAGTATCGGGTCGTGTCATAAGTCGTCAAAGTCTTTAGCGTCGAAACTCCGTCGATCTTATATCACGAGTTTCCTCCCTACCCCAGTCCGCCTTATTTGACTAAGGCAAAGCCCACCTACGTAGGACATACTCCTACGAAGGTTGGCCCGTCTACACAATTATCGAGTCCAAAGTCTAAGGAATGTCTCACGTAAACCTCCTTTCAAACAGGGCCCAGCCACACAGTTGGATCCTAAAGGAGACCCACCTTTCACGAGTCACCCGTCTAGGTGTCCTTTCCGAGTCATTTTCTTTTCAGGCTTTTCTCCACTCGGGGGCTACCCTTCAGCAGAGCGATCAATCACGGTTGCTCTAAGGGTCATGTCTTGCGCGTGTTGTCTCACGTACCCCACTTTCGAGTCACTTAGATGTCACACCATCTGAGTCTCTAGCCTTACTCGGGGGCTGTCCTCCACCCGAACAGTCAACCACGGTTACCCTAGAGAGTACCCTACGTTCATCCTACACCGGCGTCCTTGTGATGCCTTCTTCGAGTCGTACCCACGCTACGAATACTCGGGTCACGTAGGGTTAGATCACCTCGGTTGGTCCAAGCACACGGCACGGTCAAATACGGTCGCCCCATTTCGGACTTATCCTTGTACAGCTCGAGTCTCGTGGTCGAGTCTAGGTCATAGTCGTTATTTTATCTGGATTAACGTTTAAGTAGCCCGGTCATAGAATCTTAGTCATTCCCGCCCCCGGGCCGTACCTAGTTTGACTCTCTCTCTTGCATTTGCGCAAAACCGAGTTTAGGCGAGTTCTAACACCTGTCGTTTCTTCCGATCAGGGACCCTATGAACGAGACACTACCAAACCATAACAAATCTCGCGCCATCGAGAAAGGGGATATCCAAGGAAGCATGCTTATGCTATCTTGCTCCATTAACAATATCTTTTCGAAAATCAATACCGCCCAAGATAACCTAAATGCCAGGGTGACCACCATCGAAGAAGATCTTGTAAGAACCCGAGCCCGTCTAACACAACTAGAGCGGGTAAGACAGCCAATCACCCAACTGAGCCATTTGAAAGGTGAACACTCTTACGAAACTGTCCGATACCCTCAAGATGGCAAGACCGAGAGAGGTAACCCTCAAGTCACCTCTCCAAAAATCAAGAACCAGTCAAAGGAAAGGACATTTACCCACTTGGATATGTCCTACACCGTCGCTTTCCAGAGGTTGGTTCCGAAGGGCTTAATACTACCTATAGGCCCAACAGCCGACCCACCTTTGGAAAAACGCTCCAAAGCATGGAACGACGAGCATTACTGCAAATTCCACAGAGGGAGGGGACACGATACAGAACAGTGCTGGATACTGAAACACCTCATTCAAGACTTTCTCGATGCCGGGAAGACTCCCGTTTTGGAAACATTGTCACTTGCAAAGCTCCTCATGGACTATACAGGGCCCGATGACCAAAGCATCCAATCTACCTCTTATGCATCCAAGAGTCCGGATTTGATTTAAGTCCAAGTCTGAGTCCGAGTCTAGGATATACTATTTATTTCAACTTCAAAGTCAGAGTCAGAGTCAGTTGTATTCTGTCATCTTTTCAAAATTCAATAAAGTCAGCTTTTCAATCTCTCATATATGATTTCCTTGTGTGTTTCCGAGAACATGATGAACACCATCATACACTGTGAGCACACGCACGTGACTATTATAGGCACATCTATAATTACTGCAGGAAATGAGACCCGTGTTTTCCTTTACCTGTTCCATGTCAGGTATAGAAAGCCACATAACTACCCTTAGCAGGAGCGGTATCGAATCCTATGACAAATTTAGGTAATCTCCTAGTTTGGGTTAAAGACGGGAGGCAAGCCCATTTCCCACAATAAAACACCCATCCAATAAGACTAACCGATCCCTACCTTAGGTGTTAGTCTGACCAACAAAAAAAAAGGAAAAACCTGGACAAAAAAAATCAAAAGTCCAATACAAGAAAAAGCAAAAGGCCAAAACAAAAAAGCAGGCCATTATCAAAAAAAAAGAGGCACCCACGACCGAGGTTAAGCGGTCAATCCAAATGAAGAATCCCGAGACCGGGGCTAAGAGGTCAACTAAAAAATATTCAAACAAACCATGACCGTAGTGAAAACGATCAATTCAAAATTATCAATACTCATACCATCCAATAAGGGAGAGACAATCAAGCTGGTCAGCTAACACCACATTTAGCCTTCCCACATTACAACCCTCAAGACCTTCCCGAGACCCAGGCTAGAGACAGCCCGGAATTTTGAGGATTCAAGCTCCATAGGATACCCCTAACCATTAGGGCCAGACATGGAAATTAGATCTCGCATTATCAAAACTTATCCCGATCAAAGTTCGAGCCATTTTACTCGACTTCCCCTTTACATAACAGAATTCACAGTCACCATACGCAAACTCGAGAGCAAAACTCGTCAAATCCCCCGAGAGCAAAACTCGTCAAATCCCCCGAGAGCAAAACTCGTCAAATCCCTCGAGAGCAAAACTCGTCAAATCCCCCTGAGAGCAAAACTCGTTAAAATCCCCGAGAGCAAAACTCGTTAAAATCCCCGAGAGCAAAACTCGTCAAATCCCCCCGAGAGCAAAACTCGTCAAATCCCCCGAGAGCAAAACTCGTTAAAATCTCCGAGAGCAAAACTCGTTAAAATCTCCGAGAGCAAAACTCGTTAAAATCCCCGAGAGCAAAACTCGTTAAATCCCCCCGAGAGCAAAACTCGTCAAATCCCCCGAGAGCAAAACTCGTTAAAATTCCCCGAGAGCAAAACTCGTTAAAATCTCCGAGAGCAAAACTCGTTAAAATCCCCGAGAACAGAACTCGTTAAAATCCCCGAGAGCAGAACTCGTTAAAATCCCATCCCAATTCTTCTCATTCAAACCAGTTACCATCCCCAAACACGGGAACTCAACCTGCAGTCGGCATAGAACATGCCCAAATAGTTCACACCACCTCTGGGGCTATCCCGGAGAACACTCACAGTCACAGGATTTACATCCTAACCATTCTAGCCCTTTGATCAAGACATCACTGGGAATGCACCTAGCCTACACCATCGCTATGGCTAGTTACACACAAAGCCCTAATAAACTAGGCACCATAATCCACTGAACTACGGCTTGGTTTGATTTCACCACACGTGAATACGTAGGCAGCCTTTCAACAGAGGCACAACCACCCACATTGACACACATTCAAAAAAGCACCATCATTTCGGTCACGACACTGTCATATTCTCGACAGTTAGCTTTGTCATTCTGGGGGCTTCTCCTAGGCAAAAGTTCTCCATCCATTCACATAATCCAAATAATTTCAATAATCTAGCCACCTTTCTACAGTGTGTCCTAGTACTCGGCTCACTCGAGGACAATAATTTATCAGGACTCGAGGCAATGCCCACTTTGGAAATGTACCCTAAAATAAAAAAGGATTCAAAAGAGCACTAGTCTACAGCATTCCACTGCTAAGTCCTGCAAAAACAGTCTCATTACAGACTACTGCAATTCCCCTATAACGCATCCTTCTCATTTCGATGTACGACCGTGTTGCTACTCGCCTAGGCTACGGAATAGCGCAGCTCAAGAGTCTTGTCATCTTTGGTGGCCCACCCCTATCGAATCACGATCCAACCCTTAGAGAGTCCAGGTTCGTGTCTGTCAACTCGTCCTGTCGCGTCCAGAGTCGAGTCTGTTGGTAGGCCTCTCTCTTCAAATTCTTACTTCAAAATTTGCAAAACTTTGCCATTTGAAAAAAAATCTTTTCGACAAGGTCAAATTTCAGTCTATTTAAACTGCAAATTTCTTCTCCACCTCTTTCAATTTTGGAAACCTATCTCCTAGCACGTGAGTTGCTTTCAGGACTTCGATTTCAAAATGCAGCAAAAATCATTTTTACTCCCCTGCGCGAGTCATATTTGTTTCGCCTACGTGTTGCATGCAAAATTTTATGTAACTTATACAGGTACAATTCAGGACCGCACAATTCACATAACTCTTTAGCGGCATTTAACAAGATGAGCCCATATATAGGCGCACCTAAGTCTTATACGACGAGTTCAATTCCCCATGGAGTTATCATCAGCTCAGGTACATTTCTAGTCTGTGGCCGACGGGCCCTTTACGCAGGTCTAATGGACCTTAAACGACCCGACCGGAAGCTACCGGGTTTTAATCCTTGATTGACCTGGTAGCTACTCTGACTTTCGCCCTGTGTAACACCCCGACCCAATCCTAGGGCCGGAAATGTTAACCGCGGTAGCTCGCCAGGCTTTGAACTGGTCCCACAGACCAACACGAGTTCTTTCCAGCGCATTTTGTCCTCACTCATGTGCATCCTGGAAACCTTCCCAGGAGGTCACCCATCCTAAGATTGCTCCCAGTCAAGCACGCTTAACTGCAGAGTTCTTATCATGGGCAAACCAGAAAAGAAAGTGCACTTTGTTGATACGAGTAGTACTTCAAATCCCTTTAAACAAAGCTCATAAATAGGACATCTTCAATCAATGTGGGGTGTTTAACCCTGTCCAAGCCTCATTCAGAGTGGGGGCTCTGTGGACACCCACATTTTGCTGCCAGGTGTCTATAGCAGTTTCCGACAAACACCCGATGATGATCGGACGCAAACATGCTTTAACGTACTCGGAAATGGGCTCGAAATCATGGATATTTAGCTTGGGCTTTTTAAGAAGTACAAATTTCACAAAACCAACCTCAAATTAAGGCCGAGTGGGTCGTTTCGAGTCAAATAAGACTAATTTGGGTCGAATCCGACACCGGGGGTAAAACCGTCTTTTAGAGACCGAGTCAAACCCGGTCAAAGATATTTTCTCGAGACACGTGAGTCAGCCGTGTCACCTCACGTAGCTGATTCGAGCTCAAACTCCACAAAAAATCAGCTACACAAATATTAAACAATTCCGTTAAAGGTAGAATTCGATCTCGAGTAGGAATTCTATCTGAACACTGAATCAAACACTCGACCGAGCATCAAATACTCGGCCGAGCGGCCTGTTTTCCAGCCAATTTCGTGGCTTCTTTGCCAAGGAAAGATATTTCTCGTTCCTCTCGACATCTTACATTTCCTATCCCGATTGGTATTTCTTGTCGTACAAGCAAGATACCTCTCTCAACCTTCTTCTCCTGTAAATAGGACCCTTTGCACACAACTTTTCATACACAATATTGATACACATCCAACACATCAACTTTCTTATTCATACACCTCGAGATCCTTACACTTAGCATCGAGAAACCGATAGTGCATCCAAAAAACCAACGAAACCGGCCATCTCTTACCCTTTACACGTCCAAACCAAAAACCACCATAACTCACCGACATTAACTCGACGCTCCCGTGCCCTAGCCACATTCCGACGAGCCCCGATACGAGTAAACAAAAGCATGTAGGTTGAGGGTGTAACAAAACCCGACTTCTCTTTTCTCTCTTCCTTCTTCTTCTCTTCTCCTCCTCGTCCGTTTTTTTATGGGTCGTGTGTCGTTTTCTTACGGGTCATTCATCACTTTTTTTTATTATTTCTAATATCGATATTACTAAAAAACCATTTTTTTATAACGTTCTTAAAATACGATATCGATTCTCTAATCGAATATCATATCTAGCAAGAACAAAATTAACTAATTCTCGTTGATGCTAAATAAATCGTCACATCTTTTTTAAACAAAATTCGACGATCTTATATGCGGAGAGAATTAACATCTTTTTCGTTCAAAATTCTTTTTTTTTACTTTTCGTTCAAAACAAACTTTTTTACAAAATCTTTTCTAAAGTTCATTCCGAATATTTGATATCGATTTCATAATCGAATATCGGATACGACGAATATCGAAAACATGAATCGAGTATAAGTTAGTTCGTACATGTACGCGATTTATTAAATTAGCAATTTTCGAACAAAAAACGCGACCGGAACAGACCCGCACGCGAGTCGCGCCCATCCCAGGCGACTCGCACACGGGCCTGAAACCCGAACCCTTTTTTTTTAGCTTTCGTTCGTTTTTTTATTTATTCTACGAAACGACTTCTAAAATTCGTATCTTTTCTAAAACTATTCCGAGTATTTGATATTGATTTCATAGTCGAATATCAAATATAACGAATATCGAAAATATTAAGTCGAGCACGAATTATGCGATATTTGTACGCGATTTAATAAAAACATCGAACTTTCAAAAACCGACCTTGAAACAGGCCGGAGCGCGAGTCGCGCGCACCCTGGGCGAGTCGCAGGCAACGCTGGAAACGCGACCCGTTTCGTTCCTTTTTTTTTATTTTTCGAACATCGTTTTTTATACAAAACAGCGTCTTTTAACAAATATTTTTCAGATTTCGATTAATATTTTCTCGGTCTTGCATATTCATCATATTTGCTATATTATTTCTTCACAAATCGATACTAACTCGTTTGTTCATCTTGTAGCAAATTCATTCTTTTTTATCGTTTGTTTTATTATACTAAAACGAATCTCATATGCTAAATTCAACTTTGACCTTAACTATTCATGCATTAAACCGACTTAACAACCCATTCAATTATTCACATGCTTAGGAAAACAATGTTTGCATATCATTCAACGTATTACTATCGCGCGTATTAAAAAATCATTCGATATCCTAGTAGAGGCCGCTAATGTGCGGGCAGGGTTGGGTGTTCTTTATGAACTTCCCAACACGTACCCTCACCCATTACTCAGAACCGTGGTTTCCGGATGTCCGAAACCATTAGCAACGAGAGTCATTCAATATACGATAAACCGATCAAGTCGGCATCGGTATCGAACTGCGAAGGGACGAGCCCAATAAACTCTGACATCGGAAATGGGTCGTATTTTGTACACGGCCCACTACGACATAGAGTGGGCTCGAACAGTTCCGAATAACCATAAAATTCGGTGGCGACTCCAACTTCGATTTAAATTTCAATTTGACCATCTCATATGGAGATTCATTCGCCTCCCCAAACCCGCGCGTGGCCGCGTCGGGGTGGACCTATGTCATGTCCACAATTTCAATTCGTATCTGACTATCTCATTTGGATTTATGGAAATTCCCCAGCGAAGTTGCCAAATTGTGGACATGACAATGATGGTGCTTTTTGAATGTGTGTCAATGTGGGTGGTTGTGCCTCTGTTGAAAGGCTGCCTACGTATTCACGTGTGGTGAAATCAAACCAAGCCGTACTTCAGTGGATTATGGTGCCTAGTTGTAGACACCCGCATTTTGCCTGCTAGTGTCTATAGCAGTTCCCGACAAAACACCCGATGATGATCGGACGTAAACGTGACTTAATACGCTCGAATACGGACTCAGAATCAATAGTATCCGACGTGGGCATTTAGCGGAGTGCAAATATATCAAAACCGACCTCAAATCCAGGCCCAGTGGGTCGTTTCCAATAAAATGAGACTAATTTGGGTCAAAACCGTCACCAGAAATAAAACCGTCTTTTAGCGACCGAGTCAAAACCCGGTCAAAGTCGAATCCCGAGACGAACCAGCCTCACATTATGTCCAAATACACAAAATGAATCAAGTCACAACAACCAAATCATTCAAAAAAAGTCAACAAATCATTCCTAAAATATCTCATCCTAATTGATCCACTCGATCGAGTGGATTGACCCACTCGGTCGCGAGAAGCCTAAAAAACGGACCAGATTCATTTTCAAAGGCACTCGACCGAGTGCACTAGGGCCACTCGATCGAGTGACCCTAGGTCGTGGGGTTCTCTTATAAATACCCCATCAACCCATCACATTATACAACTTTTTTTCCATCATACTTTTCAGCCATTACTACTTCAAAAACCCTCACATTTTCATCCATCATTTCACCTTTAAGCATTCACCATATACACATCCTCTCTACATACACACACATACAATCAAAACTCGAGATCAAAACTCGCCAAAGACCCGAGAGCATCCTCTCCCTAACCAAACACACCCTAACTCACCCTACATATGTCGACACTCCCGCGCACACGCCACTACTACGAGTTCTTTTCCGAGGCCATTTAAGCATGTAGGTTGAGGGTGTCATCAAACCCCGTTTCTTTTTCTCCCTTCTCTTTTTAACGTTTTTTTATATATGTATTATTATTATTATTATTATTATTATTATCATTATCATTATTATTATTATTACTAACCGCTAACACTAACATTTTAATTTCGTGTATACTAACTCTCTAATCTAACACTTTTATTTATCGCAATCTAACATTTTTTATTTATTGTATCTAACACCTAACATTTAATTTTATCGTTTACTAATTTTTATCATTTCGTCATTAACATATTAATACCGTGTGTATATATATATATATATATATATATATATATATATAATATTAAAATTCGGATCTTAACACGTTTGACTACTACGATCATCCAAAGTCCGTTTAATCCCTTTACGAGCAACGACGGAGGTGGCACCCTTTCGAGGAGCGCCGACCCAATGTACTCAAGGGTATAACGTGATCGTGGTTGCTCATAGTTGAACGCGTAAGACTCCATTTCTGAGATTAGCGCGAAATCCGTTGATGCGAAAATCGACATCACATAATCCGTTAGGATTAGTATCGATGTCGTGACGCGGAGGACTATAATTTCGTCATTAATCAAACTTTTCAATCACATAATAACATATTTCATAAAATCCCGATAACGGTCTCATAATCGTATAACACACGTTTATGACATCGAGAACCGAGTTGAATTTAAATAATGCAATATTTTTATTTAACTCGGTCAATTATCGAATTCAAACAAATAAAAATGAAACGAGCCATGCCTCGTACAGGGGGCACTCGATCGAGTGCCATGGGCCACTCGATCGAGTTGGACCCCAAAAACTGGGCAGTAGCGGCTTCGAGTGTGCACTCGATCGAGTCCATGCCATGACTCGATTGAGTGGGTCCTGTAGCCCAGTAATCCGAGAGCTTTAATGCAACATTCGAGCCTCGTCATTTTTTTACGACTTTTAGTCGACACGTGTAAAGTCAATCACGTAATTCTAATCTTCAAAACCCATGCATATCACTATCACTTATACGACTTTGATCGATGTCTTTCACAATTAGTTTTGTGTCGACGACTCTTTAGTCGTATCCGACACATGATTAATTTAGACTCTATTCCTCGATGTGATAAGTCGGGACAAGGCATCGAGATTCGGGATCTGGCTAGCACCACGTCTAGGTTCCATATCTCCATCCTCCGTTTAATACACAATATAATGTGTATTTAATCGAAGTTCGTCCGTTTGCACAACTTACGGTCTAGTTTATATCTATTATATATGGGTCCGTTTCTAGTTAACGTTTACCATTTCCTATTCGATTATTCTATTTTATTGCTCGTTGTATTGTGAATTCCGGGTTGTATTCCGCCCGTGTAATTTGTAATTTATTTACGAGTTTTCTATTTTCGATGTTTGCCATTTATTTATTTAAATGAACATCACATGCTAAACTACTCCGACAATAATTTAGATGCATTAAATGACGTAGCTCACATTTAATTCGCATGCTTAGCCAAAAACATTGTTTGCATATCATTTAGTCGTTTTACTAGCGCGCGCACACGAACACGAACGATGTCTTAGTAGAGGCCGCCATGTGCGGGCGAGGTTAGGTGTCCTTAGTGGGCTTCCCAACACGTACCCTCACCCCTTACTCAGAACCTTGGTTTCCGGATGCCCGAAACCATTGGCGTACGAGAGTCATTCTATATACGAAAGCCGGTTTAAACGGTATCGATATTGCAATGCAAAGGGACGAGCCCAATAAACTCTGAAATCGAAGTGGGCCGTACTTGGTGTATAGCCCATGACGATATAGAGTGGGCTCGTATGGTTCCGAATAACCACAAAATTCGGTGGCGACTCCATTTTGACTTAAATTTCGAACCCGAGAACAATCTTACCACGAGATTCATTCGCCTACCCAAACCCGCGCATGGCCGCGTCGGGGTGGACCTACGTCATGTCCACACTAGTTTATTAGGGCTTTGTGTGTAACTAGCCGTAGCGATGGTGTAGGCTAGGTGCATTCCCAGTGATGTCTTGATCAAAGGGCTAGAATGGTTAGGATGTAAATCCTGTGACTGTGAGCGTTCTCCGGGATAGCCCCAGAGGTGGTGTGAACTATTTGGGCATGTTCTATGCCGACCGCAGGTTGAGTTCCCGTGTTTGGGGATGGTAACTGGTTTGAATAAGAAGAATTGGGATGGGATTTTAACGAGTTCTGCTCTCGGGGATTTTAACGAGTTCTGTTCTCGGGGATTTTAACGAGTTTTGCTCTCGGGGATTTTAACGAGTTTTGCTCTCGGGGGATTTTAACGAGTTTTGCTCTCGGGGGATTTGACGAGTTTTGCTCTCGGGGGGATTTGACGAGTTTTGCTCTCGTGGATTTTAACGAGTTTTGCTCTCGGGGATTTTAACGAGTTTTGCTCTCAGGGGGATTTGACGAGTTTTGCTCTCGGGGGGATTTGACGAGTTTTGCTCTCGGGGGATTTGACGAGTTTTGCTCTCGGGGTATTTGACGAGTTTTGCTCTCGAGTTTGCGTATGGTGACTGTGAATTCTGTTATGTAAAAGGGAAGTCGAGTAAAATGGCTCGAACTTTGATCGGGATAAGTTTTGATAATGCGAGATCTGATTTACATGTCTGGCCCTAATGGTTAGGGGTATCCTATGGAGCTTGAATCCTCAAAATTTCGGGCTGTCTCTAGCCTGGGTCTCGGGAAGGTCTTGAGGGTTGTAATGTGGGAAGGCTAAATGTGGTGTTAGCTGACCAGCTTGATTGTCTCTCCCTTATTGGATGGTATAAGTATTGATAATTTTGAATTGATTGTTTTCACTACGGTCATGGTTTGTTTGAATATTTTTTGGTTAACCTCTTAGCCCCGGTCTCGGGATTCTTCATTTGGATTGACCGCTTAACCTCGGTCATGGGTGCCTCTTTTTTTTTTTATAATGGCCTGCTTTTTTGTTTTGGCCTTTTGCTTTATCTTGTATTGGACTTTTGATTTTTTTGTCCAGTTTTTTCCTTTTTTTTTGTTGGTCAGACTAACACCTAAGGTAGGGATATCTGATTTCCATGATTTCCATGCTTAGGTGTTGGATGTGTATCTGCTTGAATCCTCAATGTGGGTGTGCCTCGGGTGTTTGTCGGGTGTTTGTGGACATGACATAGGTCCACCCCGACGCGGCCACGCGCGGGTTTGGGGAGGCGAATGAATCTCCATTTGAGATGGTCAAATTGAAATTTAAATCGAAGTTGGAGTCGCCACCGAATTTTATGGTTATTCGGAACCGTTCGAGCCCACTCTATGTCGTAGTGGGCCGTATACAAAGTATGGTCCATTTCCGATGTCAGAGTTTATTGGGCTCGTCCCTTTGCAGTTCGATACCAATGCCGACTTGATCGGTTTATCGTATATTGAATGACTCTCGTTGCCAATGGTTTCGGGCATCCGGAAACCACGGTTCTGAGTAAGGGGTGAGGGTACGTGTTGGGAAGTTCACTAAGAACACCCAACCCCCGCCCGCACATTAGCGGCCTCTACTAGGATATCGAATGATTTTTTAATACGCGCGTTAGTAATACGATGAATGATATGCAAACATTGTTTTCCTAAGCATGTGAGGAATTGAACGGGTTGTTAAGTCGGTTTAATGCATGAAAAGTTAACGTCAAAGTTGAATTTAGCATATGAGATTCGTTTTAGTATAATAAAACAAACGATAAAAAAGAATGAATTTGCTACAAGATGAACAAACGAGTTAGTATCGATTTGTGAAGAAATAATATAGCAAATATGATGAATATGCAAGACCGAGAAAATATTAATCGAAATCTGAAAAATATTGTTAAAAAGACGCTGTTTTGTATAAAAAACGATGTTCGGAAAATAATAAAAAAGGAAAACGGGTCGCGTTTCCAGCGTTGCCCGCGACTTGCCCGGGGTGCGGGCGACTCGCGCCCCGGCCTGTTTCGGGATCGATTTTTGAAAGTTCGATGTAATTTTAAGAAATCGTTTCGTAGAATAAATAAATAAGTGAGCGAAAAAGCTAAAAAAAGATTCGGGTTTCAGGCCCGTGCGCGAGTCGCCTGGGATGAGCGCGACTCGCGTCTGGGTCTGTCCCGGTCGCGCTTATTGTTCAAAAATTGCTAATTTAAGAAATCGCGTACAAATACGAACTAACTTATACTCGATTTATGTTTTCGATATTCGTCATACCCGATATTCGATTATGAAATCGATATCGAATGTTCGGAATGAATTTAGAAAAGGTTTTTTTTTAAAAAAAAGAGTTTGTTTTGAACGAAAAATAAAAAAAAGAATTTTGAACGAAAAAGATGTTAATTCTCTCCGCGTATAAGATCGTCGAATTTTGTTTAAAAAAAAGATGTGACGATTTATTTAGCATCAACGAGAATTAGTTAATTTTGTTCTTGTTAGATATGATATTCGATTAGAGAATCGATATCGTATTTTAAGAACGTTGATATACGAAAATAGTTTTTTAGTAATATCGATATTAGAAATAATAAAAAAAGTGATGAACGACCCGTAAGAAAACGACACACGACCCATAAAAAAACGGACGAGAAGGAGAAGAGAAGAAGAAGGAAGAGAGAAAAGAGAAGTCGGGTTTTGTTACACCCTCAACCTACATGCTTTTGTTTACTCGGATCGGGGCTTGTCGGAATGTGGTTTGGGCACGGGAGCGTCGAGTTAATGTCGGCGAGTTGTGGTGGTTTTGGTTTGGACGTGAGGGGTGACGGATCTAAGGCCGGTTTTTTGTAGTCTCGGGTTACACAATCGGTTTCTCGATGCTAAGTGTATTTTTGTGAGTTGTGTGAGGAGTTTATGTATATTTGATTGATAGAAAGTTGATGTATAATTGTGTATGTGAGGGTCCTATTTATAGGAGAAAAGGTTTGGAGAAGTACTCTTGCTTAGACAACAAGAAATACCGGTTTGGATAGGAAACGTAAGAAGTCGAGAGGAACGAGAATTCTCTTTCCTTGGCAAAGAAGCCACGAAATTGTCTGGAAAACAGCCTGCTCGGCCGGGTATTCCATGCTCGGTCGAATGCTCGATTCGGTATTCGGATAGGATTCCTACTTGAGATCGAATTCTACCTTTAACGGAATTGTTTAATATTTGTGTAGCTGATTTTTTGTGGAGTTTGAGCTCGAATCGGCCACGTGAGGTGACACGGCTGACTCACGCATCTCGAGAAAATATCTTTGACCGGGTTTGACTCGGTCGCTAAAAGACGGTTTTACCCCCGGTGTCGGATTCGACCCAAATTAGCCTTATTTGACTCGAAACGATCCACTGGGCCAGAATTTGAGGTTGGTTTTGTGAAATTTTTACTCCGTAAAAAGCCCAAGCCAAATATCCATGATTTCTAGCCCATTTCCGAGTACGTTAAAGCACGTTTGCGTTCGATCATCATTGGGTGTTTGTCGAAAACTGCTATAGACACCTGGCGGTCATAATGTGGGTGTCGCCAAAAGTCATGGATATTTGGCAAATTGTGGACATGACATCAACTCAAAATTATCAATATTGTGTTTGTCGGTCAAATTGTGGACATGACATAGGTCCACCCCGATGCGGCCACGCGCGGGTTTGGGGAGGCGAATGAATCTCCATATGAGATGGTCAAATTGAAATTTAAATCGAAGTTGGAGTCGCCACCGAATTTTATGGTTATTCGGAACCGTTCGAACCCACTCTATGTCGTAGTGGGCCGTATACAAAGTACGGCCCATTTCATATGTCAAAGTTTATTGGGCTCGTCCCTTTGCAGTTCGATACCGATGCCGACTTGGTCGGTTTATCGTATATTGAATGACTCTCGTTGCCAATGGTTTCGGGCATCCGGAAACCACGGTTCTGAGTAAGGGGTGAGGGTACGTGTTGGGAAGTTCACTAAGAACACCCAACCCCCGCCCGCACATTAGCGGCCTCTACTAGGATATCGAATGATTTTTTAATACGCGCGTTAGTAATACGATGAATGATATGCAAACATTGTTTTCCTAAGCATGTGAGGAATTGAACGGGTTGCTAAGTCGGTTTAAGGCATGAAAAGTTAACGTCAAAGTTGAATTTAGCATATGAGATTCGTTTTAGTATAATAAAACAAACGATAAAAAAGAATGAATTTGCTACAAGATGAACAAACGAGGTAGTATCGATTTGTGAAGAAATAATATAGCAAATATGATGAATATGCAAGACCGAGAAAATATTAATCGAAATCTGAAAAATATTGTTAAAAAGACGCTGTTTTGTATAAAAAACGATGTTCGGAAAATAATAAAAAAGGAAAACGGGTCGCGTTTCCAGCGTTGCCCGCGACTCGCCCGGGGTGCGGGCGACTCGCGCCCCGGCCTGTTTCGGGATCGATTTTTGAAAGTTCGATGTTTTTATTAAACCGCGTACGAATATTGCATAATTCACACTAGACTTAATATTTTTGATATTCGTTATATTTGATAGTCGACTACGAAATCGATATCAAATACTCGGAATAGTTTTAGAAAAGATATAAATTTTAAGAAATCGTTTCGTAGAATAAATAAAAAAAACGAGCGAAAAAGCTAAAAAAAGATTTGGGTTTCAGGCCCGTGCGCGAGTCGCCTGGGATGGGCGCGACTCGCGTGCGGGTCTGTCCCGGTCGCGCTTATTGTTCGAAAATTGCTAATTTAATAAATCGTGTACAAATACGAACTATCTTATATTATGTTTTCGATATTCGTCATACCCGATATTCGATTATGATATTGATATCGAATATTCGGAATGAATTTAGAAAAGGTTTAAAAAAAAAAGAGTTTGTTTTGAACGAAAAATAAAAAAAAAAGAATTTTGAACGAAAAAGATGTTAATTCTCTCCGCGTATAAGATCGTCGAATTTTGTTTAAAAAAAAATGTGACGATTTATTTAGCATCAACGAGAATTAGTTAATTTTGTTCTTGTTAGATATGATATTCGATTAGAGAATCAATATCGTATTTTTAGAACGTTGTTATACGAAAATAGTTTTTTAGTAATATCGATATTAGAAATAATAAAAAAAGTGATGAACGACCCGTAAGAAAACGACACACGACCCATAAAAAAACGGACGAGGAGGAGAAGAGAAGAAGAAGGAAGAGAGAAAAGAGAAGTCGGGTTTTGTTACACCCTCAACCTACATGCTTTTGTTTACTCGGATCGGGGCTTGTCGGAATGTGGTTTGGGCACGGGAGCGTCGAGTTAATGTCGGCGAGTTGTGGTGGTTTTGGTTTGGACGTGAGGGGTGACGGATCTAGGGCCGGTTTTTTGTAGTCTCGTGTTACACTATCGGTTTCTCGATGTTAAGTGTATTTTTGTTAGTTGTGTGAGGAGTTTATGTATATTTGATTGATAGAAAGTTGATGTATAATTGTGTATGTGAGGGTCCTATGTATAGGAGAAAAGGTTAGGAGAAGTACTCTTGCTTAGACAACAAGAAATACCGGTTTGGATAGGAAACGTAAGAAGTCGAGAGGAACGAGAATTCTCTTTCCTTGGCAAAGAAGCCACGAAATTGGCTGGAAAACAGCCTGCTCGGCCGGGTATTCCATGCTCGGTCGAATGCTCGATTCGGTATTCGGATAGGATTCCTACTTGAGATCGAATTCTACCTTTAACGGAATTGTTTAATATTTGTGTAGCTGATTTTTTGTGGAGTTTGAGCTCGAATCGGCCACGTGAGGTGATACGGCTGACTCACGCATCTCGAGAAAATATCTTTGACCGGGTTTGACTCGGTCGCTAAAAGACGGTTTTACCCCCGGTGTCGGATTCGACCCAAATTAGCCTTATTTGACTCGAAACGATCCACTGGGCCTGAATTTGAGGTTGGTTTTGTGAAATTTTTACTCCGTAAAAAGCCCAAGCCAAATATCCATGATTTCTAGCCCATTTCCGAGTACGTTAAAGCACGTTTGCGTTCGATCATCATTGGGTGTTTGTCGAAAACTGCTATAGACACCTGGCGGTCAAAATGTGGGTGTCGCCAAAAGTCATGGATATTTGGCAAATTGTGGACATGACATCAACTCAAAATTATCAATATTGTGTTTGTCGGTCAAATTGTGGACATGACATAGGTCCACCCCGATGCGGCCACGCGCGGGTTTGGGGAGGCGAATGAATCTCCATATGAGATGGTCAAATTGAAATTTAAATCGAAGTTGGAGTCGCCACCGAATTTTATGGTTATTCGGAACCGTTCGAGCCCACTCTATGTCGTAGTGGGCCGTATACAAAGTACGGCCCATTTCCGATGTCAAAGTTTATTGGGCTCGTCCCTTTGCAGTTCGATACCGATGCCGACTTGATCGGTTTATCGTATATTGAATGACTCTCGTTGCCAATGGTTTCGGGCATCCGGAAACCACGGTTCTGAGTAAGGGGTGAGGGAACGTGTTGGGAAGTTCACTAAGAACACCCAACCCCCGCCCGCACATTAGCGGCCTCTACTAGGATATCGAATGATTTTTTAATACGCGCGTTAGTAATACGATGAATGATATGCAAACATTGTTTTCCTAAGCATGTGAGGAATTGAACGGGTTGCTAAGTCGGTTTAATGCATGAAAAGTTAACGTCAAAGTTGAATTTAGCATATGAGATTCGTTTTAGTATAATAAAACAAACGATAAAAAAGAATGAATTTGCTACAAGATGAACAAACGAGGTAGTATCGATTTGTGAAGAAATAATATAGCAAATATGATGAATATGCAAGACCGAGAAAATATTAATCGAAATCTGAAAAATATTGTTAAAAAGACGCTGTTTTGTATAAAAAACGATGTTCGGAAAATAATAAAAAAGGAAAACGGGTCGCGTTTCCAGCGTTGCCCGCGACTCGCCCGGGGTGCGGGCGACTCGCGCCCCGGCCTGTTTCGGGATCGATTTTTGAAAGTTCGATGTTTTTATTAAACCGCGTACGAATATTGCATAATTCACACTAGACTTAATATTTTTGATATTCGTTATATTTGATAGTCGACTACGAAATCGATATCAAATACTCGGAATAGTTTTAGAAAAGATATAAATTTTAAGAAATCGTTTCGTAGAATAAATAAAAAAAACGAGCGAAAAAGCTAAAAAAAGATTTGGGTTTCAGGCCCGTGCGCGAGTCGCCTGGGATGGGCGCGACTCGCGTGCGGGTCTGTCCCGGTCGCGCTTATTGTTCGAAAATTGCTAATTTAATAAATCGTGTACAAATACGAACTATCTTATATTATGTTTTCGATATTCGTCATACCCGATATTCGATTATGATATCGATATCGAATATTCGGAATGAATTTAGAAAAGGTTTAAAAAAAAAAGAGTTTGTTTTGAACGAAAAATAAAAAAAAGAATTTTGAACGAAAAAGATGTTAATTCTCTCCGCGTATAAGATCGTCGAATTTTGTTTAAAAAAAAATGTGACGATTTATTTAGCATCAACGAGAATTAGTTAATTTTGTTCTTGTTAGATATGATATTCGATTAGAGAATCAATATCGTATTTTTAGAACGTTGTTATACGAAAATAGTTTTTTAGTAATATCGATATTAGAAATAATAAAAAAAGTGATGAACGACCCGTAAGAAAACGACACACGACCCATAAAAAAACGGACGAGGAGGAGAAGAGAAGAAGAAGGAAGAGAGAAAAGAGAAGTCGGGTTTTGTTACACCCTCAACCTACATGCTTTTGTTTACTCGGATCGGGGCTTGTCGGAATGTGGTTTGGGCACGGGAGCGTCGAGTTAATGTCGGCGAGTTGTGGTGGTTTTGGTTTGGACGTGAGGGGTGACGGATCTAGGGCCGGTTTTTTGTAGTCTCGTGTTACACTATCGGTTTCTCGATGTTAAGTGTATTTTTGTTAGTTGTGTGAGGAGTTTATGTATATTTGATTGATAGAAAGTTGATGTATAATTGTGTATGTGAGGGTCCTATGTATAGGAGAAAAGGTTAGGAGAAGTACTCTTGCTTAGACAACAAGAAATACCGGTTTGGATAGGAAACGTAAGAAGTCGAGAGGAACGAGAATTCTCTTTCCTTGGCAAAGAAGCCACGAAATTGGCTGGAAAACAGCCTGCTCGGCCGGGTATTCCATGCTCGGTCGAATGCTCGATTCGGTATTCGGATAGGATTCCTACTTGAGATCGAATTCTACCTTTAACGGAATTGTTTAATATTTGTGTAGCTGATTTTTTGTGGAGTTTGAGCTCGAATCGGCCACGTGAGGTGACACGGCTGACTCACGCGTCTCGAGAAAATATCTTTGACCGGGTTTGACTCGGTCGCTAAAAGACGGTTTTACCCCCGGTGTCGGATTCGACTCAAATTAGTCTTATTTGACTCGAAACGATCCACTGAGCCTGAATTTGAGGTTGGTTTTGTGAAATTTTTACTCCGTAAAAAGTCCAAGCCAAATATCCATGATTTCGAGCCCATTTCCGAGTACGTTAAAGCACGTTTGCGTCCGATCATCATCGGGTGTTTATCGGAAACTGCTATAGACACATGGCGGTCAAAATGTGGGTGTCTACAGAGCCCCCACTCTGACTGAGGCTTGGACAGGGCGAAAGTCAGAGTAGCTACCAGGCCAATCAAAGATTAAGACCTGACAGACTTCCGGTCGGGTCGTTTAAAGTCCATTAGACCTGCGTGAAGGGCCCACCGGCCATGGATTAGAAATGTACCTGAACTGATGATGATAACTCCGTGGGGAATCGGACTTGTCGTATAAGACTTAGGTGGCCTATATATGGCCTCATCCTGTTAAATGCCACTGGGGATTTATGTGAATTGCGCTGTCGTGCTTTGTACCTGTATAAGTTACATAAAATTTTGCATGCAACACGTAGGCGAAACAAATATGACTCGCGCTGGGGAATAAAAATGATTTTTGCTGCATTTTGAAATCGAAGTCCTGAAAGCAACTCACGTGCTAGGAAATAGGTTTTCAAAATTGAAAGGGTTGAAAAGAAATTTGCAGTTTAAATAGGCTGAAATTTGACCTTGTCGAAAAGATTTTTTTCAAATGGCAAAGTTTTGCAAATTTTGAAGTAGGAATTTGAAGAGAGGTCTACTAACAGACTCGACTCTGGACGCGACCGGACGAGTTGGCAGACATGACTAGACTCTCGAGGGGTTGGATCGTGACTCGGTAGGGGGTGGGCCACCTAACAAGACTCTTAAATTGCGCTATTTCGTAGCCTAGGCGAGTAGCAACACGGTCGTACATCGAAATGAGAAGGATGCGTTATAAGGGAATTGCAGTAGTCTGTAATGAGACTGCTTTTGCAGGACTTAGCAGTGGCAATGCTGTAGACTAGTGCTCTTTTGAATCCTTTTTATTTTTAGGGTACATTCCCAAAGTGAGTATTGCCTCGAGTCCTGATAGATTCTTGTCCTCGAGTGAACCGACTTCTAGGACACACTACAGAAAGGAGGATAGTTTTTGAAAGTATTTTGGATTTTGTGAGTGGAAGGAGAACTTCTGTCTAATAGAAGCCCCCAGGACGACAAAGCTAGCTATTGAGAACATGACAGTGTCGTGACCGAAATGATGGTGCTTTTTGAATGTGTGTCAATGTGGGTGGTTGTGCCTCTGTTGAAAGGCTGCCTACGTATTCACATGTGGTGAAATCAAACCAAGCCGTAGTTCAGTGGATTATGGTGCCTAGTTTATTAGGGCTTTGTGTGTAACTTGCCATAGCGATGGTGTAGGCTAGGTGCATTCCCAGTGATGTCTTGATCAAAGGGCTAGAATGGTTAGGATATTGATCCTGTGACTGTGAGCGTTCTCCGGGATAGCCCCCAGAGGTGGTGTGCACTATTTGGGCATGTTCTATGCCGACCGCAAGTTGAGTTCCCGTGTTTGGGGTTGATAACTGGTTTGAATGAGAAGAATTGGGATGAGATTTTAACGAGTTCTGCTCTCGGGGATTTGATGAGTTTTGCTCTCGAGGATTTTAACGAGTTTTGCTCTCGGGGATTTTAATGAGTTTTGCTCTCGGGGATTTTAACGAGTTTTGCTCTCAGGGGGATTTGACGAGTTTTGCTCTCGGGGGGATTTGACGAGTTTTGCTCTCGGGGGATTTGACAAGTTTTGCTCTCGGGGGATTTGACGAGTTTTGCTCTCGGGGGATTTGACGAGTTTTGCTCTCGAGTTTGCGTATGGTGACTATGAATTCTGTTATGTAAAGGGGAAGTCGAGTAAAACTTTCACTACTACAAAACATAAAATAGACAACTCCTAATAGACATCAGATTTCGTTAACAACTAATGTATAATATTTATACATCTGTTTTGTTTGAGAAACAGATGTCTTTATAGGATAATAGACAACTGAGTTTTATAAAAACAGCTGTCTATATATTATACAACTGTTTGTTTTAAACTCAGTTGTATATTCTAGTTTTCAGGACGACTACAAATTAAGGCTGAGCACGGATCGGATATCCGATCCGAATTCGATTTTCGGATCGGATATCCGATCCAAAAAATCCGAAATTTTAATATCCGATATCCGATCCGAAGTACTTCGGATATCCGATTTTAGATATCCGAAAATTTCGGATCGGATATCCGAATTATCCGATATCCGATTCGGTTGGTATTTTTGGTCAAATTAAATTCTAAATAAGGTTTAATTAAACAGAAAATGCCTTATTTTAATTAATCTAATTTTATACAAGGTATACCGCTCTATATTTTAAGACAATACAAAAATAAAACCATGGTTCGAAGTAAAATGGATTAAATTATAGGCTACTTATATTAGAATACACCAACCAAAAAATAATAATCCAAAAATAACCCTTTGTTCGGATCGGATCGGATATTCGACAAAATTATTTTGGATATCCGAATCCGATCCGATATCCGAAAGTTTCGGATCGGATATCCAGTTTTACGGATCGGATATCGGATCGGATTCGGATAATCGGATAATTTGCTCAGCCCTACTACAAATTGGTTGTTACCCAATAACCCATATCAACATTTTTTTTAGTATTTAATCTAATATTTAATCTAATAACCCAATAAGGCAATAACCCATAGTATGAGTAACAACACCAGCAGCTTCATCCCTAAAATACCATCTAAACCCTAAAATTTCCTATCCTTCACTATACCAGCACCTTCACCTCGATTTCCTTTCAAATTCCTCAAATCAATCAAAGCAAATGGCTGTGATTTTCAAGGATCTTCACATCGAATATGGTCTCAAGTCTCTTGAAGACCAACTTTCTGGAAAATCCTACGTTTCTGGGTAGATTTTCCTTTCTGTAATCGCGTTGATTTGTTGAATTTGTGATTGTATTGATTTTTCGAATTGATATTTGGATTTGCGTAGTATTATTGTTCGATTTTACTGAAGTTTTGATGATTTGTGTCAAATTCGTTTGTTATGATTTTGATAGCATCAGATTTATCGAATTGACTCTTGAATTTGAGTAGTTTTTCTTTTCTGTAATCGCACTGATTTGTTCGAATTTGAAGTTATTTACCTTTGTTTCGTTGAATTTGTTTGTCAATTATAGTGATGTCTGAATCCGTGTTTGATTGATGTTTCATTTTACTGAAGTTTGGATGATTTGTGCTGAACTATGAACTATGAACTATAAACTATAATTACATCACAGTAATTTTACCGAAGCTTCGATGATTTGCGTTGAATTCATGTTTATGATTATAATTGAATTGCATCAGAATGCAGTAGCTGCTATGTTTCAAGATTTATCGAAAATCAATGTTTGAATCTATGTTTGGGATTACTTATTACTACTAAATTCGAATCGATGTTTATGTACGGAGTACTTCCTCCGAGTTCCCATCTCGATCAACAAATCCAGATGTTCCAGGTTAGGTTATTCATTCATTCATTAAGGGATTACATTAATAATACTCCGAAATATTAGATTAATGATGATTAGTGCTTGATATTTGGTGGTGGTGGTGGTTGTAGGATGAATTAGATGAGCTTGATTCCGTTGATGGCCCCTCTACAGTTTGCAATCAGTACCTTGCTTCTTCTTTACCAATCTCCTCCTCCTCCTCATTTTCTTCATTTCATTTACCTACCTTGCTTCCTTCCTTAATTCCCTTCTTATCTAATCTGATGCTGCAGGTTAATATCAGGAGTTGAATCTACCCCCGACCCTCTTCTCCCTGTGTAACCTTCATTATTACTCCTTCTAGTATAATAAATACTCCTATCATTCTCATTATTGATTTTGATTTAGATTAAGATTAATTGGGTAATGTGAAATGTGCAGGACACCAGCTCCAGAACTCACAGGCGATGGATCTAATCTCACCCCATAACACAAACACACCCCTCTTCTTCTTCTTCTTCTTCTTCTTCTTCTTCAACTTCAACTTCTTCAAAACTCTCAACCTGAGTCTTCACTCAATCCGAGTAAGTGATCATTTTGAGAATTCTACAGTTTCTCATTGCCACTTAACAGAAGTGTCGAACTCAAATAATCGAATCTACTTGCCCAATTCAGGTGCCTGCTATTACTGTTTTTACAGTCTGTGCACTTTTCGGCCTTATTGGGTGTTCTTAAGGTCAAGAGATTGGATTAAAGAGAGAAATTAATTACAGGAACTGCTTAAACAAAAGGTTAGCGAATCTCTTGCTGTATATGGTTAATTAAGATGTGAATCATTTTCCCACGCCACGGACGATGCTATCTGAATTTTGGTCGTAAGACAAAAATCAAAAAAAATTGGGATAGCTGAAATTTATTATCCAATGAGTTTACGTAGATTTTTTTTCCAGGTATCATCATTGTGTAGATTGAAAATCATTCGCACTACTAGATCCACTTCCACTTGGCTTTTGCTTGTTTCTTCATACGACTAGTACTTTTCATATATTCTATTTAGCATACATATCTCTACTTATTACTCTACTACATCACTACTAGTGTTGCTGCTGCTGTACTACACACATACATACATACATACATACGACTACAAATATAATAACGTTAGCATTACATTATTATTCTTCTTCATTATTCCTCACAGCAGCAGCTGCAGTGTTCATCTCATTCTCATGTTTGATATCCACTTGTTTATCCTACAACAACTTTGTTGATGCCAACCCTCTCTATCGCCATCGTCCCTCAATTGTTTCTAGGTAAACCAAACCCAAACCCCCCACTCACTTAGCCTTCAGTTTGTTTTTTTAATTAATTTGTGTGTCTGTGTGTTTTTCCATGAAATTGATTGAAATGCCAGGTTCTCTAATTTACTGCTAATTTCTTGCTATATACAGTACTCATATTGTTAACTCATTGTTTTTGCTATCATTTTCCTTTTCTTTCAACTTGTAGTCTTTTAATCTCTGGAGTGTTACTTTGTTGTTGATTTTCTACCCATTTCACAGATGGACATGCCTGCTCCTCCACAGGAATTGCTCGATGAAAGCAACAACAACAGTAGTCCCATATTTGATAGTTTCAGACCTCTAGAATGCCGTCTTTGTGGACGATTTACCGCACTGGACAATGACCCCAATCTCAATGTCACCGGGTGATTTAATTTTCAAGTTCACAACTAATCGCTGCAATTTTGGTCTTACTCACAAAATCAACCATCAATCTGGTAATTGCTCGTACTATTTTCGTTATTAAATTTTACTCGTATAGTATATCTTCTTACATTCCTGGATGAGATTACTGTAATTACAACCCTAAAAAGTTTAAATTCTGTCATCATCATCATCATCATCATCTTCTCAAGGTAAGTTTTAATCTTACATTATGGTCAACTTATTATGTTCTTCATTCATTGTTTTAAATTTATCCAAAGTTTGGTGAATGTCCAGATTTAGTGTCTGTCTACTCATACTAGTTTTAATCAGATTTCTCGTTTTTCACTACACGTTGGTCATCCATCCAATCAAATATAACATCAAATCGTTACTTATTTGAAGTTATTAGGGTTTTGATGAAACATCCACTTTTGTTAGAATGTCATCATTTGTCAAGTGTGTCTGGGTTTTGATTCAAATAATGTGAGAAGAAGAGAAAATGCAGTGATGCACTATCCATTTAATTAAACTACATTAATAAAAAAGTGGGGGAAATTGAAACAGGGGAAAGTCGAGAAAAGGGAAATAAAGTTAAGATGTGATTTAATTTTCAAAACATTATCTGATCAAATCGAGGAACAAAAAGGTAAAGGGGGAAAGATACATGAATGAGATCCACCATTCATTCTTTTGAAAAATGGTACTCCTACTAGTAGTAGATTTTACTTACTACTGTAATGAAATTTTAGTGGAAAGACAAAGACTGGCTGCTAATTAAATTTTAGTGAAATTTTACTACTCACTACTAGAAAAGATGGTAAAGAAACCATCTTAAAATGCCCTAAGACACCATTTTGGAGATGATCTCCAGGTCAAAGGTGTCTTAGGGTAAGAAATCATGTGAGAAAAATGGTTTCTTTGCTTATGCTTTAGAAACCAATTTTAAGAGATAAATGATTTCTTTGCTCCATGAGAAAGATACCTTTTGAGAGAGATAAATGGTTTCTTATCTAAACTTAATAAATCATGTAATGCACTTAAATGGTTTCTTTGCTTACCCTTAATAAACCATGTACCAAACTTAAATGGTTTCTTTACCTACTAACTTAATAAACCATTTAATACCCTTGAATGATTTCTTTACTTCCATTACAATTAATATATGAAATTAGTCTCTTTAATTTTTTTTAATTATTTTAATATTTAGATATATAACTCAACTATTATAATACAATGTACTCCTTTGCATGTATCAACCAAAAAAGAGACGGAATTCCACAAAATATCCCATATATATAGATATATATCCTGAAATAATTCATAATTACATTAGAAGCGTAAACTATCCCTAAAAAATTAGTATTCACTTAACTTGTAAACATAAATTGGCCCAAAAATATGGCAAGATGTTTCAAAAAATAACATATACTTCAAATAATATGTCAAGAGTACATACATATATGTGCTAAGATGTGTAATCATTTCATATATGCCAAGACGTATATGCTTAAAAAAATGAGTATTCACTTTGTAATCAATCATCCTCATCTTCTATTTCTTTGTGCTTGAGAACAAACGTAATCCACATCTCTCGTAGCTCGTCAATCATTTCTTGTGTATACGATTTCTGTACATCTTTAAAATACTACAAAAAAATCGACATTAGGCTCATACACTTGGAAATGCATTATATGGAGTATTAATACTAAGAAAAAGGAGCATTCATAAGGACCGCAAATTCCTATGGTACTGATTCCAGTAAATTTATCACACACACTCTGTAGTAGTCCATAGCATCGGCGTGGGGCGTGCCTAACTGCCTATCGAATATTGGTATCAATCAATTTATTGAGCTGATGATGACACGACCCTTCTAAACTTGTAGTTGTGGGCCTATGGATGGACTATCATCTTTGCATCCAAACTTGGAGTGTCCATTACTCATACCGACTACTGAGTTATACGTGAGCATAAAATTTGTATCGACCCTAACACGAGTTTGAACTAGGCTTATATGAACAAAAACTTGACTTCGAGTTGGTTTTGAGCCGACTCAAACTTTAAAACATACCTCAGTTATTCTTTTCTTAATGATATCTTCAGGAGTTGTTGTAACCTCGTGATAACAGGAGGTGGTCTTAGAATGTGCTCAGAGTCTAGATCAACTTCCAAATCACTGTCCCGTGGCCTCTTAGATGTTGTCACCTAGTTGATGCAACCAAAATGAGACTATTAACATAGAATATAGCATGGAAAAACTGTGCACGATCCGAGCACAATTCATCACGACGACTTGTCGAGACAACTTTCTGAAACGTAAACAGTTACCTCCCACTGCATGGTCCAGTCTTTGGCGGATAAGTTTGCTTCTCCATCTGTTTTATTTTGGCTTGAAGCTTCTTGTGCTCCCTCTCGTGAGTAGAAAGTTTTTCTTGTGCTCCCTCTCGTGATATGTGTAAAAATTAAACATTGTGTGTACCAAACACCGTCTTATCTGAAGGATGAATGAAAACAAATGTAAACATGGGAACATTGAATTGAATTATTTGAGAAACAAAGACGTTTCACTATCACTAAGTAACAATAACTAGAAAACAATGACATGTTCATGGTATGAAAGATAGAATTTATTTAACATGGCAGCGATCATATATCTAACTCATATACTCTCAATGTGAATAGTTTCACATTTCAGGCAACTGGCTCATATATACAACAACTATACAACGTTAAAAATTTAAAAGGGAAGTCAAATGTGAGCTACTTTGCTTTATTCCACCATAATCACGTCTTAAATATCAAAAAGACATTCTCTTTTTGAAGGAAAAATGAATAGTCTTCGGAAGTGATTGAAGGCCGGATACACTTTATTGAAGTACCATCTTACTTGGTTATTGCGATTGTCATTATGAAGGAGAAGAGCAATATTCATCTTTCGTTCTCCTAAGAAGTTCGTATATAGTCTTTCCACGTCCAAATATCCAATACATATACATCCATATCCCACACTATAACATACAATACAAGCAACAGAAAGCCAAAGATACTCTAACATACAAGTACCTGACATATTTTGATCTGTCTTCATCATTGTCGTCTCCTCCTTCATACATGAGAAGCTAAAAAAAGACATTAAAAGCAAGACAACATTAGTAAAACAAACATTTCACTTCAGTTTATTCAAACATGCTCCTGCTCCTGCTCCCAAGTGGAGTTAGCGGCGGGGGGAGGGGGGGAATCTAAACTTAGCTATATACAAGTGGCTGTTGTTAATTCATTATTATTATGCAACCCTTCATTATATATAATGAGTATTATAATATCACAGAAAACCTCAATTAAATCAAAGAATTGGCACCAACATCTTTAAATTATCAGTCTTGGCTAAATCAACCACAAAAAGTTGCAATTATCATTTTTCACCAAACCAACCACGAATACTTCGTCTTAGTTTGAAAGGGTGTATGGTGCACCAAAGCACAAAGCGAAGGAGCAAGCCTTGTGGACTTAAGGTGACCGATTTTCTGTAACAAATTGATACATTCCAAATTAATATTTGTTGGGCAAACAATAACTTTTTCAGGAAACTTAAGTTGAGTAACATGCAAAGGAATAAAAATACAAGAAGAATAGGGAATAGAAATGGGGGCATAATTACAGATCTAGATGAAAAAGATATACTCCAGAAAGTAGGTAAATGCATCGAGGCGGTCTGGCCACGAACACGAAACAAAACTAATCCCTCATCCCAATAAAATTGTCCCGTTTCATTAAAATAGTACTCAAAAATTGGGTCAGTTTTTGGGACGGAGGTAGTATTAAACTATGAACATAAGCAGTCAGAGAAGGATTTGATAGTCGGCAACATTTCAAACAACTTGACCAGTAGATTATTCTAATAACCCAAAAAAACACACAAATTATAGAGAATCTAAAATCAGGTGCATCAATTTGAAATAATTAATTAACAGCAGCCACGCGATTTATAATAATTAAAAAAAAGGTATGCAGTAGATAACAAGATCTGAATGATGAAATGTTTATGCAATTAAGTGGAGTATTAAAAAGAATCCAACGAATTCCGTCAAACAGTTTACCTACATTCAATTGCAACGACTCAACAATATATTCACTTGTTCTTTTCACTCAAACTACTCATTTCTGAAATGCAATCAAAACTAAATTATCTAAAATTGCACGCATTAATCATATACTATATCACAATTCATATAATTTCTTCTTTCACAGAGGAATTTAATCAAACAGTTAAGTTGCATCTCATTTCTCACCTTCCTTTGGATCTTTTGCTCTAACTTGATTGACGACACTAGCTCATGCTCCAATACCTTCAATTTCCTCGCGAATTCCTCCTCCAATTGCTTCTGCATCTAATCACACATATTACAATCAATCAAACAAACAAACAAATAACCAGAAATTATCAAAAGTTCACGCAGAATTAAGAAAACACACAATCAACATCAATCGCATTAGATGTTGAAAAAAAACTTGAAATAAGAGATGAAGTTGTTCGGAATGACCGCTCCCTTTCCTGATTAAGCAGACGACGAAGAAGAACAAGAGTAATTCAGACAAACCTTAATTTGCTAACTGAGCATACTTAACTGAGCAGAAATCAATTGATAGAAAAAGAAAGAATTGGAGAGTGGGGAAAGAGAAGTACCAGGAAAATTGATTAAAATTGAAAAAGTCGAACGAAGATTAAAGTATTACGCAGTGAACCTGGAGATGAAGAACGAGAACCTTGGAGTGAAGAACGCCGATGAAGATTAGTGGAGAACTGGAGAGTGGGGAAACCATATACGGAGTATTAGGCAGTGAAACCATTGGTCATATATTAGGATGTGAAAGAAAGATACCGAGTGGAGTATTTGCTAAGAAACCATTGGTTAAAAGTAAATGGTTTCTTTGTTAACTAGTACATGAGACATCATTTAATAATTAAATGATTTCTTTGTTATACATAAGAGATCATGTAATAACTAAATGATTTTTTTGTTATATATAAGAGACCATTTATTCTTTATTAAAGGTTTCATTGAGGTAAGAAATCATTTTTATATTTACTTGATCTCTTTTTAATGATTTCCTTTCCAATATTTGAAGTAGTGACTGCATTTGGGTTTTGCTTACTCTACATGGTGTATTCAAACTCCCTTCTTTCCGTATGATATTTAATTCTTTTTATTTAGCTCGTTGTTTTGAGTATTATTTTCGATAATTATCAGTCTTATTATCATTTTGTATCTTGCCGATTGTTGTTATTGCATTACATTGTCAGTTTTTTATTTGCACGCTGTTTATGCTCTGGTTGATCTTACATTCTTACCTTGTGAAATCGAGTTTATGAGAAAGTTCATTTCAGTTTTGTTTCGATAAATTTTGTGAGAAACTTTTGTTATGAATTATAAGCGTCGTTTGTTTAAGTATTATTTTTTATAATTGTTCAGCTGATTATGTTGTTGTATCTTGTATTTTGTCATTTGTACGACTCTTACACTTTGTTATACTTGTTGCAATGTAGTCGGCTCCTCATGCTCGGAAAACAGAGTGCGGTTATTACGTGATGAGATGTATGATTGAAATTATCCCTCGTTCTGATTTGAAGAGAACCGTCAATGAGGTAAGACTTTGGTTTTCACACTTTCTCTTGTTTCAATCATTTATTTTATGCACATAATTGAAACAAAATAATTAGTTCATTTATATTATTGATTTGTAGCATTTCAACAATATGATGCCATATTCTCAAGAAAATATTGACGAGGTTCGTGGATTATGGGCGGATTATTTTCTTAATAATTAGTTGGATTATGGTTTTAGGTACTTTTGGACATTGGATAATGATTTTATGTGTATCTTTTGGATTTTGGATGTTGGATAATGATTTTACGTATCTTTTAAATTTTGGATGTTGGATTTTATAAAAATGTAACTTCTTTTGTTCAATTATTCGCTACGGTATTCCTTTTTTATGGTTTGTTAATATGTACGTATTTCAGAATTATTAAAAAACATAAAATATGAATATGTATATAAGCAAATATCTATATATATAGACAAGTGTTGTTTTGGAAAAACAGTTGTCTATATACGTAATAGACAACTGTTGTTTTACAAAAACAGTTGTTTATTAACCAATAGACAACTGTTTTAAAACAGATGTCTATGCTCAGAGTAATATACAACTCCAAACTACTCAACTGTTGTAAGTCAATTGTCTATTGCAAAAAAAACAGTTGTCTATTTGATGTTTTGTAGTAGTGTTTGATCGGGATAAGTTTTGATAATGCGAGATCTGATTTCCATGTCTGGCCCTAATGGTTAGGGGTATCCTATGGAGCTTGAATCCTCAAAATTCCGGGCTGTCTCTAGCCTGGGTCTCGGGAAGGTCTTGAGGGTTGTAATGTGGGAAGGCTAAATGTGGTGTTAGCTGACCAGCTTGATTGTCTCTCCCTTATTGGATGGTATGAGTATTGATAATTTTGAATTGATCGTTTTCACTACGGTCATGGTTTGTTTGAATATTTTTTGGTTGACCTCTTAGCCCCGGTCTCGGGATTCTTCATTTGGATTGACCGCTTAACCTCGGTCATGGGTGCCTCTTTTTTTTTGATAATGGCCTGCTTTTTTGTTTTGGCCTTTTGCTTTTTCTTGTATTGGACTTTTGATTTTTTTTTCCTGTTTTTTCCTTTTTTTGTTGGTCAGACTAACACCTAAGGTAGGGATCGATTAGTCTTATTGGATGGGTGTTTTATTGTGGGAAATGGGCTTGCCTCACGTCTTTAACCCAAACTAAGAGATTACCTAGATTTGTCCTAGGATTCGATACCGCTCCTGCTAAGGGTAGTTATGTGGCTTTCTATACCAGACATGGAACAGGTAAAGGAAAACACGGGTCTCATTTCCTGCAGTCATTATAGATGTGCCTATAATAGTCACGTGCGTGTGCTCACAGTGTATGATGGTGTTCATCATGTTCTCGGAAACACATAAGGAAATCATATATGAGAGATTGAAAAGTTGACTTTATTGAATTTTGAAAAGATGACAGAATACAACTGACTCTGACTCTGACTTTGAAGTTGAAATAAATAGTATATCCTAGACTCGGACACAGACTTGGACTTAAATCAAATCCTGACTCTTGGATGCATAAGAGGTAGATTGGATGCTTTGGTCATCGGGCCCTGTATAGTCCATGAGGGGCTTTGCAAGTGGCAATGTTTCCAAAACGGGAGTCTTCCCGGCATCGAGAAAGTCTTGAATGAGGTGTTTCAGTTTCCAGCACTGTTCTGTATCGTGTCCCCTCCCTCTGTGGAATTTGCAGTAATGCTCGTCGTTCCATGCTTTGGAGCATTTTTCCAAAGGTAGGTCGGCTGTTGGGCCTTGTGGACATGACGTAGGTCCACCCCGACGCGGCCACGCGCGGGTTTGGGTAGGCGAATGAATCTCGTGGTAAGATTGTTCTCGGGTTCGAAATTTAAGTCAAAATGGAGTCGCCACCGAATTTTGTGGTTATTCGGAACCATACGAGCCCACTCTTTGTCGTCATGGGCTGTACACAAAGTACGGCCCACTTCGATTTCAGAGTTTATGGGGCTCGTCCCTTTGCATTGCAATATCGATACCTTTTAAACCGGCTTTCGTATATAGAATGACTCTCGTGTGCCAATGGTTTCGGGCATCCGAAAACCAAGGTTCTGAGTAAGGGGTGAGGGTACGTGTTGGGAAGCCCACTAAGGACACCCAACCCCGCCCGCACATGGCGGCCTCTACTAAGACATCGTTCGTGTTCGTGTACGCGCGATAGTAAAACGACTAAATGATATGCAAACAGCGTTTTCGGCTAAGCATGCGAATTATTGGTTAACTACGTCATTTTAATGCATCTTGATTCACGTCAAAGTGATTTAACATGTGATGTTCATTTAAGGCAATAAATGGCAAACATCGAAAATAGAAAACTCGTAAAGAAATTACAAATTACACGGGCGGAATACAACCCGGAATTCACAATACAACGAGCAATAAAATAGAATAATCGAATAGGAAATGGTAAACGTTAACTAGAAACGGACCCGTATATAATAAATATAAACTAGACCGTAAGTTATGCAAACGGACGAACTTCGATTAAATACACATTATATTGTGTATTAAACGGAGGACGGAGATATGGAACCTAGACGTGGTGCTAGCCCGATCCCGAATCCCGATGCCTTGTCCCGACTTATCACATCGAGGAATAGAGTCTAAATTAATTATGTGTCGGATACGACTAAAGAGTCGTCGACACAAAATTAATAGTGCGAGACCGTCGATCAAAGTCGTTTTAAGTGTCGTGATGTGCATGAGTTTTGAAAAATAGGATCACGTGATTGACTTTAAACGCGTTGACTAAAAGTCGTAAAAAAAAAGACGAGCCTCAAAGTATGGAAATATGTCGCGAAAGTCGCCTATTAATATAAGAATCGAAGAGGATAGAAAGGCGAGAAATCGAGAAAGAGGACTCGGCCGAACAGGCCTCCCCGCGAGTCGCCTGACCGGCGCGCGACTCGCACGGGGGTCTGGCCGCTTTTTTTTACTTGTTTGAATTCGATAATTGACCGAGTTAAATAAAAATATTGCATTATTTAAATTCAACTCGGTTCTCGATGTCATAAACGTGTATCATACGATTATGAGACCGTTATCGGGATTTTATGAAATATGCTATTATGTGATTGAAAATTTTGATTAGTGACGAAATTATAGTCCTCCGCGTCACGACATCGATACTAATCCTAAAGGATTATGTGATGTCGGTTTTCGCCTCAACGGATCTCGTACTAATCTTAGAAATGGAGTCTTACGCGTTCAACTATGAGCAATCACGATCACGTTATGCCCTTGAGTACATTGGGGCGACGCTCCTCGAAACGGTGTCACCTCTGTCGTGACTCGTAAAGGGATTAAACGGACTTTGGATGATCGTCGTAGTCAAACGTGTTAAGATACGAATTTTAATATTATATATATATATATATATATATATATATATATATATATATATATATATATATATATATATATATATATACACACGGTATTAATATGTCAATGACGATAATTAAATGTTAGAGGTTAGATACAATAAATAATAATAAAAAGTTAGATTGCGATAAATGAAATGTTAGTAGCAAAATTAAAATAATGTTAGTAACTGAATTAAAATGTTAGTGTTAGTATGTTAATAATAATAATAATAATAATAGTAGTAATAATAATAATAATAATAATAATAATAATACATACATACATATATATATATATATATATATATATATATATATATATATATATATATATAGAGGTAGGTTCAAATAAGGTCAACAACTTTTTTAAGTTCCTAAGTTCCAGTGTTAAAGTTACACAAAAAGTGCTTAAAGTTACACGAGATGAGTGATAAAGTTGCACTTTATCACTTGAAGTGATAAAAGTGCTGAATGTTATAGTTACATATCAATTTTGAAAAATGCAACTTTAACGTATGTCATCTGTAACTTTAATATAGACTTAAAAAAATAGTTGACCTTATTTGAACCTACCTCTATATATATATATATATATATATATATATATATACATACATACATAATCAAAAGGAAAAGAGAAAGGAGAAAGAGATGCCGGGATTTGAATTACACCCTCAACCTACATGCTTAATGGCATCGGAAACGAACTCGCAATAGCGACGGGAGCGCGGGAGTGTCGAGATATGTAGGGTGAGTTATGGTGTGTGTCTTTGGCGAGTTTTGATCTCGGGATTTTGAATATGTATGTGTGTGTGTATGTATGCCGCCGGTTTTTCGAGGGCAAATGGCTCGGTTTTTTTGTATGGTTTTGCTTGGGGTTGTAATGTAGAGTGTTTAGGTAGATTAGGGTAGAAAATGTAGGGTAAATGAGGGTTGATTCTTGACAATGCAAAGGGGTTGGGGGGAGTATTTATAGACTTGATCAAGTGAATCAAGTGAATCGAGTCATTTTAGGAAGAAGTTGATTCTTGTGGATTTGATTTGCTTTTTGAATTCTGATTTTGTGCGCCAGTTTTCGAGAATGAACTTGGCTGATTTTGTGAGACGGTTTCGTCTTTGACCGGGTTTTGACCTGGTCGCTAAAAGACGGGATTTATTTCCGGTGACGGTTTTGACCCAAATTAGTCTCATTTTATTGGAAACGGCCCACTGGGCCTGGATTTGAGGTCGGTTTTGAGAGATTTGCACTCCGCTAAATGCGCACGTCGGATACTATTGATTCCGAGTCCGTATTCGAGCGTATTAAGTCACGTTAGCGTCCGATCTTCATCGGGTGTTTTGTCGGGAACTGCTATAGACACTAGCAGGCAAAATGCGGGTGTCTACAGGCCTATAGGTAGTATTAGGCCCTTCGGAACCAACCTCTGGAAAGCGACGGTGTAGGACATATCCAAGTGGGTAAATGTCCTTTCCTTTGACTGGTTCTTGATTTTTGGAGAGGTGATTTGAGGGTTACCTCTCTCGGTCTTGCCATCTTGAGGGTATCGGACAGTTTCGTAAGAGTGTTCACCTTTCAAATGGCTCGGTTGGGTGATTGGTTGTCTTACCCGCTCTAGTTGTGTTAGATGGGCTCGGGTTCTTACAAGATCTTCTTCGATGGTGGTCACCCTGGCATTTAGGTTATCTAGGGCGGTATTGATTTTCGAAAAGATATTGTTAATGGAGCAAGATAGCATAAGCATGCTTCCTTGGATATCCCCTTTCTCGACGGCGCGAGATTTGTTATGGTTTGGTAGTGTCTCGTTCATAGGGTCCCTGATCGGAAGAAACGACAGGTGTTAGAACTCGCCTAAACTCGGTTTTGCGCAAATGCAAGAGAGAGAGTCAAACTAGGTACGGCCCGGGGGCGGGAATGACTAAGATTCTATGACCGGGCTACTTAAACGTTAATCCAGACAAAATAACGACTGTGACCTAGACTCGACCACGAGACTCGAGCTGTACAAGGATAAGTCCGAAAATGGGGCGACCGTATTTGACCGTGCCGTGTGCTTGGACCAACCGAGGTGACCTAACCCTAGGTGACCCGAGTATTCGTAGCGTGGGTACGACTCGAAGAAGGCATCATAAGGACGCCGATGTAGGATGAACGTAGGGTACTCTCTAGGGTAACCGTGGTTGACTGTTTGGGTGGAGGACAACCCCCCGAGTAAGGCTAGAGACTCAGATGGTGTGACATCTAAGTGACTCGAAAGTGGGGTACGTGAGACAACACGCGCAAGAGATGACCCTTAGAGCAACTGTGATTGATCGCTCTACTGAAGGGTAGCCCCCGAGTGGAGAAAAGCCTGAAAAGAAAATGACTCGGTAAGGACACCTAGACGGGTGACTCGTGAAAGGTAGGTCTCCTTTAGGATTCAACTGTGTGGCTGGGCCCTGTTTGAAAGGAGGTTTACGTGAGACATTCCCCAGACTTTGGACTCGATAATTGTGTAGACGGGCCAACCTTCGTAGGAGTATGTCCTACGTAGGTGGGCTTTGCCTTAGTCAAATAAGGCGGACTGGGGTAGGGAGGAAACTCGTGATATAAGATCGACGGAGTTTCGACGCTAAAGACTTTGACGACTTATGAGACGACCCGATACTGCTAAATACGGGAAGTCCTAAGAAGAGGAAGATTTTGAAAAAAAGATTTTTTTTTGGAAAATCCGAGAAGTCTCGGTGGATGGCCCAATTTTTTCGAAAAAAACGGAAAAGTGCATCGGGCCACAATTTTGAAAGTTCGAAAAAAAAAAATTCGAGTTTTGAAATAGGCACAATACCGGCTGGAAAATAGGCTACTTTGAGTCAAATCGTAAATCCTAATTTCGGTAGCATTCCGAGGTTTTGAAAAGTTGTATATTTGGATTTTTGAAATTTGAGAAACGAAAAGAATTTCCGACAATTTGAAAATTGAAGATGAGATCCCGAAGATTTGAAAATCGAAAACGGCATCTCGAAGATTAGAAAATTAAAAATGGCATCTCGAAGATTTTGAAAATCGAAACTTGTATCTCAAAAATTTTGAAAATCGAAACTGAATTTTGAAAATTCAAAAATCGAATGGTGGATCGGAAATTCGAATTTTGAAATGGGCAGCATGCCGGCTAGAAAATAAGCGTGTTTTGAGTCAAATCTTAAGTCTAAATTTCGGCAGCTTTCCGATTTTTTTTAAAAGATGCATTTTTGGAATTTCGGAATTTTGAATATCGAAGATGAATTTCCAAAAAATTGAAAATCGAAAACAGGATTCCGACTTTTAAAATTGGTGAAAATGTCATCGGGCTTGAATTTTTTTGAAAAGTCAGAAATTTTGAATTTTTGAAATGGATTTATGAAAGACCGAAGAGAAATTCGGGGGATGGCCCGGTTTTTTTTCGAAAGAAACAAAAAACGGAAATCGAACTGGGCGACGGTTTTGCAAGTTTGAAAATAGTTTCGAGTTTTAAATTGGGCATAGTACCGGCTAGAGAAAGGCTATTTTGAGTAAAATCATAAGTTCTAAATTCGGTATATGTCCGGGGTTTTGAAATTGGATATTTTGAAAGGGATGCAATTTTTTGAAAAAAAAAAAGACGGTTTTTGAAAAAGATGTGGATCAAGTAGCACGTAGTCGTGGAAACAGTATAATGACACCATGTATGCTCTTAAGCTAAGTCTCGGTCAGTCTATAAGGGTCTATACCAGTGTACATAGCCTATTCGAGAATCGGGGCGGACTTCCTAAGTCGAGTTGAGCTTAGAACATGCCGTAAAACCCATACGAATCTGCTGTGCACACCTTTTGACATATTCAATTTGGACAACATCAATGGTATAGTGGGACGTCGGTCATCAGTACTGGCCCGGGAAAAAATGGGGTTATGCATGAACCGTAAAACTAAAACGCGTATTGTACTAGTCAAACGATTTCTATTCGAGTCTCACCCTGAGGATGCCGAAGGTTAGTAACGCATCAGTTAATCCCCAGCGGAGTCGCCAAATTGTGGACATGACATAGGTCCACCCCGACGCGGCCACGCGCGGGTTTGGGGAGGCGAATGAATCTCCATATGAGATGGTCAAATTGAAATTTAAATCGAAGTTGGAGTCGCCACCGAATTTTATGGTTATTCGGAACCATTCGAGCCCACTCTATGTCGTAGTGGGCCGTATACAAAGTACGGCCCATTTCCGATGTCAGAGTTTATTGGGCTCGTCCCTTTGCAGTTCGATACCGATGCCGACTTCATCGATTTATCGTATATTGAATGACTCTCGTTGCCAATGGTTTCGGGCATCCGGAAACCACGGTTCTGAGTAAGGGGTGAGGGTACGTGTTGGGAAGTTCACTAAGAACACCCAACCCCGCCCGCACATTAGCGGCCTCTACTAGGATATCGAATGATTTTTTAATACGTGCGTTAGTAATATGATGAATGATATGCAAACATTGTTTTCCTAAGCATGTGAGGAATTGAACGGGTTGCTAAGTCGGTTTAATGTATGAAAAGTTAATGTCAAAGTTGAATTTAGCATATGAGATTCGTTTTAGTATAATAAAACAAACGATAAAAAAGAATGAATTTGCTACAAGATGAACAAACGAGTTAGTATCGATTTGTGAAGAAATAATATAGCAAATATGATGAATATGCAAGACCGAGAAAATATTAATCGAAATCTGAAAAATATTGTTAAAAAGACGCTGTTTTGTATAAAAAACGATGTTCGGAAAATAATAAAAAAGGAAAACGGGTCGCGTTTCCAGCGTTGCCCGCGACTCGCCCGGGGTGCGCACGACTCGCGCCCCGGCCTGTTTCGGGATCGATTTTTGAAAGTTCGATGTTTTTATTAAACCGCGTACGAATATTGCATAATTCGCACTCGACTTAATATTTTCGATATTCGTTATATTTGATAGTCGACTACGAAATCGATATCAAATACTCGGAATAGTTTTAGAAAAGATATAAATTTTAAGAAATCGTTTCGTAGAATAAATAAAAAAAACGAGCGAAAAATCTAAAAAAAGATTCGGGTTTCAGGCCCGTGCGCGAGTCGCCTGGGATGGGCGCGACTCGCGTGCGGGTCTGTCCCGGTCGCGCTTATTGTTCGAAAATTGTTAATTTAATAAATCGCGTACAAATACGAACTAACTTATACTCGATTTATGTTTTCGATATTCGTCATACCCGATATTCGATTATGAAATCGATATCGAATATTCGGAATGAATTTAGAAAAGGTTTTTTTTAAAAAAAAAGAGTTTGTTTTGAACGAAAAATTAAAAAAAGAATTGGAACGAAAAAGATGTTAATATTCTCCGCGTATAAGATCGTCGAATTTTGTTTAAAAAAAGATGTGACGATTTATTTAGCATCAACGAGAATTAGTTACTTTTGTTCTTGTTAGATATGATATTCGATTAGAGAATCGATATCGTATTTTAAGAACGTTGTTATACGAAATTAGTTTTTTAGTAATATCGATATTAGAAATAATAAAAAAAGTGATGAACGACCCGTAAGAAAACGACACACGACCCATAAAAAAACGGCCGAGGAGGAGAAGAGAAGAAGAAGGAAGAGAGAAAAGAGAAGTCGGGTTTTGTTACACCCTCAACCTACATGCTTTTGTTTACTCGGATCGAGGCTTGTCGGAATGTGGTTTGGGCACGGGAGCGTCGAGTTAATGTCGGCGAGTTGTGGTGGTTTTGGTTTGGACGTGAGGGGTGACGGATCTAAGGCCGGTTTTTTGTAGTCTCGGGTTACACTATCGGTTTCTCGATGCTAAGTGTATTTTTGTGAGTTGTGTGAGGAGTTTATGTATATTTGATTGATAGAAAGTTGATGTATAATTGTGTATGTGAGGGTCCTATTTATAGGAGAAAAGGTTAGGAGAAGTACTCTTGCTTAGACAACAAGAAATATCGGTTTGGATAGGAAACGTAAGAAGTCGAGAGGAACGTGAATTCTTTTTCCTTGGCAAAGAAGCCACAAAATTGGCTGGAAAACAGCCTGCTCGGCCGGGTATTCCATGCTCGGTCGAATGCTCGATTCGGTATTCGGATAGGATTCCTACTTGAGATCGAATTCTACCTTTAACGGAATTGTTTAATATTTGTGTAGCTGATTTTTTGTGAAGTTTGAGCTCGAAACAGCCACGTGAGGTGACACGGCTGACTCACGCGTCTCGAGAAAATATCTTTGACCGGGTTTGACTCGGTCGTAAAAGACGGTTTTACCCCCGGTGTCGGATTTGACCCAATTAGTCTTATTTGACTCGAAACGATCCACTGGGCCTGAATTTGAGGTTGGTTTTGTGAAATTTTTACTCCGTAAAAAGCCCAAGCCAAATATCCATGATTTCGAGCCCATTTCCGAGTACGTTAAAGCACATTTGCGTCCGATCATCATCGGGTGTTTGTCGGAAACTGCTATAGACACCTGGCGGTCAAAATATGGGTGTCTACAATGTGATATACAAGGTCATTTCTAAGCTTCTATGTAACGGATTGACAGCTGTACTGCCGCACATTGCCCAGGACAACCAGGGAGCCTTCATTAAGGGGCGCTCGATCATTGAAAACGTCCTCATCTGTCAAGATCTGGTAAAGATGTACAAGAGGAAGAATGCTACATCGAGATGTATGTTTAAAGTGGATATTCAGAAGGCTTATGACTCCATTGAGTGGGCCTTTGTGGAGGACATGATGAAGAAACTAAATTTCCCTAACAAGTTCATTAACTTGATTATGGAATGCATAACAACCACCTCGTATTCTATTGTTCTCAATGGAAGCCCGTTTGGTTTTTTCAAGGGAAACCGAGGTCTTCGACAGGGAGATCCCATATCTCCACTCATTTTTACCCTGTGTATGGAGTATCTTACAAGGACTATTGCCTATGCCACCTCGACTTAGCCTTTTCGATATCATCCCCAATGTAAGGAGCTGAAACTCACACATCTAATATTCGCGGATGATCTTCTCATGTTCTGTAAAGGTGAAGTTGCATCCATTATGCTACTTATGTGAGCTTTATCCACATTCTCTCAAACTTCGGGCCTCAAAGTGAATAAGGATAAGTCGGAGGTGTTCTACTGTGGTGTTCAAGAGCAGGTAATAGCTGACATTTGGCAGGTCACACGCATAAAAGAAGGGGAATTACCTTTCCGATATCTGGGGGTGCCGGTGCAGCCTGGAAAAATTAGTAGACCTGAATGCATCATTCTCACGGAGAGGATCATTGCTCGGATTAGAAGTATTGGGGCTCGCAAATTGTCCTATGCTGGTCGGGTCACATTAATTAATTCTGTACTCAATACACTCCACAGCTATTGGGCAAGCATTTTTCTTCTTCCGAAACACGTAATCAAGAGAATTGAGGCCATATGTAGGAATTATTTATGGGACGGAAGTGCGGATTATAGGAGGGTGCCCCTCGTTGCTTGGGAGACTGTTACTTGTCCAAAGGATAGGGGCGGACTGGGTATAAAAAAACTAGGTGAAAGCAATATTGCGACCATAGGGAAGCTTGTTAGTTGGATATATGCGAAGAGGGACAGCCTATGGATAAAATGGGTCTCGACTTTCTATATAAATGCAGGTTCCTGGCATGACTATTGCCCGCCCAAAGATGCCTCGTGGGGATGGAAGATGGTCTGCAAGGTTAAGGATCGAATGAAGGCCGGATATGATAATGGGAAATGGCTCCTGGATGAGAAGGGTTACTCGACTAGAAGCGGGTATATATGGTTGTGCTCACAACCTGCAACACCCGCATGGACGATTACAGTTTGGAATTCTTGGAACATTCAGAAAACATAGCCTAATTGCGTGGATTATTCTTCAAAAAGGGATCAATACTAAAGCGAAGCTGCGCAAATTCGACTTCTGTGATGATGACCGTTGCTGGTTGTGTTGTGCAGATGAAGAAACGGTCCCTCACCTTTTCTTTGACTGTGCTTATAGCAAAAGAATATTGATGAGCATTGGTGACTGTACTGGATGGATGCCTAACATGGACCATACTATTGATATTGCGGATGGATCGATACATTGGAAAACAAAAGCTTGTCTTCTGACGGCGTCATATTATCATGTATGGAACCAACGAAACAAAGCTCGAGTTGAAGGAATCATTGCTAGACCGGAGAGTGTGGCGAGGCAAATCATATCGGAGACTAAGAGTTGAATTAGAATCCAGAACGCGGATGATATATCCCATGAAGACCTTAATTTCCTGCGTAGAATAGGCTATAACAGCTAGGCCTCACGGCTTGATTGCTTATAGTTTGTTTGTTATATTTTTGGGTCTGATATGTCTTGAACATCGATTGTACAGTATATGCTCTTCCTGTATATTTTTTGGATGAATATAATCACTTACATTTCACCAAAAAAAAAATACAAGCACCAAAAACAAACGAGCCTTAAGGATGCAAGCCACCCACTACGTCCTGAACAAAGAATTGTTATACAAACGAATCCCACAGGAGTACTTCTTAGATGCATAAACGAAATCCAATCCAAAAAAGTCATGGAAGAAGTACATGACGGGGAATATGGACCCCACATGAGTGCACACTTGTTAGCTCGTAAGATAATAAGATTACGCTATTATTGGATCACACTAGAGGCAGACTGCCGGCATCATGTCCGCCACTGTCACAACTGTGAAATATTCGCCAATATCCAACACCTACCACCATATCCGCTCCACACCACAACAACACCTTGGCCCTTCTCTACCTGGGGAATAGACATCATAGGAAAAGTACACCCATCTTGGACCGGCAGACACTGTTTTATATTAGTGGCCGTTGATTACTTTACCAAATGGGTAGAAGCAGCCTCATACACCATACTAACCTCCAAACAAGTAGTCAAATTCCTACAATACAACATAATTTTCCGCCACGGCATACCACACGAAATCATCAGTGATCAGGGGGCTCACTTTAGGGCCGATACCCCAAAACTCTTAGACAAATACAAAATTCAACGACACAAATCATCATCCTATAGACCTCAAACAAATGGGGCCGTAGAAGCAGCAAACAAAACCATCATCACCATCCTCAAGAAGATGATAGATAATTACCGAGATTGGCCCGACAAAATACCCTTTGTATTATGGGGGTACCAAACTTCCTACCGAACTCCTACCAGAGCCACACCCTACTACCTAACATATGGCTCCGAAGCCGTACAACCGATAGAATTAGAAATACCCTCGCTAAGGATACTAGCCGAAAGCGGCATTCCCGAAGAAGATTGGAACCAAAAACGTTATGACGAGTTAGTACTCCGAGACGAGCGTAGAATACATGCACTGTCCAATGTGCAAGCTTACCAACAAAGAATACAACGAGCCTTTAACAAACGAGCTAAGCCTCGAAACATACACGAGGAAGATCTAGTAGTAAAATCCATTAGAGCACCCCTTCCCATAGATCCCAGAGGAAAATTCAAACCAAATTGGGCAGGCCCATACCTTGTCAAGAGGATACTCACAGGGGGCGCCGTAATCATCACCGACCTAGATGGTCAAGAATTCTTAACCCCAACCAACATAGACCAACTTAAACGCTACTATCCTTAACCTCCTAAACAAACCTCATCCTGATCTCTAAGCTAGGGTGAAAACCCATACAAAAACACTCTAAAACACTTCGCATCGATAATTGGTATAACGAGTCTAAAGCATAATCACTTACGTCTATTATGAATTACGATCATGGTTTGCTTCCGTCTGAACACGGATATGTAGGCAACCCTCCCGAGGGTACAACCAAATTTAACAAAATCGATTTCTCGATTCACATGCAAATCGGAACAATCCCAGGCTCCAATTAACGAGTGATTAAATGATGAACCACAAACGACGAGCTGAGGACGGAGTGAAAACCTGAAAGGGCTCTCCGGGCAAGATGAAGAAACGAGTTGCGAGCCGTCGTGGAAAAAAAATGACAAGCTGAAGATGGAGTGAAAACCCGAAAGGGCGCTCCGGGCAAAATGAAGAATCGAGTTGCAAGCCTTAAAAAAAGAGCAAAAAAGAAAGAGAGCAAAATAAAAGGTGAGCCGAGGACGGGGTAAAAACCCGAAAGGACGCTACGAGCAAAATGAAGAACCAAGTTGCAAGCCACTACAAAAAAATGAAAAAAAAATAATAAAAAAAAAGTTCTTCTCAAGACATAATAAAAATGTATGGAAGGAAATATGTTTCACCTCGGTGCTTATTCAAAGTAAATCTTCAGAAAGCATATGATTCTGTAGAATGGGATTTTCTGCACCAAATGCTTAAGGCATTGAATTTCCCTACACAGTTCTGTAACCTCATTATGGAATGTATTTTTACGGCCTCTTATTCTTTATCTTTGAATGGTGACTCCTTTGGCTTTTTTTAAGAGCGAAAGGGGTTTGCGTCAAGGCGACCCTCGGAGTCGATGAAGCAGTCAGAGGAGATATAGCCCAGATTTCGGGGTGTGTTGAAGGAAACCTAGCCTTCAAATATCTCAGGGTCCCAGTTAAATCTACTAGGTCGAATGCTAAAGATTGCAGACCTTTGATAGACAAAATAATGGATAGAATTCGAGCCTTAGGTACAAGAAAACTGTCAAATGTGGGTCAGTTGGTTCTTGTTAAGGCTGTGCTAAAGTCTTTACATACGTATTGGGCTAATATATTCATCCTCCCTTCTTCAGTTATAAAGAATATTGAAAGCTTATGTCGGAATTTTTTACGGGATGGAGGAATAGAGTATAAAAGAGTACCCAATGTCGGCTGGGAGAAGATCTGTAGACCTATTCAGGAAGGAGGTTTGGGGATTAGAAATAAGGCTATTTGGAACCGCGCTGCTATTGGTAAACTCGCTTGGTGGGTGTTTATCAAAGCGGACTCCCTTCGGGTTCGATGGGTGAGTCACATATACCTGAAAGGAAGCTTCTGGATGCTGTATGAGCCTCCAATTGATGTGCCGTGAACTTGGAAAAAGATATGCAAAACCAAAGACATATTTAAAGAAGCGTTTACCAGAGAGGTATGGAATAACGAGCCCCAGAAGAAGTATACAGTCCGAAAAGGGTATGATTTTCTGAGAACGCCTGCTCCTAAAGTGAACTGGTATTCGTATATATGGAATGCTTGGACTATACCGAAACACCAATTCATTGGATGAATGTATCAGCATGATGGATTACGTACTCGATCAAAATTGCAGCAAATTGGTGTGGCTGATTCGGGTGAATGTTGTATCTGTGACGCTGATGTGGAGACAGCTAATCATCTTTTTTTTTAATGCTGTTACAGCAGGAAGATTGTGCAGCTGATCAGTATTTGGACAGGTATTCAGTTTCCCAGTGATAACGTGACTACTTGGAGACAGACGAGAAGAGGATCGACAACTCGTAAAGCAATTATGAATGGCATTTTGAACTCTATGATATATAATGTTTGGTCCGAAAGAAATAAAGCAAGGACAGAACAATGCATCATGAAGCCTGATCATGTCATATTAGTTATCCAGAAGGAGTTTCGTTTATCTTTTTCCGATGTTCGTGTCACCTCTGTGAGGGACCGAAATCTTACTGATAAATTCCTGATAAAATTGAGGGCTACGCTCACAATAATTTTGATCGCTTATTAATATATTTACATTTTACCAAAAAAAAAGTTCTTCTCATTAACGCAAAATTAATTAAATCAAGCCTTTGTCGAGGCCCTTTACATTGAGCATTTATTACCCGGCTACTCCGGAAACATGACAACGTGTCAAGCAAAATTCCACAAAAACTAGTACTACTACGCCACATAATATCAATTAAAAAAACATAGTACTAGTGACTGAGCTCTACCAGTCCAACTTTTCTTTTCCCCTACCATTTGGGTATGCTTCTCCGGGTCTCTCACTACAGACCCTCTGATCACAAGCTTCCATCCTCCTAGCCCGCTGTGAGCCCAGCCAATCCCTTTTTCCCTCTTCACTCAAATTTTCAATATGGGTCTTGTCAGTCTTGACCCTTTTAGATGAATTAACGGTACTAGGATCGGAAACACAGTCTTCGGTCGAGTGCTTAGTGACATTAAATTGTGTCGCCTCCTTATCTTATAGTATTACGGTCTTCTTAACATTAGACTCGTCCCACCGTGTCAGATGTCCATAAGCTTTCCGTCGGGCATGAGTGGGGATCGCCGGCCAAACATTTTTTAAATAATAGGGTGCACAGTTCTTTGTCTCCATGACATTTCAAACCTCCTAAGAGAATCCACCTTTCACAGATAAGAACCGATAACGTCAGCAATAGTTTCTGATACGGCTTGCCCCACACCCATTTGGCGCGTTAGCCCGCCCGGGTAAATATAAACACAATTGCTTAAGGACAGTATCTGCATAGTACGGGCCGGTGATGAGAACGGAAGCCCGATATATCTGCTGATATGCCACCATGGGATAATCCACCTAATAGTGACCCCTCCGTCAGCCTGCAAGTGGGAAAACCATACCTCTTTAGTATAGTCGTCGTTCCATGGTTGCGCCATCTTCCGCCCAGCAAAAGCTTTATAGCTATAACCCTTAATAAGCTGAGGAGGCTCGATCAAACCCAACCTCTCTTGCAGCCAAACCCGCACAATCACAACATAGCCTCAAATTTTCGAACTAAGGCAAGTTTCGAATAAGGAAAGTAGTACCCCGACGTACTTGCAAAATAATTCTAGAACCTCGAAAAGGAGCATGATGTATCCGTGCACGGGTATCAAGACCCATGATAAGTTCACCCAGAATAAGCCAAGAGGGCGATCGCCCATACTCCATTCCGATCACAATATCCAAAACCCGAGGATTACCCCACCCTTCATGCACCGACGCATCCACAAATAAATAATAACATGCGACCGCAATACTGAGAGCCCACTTACGGGCTAAGGGCGAAAGGTCACGAGAGTCCTTCCGTGAAAATACCCTAACAAGTAACTCGAAGTTAATACTACCTTCTCCAAAGAAAGCCTTAGCCTCCTCCAACAAAGGGATGTCCAAAAAATGGCGAAGTCGCTCCACGGGAACATCACCCTCAATAGACATACAAGGACGAACTGAACGCCACCCACCTATAGTATCTAGCTCCTCGGGGAGAGGACAAACATTACCCATTGGGAAAGCGAAAACGTGGTTCTTAGCATCCCAAAAACGAGAACATGCCAACAAAAAATCATCTTGAACTTTAAATTGCTTTAGAGCGATAATAACAGACAAACCATCCTCCAGCTCAACTTTCTTAAGACGACCCTTCCACCCAGTCAAAATACTCCAAAAACCCGACATGACACAAAATAATGCAAGGAAGCTACAAAGACACTATGGATGTTCAATTATGTCTAAGACGAACACCCATAACCCGCATATATAGCCTTAATCACGCAACAATTAGGAAATTGTTGAAAATTTCCATAACCGAGAACAGGCCGCCTAAGCCCATACGTTTGAGCCCTAGATCATCAGCCTTTTGCCGCCTGAACCTTAGGCTGTTACCCGTGCTCTATCCCGTCAACTATTATTCGTCGACCCCAGACGTTAGGAACTGTGGGCGTCCGTCCGCACCGCCCGGCGCCCCGCGTGTGACCGACCCGGTTTTTCAACGTGTGGCGGCGGCCACCCACGCGGCCCCCTCCCTGTCAGGGACGGTCCGATCTTGCGTACGGGGACCTCGATTCTGATGACGATCCGGACTTGTATTAGACGGGTGCAGGCACCCGTGTTTCCGTTTGGAATCGATCGAGTCGTGGTTTTAAATGTTTAAAGGCCGATTCATTTGGTAAGGTGACGGTAGTGTTTGTCGTCTATCCTACCGGTCAAATAAAACCAACTATTCCTAACTGGGTAACTAGGGCAAGTCGGGTCGATCCACAGGGACGGGGTGTCGGACTAAGGTGTGCTACGGTCAAAGACTCGGTTCGAGACAAGCTAATCTAGGCGATGGCTAAGGACTAAACTAAGGTCTATAAAAACAAATAAAAAGGCTAAACAAGCATCTAATGACTAGCGGAAGCTAATAAAACGATAAGAAGAAACTAGGGTTAGGTCGGGTTCATGGGTGTCAAGGGCATAAAAAGGGGAAAGACGGGGTTACTAGCGTGCTTTCGTAGCCTAGGTTCCGATCGGGCTCTCGCTACTTAAACGGCCTAGGGGTTATCCTCACCACGCTCTCGCTACTAATGAAGGAAACCAAACCTACAACCAACCAAACACACACATACAAGAGAATATGCAAGAAAAACAAGGATTGATCGTCTCTAGTCTCACAAGCATTACATCGAACATGTGGAGTGCAAGGTAAATGGGAAACAACAAAAACAACACCTAGCACTACCCATCTCACCCTAATCATCCACAATCACAACCAATCACCCTAATAACCCTAGCAAGAGTCTACTCAACCATATCTAAAGGAAAACTAACACTAACAAGAGGAACCAAAACAAGAACAAGAGCATACAAATGTGAAACTAACAAAGATGATGAACAAAACAATAAACAAGATATAAAGATGAAAACTTGAATGATAAAACAAAGATTAAGAGAAAGGAAAAGAGAATATACCATACTAGAATATGAAAGCAAGAATGAAAACTTTTATAAAAGAGAAAACCCAAAAAAATCTTCCAAGGTTGTCAATCTTGGTGGAGATCTTCAAGAATTCCTTAATACAAGATTAGCTAACTAGATTAAGGACTAATTACCGACTAATGTACTCTAATCTATGCTAATCTATGCTAAAGTAGTCTAGGGTTTAGTGGGTAATGAAGAACATAACATAAGATTACAAGAGGGGGTATATATAGGGTTACAAGAACAAAGGAGAAGAAAAGAAGCAAATGCGGGCTACAGCTGCCTTATCCCGTCCGGGATGAAATGGTCCTGTCTGGGACGAAATGGTCCTGTCGGGAACGGACCCAAAATAGGCGCAGTGCATTTTGTGCACCTCATCCCGGACGGGATGAGGTCCTTCCCGACGGGGATGGGTCTTGTAGGCCTCCAATATGATCTTTAAGGTCCCTCCTTGCTTCTCATGGGTTTCTCATCGATTCTCGGGGCTCGGAATCGAGTCCTAGGGGCTCGGGATCGGGTCCCAAGGTCTCGGGATCGAATCCAAGGCATCGAGTGATCGTTCCTTCTCTTCGTTGGCTCCGAAAAGTGTATGTATTGAGTCGGAATCGCTCCAACTCTTCATGAATGGTCTCGGGAACCTAAAACGAACTAAAGGAAGCATAAGTAACCCATAAACCGCTCCCAAGGAGCGATTCCACAAGGAAAATGAGACCAAAACACAACAAATTAGGCACTACAAACTACACTTATCAACTCCCCCACACTTAACCCTTACTCGCCCTCGAGTAAGCACATGCTAACTACTAAACTAGCCGAGCGGGTATTAGCGCACCCTACGCCCTTTCAACTCACGCGAGTACACTTAGAGGAAAAGTGCACTCCGCAAGGCAAGTGGGGTCTTGCGACAAAACTGTGGATGCAACCGGGCACACTAAAAACACACAAACAAACAAGCACACACACAAACAAACACCAAACGGCTGCATCCAAGACAAAACAAATACTGCTTCCCTCAACAAAGCAGTGAAATAAGCACCGGTTTAGGACTCAAGGCAAGTGACAACGTTCCCAAGCTAATAGTGCGAATCGAGATGAACTAAACTCTAATAGTATGACAACAAAGCAATAAAAACGTTGGTAACTTACCTAGGTTCCTCCTAACCTTCTAAGAACGTACTACGGGACGATCGGCGGGATGGAAAAAGGATGAACCACGGTGTTAGTCGACACTGTAGGTAAGTGAGACCCCGCCCCCTTTAGCGATGAGCCAAGAGGATCGTCCCATGCCCGAAACCGCCTAACTAGTCCAAGTAAAAAGATGGAAATATTTGCAAAATGAGGAAAGACCGACCATTACCACTATCATCCTTCCTAGGGACTCGGTCCTTTGGTAGGCTCTTCACTGCAATAGTCGGCAAAAGGCTTATTTTTTGGGATGCGAGGTTTCTTTTTGTGAGACGATTTTCTTTGGCATTTTCTTTCATTTGCATATTTGCTTTTTGTGTTGCCATGCCATTTCTTTTTCTTCTTTTCTATTTTCTTTTTGGCTTTTTGTGCCTTTTCTTTTTCTTCAATCTTTTCTTTCTTTCATTTTCTTTTTCTTGTTTTTTTTTCTTTGCCATTTTGGCTTGATTTGGCTCGAAGCCATTTCTTTGCAACTAAGAAAGATGATTTCAACAATTTGCAATTTTATTGTGTGGAAATGTGTAGGAGGTAGGGAAATGGGAGAGTCGGGGAGCGTCCTTCCCTTCAAACGCACAAAAAAGGGGGAAACTTGGACTAGTCAAACAACCCCAAACACGGTCACCTAAGGGACGGGACTCGGCAACCAAGGCCTTTTCACACCGTGGGTGGTCATAATGGTCAAATGCAAATCCCGTAGTAAATCCCTAGTAAGCTAGGTGGACTCAAGGTAAGAAACTAACGAAATCATTGATTTATGGTCATTCTACTAGAATAAAGTCCAAGACTCGATTTACATCACTAGGAAGGGAAAGTAAACACTTGCACACTAGCCTGTAAACCGGGTTTTCGAAAACCTTTTTTTACACACTAGACACAACTACACATCACAAAACAAAGACTCAACAAAGAACGAAAGAAAAAGAAGCAAAAGCAACAAAACAAAAACAAAACAAAACGAACACATAAACAATAGAAACACCACCCCGAGCTTCCAAACAAGCCACCAAATCAACCACAAGTATGCACAAAGCTCCACCCGAGCACACCACATCACAATCTCCTCCAAACTCCTCAAGAGACAAAGGGGAAAAAGCGATAAAAGATGTTACCGGATGTCTTGAAAGCTCTCCAAAGCTATCGGTGATTCAAGCAACCTATAAGGAAAAAGGGAAGCAAAACACGCACAACAAAACAAATATACGAAACAAGGACACAAAAGGAAAACACACAAAATAAATTCTTTTTGATTTTTGTGAAAAAATTTCAAATTTTTAGGATTTTTAAAGATTTTTTGAAAAACTACGAAAATAAAACTAACTATGATAGAATATCGCTCCCCCACACTTAAACCGAGCAATGTCCTCATGCTCGATCGTAGTGTGTGGAGACACTAAGGAAAAGAAAAGAAACTATGAAAATAAAGCTAAAAATCAAAAATAAAGTGGAGAAAAGGGTATAATGCGTCCGGCCGGGGTGTAGTCAAGTCACCATGGGCTGAGACGAGAAAAGATATGGATGGGGGGAGAAATAAAAAGAAAAAGAAAAGGAAATGGGAGGGGAGGACTAGGTGTGATCAAGTCACCTAGCCCGGATTCCGCCCAAATCCGGCTAAATCCTACAAAAAGGGTGAAAATCTTGGAAATTTGGATTTTTCAAACAACTCTCGATGTAGTCACGTCATCGAGAGTCGGGAGCAATAATTACCAAGGCCCCGAGGGCCACCATGACACAAATGATAAGGGGAAGGGGAACTACCAAAAGAAGACAAGCAATAAAAGACAGAAAAGAAAGGATAGTTGTCGTACCATGCGGTTAGCAACTCACTCGCTCCATCGTCTCATAGGTCGATAATGGCACATAGCTTGTCTTTGTCATTGCTATTCCTCTTCCTTCTCAATAAGGCCGCATGGTTAAAGTACAAAGGTATAAGGAGGTGGGTTTTGATGTGAAGGTCGGTGTAAAGTGAAGAGAAAATGAGGTGAATATGTGTATATGAAGTGTAGGGGTCACATGATAAGGGCAAGGATAGGTAGGGAGGTTGGGAGGGGGCATAAAATGGTTGGGTGGGCTCGAATGACAAAGAAGAGGCCAAAAGAAGGAGCACGGCATCATCCCGGTCGGGATGGATGGTCTTGGTCGGGATGACACACCCGTCCCGGTCGGGAAGCTCCCATCCCGATCGGGATGACACTCCAGAAAACCCAATTTTTGGTACACTCATCCCGATAGGGATGAAATCCTTCCCGGTCGGGATGCACTCTTCTCGGCCGGGAAGAGTCCTCTAACCCTCTATAACCGACTCCCTTGCTCACAACCCAAGCTTTATCAATAACCACTCCTCTTTAAGCTTCACCTTCACTTCTCACCTATCAAATAAGCTCAAACACATTCGTCAAAATCCCTCCCTCACATCGCTCATCAAAAATACCAAATTACTAGATTTCCACAAAAACTAACAATCCTAAAAAACCAAATGATCCAAACAAACATATATACAAACAAAAGCTCAAAGGAAAAGAAAAAAAGATATATACAATAAGGTACTCTCACCAACTACACCTCCATAGCCATCAAGAGTAGCTCGAAGGAGTAAGTCAAATGCCCTAGCAACATCTTCATTTAAGCTCACATGGCCGAGCCTAGCTACTTTCAAGAGCTTCCAAGTCGGAGGCAAGAAGCGATCATGATGGTAGGGATTTGTCGCGGAATCCCACCGTCAAATAAAACCGGCAAAACCTAACTAGGGTAGCTAGGGTAAGTCGGGTCGAATCCACGGGGACGGTAGAGGCGTCTAGACAAAGTTCGCCCAAAAACGAGACTAAGTCAACGAACTAAGCTAGAGAATGATAAGAGGGAGAGAGGCTAGACTATGACTAAGAAGAATAACTAAGGAAAACGGGCTAGGATTAGGTCGGGGTCAAAGGGGTAACGGAACGGTCAAGGAGGAGTTAGAGTGAAGGAGGTAGTAGGGTAATCTAGGTAATCTAACTTAGACTCACCTAGAGGTTCCTCATGGAACCCATCCGGCGACACACACGACAAAGGAAGGCAAGAAAAACACGCATTCCAACCTACTTAGTCATTCAAGCATTCCAACAAACATGTGATGTGCATCACTCAAGAAGAAACCCAAATCTTCCACCAACATCTCCAACAAACCCTTAATCACCCAATTAACACCCTAATCACCCTACTAACCCTAGCAAGAACACTACTCTAACATATCTAAACTAAAACTAACACTAACAAGAGAAACCAAAACAAACAACCAAACTTGCATGAGTGAAACTAACGAGATGATGAACAAAACAATAAACAAGATGCAAAGATGAAAACTTGAATGACATAAACAAAGATTAAGAGTAAAAGGATGAGAAGATTATACCAACTAACAAGGGAATGAAAAGATGAGAACTTGTATATAAAGAACACCCAAAACATCCACCAATGTTGTCAAGATTGGATGGATTCTTCAAGAGATCCCTTAATACAAGATTCACTAACTAGATTAAGAACTAATTAACACTAATCTACCCTAATCTACACTAATCTAACCTAAAGTAGTCTAGGGTTTAGTGGGAAGTGAAGTACATAAGCTAAGATTACAAGAGGAGGGGTATTTATAGGGTTACAAATGGAAGGGAGAAGAAAGAAAAGTGACGCGGCAGGAACTGGGTGGTCCCGACCGGGATGGGTCATCCCGACCGGGACGGACCCATCATCCCGACTGGGACGGGTTGATCCCGAGCGGGACGGCCATGCAGTGGCTCCTCCAAAAGCGCACTTCATCCCCGACGGGATGAGGTGCATACCCGTCGGGGATGAGTCTTGTAGGCCTCCAATATGAACTTTTTGGTCCCTCCTTGCTTCACATGGACTTCTCATCGATTCTCGGGACTCGGGATCGGGTCTCGGAGGCTCGGGATTGGGTCCCAAGGCCTCGGGGTCGATTCCAAAGCATCGGGTCATCGTTCCTTTATCTCGTTGGCTCCAAAATGTGTATGTATAGAGTCGGAATCGCTCCAACTCTTCCAAATCGGTCTCGGGAACCTGAAACGAACTAACGGAAGCATAAGAAGCCCCTAAACCGCTCCCAAGGAGCGATTCTACAAGGAAAATGGGACCAAAACACTACAAAATAGGCACTACAAACCACACTTATCAACTCCCCCACACTTAACCCTTACTCGCCCTCGAGTAAGCACATACTAACTACTAAACTAGCCGAGCGGGTATTAGCGCACTCTACGCCCTTTCAACTCACGCGAGTGCACTTAGAGGAAAAGTGCACTCCGCAAGGCAAGTCGGGTCTTGCGACAAAACTGTGGATGCAACCGGACACAAAACATATAAACAACAAACACACAAACAAACACACAAAAGGTTGCACCCAAAAGAAAAGAAATACCGTTTCCCTCAAACAAGCGGTGAAAGAAGCACCGGTTTAGGACTCAAGGCAAGTGTCAACGTTCCCAAGCTAGCAATACAAACCGAGATGGACTAAACCCTAATAGTATGACGATAAAGCAACAAAAACGTTGGTAACTTACCTAGGTCCTCCTAACTTTCTAAAAACGTACTACGGGACGATCGGCGGGATGGAAAAAGGATGAACCACGGTGTTAGTCGACACTGTAGGTAAGTGAGACCCCGCCCCCTTTAGCTATGAGCCAAGAGGGTCGTCCCATGTCCGAAACCGCCTAACTAGTCCAAGTAAAAAGTGGAAATATGCAAAATGAGGGAAGACCGACTAATGCCGCTATCATCCTTCCTAGGGACTCGGTCCTTTGGTAGGCTCTTCACGGTAATAGTCGGAAAAAGGCTTATTTTCGTGGGGTTAGAATCTTTTTGTGAGCCAATTTTCTTTTGGCATTTTCTCTTTCCTTTTGCATTTTTGTTTCCTTTTGCCATGCCATTTTTTTTCTTCTTTTCTATTTTCTTTTTTTTGGCTTTTGTGCCTTTTCTTTTTCTTCATTCTTTTCTTTCTTTCATTTTCTTTCTTTTTTCTTTTCTTTGCCCTTTTGGCTTGATTTGGCTTTTTGGCACTTCTTATTGCATCAAGAAAGAGAGGAATCAACAAGTTGCAAATTATTGTGTGGATATGCGTAGGAGGTAGGGTAATGGGTATGTCGGGGTTGCGCATCCCCTTTCAAACCCACAAAAAGGTGGAGAACTTGGACTAATCAAACGATCCTAGACACGGTCACCTAAGGGACGGGACTCGGCAACCAAGGCCTTTTCACACCGTGGGTGGTCATAATGGTCAAAAATGCAAATCCCGTAGTAAATCCCTAGTAAGCTAGGTGGACTCAAGGTAAAGGACCAACGAAATCATTGATTTAGGGTCATTCTACTAGGCTAAAGTCCAAGACTCGATTTACACTACTAGGAAGGGAAAGTACACACTCACACACTAGCCTCTAAACTGGGTTTTCGAAAACGGTTTACACACATGACACACAACAAAACACAAAACAAAGACTCAACGAAAACGAAAGAAAAAGAGACAAAAGCAACCAAACAAGAACAACACAAAACGAACACAAATGAAAACACAAACACCACCCCTAGCTTCCAAATGAGCAACCAACCAATATCAAACTTTACAAAGCTCCTCCCGAGCACACATCATCACAAATCTCCTCCAAACTCACAAGAAGCAAAGAGGGAAAAAGGGATGAAGAGATGTTACCGGAAGTCTTGAAAGCTCACCAAAGCTAACGGCGATTAGGCAACCTATAAGGAAAAGAGGGGGGCAAAACACGCACAACAAAACAAATATACGACACAATGACACAAGAGGAAAACACACAAAAGAAAAATCTTTTTGATTTTTATGAAAAAAATTCAAATTTTTAGGGTTTTTAAATATTTTTCGAAAAACTAAGAAAATAAAGCTAACTATGCTAGAATATCGCTCCCCCCACACTTAAACCGAGCCATGTCCTCATGCTCGACCGTAGTGTGCGGAGAGACAAAATAAAAAGAAAAGAAACTACGAAAATAAAGCTAAAAATCGAAAATAAAGTGGAGAAAAGGGTAGAAAGTGTCCGGCCGGGGTGTAGTCAAGTCACCATGGGCCGAGACAAGAAAAAGATATGGAAGGGGGAAGAAAAATAAAAAGAAGGAAATAAAAGGAAATGGGAGGGGAGGACTAGGTGTAATCACGTCACCTAGCCCGGATTCCGCCCAAATCCGACTAAGTCCTCAAAAAGAAAGAGTGAAGAACTTGTAAAATTTGGATTTTGAAAAATGACTCTCGATGTAGTCACATCATCGAGAATCGGGAGCAACCACAACCAAGGCCTCGAAGGCCACTATGATACCATGACTCAAGGGGAAGGGAATAAACAAAGGAAAACAAGCAATAACAAAAACGGAAAAGAAAGGATAGTTGCCGTACCAACCGGTTAGCAACTCACTCTCTCCATCGTCTCAATGATCAATATAGGTACTTGCTTGTTGTCGTCATTGTCATCCTTCTTCAAGCTTGAGAAAACCGCATGGCTAAGGTAGTAATGGTGCGAGGGGGTGGGATTTGATGTGAATATCGGTCTAAAGTGAGGAGGAAATGAGGTTAAGGTATGTAAATGAGGTACATGGGTGGTATGATACGAGAAGGGAAGGTAGGGAGGTTGGGTGGGGGTATATAATGGTTGGGTGGGCTTAAATGTCGAAGAAGAGGCACCAAAAAGGAGTAGGGGGTCATCCCGGTGGGATGGGTGGTCCCGATCGGGTTGATAAACCCTTCCCGGTCGGGAAGCCTCCTTCCCGATCGGGATGACACTCCAGTGAACTCGATTTTTGGCACCCTCATCCCGATCGGGACGGCCCCATCCCGGTCGGGACGACACACCCTTCCCGGTCGGGAAGGGTCTTCATGACTCCCATGACCCCAAAAACCGGCTCCCTTGCTCACGATCCAAGCTCTATCACTAACCACTCCTTTCTAGGAGTCACCTTCACTTCACCTATCACAATAAACTCAAAGTACACATCAAATTCACTCCCTCACATCACTCATCAAAATACCAAATCAATTACAAGCATATCACAAAACTAGCAAAATCAAGAGATAAAACACACAAATACAAGCACAAGTACTCTAAAGAAGAGAGGAGGGGAATATACAACATGACGGTTCTTTAGGAACTCCGTCAAACCTAGGATGGTGGACTCTTCTTCAACCGTAGCCCTCAAGGGCATGGAGGAGCAAGTCGAACGCGCAACCGACATCATAATGAAGGCCCAAGAAGCGCTCGAGCCTAGCCAACCTCCACGGCCTCCAAGGTGGAGGCAAGAAGTAGGATTTCCAAGACCCAAAATCATCATTCGTGTCATATCCGGGGTCTATCCATCCTATGAGCTTCACCGGCCTCTTCCTCCCTAGGCATCGCCTCCAATCATTAGCAAGCTTCATCTCCAAGAAACAAGTCACAAAAAGCGGTTTTGGCCTCATCTCCTCGATGCACACCCCCACACTTTCCTCAAGTTGTGGCTCCCCATCTTCATCACTCGGCCCCACATCATCTTGGAGAAGAGGATCGAAACTTCTACCGGCGGTTTCAATCTCTTCCAAGTCCTTGCTTGGTTCACTAGCAAGGGGCTCTTGATGCTTATCCACATTATCGGACATGGGCAACTTGGGATTGTCGATTTCACCCAAAAACTTCACAAATTCTACCAACCCATCCAACTCACTATCCTCCTCCAATTCTTCACCAACGATGCCTTCACCAAGAGTCATATCCTCATTCGTCTTTTTTTGGGTAGACGATTGAGGCTCTTCAAAGCAAATCTCTCTATCAAAGGGAACAACGTTAGCGGCTTCGTGATTAGGTTGCTCCTCTTTCTCAAGTGGGCACCCTTCATCTAATTGCGATTTTCGGGATAAATACATCACGGTTTGAACCGATATTGCATTTAATCGAGCATCCCTCACCTCGTTTGCCCTTCGCATTTGGACCCATAATTCATCTTGTTCATTTTGCAATTGAAGGTCCATTTCTTGGATGCTCTTTTGCATTTGAAGCATAGAATGAAACAACTCCGTGTTTGACGATTGGTGGTCCTTGAGGTCTTGTAAAGCTCCTTGATAATCTTGATGATGCCCAAGGGGTGGGGCATCATATTGTTGGTAGTGAGGTTGAGGTGATTGGTAGTATTGTGGGTCATGGGGTTTATATTGTGGTTGGGGTGGAGGGTAATACGGTGGGTCTTGGGGGTATTGGCTTCCATAAGGTGAATCTTGATTGAACATGGTGGGTTCACAATCATAGCTTGAGTAATAGCCACCTTGATCGTAGGATTGGTAGACATTCACTTGTTGGTAGCCATTTCCATACTCTTGAGGATCATACCCATCTTGATTACCCCAAGAAGCTTGATAGTGGTAGGGGGACGTCATGTCATGGCTTTGGTTCATGGAAGAAGAGGAGTAGCTCATATCGGCTCCCGAGTGTGTGGAGTTTAGATCAAACCCCATGCTTGCTCGAAAATCGTAGCTCATACCCGGTTGGAAACCACTCATTCTAGCAACCGTTCGTTAAAGCGGCTCTAAGTCGCAAGAAGAAGATAGTCACCACCTCTAAGCACAAACTGTAGACTAGGAACAAACGTGAGAAGTCTAGTGCTTTTTGGGCACTGGACAAGAGAGAAATAAACCACACACACACAAGAAGCAAGGTAACAAAAATAAAAAAGGAAAACACAAACACAAAGACAAAGTCAAGTAACTAGGAAAACAAAGTCTAAACTAGCACCGTCCCCGGCAATGGCGCCAATTTGATGGTAGGGATTTGTCACGGAATCCCACCGTCAAATAAAACCGGCAAAACCTAACTAGGGTAGCTAGGGTAAGTCGGGTCGAATCCACGGGGACGGTAGAGGCGTCTAGACCAAGTTCGCCCAAAAACGAGACTAAGTCAACGAACTAAGCTAGAGAATGATAAGAGGGAGAGAGGCTAGACTATGACTAAGAAGAATAACTAAGGAAAACGGGCTAGGATTAGGTCGGGGTCAAAGGGGTAACGGAACGGTCAAGGAGGAGTTAGAGTGAAAGAGGTAGTAGGGTAATCTAGGTAATCTAACTTAGACTCACCTAGAGGTTCCTCATGGAATCCATCCGGCGACACACACGACAAAGGAAGGCAAGAAAAACACGCATTCCAACCTACTTAGTCATTCAAGCATTCCAACAAACATGTGATGTGCATCACTCAAGAAGAAACCCAAATCTTCCACCAACATCTCCAACAAACCCTTAATCACCCAATTAACACCCTAATCACCCTACTAACCCTAGCAAGAACACTACTCTAACATATCTAAACTAAAACTAACACTAACAAGAGAAACCAAAACAAACAACCAAACTTGCATGAGTGAAACTAACGAGATGATGAACAAAACAATAAACAAGATGCAAAGATGAAAACTTGAATGACATAAACAAAGATTAAGAGTAAAAGGATGAGAAGATTATACCAACTAACAAGGGAATGAAAAGATGAGAACTTGTATATAAAGAACACCCAAAACATCCACCAATGTTGTCAAGATTGGATGGATTCTTCAAGAGATCCTTTAATACAAGATTCACTAACTAGATTAAGAACTAATTAACACTAATCTACCCTAATCTACACTAATCTAACCTAAAGTAGTCTAGGGTTTAGTGGGAAGTGAAGAACATAAGCTAAGATTACAAGAGGAGGGGTATTTATAGGGTTACAAATGGAAGGGAGAAGAAACAAAAGTGACGCGGCAGGAACTGGGTGGTCCCGACCGGGACGGGTCATCCCGACCGGGACGGACCCATCATCCCGACCGGGACGGGTTGGTCCCGACCGGGACGGCCATGCAGTGGCTCCTCCAAAAGCGCACTTCATCCCCGACGGGATGAGGTGCATACCCGTCGGGGATGAGTCTTGTAGGCCTCCAATATGAACTTTTTGGTCCCTCCTTGCTTCACATGGACTTCTCATCGATTCTCGGGACTCGGGATCGGGTCTCGGAGGCTCGGGATTGGGTCCCAAGGCCTCGGGGTCGATTCCAAAGCATCGGGTCATCGTTCCTTTATCTCCTTGGCTCCAAAATGTGTATGTATAGAGTCGGAATCGCTCCAACTCTTCCAAATCGGTCTCGGGAACCTGAAACGAACTAAAGGAAGCATAAGAAGCCCCTAAACTGCTCCCAAGGAGCGATTCTACAAGGAAAATGGGACCAAAACACTACAAAATAGGCACTACAAACCACACTTATCAGATCATCTTTATTATGCTCGGGGTTTTCGTGATCTTCCGGGTCTTCCAAACTATGATAGCAACGACTCTTATGACCATCCGGTAGGTATAGTGGTCTAGAGTCAAGCTCGGCATTATGAGTTGGGAGATCACACCCTAAGGGGGTTGCTTCTTCTACGGGGTCGAGAGTAGAGTTCTCTTCCACCGCCCGACAAGGATCCTCTCCATCAACCGTCTCACAAGACAAGGGACTTGGAATCGAGTGCGATAAAGGAGGTGAAGGCATCAAGTTTTCTTCATTGGAGGCTTTAGGATCCTCCAATTTCCCATTCAAGGCGAGTTCTAAGGCATCTACCTCTTTTTCCCAAGTATTACGTTCCTTTTCACTCACCTTGTCTATATGGACTAGAGGAGGTATGTCTTCACTTAGCTTTGGATTGTCAAGATCCAGTTCATCACGAAGAAAATCGTACAAATCCAATTTGATAGCCAATACATCGGCTCCCCAAGAGTTACCTTGAGAATCATGTTCACACCCCTCCGCATTGTCGACCCTTGAAGCTTCAACTTCCTCCATTCTTCCCATATCTTCACCATCCAAGCAACACTCAACAATGGTCTCTTGATTTACCCTCTCTTTTTCATTCGTGGCTTCATGGTCGGGTTGACTTTCTTGTGGAGACACCCGACCTTGTTGCCCAAATGAACCTTCCCCAACAATTTGTGGAGTTCGAGTGGCCGACATCGTGATGCTAGCCACGAGTGCATCGATTCGAGCATCTTGCACCGCTTTTTGGGCCCTAAACTCCTCCCTAACCCCTTGTAATTGAACCATCATCTCTTGTTGACTCTTTTGCATTAGAGTTATCGCCTCTTGTTGACCCTTTAGCAATTGAATCATCATTTGATAAGTCTCAAAGTTGGAGATTTTTGGTTGTGGGTCATGTGGGGGTATTTGGTAGTTGTTAGGATGTTGGAATGATCCTTGACAACTTTCATGGTAACTATATGGAGGGCGTTTGTAAGATTGTTGATGAGGTTGATATGGTTGGTGAAATTTTGGGACTTGGCCATTTGCCCCGTAGTTGTTCCGTGACGATTGATGGAAGCTAGGACGTGCCATTTCCATAACGTTGCTTTGATACCTAGGATGAACTAGAAGCACTTGAGCAAACGTTAGTAGCCTAGTGCTCTTGAGGCACTAGGAGGAGAGAATAGCACACAAGAAGAGAAAACGGAGATACACAAGGAGAAGAAAACACAAAAATCAAGAACAAAGTCTAAAACTAAGCACTCAAAAGTCTAAACTACGCCGTCCCCGGCAACGGCGCCAATTTGACGGTAGTGTTTGTCGTCTATCCTACCGTTCAAATAAAACCAACTATTCCTAACTGGGTAGTTAGGGCAAGGCGGGTCGATCCACAGGGACGGGGTGTCGGACTAAGGTGTGCTACGGTCAAAGACTTGGTTCGAGACAAGCTAGTCTAGGCGATGGCTAAGGACTAAACTAAGGTCTATAACAACAAATAAAAAGACTAAACAAGCATCTAATGACTAGCGGAAGCTAATAAAACGATAAGAAGAAACTAGGGTTAGGTCGGGTTCATGGGTGTCAAGGGCATAAAAAGGGGAAAGACGGGGTTACTAGCGTGCTTTCGTAGCCTAGGTTCCGATCGGGCTCTCGCTACTTAAAAGGCCTAGGGGTTATCCTCACCACGCTCTCGCTACTAATGAAGGAAACCAAACCTAAAACCAACCAAACACACACATACAAGAGAATATGCAAGGAAAACAAGGATTGATCGTCTCTAGTCTCACAAGCATTACATCGAACATGTGGAGTGCAAGGTAAATGGGAAACAATAAAAACAACACCTAGCACTACCCATCTCACCCTAATCATCCACAATCACAACCAATCACCCTAATAACCCTAGCAAGAGTCTACTCAACCATATCTAAAGGAAAACTAACACTAACAAGAGGAACCAAAACAAGAACAAGAGCATACATATGTAAAACTAACAAAGATGATGAACAAAACAATAAACAAGATATAAAGATGAAAACTTGAATGATAAAACAAAGATTAAGAGAAAGGAAAAGAGATTATACCATACTAGAAGATGAAAGCAAGAATGAAAACTTGTATAAAAGAGAAAACCCAAAAAAATCTTCCAAGGTTGTCAATCTTGGTGGAGATCTTCAAGAATTCCTTAATACAAGATTAGCTAACTAGATTAAGGACTAATTACCGACTAATCTACTCTAATCTATGCTAATCTATGCTAAAGTAGTCTAGGGTTTAGTGGGTAATGAAGAACATAACATAAGATTACAAGAGGGGGGTATATATAGGGTTACAAGAACAAAGGAGAAGAAAAGAAGCAAATGCGAGCTACAGCTGCCTCATCCCGTCCGGGATGAAATGGTCCCGTCGGGGACGAAATGGTCCCGTCAGGGACGGACCCAAAACAGGCGCAGTGCATTTTGTGCACCCCATCCCGGACGGGATGAGGTCCTTCCCGACGGGGATCGGTCTTGTAGGCCTCCAATATGATCTTTAAGGTCCCTCCTGCTTCTCATGGGTTTCTCATCGATTCTCGGGGCTCGGAATCGAGTCCTAGGGGCTCGGGATCGGGTCCCAAGGTCTCGGGATCGAATCCAAGGCATCGAGTGATCGTTTCTTCTCTTCGTTGGCTCCGTAAAGTGTATGTATTGAGTCGGAATCGCTCCAACTCTTCATTAATGGTCTCGGGAACCTAAAACGAACTAAAGGAAGCATTAGTAACCCATAAACCGCTCCCAAGAAGCGATTCCACAAGAAAAATGAGACCAAAACAGAACAAATTAGGCACTACAAACTACACTTATCATAAGGCGACCTTTTTAGTGAACTGAATTCGTTGCCGATTTGTGGAGTCGCCACCGAGTCAATTATGGGGACTCAAAAACCGTTCAAGTCAACTTTGATCCTTAGCCGGCTCAAAGCTGAGGGGCACGGGACCTAAAGATAATGACTTGTACCCTTAAGCACTCCATGCCTGGAATGACTCTCATTGCCAATGGTTTCGGACATCCGGAAACCGTCAATTCTGAGTAAGGGGTGAGGGTACGTATTGGGAAGTCAACATCCGATAGATGTCAACACCCATTCCCGCCCGCACTATAGTGGCCTCTACTAATCAATCGGTGTGCTGATAACCTAATTCTTTTGTTGTGGCGGAAATACTGTAACATCCGTTGTTTTCACCCTATACCTTTTGCTACGTCGGTTGTTTAAGGACAAGTAAGTATTGTTGTCAAAGTAGTTATGTTTACATTTTTGGCATGCGTTTTCACGTGACAAGCAGGGCATGAAAAGATGCACGTAGGAGAGTAGAGAGTACTAATATTATATGTATTAGCAAATCAGTTTTAACGCGATAATACGGATATTAGTCGTTCTCGTGATATACCTTTCCTGGTATTCTGCTTAAGATGCGTCGGCTCGGTATTAATAGAGATGCGTCGAAACTAATAAGGCGAGCACCCGGACTAATACGGAACCCGACCATCGCTTTGTTCAGTTTTAGTTGTTTTACGTTTTGAATTCCGGGTTAGGTGATTTAGCATGCGATTATAAGGTCATAAAAGCGTTAAATCATACGAATAACTATTAATGCGTATGTAAGTAAATCAAATTATGAGGAGGAGTTGTACCCTCGGAGTATACACTAAATGGAACACGATGCACAGATAATTGAGAACGGATCTCGGAAGTACTTGGGTCTATTTAGTTTATTTTAGTATTTGCGGTTGATGTTGGGACGTTACGTATTTTAGTAGATGTTTGTGGACTTAGTGTTCACATCTAGTGTTGGCGTAGTGCATAATAAAAGAAAATACAAATGTGGAAAGTTTTGTTTAGATGACAACCTAGTGACGATTCGACTTCAAGGCAGATCCTCCTAGTGATTTCGGCATATCTCCGTTACCGTTGACCCTTCCTGCGGCTATTCCGGCAGAGCTTCGTTACAATGGACCGATTCTGCGGCTAATTCGGCAGAGCTTCGCTACTAGACTTGAGCTAGTCGAACACAGACACCTCGGTATCGAGTGAGGTGCTCGAAGGTGAGGAGTAGCGTCGAGCTTTTATCAAAACTACGATCGAGTGGATCATTTGCCTCGGGTGTCGAAGTGTGAGCCCTTAGCGAGAAGTTTAGATGGAGAAGAGAAGAGTTGAGATTTGTCGAATGAATGACGCGAATGGGGGTATTTATAGGTGTTTTTGGCCCTCGTAGCCCATATGGACGCTTGAGTTGAGGCGCACCAAGACTCAGGCGCCTAGGCTTAGGCGCAGGGGGACAACAACGCGTGAGGTGGGGCGGTTGGAATTTTGAAGATACGATTTGATACTTTCCAAAACCGAGAGGGAGGGTATAATACATATCTTAGGGCTTAAGGCTTCCGGTGTTTACCCTAGCGTCGTGAACTTGATGGGCCTCGGGTGTGCTTCCCGAAGTTCACTTGGCGCGGTGCTGACACGGTTTGAGTTTCAGGACCGACTCGGGGTCCCGGTGCCAGAATTGACTCTAATTAGTGTCTATGCCATCGTAACGACACGACTAAGGCTGCCATCATGTTATTTTTATTTTTTTCGAGTAATTTCTTTGATCCGTTCTATACAAAACTACCTAAAAAATCACGAACCCGAGTCGCGTTGCATTCCTATCGTCATCGGGTGTTTGTCGGGCACCTCTGCAGCCACCAGGTACAAATCTGGGTATCTCTAGAAGCCCCCACTTTGAATGAGGCTTGTACAAGGCAAAAGTCAAAGTATAGCCGCCCAGGTGAACCAAAGATTACGACCTGGTGGCTGTCCGGCCGGGTCGTTTTGAGTCCATTGGACTGCGTGTTGAGGCTCGCTAGCCATAGCTTAGGAATCATACCTGATGTCTTTGCTTGTGGTTGCTTGTTTGGGCCCGGGCCGTTGCTTGTCATCTTGCTCTTCAGTTCTTCATGCTTTGAGCACTTTGCCTTTTTAAGTTCGTTTAATTTTTAAATGTTTTCGTGTTGTAGGTGACGCGTTAAGCGTAAGTGCAAGGAATGTTCATATGTGTTGGCTTCTATTTGAACGAATGTTTTTGGGATGCTTGTGAACCCTAAAATAAAACGTTCGAGGACGTTAGTCTCCACTCGAGCGATCGTCTTTGGGATGCTTGTGACCCCTTGAGCGAAATAAAGTGAAACAAAAATGTTCGAGGGCGTCAGTCTCCACTCGAACACCTGTCTTTGGGATGCCTCTGACCCCTAAGACAGAACAAAACAAGATAAAACTATTCGAGGGCGTCAGTCTCCACTCCAATAACTGTTTTTCGGGATGCCTCTGACCCCTAGGACAAAACAAAATGAGATAAACTACTCGAGGGCGTCAGTCTCCACTCGAGTAGCTGTCTTTCGGGATGCCTCTGACCCCTAGGATAAAACAAAATGAGATAAAACTATTCGAGGGTGTCGGTCTCCACTCGAATAGCTGTCTTTCAGGATGCCTCTGACCCCTAGGACAAAATAAAATGAGATAAACTACTCAAGGGCGTGACTCTCCACTCCAGTAGCTGTCTTTCTGGATGCCTCTGACCTCTAGGAAAAAACAAAATGAGATAAACTACTCGAGGGCGTCAGTCTCCACTCGAGTAATTGTCTTTCGGAATGCCACTAACCCCTAGGACAAAACAAAATGAGATAAACTACTCGAGGGCGTCAGTCTCCACTCGAGTAGCTGTCTTTCGGGATGCCTCTGACCCCTAGGACAAAATGAACCATTCGAGGGCGTCGGTCTCTTCTCGAATGAAAAATGCTGTGGAGGTATCAGACTCCTTCGAGAGCGTTGGTATCTACTCGAAAAATTGTTGTCGAGGGCGTTGGTATCCACTCGAAAAATTGCTGTGGAGGTTTCAGACTCCTTTGAGGGCGTTGGTATCCACTCGAAAAATTGCTGTGGAGGTTTCAGACTCCTTCAAGGGCGTTGCTATCCACTCGAAAAAAAATGCTTTCGAGAGTGTTGGTATCCACTCGAAAAAATTGTTGTGGAGGTTTCAGACTCCTTCGCCTCTCGAATAACTAAGACCCATTGAGCGGACAAAATTGCTGTTTGTTTATTTGTTTTAGTTAAGTGCTTTTGTTTTGTGAGTTTGTCTTATTTTGTTCGGGTTTGTTCTTGCTTTGTTTTAGTTTGTTACGCATTTGAGATTTGTTTAGAGTTTGTTTAGATTAGTTTGGTTCAGACTGTTTTGTTACGCGTTCGGGTGCAGGGTTTGTGTTAAGTGCGGTTCTTATGCTTGTCTTTTTATCGGGCGTGTTTTGTCGATGTCGATTAGTAATTGTTCCATTATTGTTGTTTTGTTTGTCTTAAAAGGTGCGTGTTTTACGTGTATCGAACTTCCAGTCTCGTTTGTTTTATTTTATTCTGTACTGGGCCGCTCAGACACGCACCCATCAGCGCCCTAATACTCAGGCGCCTAGCCCCCAGCGCATTCGGACTTGGGCGCGTCACTTGGGGCGGTCGTATTTCTGTGGATCGGGTCTGTTTAAGTAATCGAAAATTGGGGTGATTTGTTCATTCGTTTCACAAACCAAGCGCGTCACCCCCTTCGCCCTAAATCGCCTTCTCGACTTTTCTTGCAAAGTTTCGTATCGATTTCAGTCGTACGCGACAATGTCAACTCTGGGTAAACGTTCTTTACTTGTTTATTGTCGGTTTTGTTTGTTTTAATTGATTATGAGCTTGTTTGGTTGAAAACCCTAGAAAATCGATTTGGGTGTTTTTGATTTACTAAGTTTCGATGTGTGTGCTTAATTCCATTGTTAAATTAGGGTCGATTAGAGCTTGTTAGGGTAGTTATAAGTTCGATAGGGGTTTTTGAGGTACGACAATGGCTCCCTATGGTATGTGTTTGGAATGCTAGGGTTAGGGACCATTTTCCCAATTATTTCCGTATTTGTTTTGCGTAATCTTGCTCAAATAGTCTTTATGAGGATGTGGGTAGCTCCCTTGTCGATTTTTATGGGCTAGGACGGCATCTAGGACTCTTCGTGAGGTTTTTTGTGTCTTAAGGAGGACCAAAAGGTGTCGTAATGATGCCGGATTTTCCCGAAACCACTTCCATCGTGACCAGGATCGAAAATGGGTGCTAGCGGCCCTTCCGGAATTTTGATATCCTTATCCAAAATTTTGACCCTATTTTGACCTGTTTAAGCTGCTTTAGCCTGACCTAAGGCACGAATTTTCGTTTTTTTGTTTGATTTTGTAGTTAGAGGTAACACCGAGCGTCTCGAGGGAGCTCCTAGTGGTGAGACTACCGGGACGAGTTCACAGACTCCCTGAGGGATTCGCAGGAGACGACGGAGTATCTCGTCTCAGCGTCGTGACCCCGAGGCCATTAATGAGGCCAATTTTGATAGAGTGAGGAAGCGCAGGCTTCTAGAGACGGTTGCTAGGAGGGCTCATGTTCCGGTTTCTGTACCGGAGGATGAGGAGATTGGTTATGAGGATCCCGAGTGGGCTCGGGACTAGGATGGTCATCAGCTGCTATTTCACCTTGACCTTCATATTTCTCACCGCATCGTTCGGGGTCTGGTGATTGTATTGTTTGTGCTTATTAGTTATGTCTTAGATTTTTGGCTCTGGCTAGGTTAGGTTGGTTTTGTTTATACTTGTATCATTTCGGTTTGCAGCCCCCAGGCCCGATGAGGACTTTCTCGGGCTTTACTACGTGTCTCGAGATTTATTTTCAGAAGTTGACCCCCGCGGTAAAGGGGATTATCACGAGGACCGTTCTAGGTCCCGTGGTTGAGCAGTAGGTTAGGTTGGTGGGTTGCAAGAGTAAGTGCAACCTTATGGTGATTAGAGCGATGATAGATCGCTTCCACGATACTACCTCGACCTTCCACATGGCTTTTGGGGAGGTCGGGATGACCCTAGAGGATTTTGGGATGATTAGCGCTTTGCTCTGGGGGCCGGATAGGATTAGGTGGGCCGCCGAAGGCCCTAGGCTAGATAGTGATGAGGTGCGGGGCCTAATCGGGGATTGTTTGGAGCGTGAGGCATTTAGTGCGCCTCATGCTTTGGTGAGCTAGTACATCACCGATCACTTCAAGCGGGTGGCGGTGTTAGAGGGTCGGGAACCCAATACGCTGGAGCAGGATGCCTGGTTGTGGTTGTGGTACATCCTAGGGTCGACCCACTTCTCGGATAAAGGCGAGAGGTTTAGCACTAGGATTTTGCCTCAACTAGCTGACCTGGCTCAACTGGGTCGTTATGATTGGGTAATTGCGGCTTTTGCGGAGATGACTCGCTGCCTGCAAGTCATGGTGAGTTCGTTCGCGATAGAGTCGGCCTCAGCTATGCCCATTGTGGGTCCGGGCCTTATACTGGAGGTTAGTTACTATTCTTATTCTTGTATCTCAAGTTCTACTTAGTTTTAGGCTTAGTGTTGCTAAAGGTATTTGGGATTTTGCAGGCTTGGATCTATTCCTATTTTACCTGCCTTGCACCCAAGACGGTGCGAGTTCACCCGAAGAGATTCCCGGCGGGGATCGGGTGGTGGCTGGCTCAGCCTAAGAGTACAACCAGCGACTACCCGTCGGAAAATGCGCTGGTCAACCAGGTGAGCCTAGGGGATGTAAGTTTCCTTTTTATGTCCTACTTAGCTTAGTAGTCCCCATGGTTTACGATTTGTTGAGGTGTTGGTTTTATTTGTGTAGTTCGTGGCCCGCCCTTCTTGCGTTGTTTGTGTAGTTCGTGGCCCGCCCTTCTTGAGGTGTTGGTTTTATTTGTGTAGTTCGTGGGCCGATTATGAGGGCGTGCCGGAGTATGTGGCCACGGATCTGAGACCTCGGAGTTATACGAGTGTGCTCCTTCTTGCGTTGTTTCGCCCAGTTTGGTATCTGGGCGAGCGGATGGTGTGTCAGTGCCTATATGACGATTCCAGGGTGCCGGTTGATCCTCCCGGGACCATGTTCAGGCCACCGACCACCGCAGAGGTTCTCGAGGATAGGGACGAAGAAGGAGGCGATGCGCTCTTGGTGCCTGGTGCCTCCTACCTATCTCACGTCACCCGGCGGCTAGCTTGGTCCCGCCTCATGGTAATGTTCTAATCCTTGGTTCTAAGGTTTGTTTTGCGGTTTAATGTTTCCTTGCCCTCTAACCGACCCATCTGTTGCTTTCTCAACTGGCCGATCCAGCTAATGAAATCCAGCCCCCAGATTTTCCTCTGACGCTGATTAGGGTGGATGCGGCTGGGATACCCTTCACTGAGCCTCTCCCCCCATGTTCTGCCGAGGAGATGGATGTCGGGATTGAGTGGCGCGACCGGGTGTACCGGGTGAGTTTTGTCTTTTGTTTTTTGTTTGGGTCTTAAGAATTAGGGTCGGTTTGCCTAACTTCTTCATCTCTCAAGTTTCCTCGGCTTGCCATCAGCGGTTGTGGCAGGTTGCCAACTGTTTTTGGGTCAATGCTTCGAGGGTTTCCCGTAACACTTTGGGGCCTCGATGGGTAAGTCTTCGTGACTAGCGTGGTTTTCTAGGCTGCTGGGGAGTTTTTCTAACGTTTAAGTGTATTTGTAGGACGTTACGGATATGGTGGGGCAGCTGGAGACTCGGGTGACCGAGCTTGAGGCGAAGGCGGCTGATGAGACGCAACAGCTCCTGCAATCCCGGGCCGACGAGATCGCCTTTCTTAAGAAGAAGTTGGCTCGATCTCAGGTGAGACCTCTGTGCAGGGTGAAGCTAGGCATCGGATCGAGAGGGAGGCTGAGGCTGAGGCTACGGGTGCTATCGATGAGATTGGAAGAGTCCCCGAGACGGCTACCTTAGACATGCTGTCGGGGAAGGATGGTAGTGAGTCTCCTCTTCTAGACTTGGAGGATCTAGGTTTAGATGGCAACCTTTGTGAGATTGTGATAGCCATTGGCGCAGCTTCTAGGGGTCCTCCCTAGACTCGACTTATGTATGGATTTGTAGACGTTGTATATTTTCTTTAAATTTTAGTATTTGAATTAGCTGGATTAGTCTTGTGTTTTCGTTTGGTGAATTGTTTATCTAGATTGACAAGTAATCACCTTTGCGTTCATTTATTTATTTGCGATCTGACCTAGTTTAGGGTGCGTTGGCGTTGCACAGAGGTATGAAACCAGTTCCATTTGGATGTTTTGAAATGCGTTAGTTTGAGCCGGGAATCAGATCAGATAGTACGTCGATTAAAATGTTTTGACTTGAGATGTACGAGATGTAAAATGTCAACGTAAAACATTAACGTGTTTTAACTGAGTATATTAGAAGATGAGTGTAGGTGCTCAAACGTACAGAACAAAATCAGAGTTAAAATTCGGGCGACTTTTGATAAAAAAAAGTTAGACCACTTTTTGCGTACTCATAATATTGCCTTATTAGGCTACAGACGCGACTTGATAGGCTACAACACGCCTAGGTGGGGTAGCTTATCCCCCTAAAAACAAAAAAAACGCCTAAGTCTCGTGCGTCCGACGGGTGAACTCGCTTTCTTGTGGTCCTTGTATGGGTACTTTGGTTTTCGGAGCGGGTTTTAACGGCTTCGGGAGGTCATTCCCGATGTCCGAGGTGTCATGTGGTAGTTATGGTTATGATGCGGGATCGGTGTTTCTACCTTTGGGGTTGCTCTAGATGCTGCCTGCCTAGATATGGGCGCCTGGGCTAAGACTCTCGGGTTCTGGGTCGCCTGGGCTCGGGTGGCTGGAGATTCGGGCGCCTGGGTCAGGGCGGTTCGGGTCCGGATTATGGAAATTTTTGTCGTTTCCTAATTCTTGTGGGATTAGCACTATATATACGGGTTGTGGGTGCTCGTTTTAGACATACTAGAATATCCATAAGGTCTACAACATCCATATTTAGGGTGATGTCGGGTTTTGGGAATATCCTTACCGAGTGGGCGGGTTCTTTTAAGAAATGTGATCCCGAGGTTTGTTCAAATGATGGTTTGTCAACGGTTGTCGCGCTAAGTCGAGTCAAGATACAGGATTACTCCTTATTGGCATGTTCTAAGTTTTGGGACTCGAAAAGCCACGTTTTTGCTTTTCCCGGGGGTAAAATTTTTCCTTTGCCCAAAGAGATAGATGGCATAGGTGGGTGGAGCTCGGTTCGACCTTGTGTGCCTTATGGGGATGATGCTTACGTGGAGCGGGTTTACCACTTTTTGGACCTTTCTTCATTGGAGGAGGCTAAAGGTTACTTTGGTAGGGATGACATTAACTTAGAGTTGCTTTCTAGGACATTCTCACAGGTTTGTTCCCATCGTGTTTCGTCCTTAGCGTGTAGGCGTGCTTTCAATGTTGCGATGGCTTGTTATTATCTTTTTGAGGATGCAATGGCGCGTGAAGGTTGGGGTAACCCTCGAGTTTTGGATATGGTGATGGGAATGGAACATGGACGATCACCCTCTTTGGTTATTTTGGGTGAGCTTATTCTAGGTCTTAATGCTTGTGCTCGACTCCACAATGCTTCTTTTCGAGGTTCCAGGATCATTTTAGATGAGTTTTTTTGGTGCTATGTTTCTTTGTAGCTTGGTTTTCTTTGTTTTGTTTTCCTTTTTTGTGGTTGCTTTGGTTTGGAGGTGTGATGTTTTGTCGTGTTTTGTATAGGTTTGGTTACAGGAGCAACTTGGTTTGGTCAACCCTCCCTGATGCATCAAAGGTTATAACTACAGGGGTTTCACGGGCCGGAAGACGGTGCAGAAGTGGAGCAAAGGTCACAAGGAAAAGGATTTGCTTTCCTATTTGGCTAAAGGGAATGTGGCCATCCGGTGGTCCATCCCATGGTGGAATATTAGTGGCCATACTGGGTTTCCATTTTTGTCTTCGACCGGGGCTTTGTTAATACTATCCATGAGGGATCAAGTTTATATTTATCTGGGCATGTTGTCGAATCAAATGGGTGTTAAACCTTCCATTCCAAAGGACGCTAAAGTTACCCCTAGTTCTGACCCATGGACGGGGTATTTGCTTAGGGAATTTAGGGCGTCTTGGGAACAGAGGTTCTTATGTCCCGTTGTTCGACTGACCGACAATGTTTCCGTCTAGCGGAGGGTTTGTGAACACCCATCAGGACAGAGCAACTTAAAAGTTAGGAAGACAGCACCGCTAAGAGGTGAGGAGGTGAGTCGAAGGGCTGTCACTAAGTGCCTGACCAAAGACAGTATTACCGATCCTAGTTCCGTCAGTTCATCTAAGCGGGCCAAGACTAACGAGACCCATATTGAAAATGTGGAAGAGGAAGGAAAGTGGGATTGGCTGGGCTCGCCTTTGGTTAGGGCGGTAGAAGCTTGTATTCGGAAGATCGAGGATGAGAAGCACAAGCGGGTTCACCCGAATGACAAGGGGAAGAAAAGGTTGGACCGGTAGAGCTCAACCATTTTGTATTATGTATTATTAGTTGATATTATGTGGGGTATCAGCACTAGTTTTTGTGGAGTTTTGACGCGTTGTTGATTTCCGGGATGTCCGGGTTTCAAATGCTTGACATAAATGACTCAACAAAGGCTCGATTCAACCGAATTTCGTTATTAATGAGAAGCACATTGTTATTATTAATTTTTTTTTGTGGTGGCTCGCAACTCGATTATTCATTTTGCCCGGAGCGCCCTTTCGGGTTTTCACTCCGTCCTCGGCTCACCCTTTTTGTTTTTTTTGTTTTTTTTTTTTGACGGCTCGCAACTCAATTCTTCATTTTGCCCGGGGCGCCCTTTCGGGTTTTCACCCCGTACTCGGCTTATCGTTTTTTTTTGTGTCGACGGCTCGCAACTCATTTCATCATTTTGCCCGGGGCGCCCTTTCGGGTTTTCACCCCGTCCTCGGCTCGTGGTTTGTGCTTCGTCATTTTAAATCACTCATTGGCCAAGTCGTGGGGTGAGTCCCGGCTTGTACATGAATCGAGTAATCGATCTTTTTTTGTTTGGTTGTACCCGGAGAAAGGTTACCTACATATCCGCTTTTAGACGAAATCAAACCATTTTCGTAGTTCTTTCGAAAAATGGAGTGATTTTTGCTTTAGACTCTTTTATGCCATTTATCGATGCGAACTTGGATTTTTTTTTTGTTGTTTTTTTTTGCTTGGCTTCCCCCTAAGTCGGAGGTCGGGATGCGGTTGTCAGGGTGTCTATGGGTAGTATCGTTTGAGCTGATCCATGCTGGTTGGGGTTGAAAACTCCTGATCGTCTAGGTCGGTGAGGATCACGGCGTCCCCCAAGAGTATTTTCTTAACGAGGTAGAGGCCCGCCTTGAATTTCCCTCTAAGGTCGACAGGAAGGGGTGCTCTAATGGATTTGATTACTAAATCTCCCTAGTGTATGTTCCGGGATTTCCCTCGTTTGTTAAAGGCTCGTTGGATTCGTTGCTGGTAAGCTTGTACGTTGGATAAGGCATGTATCCTACGCTCGTCTAGGAGTACTAGCTCGTCATATCATTTTTGGTTCCATTCTTCTTCGGGAATGCCGCTTTCGGCTAATATCCTTAGTGACAGTATTTCTAGCTCTACGGGTTGGACGGCTTCGGAACCGTAGGCTAGGTAATATGGTGTGGCTCCGGTGGGTGTTCTATAGGATGTTCGGTATCCCCATAAGGCGAAGGGGATTTTGTTTGGCCAATCCCGATAGTTGTCTATCATTTTCTTAACGATTGTGGCACTACTACAAATCCCTCATTTTTGTGATGCTTTATCATTGACGCTTTGCAAGAGCGTCATCCTCAAAATCTTCCCTCTTTTTTTTATTATGACATCTTTTAATGTCACATGCTAAGTTTGCTATAATTAACCAAAAAAAAATTGGTAAATGAAATTTTGAAAATTTTTAGCGGAACAATTGAAAAACTTAAAAAAATTTGGACTCCCGCACAAATGAAACAAAGACTCCCTCACAACTAACACACTGTTAATTAAAACCTAATCAACCCACTAAAATCTTATTCATCAACCACTGCACGCGTTATTCTCTATCGCCTCCTAAATAATCCCCAATTGAAAAGAAATTGGAACCCCGGCCCAGGTATTAAATCCCCAATTGCTGTGGTTGATGAATAAGATTTTAGTCAGCACTGACGGTACGATCCGACGACGTCCGATTGAAGAAGACGGTAAGATCCGACGCCAATTTGTGCGGGAGTCAATTTGAAGACGAGAACCCTAAAATTGAAGAAGACGGTACAGTTCCGACGTCAATCTGCAGGTGTTGATTACAACAACTCGCTCGTCAGACTTTGCGATTGCGACTAATCCGACGTCAATCAGGTATTAAATCCCCTAATTCTACGACAGACTTTCTGATTCTACTTCCAATTGATTACAATTCGCTCGTCAATCAGGTGTTATTTCGATCTATTGCATAAGTTTTTCAATTTTAAGTATCCATGATTGTAGTTTCTGATAATTTTCGCTAAAAGCAATTCAATACCATTATCATGCTACTGATAATTTCTGTTAATCTGCTATTTTCTTAGTAATTGAATTTGATATCATTATATTTCACTTGCTCGCTGCAATTGGATGTTTTATTTTGTTTATTCTCGTTTTAATCTGTTTTGGTATTTGCTGCGCTATATCGTTTTGGTATTTGGTTATACCATTTTAGTCTGTTTTTTTTCTTTGTGATTTTCGTTACTGTTATTACCTAATTTTCGATTTTCGATTTCCGTTTTATTTTTTTAATTTTTCTATTTCGTCCATTGTCCATTATTTCTAATTGCTGTTTTCTGTATTTCTCCGTATATGTCTGCATTTTTGGCCTATTATTAATTCCGTTTATGTTGTATTTTGTTCTAATGATGAGTCTGATCATGAGTTCTGTCTGCATTTTTTCGTTTATGTATGTATTTCTCATTTATGTTGTATCTTGCTCTAATTGCTTTGTTTCATTTTTAATGCTATCGAATTGGGTTAGTTAATTTGTTTGTGACAAATTTCCGTTTAATTGAACCTTATGTTACTAATTATTTGCTACAGTTGAGTTTTTGGACTGATTTAGGACTTTTGTCACTAATTTTGTATGAATTTGTTAGAAGCTGAAAAACAAATTGAAACAAAGTTAGGGTTTACGATAAATTTGATAGGGTTTTTGTTACTAGAGTAATTTTGAAAGGCATGAAGTATGATTGATAGCACTATGATAAATCTGATAATTTTTGTTACGGTAAATTTTATTGGCATGAAGAAACCATAATATTCTTGGTCTGCAGAGCAGATTACCGTCAGGACGAAACCGTTAGGTATGCCTAAGAGCTTAGTTACTCAGTACAAATTTAAAGCAAAACATACCTGAAGAAGCCTTCTCATGACATCGAGCACAGTAGTTTTTCGAATAACATTAACCTGGATCAGAATATAAGACCTAATGAGTCAACAACTGAATCAACTAAATATAAGATTGACTAGTTTCAAAATTATATAAGGACTTGTTAGGTAACGTTAGGTAAATAAGTAGGCACTGCCCTGTGTCCCTTGTCCAACTCGTTTGCATTTGCATCTATTGGCTTTTGCGCCTCTTCATGTCTCTTCATGAACATAATGAGGGATAGGACACCGAGTTTCATTGACGGTGGTGCAAAGGACTGCGCCTATAAGAAACCAAAAACAGATAAGCAAGAGTATAATGTGCAGTTCATGGATTCATCCTTTGAACAATATTTGTATTGCTATAGTTACGCTGCTTAAAATTAAGTTTACATGGGCTGTCTAAGCCCATTGGTCATTTATGGTACTGGTATTAGAATATCTATTAAAAATCCTGACGTGTTTTCTTGTCATATCTGCAGGGAGGTGACAGAAAGGATGTTTTCTTCTACCAAGTTGATGATCAGCATTACATACCGCGAGCACTGCTCATATATTTGGAGCCTAGAGTAATTAATACTATACAAAACAGTGAATACCGAAACCTCTACAATCACGAGAACGTTTTTTTATCCGATCATGGTGGAGGTGCTGGAAACAATTGGGCTAGTAGATATCATCAGGTCCTTTTTTTTTTATTCTTTGGCTTCATTAGCATCTGATCATCCACCACCAGCTACTCATATCTTGGCATACAGAATTCTTGGCATTTTAATTTTTCTTTGTTTCAGCTAATTTCAAATGAACTAATTCATAGGTACCGACTTTTATGTTGTGTGTCTACACATGTTTTGGACTCCCTCAATCGTCCCTTGCTTCAACACTTGGCTTAGAGTATTATGGGAAAAGAGTTTTGACATTCAGTGATTAGTCCCTTCTTTTTAAATCTTTCACCTCCATGGTATACTGGAATGTGCTTATTTAGCAATGGTCACTAATATAATTGAGCCTTTAATTTGACGCCTTGGGTCATGTAAAAGTAGCTTCTATTGTATTTGTTGCATTTTTAAGACAAAATTGTCCCAAAATGTAAGTTCTTTACTTCTGCTGATTTTGGTTATGTATGAATGTGTTGTTCGTTGGCTTTATTCACCAAGTCAGACATCTCTTTCAAGATGTTTCCTTGCATTTTTGTTTATTTAATTCAGTGTATCTCCAGATTCCTTTTTTCTACTTTACCATTTTATTAGTCTCTTCCACTTTGTAGTTGTACTAGTGCTAACATTTCCTAGCTTCAAATAACACTAAATGCATTTATTGGAGGCATGGTAGATTGGGTTTTCCGTGAGAGGGTTTCTTGTCATGCATTGTTGACTGTTGTTTGCTGTATTACTCTTTGAGTTTCTACTCTGTTAGTCTTTTGTTAAAATTATATACAACTGGTCTTGTGTATATAGGGGAAGGAGGTTGAGGAGGATATTATGGATATGATTGATAGAGAAGCTAATGGAAGTGACAGTCTGGAAGGTTTTGTTCTGTGCCATTCAATTGCTGGAGGAACAGGATCCGGTCAGTTCTGAAACCATTACGTTTTTTACTCGATCTTGACATAGAGGTGTAAGGGTTTAGCAAGTTCATTGATTACCTATGCAGCTTGAGTTTTAGAGTGAATATTTATTTGACACTACTTTATGCTAATGTGATGCATTAAATTATGTTAGACTGTGTAAACAATTGAACTGAATTTCTTACTCTGAGAGGCCATTTTCTTCATCAACGAAATGTCTCTTTCAGTGCTTACCATGCTCACAGTTTTTTTTAAACATTATTTCAGGTATGGGTTCTTATCTTCTGGAAACCCTGAAAGATCGCTATAGCAAAAAGCTAATTCAGACTTACAGTGTTTTCCCAAATCAGATGGAAATCAGTGATGTTGTGGTGCAACCATGCATACAACTCTCTTCTTACATTAAAGCGTCTGACATTAAATGCAGACTGTGTTGTTGTTCTGGACAATACTGCACTCAACAGAATAGCTGTTGAACGGCTTCATTTGTCTAATCCTACTTTTGCGGAGACAAACTCACTGGTTTCTACAGTAATGTCAGCCAGCACCACTACATTGCGTTATCCTGGATACATGAATAATGATTTGGTTGGTCTCCTTGCTTCTTTAATTCCAACACCAAGATGCCATTTCTTAATGACGGGATATACACCTTTGACAGTTAAGCGGCAGGTAAATTTGAAGAGTCATGTCGAACTTCAGAATCTACAAACGCACTAAAGTGTTACCTTTTTAGCTGATTATATAATTTTGAAACTAGTCAATCTTATATTTAGTTGATTCAGTTGTTGACTCATTAGGTCTTATATTCTGATCCAGGCTAATGTTATTCGAAAAACTACTGTGCTCGATGTCATGAGAAGGCTTCTTCAGGTATGTTTTGTTTTAAAATTGTACTGAGTAACTAAGCTCTTAGGCATACCTTACGGTTTCGTCCTGACGGTAATCTGCTCTGCAGACCAAGAATATTATGGTTTCTTCATGACAATCAAATTTGATAGGGTTTTTGTTACTAGAATAAATGGTGGCTAGTATATATCAGATACTCCTCAATTATCGAAGCCAAGACGACGCACTATGATGTCACGTAGGCTCAATGATGTGAATTTTGTTGAAAAAGACGAGGTCCGTACTAGTGGTAATTTAACTAACTATAATTTTTAGTACTCCATTAGTTTATGTAAATCAAATACTCTAGAACGGTGATTTGATTTGTATATTTATGATAGTTGCCTTTTCCCGATGATTTTAGCTTGGTAAAGTCAATCTTGTTGTTAGACGTGCAATAAAACTGTCACATAGAAGACTTCATAAAACATCCTTCTTGTCTCATCTTCGTCTATCGTTGTGATATGATAACAAACAAATTGACCAAAGTGGTTGTTATTTATGTTGCATGTATAATCTATTGATAATTGTCTAAAATGCTTGGTTATTTTATTAGTATAAAACTCCATGTTGGTACATTGGTAGAAATGCAAACTTAACCGAAGCCATTATTATTGTATAGCTATCTTGTGAGTCGATATAAGGAACAAGCGCATCATTGTTTTGTTATGTAATTATAAGAATGGACAAATATTTGATTTCAGATACGTTTCAATTATGTCACTTATTAATTGTTGTTTGCCTCTTTTATAGGTTTCAAACACTACAACTAGTGAAGATTCGCCAAAAGGAAGATTGGAGAACACATATATATATATATGTCCACCAGCATAAATATCATAGCTAGGTTTCCATCGATATTTTATCAATCAACAACATTTGTTTTTATTTCTATACTATTTTTTCTTAGAGTTAAGGACTACATTAATGTAGTTTAAATTTCATAAGTAATTTAACGCACATATATAGATATTATGTTTTACTTAAATAATAATTACATTATTGAAAGTTTTGATTTATTTATCAAATTCCTACGTTAGTTTGATTTTGTACGTATATATATATGTATATATATCGTAAACTAATTAATAATACGGTCGAGTATATATTCGTTAGTAGATTTTTTTCTATGCATTTGTGACGCTTATTAATGTCATTTTTTTTAATGTACCCCTTAAGTGGAATTTTTTTCTACGCTTTTCGTCATCACAAGGTGCTTATATAGAAATTCCAAAGATAATGTTCATGTATAAATTTGACGGTAAATGGTGTCACAAATAATAGCATGACGCTTTAGTTTGTCAATTATTTTGTTGCCAAAAAAGCGTCATAAGTAATTTTGACGCTTAAGTGTGTCGATATAAGCGACACAAAAGGGTGTCACAAATTTGTGACGGCAAGAATTTTGACGCTCTTATAGAGCGTCAAAAAATAAAATTGTGATGCTTGTTTGTATCGATAATTACCCATAAAAGTGTTGTTAAAATAAGGGATTTCTAGTAGTGTGGTTATGGTTTTGTTGGCTGCTTCTACGGCCCCGTTTGTTTGTGGTGTATGGGGTGAGGATTTGTGTCTTCGATTTTGTATTTGTCTAGGAGCTTTTGGGTGTCGACCCTGAAGTGAGCCTCCTGGTCACTGATGATTTCGTGAGGTATACCGTAGCGGCAGATGATGTTATTTTGTAAGAATTTGACTACTTGTTTCGAGGTTAGTATAACGTAAGAGGTGGCTTCTACCCATTTGGTAAAATAATCGATGGCCACTAATATAAAGCAGTGTCCGCCGGCCCTGGATGGGTGTACTTTTCCTATGATGTCTATTCCCCAAGTAGAGAAGGGCCATGGTGTGGCTATAGTATGTAGAGGATATAGAGGTAGGTGTTGGACGTTGGCAAATATTTGGCAATTGTGGTAGTGACGAACGTGAGGTCGACAGTCTGCCTCTAAGGTAATCCAGTAATAGCCCAGTCTCATTATTTTTCGGGCTAGTAGGTGTGCACTCATGTGGGGTCCGCACTCTCCGTCATGTACCTCTTCCATGACTCTCTCGGATTGGTTTTTGTTTATGCACCTAAGGAAGACTCCTTGTGGGGTTCGTTTGTATAATAGTCCTACATTTAGGACGTAATGGGTGGCTTGTATTCGTAGGGCTCTTTTGTTCTTGGTGTTAGTGTTGGGTGGATATGACCCATGGGTTTAGAAGTCTAGTATTTCTTTGTACCAAGGTTCCCTGGGGGTATCGTTGGTTTCGAGGTTATGGATGTAGGCTGGTTGTTCGCTTCTCTCTACACAGATAGGCATAGAGAAAAGGTGATCGGGCATGTTTATCAGTGAGGCTAGTTTGGATAATGCGTCAGCGAATTGGTTTTCTTCGCGGGGTATGTGTATGAAGTCAATTTCGGTGAATTCCTGGGACATTGTTTCCACTTTGGTTTGGTATGGGGTTAGACTTTCGCTATAAACTTTCCAGGTACCCGTGGCTTGGTTGACCACTAAGGATGAATCTTCGTGTACTCTAAAGTTTTTGACTCCTAGAGATATGACTGCTTTTAGACCTATTAGGCAGGCTTTGTATTTGGCTATGTTGTTGGCAAGTCCAGTTGGATGGAGGTTCGTTCATTGCAAGCTTATTGTTGTTTGGTTAGGGGGGTTAGTGGTGGGTTGAACCTAAGGTTGTTATTCCCGATCTCTTTTTTTGGGTGAAGTTAGGTCGGCCGTTTACGGTAGCCCTTGCGTTTTAGTCAATTGTCATCGATAATTGGCATAAAGTCGAGCTTTTTTAGGCGTTAAAGTAAGATATTGAAAGAAATTAAGCGATTGTCGAGGCATGTTTGTGAAAAAAGAGAGTTGTTTTATTAATAGATAGTAAAATGGGCTAGATGCCCGTGATTTGTTTTTTGGGGGAGGTGGAGGACATGTTCCCTTGCACCTCCCTAGACTCTATATTATTATTATTATTATTATTATTATTATTATTATTATTATTATTATTATTATTATTATTATTATTATTATTATTATTATTGATAAGTGTAGTTTGTAGTGCCTATTTCATAGTGTTTTGGTTCCATTTTCCTTGTGGAATCTCTCCTTGGGAGCGGTTTATGGGCTACTTATGCTTCCTTTAGCTCGTTTCAGGTTCCCGAGACCATTCATGAAGAGTTGGAGCGATTCCGACTCAATACATACACTTTTCGGAACCAACGAAGTGAAGGAACGATCACTCGATGCCTTGGATTCGACCCCGAGACCTTGGGACCCAATCCCGAGCCTCCGAGACCCGATCCCGAGTCCCGAGAATCGATGAGAAACCCATGATAGGCAAGGAAGGACCAAAAAGATCATATTGGAGGCCTACAAGACTCATCCCCGACGGGTATGACCTCATCCCGTCCGGGATGAAGGAGCAAAACAAGGAGCTACTGTTTTTAGCCCTTCCCGACCGGGACCAGCTCATCCCGGCCGGGACCGACCCCTTCCCGACAGGGACCACCTCATCCCGGCCGGGAAGGGCCTGCTGCAGCTCCGCCTTGTTTTCTTTCTTCTCCTTTCCACTTGTAACCCTATATATACCCTTCCTCTTGTAATCTAAGCCAATGTTCTTCACTTCCCACTAAACCCTAGACTATTTTAGGTTATATTAGCTTAGATTAGAGTAGATTAGTCGGTAATTAGTCGTTAATCCTAGTTTTACTCTTGTATTATTGGATCTCTTGAAGAATCTATCAAGCTTGACAACCTTGGTGGAATTGTTTGGGTTTTCTTCTATGCAAGTGTTCTTCTTTTCATCCTTAGTCGTTGGTATAATCTTTCTCATCCTTGTTTACTCTTAATCTTGTTTGTTCATCCAAGTTTTAATCTTTGTTCATTATATTGTTCATATTTCATTGTTTTCACTAGTTTCATTATGGATGTTTTGTTGTTTGTGTTGTTTATTCTTGTTAGTGTTAGTTTTAGTTTAGATATGTTTGTGTAGTAGGGTGATTAGGGTGTTAATTGGATGATTAAGGGTTTGTTGGAGATGTTGGTGGAAGATTTGGGGTTTCCTCTTGGTTTGATGCATATTACATGTTTGTTGAAATGCTTGATTGACTAGTAGTTGCAATTACTTGTTTTTCTTGCCTTTTCTCTTGTGGGTGATAGCTTGCTTGTGGGTTTGGTTCCCTCACTAAGTAGCGAGAGCCCGGTGAGGACGACCCCTAGGTCGGTCGAAGTTGCGAGAGCCCGGATGCGATCTAGGCCACAATAACTCGCTAGTATCCCCGTTTGTCTTGTGTATCGCCAAGATGGGTTTTAGGTAGAACCTCTAGGTTGGTCTAAGTAGCGAGAGCCCGGACCACACCTAGATTACCCGACTACCCCCTTCACCTTTACTCTTCCTTGACCATTCCATTGCCCCTTTGAACCCGACCTAATCCTAGCCTGTTTCCTTAGTTGTTCTCTCCGTTACCGTAGTCATAGCTTTAGCCTTCTCTCCCTTCCCATTACTCTAGTTTAGTTTAACTCGTTGACTTAGTCTCGTTTTTAGGTGACCTTAGTCTAGACGCCTCTTACCGTCCCCGTGGATTCGACCCGACTTGCCCTAGCTACCCACTAGGATTAGTTGGTTATTTATTTGATCGGTGGGATCCACGACAAATCCCACCATCAATTATTATTATTATTATTATTATTATTATTAAGTCTAGGCCCTAAGATGAACTAGACTCTGACTCGGGTGCGGACTTGCCGGCCTCGATAGGCGTCTTGTTGTCCTCGTATTCGGGGTACGCCCCGAATTTTTCTTCCTGGATGAGGTAACGAACTTGCTGCCTAAATTTACGACATTCACTAATGTCATGTCCTCGGCCTTGGTGGTACCGGCACCATTTGTTACCATTCCAATAAAACGGCCTCTTGTCGGCAAGTGGGTCAGGTGTTGGAATTAGAGGGTATAGTAGCCCATCGGATATTAGCATTGTTAGGGCCTGATCGTGAGATAGCCCAAGGTGCTCTAGTAGTCGAAGACCCCTTTCCTTGGAGTTGTCCGTCAAGAAACGGGTGGGTCTTTTTGTAGTAGTGCGGTTTTTACCACCCCCGTTTTTACCAATCCCTCAATTTGATCTTTTAGCAATGTACAAGACTCCGTGTCATGACCATTGCCCTTCTATTAGTGGCAATATTTTCCTCTGGACCAGTGACGGGACCTATGCTTAAGTGGGGGATCGGCCATTGGCCCTACGGGTCGTAAGAGGCGAAGGGATGTTAATCTTCGGAGCGCAGTCGTGTAGCTAACCCCGATTTGGGTGAACTTCTTATTGGGTTCGACAGTTTCGGGTGAGCCTATGCCATCCCCTTTGATTGACCTATTGCATGTGGAAACGGGGTGTTTAGGAGGTTCTTCGAGCCTTTCTTCGATATGAGTTATCCTGGCCTCAATTCTCAAAAGTATGGGGTGTATTTGCGAGACTAAACGGGTTAGGCTCTCGATGGTTGTTGCGAGGTTGAGGAGTGTGGGCTCGGGATGGGTATCCGGTTCATCCTCGATATTTAGGACATCCTCTCCAAGGGGGACAAGGTGGGAGCAGTCAATAGTATCATCGAAGATGGCGTGGACACTAAAGAGGTGTGGACGTCCGTCCGCACCGCCCGGCGCCCCGCGCGCGCCTCTCCCTGTCGGGGACCGGTCCAATCTAGCGTACGGGGCGATGTCTCGGACCTCGATTCGGATGACGATCCAGACTTGTACTAGACGGGTGCGGGCACACATGTTTCCCTTTGGAATCGATCGAGTCGTGGTTGTGAATGTGTAAAGGTCGATTTGTTTGGTAAGGCGACTTTTTTAGTGAACTGAATTTGTTGCCGATTTGTGGAGTCGCCACCGAGTCAATTATGGGGACTCGGAAACCGTTCAAGTCAACTTTTATCCCTTGCCGGCTCAAAGTTGAGTGGCACGGGACCTAAAGATAAGGACTTGTACCCTTAAGCACTCCATGCTTGGAATGACTCTCATTGCCAATGGTTTCGGACATCCGGAAACCGTCGATTCTGAGTAAGGGGTGAGGGTACGTATTGGGAAGCCAACATCCGATAGATATCAACACCCAATCCCGCTCGCACTATAGCGGCCTCTACTAATCCATCAGTGGGCTGATAACCTAGTTATTTTGTTGTGGTGGAAATGCTGTAACATCCGTTGTTTTTATCCTATACCTTTTGCTACGTCGGTTGGTTAAGAACAAGTAAGTATTGTTGTCGAAATAGTTGTATTTACATTCTTTGAATGTGATTTCACGTGACAAGCAGGTCATGAAAAGATGCACGTAGGAGAGTAGAGAGTACTAATATTATAGTTATTAGCAAATCAGTTTTAACGTGATAATACGGATATTAGTCATTCTAGAGGTATACCTTACCTGGTATTCTGCTCAAGATGCGTCGATTCGGTATTAATAGAGATGCGTCGGGCCTAGTAGGCGAGCACTTGGACTAATACGGAACCCGGCCATCACTTTGTTCAGTTTTAGTTGTTTTACGTTTTGAATTCCGTGTTAGGTGATTTAGCATGAGATTATACGGTCATAAAAGCAATAAATCATACGAAAAACTATAAATGCGAATGTAAGTAAATCACATTGTGAGGAGTTGCACCCTCGGAGTGTACACTAATCGGGATTCGATGCATAGATAGTTGGGACGTTTACGTGTTTCAGTAGATGTTCGTGGACCTAGTGTCCACATCTAGTGTTATCGTAGTGCATAATAAAAGAAAGTACAAATATGGAAAGTTTTGTTTAGATGACAACCTAGTGACGACTCGGTTTCAACAGGCGGATTCTCCTAGCTTGACCAGTGATTCCGGCAGAGCTCTGTTACCGTTTACCCATCCTGCGAATAATCCGTCAGAGCTTCGCTACTAGATTTGAGCTAGTCGATCACAGGCACCTCGGTATCGAGTGGGGTGCTCGAAGGTGAGGAGTAGCGTTGATGTCGCTTTTTTCGGAACTACGAACGAGTGGATACTTCGGGGCCTCGATCGGTGAGTTCATAGAGTTAGGATTGGTTTGTCTAACTTCCGTGGTTTCACTTTTTAGGTTTTATCAGCTTGCCATCAGCGGTTGTGGCACCCTACTAACCGAGCGGGTATTAGCGCACCCTACGCCCTTTCAACTCACGTGAGAGCACTTAGAGGAAAAGTGCTCTCCGCAAGGCAAGTGAGGTCTTGCGACAAAACTGTGGATGCAACCGAACACGAAAACACACAACAAACACACAGACAAACAAACAAACAAACAAACAAACACCAAACGGTTGCATCCAAGAAGAAACAAAATACCGCTTCCCTCCATAAAGCGGTGAAAAAATCACCGGTTAGGGACTCAAGGCAAGTGACAACGTTCCCAAGCTAGTAATACAAACCGAAATGGACAAAACCCTAATAGTATGACAACAAAGCAATAAAAACGTTGGTAACTTACCTAGGTTCCTCCTAACCTTCTAAGAACGTACCACGAGACGATAGGCAGGATGGAAAAAGGATGAACCACGGAGTTAGTCGACACTGTAGGTAAGTGAAGCCCCGCCCCCTTTAGCAATGAGCCAAGAGGGTCGTCCCATACCCAAAATCGCCCAACTAGTCCAAGTAAAAAGGTGGATAAGGTTGCAAAATGAGGGAAGTCCGACTATTTACCACTATCATCCTTCCTAGGGACTCGGTCCTTTGGTAGGCTCTTCACGGTAATAGCCGGAAAAAGGCTTATTATTTTTTTTGAGGGGTGAGTATTCTTTTTGTGAGGGGATTTTCTTTGGCATCCTTTTCTTTTGCATTTGGCTTTTGAGTTGCTATGCCACTTCTTTTTCTTCTTTTGTATTTTGTTTTTCTTTTGTTGTGCCTTTTCTTTTTCTTCTTTCTTTTCTTTCTTTCTTTTTTTTTTCTTTCTTTTTTTCTTTCTTTATTGGTTTGCCCTTTTGGCCAAATTTTGTCTTGTAAGCATTTCTTACAACCAAGTAAGGAGTTCAACAATTTGCAACTTATTGGTGGGAAATGTGTAGAAGGTAGGGAAATGGGTAAGTCGGGAGTCGCGATCTCCCTTCAAACCCACAAAAAAGTTGGAGAACTTAGACTAATCAAACAATTTCGGACATGGTCACCTAAGAGACGAAACCCGGCAACCAAGGCCTTTTCACTTCGTGGGTGGTCATAATGGTCAAAAATGCAAATCCCGTAGTAAATCCCTAGTAGACTAGGTGGACTCAAGGTAAGACACCAACAAAATCATTGATTTAAAGTCATTCTACTAGACTAAAGTCCAAGACTCGACTCATATTGCTAGGAAGGGAAAGTAAACACTTGCACACTAGCCTCAAAACCGGGTTTTCGAAAACCTTTTTACACACTAGACACAAACTACACAAGACAACACAAAGACACAACAAAAACGAAAGGAAAAACAAACAAACAAAACAAAACAAAACAAAACAAAACAAAACAAAACAAGAGAAAAGAGAACAAGCACATAAAGAAAACAAACACCACCCCGAAACTTCCAAACAAGTCACCACATCGACCACAAATTTCACAAAGCTCCGCCCGAGCACACCATCACAAATCTTCTCCAAACTCCACAAAAAAAGGGAAAAAGGGGAAAGAATTGAAGGGGTATTACCGGATGTCTTGAGCCTTTTGAAACTCACGGCGATCAAGGAACCTACAAGAAAATGGGGAGGCAAAACACACAATACAACAAAAAATACGACACAACGACACAAAAGGAAAAGACACAAAGCAAAAATCTTTTTGGTTTTTTTATGAAAATTTTCAAATTTTTAGGGATTTTTAAGAATTTTTTCGAAAAAACTACGAAAATAAAACTAAACTATACTACGATATCGCTCCCCCACACTTAAACCGAGCAATGTCCTTATGCTCAATCGGTAGTGTGCGGAAGACACTAAAGAGAAGAGAAACTACAAAAATAAAGCAAAAAATCAAAAAGAAAAGTGGAGAAAGGTATCATGTGTCCGGCCGGGGTGTAGTCAAGTCACCAAGGGCTGAGACAAGAAAAAATATGGATGTGGGAAGAAATAAAAAGAAGAAAATAAAAGGAAATGGGAGGGGAGGGATAGGTGTAATCAAGTCACCTAGCCCGGATTCCGCCTAAATCCGACTAATTCCTACTAAAAAGAAATTAAGTTGAATAAAAAGTGAACGGACTTGTAAATTTGGATTTTGAAATGACTCTCGATGTAGTCACGTCATCGAGAATCGGGAGCAATGACTACCAAGGCCCCGAGGGCCACCATGACACAAAAACGGATAAGGGAAGGGGAACAAACGAAGAAGGACTAGCACATAAAGACGGAAAAGAAATGAAAGTCGCCTACCAAACGGTTAGCAACTCACTAACTCCATCGTCTCAATGATCAATAATGGCACAATGCTTGTCTTCCTTATCGATATTCCTCTTCATGTTCAATGTAGTCGCACGGTTTAAGTTCTAGGCTTGCATTGGTGTAATGAGGGTGGGTTTTGAGGTTAAACTCCGTGTATAGTGAAGAGAATGTGAGATGAAAGTGTATATATGGAGTGTAGGGGTCACATGATAGTTACATGGGTAGGTAGGGAGGTTGGGAGGGGGTATAAAGTGGTTGGGTGGGCTCAAGTGACGAGGAGAAGGCAAAAAAGGGAGGCTGAAACCCATCCCAGTCGAGATGGTCCCATCTCGGTCGGGATGGTCCCTTCCCGGCCGAGATGGTCCTCTTCTTGGTCGGGATGGGCAGTCAGTAGCTCCAGATTCCACGCACACTTCATCTCGGCCGAGACGAAACCCTTTCCGGCCGGGATGAATCTTCTAGGCCTTCAATCCTCTTGATAGCTCCACCCACAAGTCAACTAATACCTCGGGATCTCAAATCCCATCCCCAAAAGCTCACGAAAAGCTCAAAAACCGACTTCCTTGCCCAAGATCCGAGCTTCTATCATCAACCACTCCTCTCTAATCTTCATCTTCACTAAAAACCTATCAAATAAACTCAGTAAACACCATCAAATATCCCTTCCTCACATCGCTCATCAAAATACCAAATTACAAGATTTTCACAAACACAAAATAATAAGAAAGAGATATATACAATAAGACGGTTCTTTTGGAACTCCGTCAAACCAAGAATGGTGGGTTCTTCATTCATTTTTCAATAACATCCTAGATCACTCCATCGCCTTCAAGGGCACGAAGTAACAAATCGAACGCTCTCGAGAAATCTTCGATCAAGCTTGTGGAATACCAACCTCCACTCCAAGGGTCTTCACAACCTTGTCTTAACGTTCCCGGAGCATCCCGATCTACTAAGTTCAACGGCTTGAACTTGTACTTTCGATCCTTCGGTATATACCCAAACGTCCATCTATCTTCATGTGGCCCCAAGGGAGGCTCAACCTTCTTCTTTCCAAGTAACTTGTCTTCAATCACATCACATGGGCATTCATCCGCCCCAAGCTTGGAATCATCATCTTCCATTCCACACAATTTGTCATCTTTCAAGCTTTCACCCGACTTATTCCCTAGATCTTTGTCATTGAAGGCATGGATCATATTGCATGACTCATCATAAGTAGGCGAGGTGTTGCCTTGGAGGTCAAACACTAGCTTCTCATCGCCTAGCTCAAAAGTAATCCTACCCTTCTTGACGTCGATCATTGCACCGGCGGTATGTAGAAACGGGCGCCCTAAGATAATAGGAGTGATAGCATCCTCCGGCATATCAAACACGAGAAAGTCAACCGGGATGAAGAAATTCCCTATTCTTAATGGCATATCCTCCAACATTCCTAATGGTCGATTTAGCGTACGATCGGCCATTTGGAGTGTGATCGAGGTACATTTGAGCTCTTTCATCCTGAGTCGCTCACAAATAGAATAAGGGAGAATGCTCACACTCGCCCCCAAATCACATAACGCCCTATCAATCTTCAAGTTCCCTATGGTGCACGGTACAGAGAAACTACCCAGATCCTTTAACTTAGGAAGTGTAGAGCCTTGAATGAGCTTGCTCACCTCTCTTGTGAACGCTATGGTCTCTTCCTTGTCGAAGGATCTCTTCCTAGCCAATACTTCTTTCATGAACTTGCCATATGCCGGGACTTGGGTAATTAGCTCGGTGAAAGGGATGCTCACATCCAATTTCTTCACAATGTTAACAAACTTGTCAAATTGAATATCCACCTTAGTCTTCATTTGCCTTGTTGGGAAAGGCAACTTGATATGTATCTTGTCTTGCTCAATAGGTTGGGACTTTTCAATTAACACCTTCTTCTTTCCTTTGTCTTTCTCTTGGGGTGGGGGAAGCTTGTCTTCAATAGGTTTTTCAACCTCCCATAATACTTGCTCCTCCATGAGATTTCCCCAACCTTCATTGCTTTGAGATGGATATACAACCTCCTTCATGGCTTCTTGCTCATTAGGGAACAAGGGAGAGTCATAAGATGCACCGCTCCTCAAGGTGATGGCATTCACATGTTCAAATTTTGTCGGTACACCTTGAGGAGGTAGTTGACCTTTTTGCCGGGAAGAACTACCCGAAGCAACTTGAGCTAGTTGGGTTTCGAGCATCTTCACGTGAGTATCTCTTGCCTTGTTCTCCATTTGAAGGTGAGTAAAGAATTCTTGTTGAGCTTTTTGCATCTCCATTGGCTTCTTTGTATCTCCAAGATTGTCTTTTGCATCTCTGGATCTCTAGGTGGAGATTGTTGATTGTGTGGGGTATTGGTAATGGCTAGGGGAATGCCATAATCATGAATTGGAGACTGGCTTCTTTGCTTGTTTTCTTGTTGAGTATTTTGGGACCCTTGTTGTTGAAAGTTCCCTTGGAACCCTTGCGAATTGCCTTGATTTAGGCCTTGAGAGTGTTGGTTTCCTTGGAAACCACCTTGATGATTGAAGTTCCCTTGATGGAACCCTTGATTGTTGTTGAAGGCACCTTTGTTACTTTGTTGGAAGTTGTTGAAAGGCCTTTGATTGCCTTGATAACCTTGGTAGCCTTGGTTGTTGTCCCTTAAGGGAGGAGGAACGTAGAATGGACGGTGTTGTTGTTGAGATTGTTGTTGGGAAGCTTAGAACATATGTTGATTAGGCACATTTTGAGGCTTGTGGGGAAATATGGAACACCTTTCTTGTATGCTTGAAAAGCATTCACTTGCTCAATACTACCTCGACAATGTTGAGGTTCATGCGCAAATATCCCGCAAATCTCACATATCCCATAATAAGAAGTAGGAGGAACCACTCCCATAGCATTAACTTGATGAATTAAATGTTGGTGGGAAGAACTTGTGCTTTGACCTTGATCAAAATGGCTTTGGAGCTTCTTATCAATGGTATCCATATGGGTCTTCAATTGTGCTCCAAGATCGGCACTAAGTTGTGTGATGGCATCAATCTCGTGCCTTCCCCCTCGATTCGCCTTCCTAGGCCTACTATATTGGGAATTGTGGACCGCCATTTCTTCAATCCTTGCCCATGTTTGATCGTCATCGACCTCGGTAAACCTTCCATTAGACCCCATATTGAGTATGGCCCTTGACTCTTCATATAACCCATTCCAAAATTGTTGGACAAGGAACCATTGTGATAAACCATGATGAAGGTAAGAACGGATCAAGGCCTTAAACCTTTCCCACGATTCGTAAAGACTTTCTTCGTCACGTTGTTGAAACCCCGTGTTGAAGTTCTCAATAGATTAGTCTTCTCCGGTGGATAAAATTGTTGGTAGAATGCTAGTGCAAGTTTCTTCCAAGTATCAATCCCCATGGTTGCCCTATCAAGACTCTTGATCCATTGCTTCGCTTTTCCAATGAGAGAGAACGGGAAAAGTACCCAACAAATTTGATCTTGAGTAACCCCTGGTTGAGATATAGCATCACAATAATCGCATAAGGTCTCCATGTGTTGATGCGGGTCTTCGGTGGGAAAACCACTAAATTGATTTCTTTCTACAAGTTGGATGAATTGTGTCTTTGCCACAAAATTTCCGGCATAAGCGGCCGGTAAAGTGCTTGGCCCGGGCAAGACATCCTCCGTGAATGTAGAATGAGATGAGAACTTCGGCATTGTTGGATGTAAGGGAGATGATGGTGTAGATGGTGTTGATGTAGATGTTGATGGAGAACTTGGTTGAGAAGAGTGGTTAGAAGAAGTACCAAAGGGATTGATGAAGGTCCCTTCTGTATTGCCTTGAGGTTGTTCGTTAAAGTCGGATCCTTGGGCTTGTTCTTCAATGGTATTGCTAGTACCCGTTTGAGAATTTCTAACCCGGTCAATCGTCCATTGGCGAAAGCCTCTAAAGAGTCCATCCGGCTCTGGATTGAAGAGAAAGAAGTCGTCTCTCCTCCTAGGAATGCACTACACACTTGGAACAAACGTGAGAACACCTATTGCTTTACGAGCACTAGGCAAAGACAATAAACAAACACAACCCAAGACAAAGAGAAGAGAAAGCTAAAGAAACTAAGAAAAAGCCTACAAAATATGCACAATGAATGGAAAAAGACCACAAGAGGGGTAACTAAGTCAAGCTAATAAGCAAACTAAGTCTAAACAATGCACCGTCCCCGGCAACGGCGCCAAATTGATGGTAGGGAATTTGCCGTTGGTCCCCACCAACAAGTAGAGTCCAACTAATCCTAACGGGTAGCTAGGGTAAGTCGGGTCGAGCCCATGGGGACGGTAGAAGGTGTCTAGACTAGAGTCAACTCACAAACAAGACTAAATTACCAAAACAACACAAAGGGAGGCAAACTAGCAAGAATTGACTAACAATGATGATTGGAAAGGAGAAACTAGATTGACAATGAACTACATGTGTGGACATGACGTAGGTCCACTCCGACGCGGCCACGCGCGGGTTTGGGTAGGCGAATGAATCTCGTGGTAAGATTGTTCTCGGGTTCAAAATTTAAGTCAAAATGGAGTCGCCACCGAATTTTGTGGTTATTCGGAACCATATGAGCCCACTCTATATCGTCATGGGCTATACACCAAGTACGGACCACTTCGATTTCAGAGTTTATTGGGCTCGTCCCTTTGCATTGCAATACCGATACCGTTTAAACCGGCTTTCGTATATAGAATGACTCTCGTGCGCCAATGGTTTCGGGCATCCGGAAACCAAGGTTCTGAGTAAGGGGTGAGGGTACGTGTTGGGAAGCCCACTAAGGACACCCAACCCCGCCCGCACATGGCGGCCTCTACTAAGAGATCATTCGTGTTCGTGTGCGCGCGCTAGTAAAACGATTAAATGATATGCAAGCAACGTTTTCGGGCTAAGCATATGAATTGTGTTAACTACGTCATTTAATGCATCTTGAATATGGTCGGAGTAATTTAGCATGCGAGGCACATTTATAAAGCGATAAGCAAGTAAATAAATAAAACTCGTAAGTAAATAACGTACAAGTTACACGGGCGGAAATACAACACGGCCAATACAAAAATGATAAATAAAATACAAACGGAAAAATAAATAATAAGAAGATAAGAACGGACCCGTATGCAAACTAGACCGTGAATTGTGTAAATGGACGAACCCCGATTAAATACACATTGCGTTGTGTATTAAACGAAGGACGGAGACATAGGACCTAAGCGTGACGCTAGCCCGATCCTATGCCTCGATGCCTTGTCCCGACTTATCACGTCGAAAAATCGATCAAAGTCCCTAGAGTGTCGTGATATGAATGGGTTTTGAAAAAATAGGTTCACGTGATTGACTTTACACGTGTCGACTAAAAGTCGTAAAAAAAATGACGAGGCTCAAATGTTGCATTAAAGCTCTCGGATTACTGGACTGCAGGACCCACTCGGTCGAGTCATGGTCTGACTCGGTCGAGTGTGTCCTCGAAAAGGATTCTGCTCAGGTTTATGGACGCTACTCGATCGAGTAGCCTACGTACTCGGCCGAGTAGCCCCTGTACGAGTACCAACTCGTGTCATTTTTTGGTTTAAAATTGATGGTCGGCCAAATCAGATACAAATATCGCACGATTTGTATTTAACTTGGCTTCCGGTGCTATAATCGCGTATGCATGCGATTATAATACCGTTATCGGAGTTTTATGAAAATGCTTCTGCTAGATTAGAAATTTTGTATTAGTGACGAAATTGCATCCCTCTACGTCACGACATCAAAACTAACCCTCTCGGATTATGTGATGTCGGTTTTCGTGTCAACGGGTTCCGTACTAATAAAAATGGGATCAAATGCGTTCAACTATTATTAATCGCGATTGTGTCACGCCCTTGAGTACATTGGGGCGGGGATCCTCGAAAGGGCTCCACCTCTGTCGTTGCTCGTAAAGGGATTAGACGGACTTTAAGCGATAATTATAGTCAAACGTATTTAAAACCGGATTTTAATACTAGTACATATATATACACGGTATGATAATGTTAGTAACGAAAAAAGGTAAAAGTTAGTATACAAGAAATGAAATGTTAGAGTTAATGTTAAAGTTAGCGTTAGGATACTAGTATAGCTATTATATAAACAATGCGGAAATGTAAATAAAAAAACGAAGTAGCAAGGATCGAAATGGGGTTTAGGACACCCTCAACATATATGCTTAGTAGGGATCTCGGAAATGGACTCGTAAATAGCGACGGGACGCCGGAGTATCGAGGATGTATGCGAGTTATGGTGTGTGTGTGTGCGGATGATTCGTCGGTTTTCGAGGGACGAGGGTCTCGTGTTTTTTGTGTAGTTGATTAGGGTTGCTAAGGACTTGTAGTGTAGAGAGTAGGGCTGAAAATGTAGGGTAAAATGTAGGTAAAAAACTGTGAAAATGCAAAGGGTTTGAGGGGGTATTTATAGATTTTTACCCCACGACCTAGGGTCACTCGATCGAGTGGCCCTAGTGCACTCGATCGAGTGCCCTAGAAAATGGGCCTGATCCGGTTTTTGACGCTCCACTCGACCGAGTGGGTCAATCCACTCGATCGAGTGGATCAAGTGAATCGAGGTAAATTAGGAAGGTGTTGACCTTGTTGATTTGTTTGCCTTTTTTGAATTTGATTTGGGCGCCATTTTCTAGAAGGTCCCTCTAGGCTGATTTTTGTGACGGGTTCGTCTTTGACCGGGTTTTGACCCGGTCGCCAAAAGACGGGTTTTATTTTTGGTGTCGGTTTTGGCCCAAATTAGTCTCATTTTGCTTGGAACGACCCACTGGGCCTGAATTTGAGGTTGGTTTTGAGAGATTTGTACTCCGCTAAAATTCCATGTCGGATATTATTGATTCCGAGTCCATATCCGAGTATACTAAGTCACGTTTGCGTCCGATCGTCATCGGGTGTTTGTCGGGAACTGCTATAGACACTAGCAGGCAAAATGCGGGTGTCTACAGAGCCCCCACTCTGACTGAGGCTTGGACAAGGCGAAAGTCAGAGTAGCTACCAGGCCAATCGCCGATTACGACCTGGCAGCCTTCCGGTCGGGTCGTTTATAGTCCAGTAGACTAGCGTGAAGGGCTCGCCAGCCATAAGCAGAGGGTCATACCTGTCCAGCTGATGATAGCTCCGTGGGGAGTGAAACTTGCTTCTGAAGGTGTAGGTGTACCCGTATGCTGATACATCATTGCTCTGATTGTAGCATTCTGGGATAAATATTGACTCACGTTGGGGAGTGAAGTAATTGCGTGGAGACTTGCTTCTGAAGTCTGGGGTGTACCTGTATGCTGACACATAGCAAATTGCATGTAACACATAGGCAAAACACCGACTCGTGCTGGGGAAAAACTGGATTTTGAACACCCGAAAATTTTTGAAAGAGTTTTTTTTTTATCACAGAATTTTAGAAATTTCTAGGAAAGCTCGGGACAACTTGATTCCTATTCTGGGTTCTCGTCTGAAGTCAGGCCTGCGCATGCTGGGGCCCAGGTTTGCTGAGGAGGCAAGGTAGTTAGGGTTACAGTTAGGGTTTCCTGTTATAAATATAGGTTTCCCTGCTTCAGTTTACTGTATCTCAAATCAAAAACTCCTACTTCTCCTCAAAATCTCTTAGTCTTTCGAGAAGATTCAAATTCCTGCCATAGGTATCGATCATCTTACTTCGATGCTTTTTGCCTGGTCCCAACACTTTCGGGACGAGGACAAAGTTCAGCTGACCCAAATGGGGATTGTCAGCCTGTTTCCTCTTCGACGTCTAATAACTGATTCACACTTTTTGGACGCCTGCCTGTCGTTTTGGGATACTACCCATCACGTGTTCGCGTTCCCGCGGGGAGAGATATGCCCTCTTCCCGAGGAGATCGCAGCTATTGGGGGTTGGAGCCCTGTCGCTCGCCCTGCCATCCCTCCGTTCTACCCGGACCCGAGGAGAAGGTTGAGGGATTTCCTGGGTCTGTCTCATGCTGAGACAGATCGAATGGTGCGGGGAAATACTGTTTCCCTCTTCGACTTGGCTGACAAGTTTATGAACAGTCAAGATGTAAGGGCTACCCCTTCTCACCGGCGTAGGGCTTTCGCCTTCTGCATGCTGCACCGTTACGTTTTTGAGGGGATGATGGATGTTGACTCATGCCTGGGTCAAATCAGGCTGATCAGAGTGGTTGACCAGATGGAGACTGGTCATAGCCCTGCTTGGCTAGCAACTGGAGAAATCATCATGGGTCTGGATGCTAGGCGACTGGACCCGACCCGGCAACTGACGGGGAGTACCCTTATTCTGCAGGTATATGTCTCGCGATTTTCATTTTTTTGTGTTTCGCGCGATTTCTTGAGGTCCGTAAGTCACTCGATCGAGTGGACCTGTCACTCGATCGAGTGGACCTGTCACTCGATCGAGTGACAACTTTCGAAGTGCGAGTCAGATGCTTTACTCGATCGAGTGGCACACTTAACGAGATTTTGCTTGCCTTTAGAGAGCCTTACTCGATCGAGTCAGACGGTATACTCGATCGAGTGGGCTGTAGCGGACCACTCCGTTGCTCACGGATTTTGTATATATATATATTTTGCAGGTTTGGTTGTCGGAACGTCTGTCGATTATTGAGCCCCCTCTGAGTGTTTCCAACTACCGTAGCAGCCAAATCAATTCAAGAGGGCGCCGGATAAGCTCAAGTCACCATATAAATCGAGCTTACTGGGATGAGGAGTTGGTGTTCCACGGTGGCCCTTTAATCAGGTGGACGGTCGCTTGGTGGTTCCTTTCTAAGCTGACGGGGCTGGCCAAGAGGGACCAAGCCCGTTACTTGGTGATCCTGTCCCTTCACTGGACAGTTCATATTTACCCGGACCGCATCCTGAGGCAGTTCGGTTCGTCTCAGCGCATTCCTGAGACCGAAGCCATTATCAGCGTCTCGCTCCAACTGACAGACGCTATGTGCGACACCTGGTTGCAGAGATGGTTCACTCGTCCTACATGGACTATTCCCAACCCTTGCCAATCTGCTTGGGTTTCACGGGCCTACGAGAAATGGACTTCCGAGGAATCCGAGGAAGCTCGTAAAGCTCTGAAGGTCGATGAGGCCTTCGAAGTGGTCCGTCGGGAGACGGCAAAGGACAATAGAGGATTCTTCGATGAGGGAGAGACCCCTGCTACCTTAGTTCGATTAGAATCGGGTCTTAAGTCACATACTAAGACTCGAGCTAAAGATGCCGGTGCTAGTGGCACGCGGGGGCGGCTAAGCCCCCAGACTGATTTGGAACGGCGACTTGGGCCAAGGCTGGCGGCCCGGGACCGACTAGGTCCGCGTGACCGGCTTCCTGAGCCCGTGAGGGCCCGACTCGGGCCTATTGATGTGGGTGAGGACTCGAGTTCCAAGAAACGAGTCCGGGCGAAAGAGGTTCCTGTGGTGATTCGGGAACGCTCTCCTCCACGTCGTCGTCAGTGGACGGCCAAGGAGGCCAAGGACAAGGGGAAGGGCAAGATGCCCTAAATACCGAGTCCTTAGTTTTTATTATTTTAATATTATTACTATTTTTGTCGTGTGCTTTTTTTTGGGTAATTTTTTGAATTCCTGCATTTTGTATTTTTCCCGAGTTTATCGGGGTTTTTTTTGTGATAATTAATAAAAGAAGTTTATTATTAAACCGTTCCTGTCTTTTCTTGATTGCACTGGTTGTGCCCTTTTGAGGGGCTGCCTACGTATCCGCAATTAGCAGAATCAAACCAAACGTAGTTCAAGCTCAGTAAATTTGCAATCTCCAATTACACCATGACTATTGGTTCAAAATGTTTTATGACAGTGGAATAAGTAATTCTAGCTCATTGACTTGCTTTCTTATAAAATAAATGATTTTGATAAAATTTGCTAATGACATTGAGAAATGGCTAAGGGTAGTAACGCTTCAGCTGGTCCAGGTTGGTTGGGTTGACGAACTCATTCCCGTCCAGGTCCGTCAGCATTACTGCTCCCCCTGATAGGATCTTCTTTACCAGATATGGCCCAGCCCAGTTGGGTTTGAACTTTCCCCTTGGGTCAACTGGTAGTAAAGCTCGAACAGACTTAAGGACTAGATCCCCTTCTTTAATGTTTCTGGGCCTTACCCTTTTGTTGAAGGCCCGTTGGATCCGTTTCTGGTAGATTTGGATGTTGTTGAGAGCGCGGGACCGTCGTTCGTCTAGTAGAACCAACGAATCATACCGTGCTCGAACCCAGTCAGCTTCGGGTACTTGACTTTCTAACAGAATTCTGAGGGACGGTACCTCTAATTCAACTGGTTGGACTGCCTCCATCCCGTAAGTTAGGTAATACGGTGTCGCTCCGGTTGCGGTGCGAATCGACGTCCGGTACCCCCATAGGGCAAAAGGTATTTTGTCGGGCCAATCCCGGTAATTATCAACCATCTTTTTGAGTATAGTGACAATTGTTTTATTAGCCGCCTCTACTGCTCCATTCGTTTGGGGACGGTAGGGCGAGGACGTGTGCCTTTGAATTTTGTATTTAGTCAGCAGGGCTGCGGTCTCAGCTTGGAAATGAGTCCCGTGATCACTGATGAATTCATGCGGGATTCCATACCGACATATTATCTTGTTCTGGATAAATTTGGCGACATGTTTAGCGCTGAAAATACGATATGATTCAGCTTCGACCCATTTGGTGAAATAGTCGATAGCTACTAAAATGAAACAGTGTCCGCCAGTACCGGAGGGATTTACCTTCCCGATTATGTCGATACCCCATGTCGAGAACGGCCAAGGCGACGTCATGGTATAAAGCAGGGATGACGGCATATGTTGCGCATTGCCGAAGATTTGACAGTTGTGACATCGTTTGACGTATAACTGGCAGTCAGCTTCCATGGTATTCCAGTAATACCCGAGCCTCATGATTTTTTGGACCAACATGTGAGCATTCATATGTGGGCCGTTTTCACCATCATGTACTTCGGCCATTACTTTCTCGGCCTTATATTTATCAACACAAAGGAGAAGAGCCCCCTGTGCCGTCTTTTTGTACAGTTGCCCATCATCAGTACGGATGAACTGGGTGGCTAGCCTCCGTAAGGCTTTCTTGGCTCGACCCTCAGTCCCGGGAGGATATTCTCCGTTTGTCAGGTACGTTAATACAGCCTGGTACCAAGGTTCAGGGTCAGTTATCTCGATGTCTTTGATGTCATGGATGTATGCCGGCTCGGACCGTCTTTCGACGCAAATTGGCATACTGGTCACGTGGTCGGGAATATTCAGTAAAGATGCCAATTTTGAGAGTGCATCTGCAAACTGATTTTCTTCCCGAGGTAGGTATATATACTCCACCTTTTGGAATTGTTTCTCGAGATCCCTTACTCGTGCCTGGTAGGCCACGAGATTAGCATTTCGAGTCTTCCATTTTTGGAGTGCTTGGTTAATGACCAAGGATGAGTCGCCATGTACCCGGAGATTTGTGATCCCCAGGTTGGCGGCGGCTTGTAGCCCGTAAATGCATGCTTCGTACTCTGCTGCATTATTGGTAACATCAAAGTCCAGTTTGATGGAGACGGGAGTATGCTCCCCTCTTGGCGAGATTAGGAGGATCCCGACTCCAAACCCTCGAAAATTAGATGCCCCATCGAAGTATAAATCCCATGTTTCAGCATCAGTATGGAAAATATCTTCGTTTGGGAAGGACCAGGTGTCGATGTGTCCTTCTTCGGTTACCGGGCTGTCGGCGAGGAATTCTGCTACTATTCGCCCCTTAATAGCTTTTAGTGGTACAAATTTCAGGTCGAACTCTGCCAGCATTAGAGTCCATCTCGAAATCCGGCCATTGAGAATGGGCTTTTCAAAGAGGTATTTGATCGGGTCCATCTTGGATGGAACATGGACCTCGTAGCTGAGCATATAGTGTCGGAGCTTCTTAGTGGCCCTGACTAGGGCCAAGCATGTCTTTTCGAGCATGGTATATTTGCACTCATACTCTAAAAACTTCTTGCTGATATAATAAATAGCTCGTTCTTCGGAGTCGACCGTCTGAGCCAGCATAGCCCCCATGGCTGTCTCGGTCGTTGTTAGGTATAACGACAGAGAAAAACCGGGTTGAGGTGGCATCAAAACTGGCGGAGCAGACAGAATTTTCTTGATCTTGTCGAAAGCAGCTTGGCACTTGTCATCCCATAGTATCCGTTCCCCTATTTTCAGTTTCTTGAAAATTGGTTCACACACCATGGTTAGTTTGGAAATGAATCGACTAATATACTGGACTTTCCCGAGAAATCCCCTTATCTCTTTTTCGGTTTTAGGAGCATGCATCTCGGTAATGGCTTTGATTTTAGCTGGGTCGACCTCGATACCTCGTTGGCTAACGATATGACCCAGTAATTTGCCTGACGTTACCCCGAAACTGCACTTTTGAGGGTTTAGTCTCATGTTGTATTTGTGCAATCGGGTGAAGAATTTCCTTAGGGCGGTGATGTGACCGTCCCGTTCTTTCGATTTGACGATCATGTCGTCCACATAAACCTCTACCTCTTTATGCATCATGTCATGTAGTAAGGTGGTAGCGGTCCTTTGGTATGTGGCCCCGGCATTAATGAGGCCGAATGGCATGACGGTGTAGCAGTAAGTCCCCCAAGGTGTAGCAAAGGTAGTCTTACTCATGTCTTCTTCCGCCATCTTGATTTGATTATACCCGGCATACCCGTCCATGAATGATAGAAGGGCATGATCGGCCGTGTTATCCACCAGTATGTCGATGTGTGGTAACGGAAAATCATCCTTCGGGCTTGCTTTGTTAAGATCCCGAAAATCTACGCATACCCGCACCTTACCGTCCTTTTTAGGAACCGGTACGATGTTTGCAACCCAGTCCAGATACTCGGACACTTGTATGAAGCCGGCTTTGAACTGTTTGTCGACTTCTTCCTTTACTTTGAGAGACCACTCGGGCCTCATTCGACGAAGCTTCTGCTTGACCGGTTTGCACCCGTCTTTGATAGGTATGCGGTGCTCGGCTATTTCCCGGTCTATCCCCAGCATGTCCTTGTAGGACCATACGTTGACATCCTTGAACTCTTGGGGGAGGTTTATGAACTGTTGTTTCTCCTCGGGATCTAAGGATAACCCTATCTTAAGTATCTGAGGCTCTAAGGTTGTTCCCACGTTTATGGACTCGGTCTCTTCGATTACCGGATTCCGGGATTCCCTTTGCTCTAGTTGCTCGATCAGATGTGGAGGTAGGGGTACCTGTTCGTCGGATTTCTCAATGTCATAGCATGAAACATTTTTGAAAGCAGAATTTAAAAGAGACAAGTCGTAAGCAGAACGGTTGTTATTATTGATTGAAAATTTGGAAAATAGCTCAAAGAGAGCAGCCATCTGATCATTGGTCAGTGGCGGAATTGGTAAAGCACTCGAGACAGACCCCAAAGTGCTAGCAGCAGGAATAATAGAAGGGAGAGGGGTTACAGGGGTGACTCTAGCACCGACTTCCCTAGACTCGCCCTCAGACTCAGACTCAGACTCCGACTCAGACTCGGACTCAGACTCAGGCATGTCACCCTCTCCGGTGACCAGCTTGTAGATCTTCCCCTGGTTGTCAGTCCACTTGACAGTCTTCCTCCAGGCCCTGTTTCCCGTCTCGGAACCAACATCCGAGATCAGTTTGGTCGGGTCAAACCTGTTGCTGCGGAGAATCAGGTTGACCAGGTCTTCTTTTGGAGTCGGGGCTATGGTGTCTTCCCCGAAGAGCAGCCCCAGCGCGGGCTCAGCATCATCAGCTTTATCAGATGGGATGAGGGCGAACACATCATCCGGGATGTAGTTGCAGTCCCGGGCCGATTGGGTCCCGAGGTGCACAGCATTGGGTTGATAGAGACCAACCTGGATAGCCCCGAATACCGGTGTGACAAAGTAGTCAGACAACCGTGGGCTGTAAGGGCTCAAGTGGATACCCTTCATGATGTTGCAGGCCTTTTTGATTCCTGCTCGGACAATGTTGCCCAGAGTGGCGGCATAGCCAAGGCCGAAGTGAGAGTCTTCGTCCTTAAGGACCTCGATGATCTTCCCAGCTGGAAGGTCGGGTCGAGAGGTAGCCCCCGGAAGGTACCCTAGGTTTTGGAGCATTGTATCAATGCTTGTGGTGAAGTAAGGCCTAAAAAGGTACTCTTCCTCGATCATCCCCACAAAGTCGAATCCCCAAAGGTCCGTGCGGCCCGTGGCGTTACAGCTAGCCACGGTCATTGGGGTTGCCTCCAAAGTAATAACATTATCGAGCAAAGGCATCTTGATCTTACGGTGGAGGGTGGAGGACACGGCTTTGACCGCGTGAATCCATGGCCTTCCTAGGCGCAAGTTGAATGATGAGGTGACATCAATCACCTGAAATTCAAGCTCCTTTTCTATTGGGCCTGTTATAATGGTCAGCTTCACGGCCCCAGATACCGTCTTTGGGCTCCCATCAAAGGCTTGGATGGTTTGAGCCGTCGGGACATAATCGGCCTCGGTGATACCGAGGGCTTTGGCGGTCCTTAAGGGAAGGACGTTCACGGCTGACCCGTCATCGACTAGGGTCATCGGGAGGTATTTCCCTCTGCAGATCATTGTAATGTAGAGGGCCAGATTATGAGAGGCCCCGAACGGTGGCAGGTCGGCTTCAGAGAAAGTGATCATTGGGCCTCCTTCCTTGCTTTTGCCCTTCAAGTGGGGCAGGACTGTGGCTACCATTTCAGCAGGGGTAGCCAAAGAGTCGATCTTAACTTGATCGAGAGCCTTAGTGAGTGCTTCTCGATGTTCTTGCGAGCTAACCAAGAGTTGCCATATAGTGAGGTCAACTCGGGTCTTCTTCAGTTGCTTCACAATAGCCGTTTCAGCGGTCGGCTCCTCAGGGGCGACTTCCATCCCGAGTGGATCGGTGATGGTTGTCGGGATGGGGGTGTCCCTAGAGCTTGTGGCTAGATAGGGACGACCAAGGTGGTTGCTGGCTAGGACTCGGGTTTTGGCCTCGCGAATCTGTTCAGGGGTGATGGGAACGGTTTCCCCTTTAGTGAGGTAGACATCATCCTCGTCGTCAAACTAGATCCCGTTCACTTGCGGGATAAATGGAGAGATAAGGTGAGATCAATCAATCACCTCCCCGGCAAAGATGGCATGGGAGCTGAAAGGGTTCTCTTTGTTGCTTGGTTTATCTCCGGGTAGCGGAATTTTACCGCTCTCGATCAGGTCCTGAATCAAGTGTTTCAGCTTCCAACATTTTTCGGTATCATGCCCATTGCCCCGGTGGTACTGGCAATAGGCCTGAGCATTGTAGTTCTTGGAGCGTCGCTCGACCGGAACTTCAGGAGTTGGGCCTATCGGTTGGATTAGGCCTTTGGAGGACAGCCTTTGTAAGGCATAAGTATAGGTGGTACCTATATCAGTGAAAACCTGAGGTGGGGTGCTCTTCTTGGACGGACATCTAGTAGATTAACAGCGTCAAAAATGCTATGAGTTGCAGCTTGGGGCTTAGTGGTGGAGGAAGAATCCCCTTGGTACCCTTTGCTAGCGGCCTTAGTGAGGCCTTCCAGTCTCAGATCGTCTTCGATCCTCATACCCATTTCAGTAAGGGTGGTGAAATTGGGTATGACAGCGTACCGGAGGTGAACCCGGTAGGAGGGGAGGAGGTTCTTGACAAAAGCCTCCACCAAAGTCTTCTCATTGGGCTTATCGACCAGTTTCACGCTCTCGGCCCTCCAGCGTTGAAGGTATTTAGTAAAACCTTCCTTCGGCTCTTGGGCCATAACCTCCAGAGATCGCATTGTGGTTTGGATCTCGGTGTTGTCAGCGTAGTTCCGAGCAAACTCGGTAGCCACATCATCTCATGTAGGGTATTTTTTCGGGTCTAGCCTATAGTACCAGGCCCGTGGGTGCTTCTCAAGAGATGCAGCAAAGAGGTTTTTGAACATGGACGAATCCACTCCCTTGATGGCCATGAATTCTTTGAAGGCCCGTACATGTAGTAACGGGTCCTCAGTTCCCTCAAACATGGGCAAGCCCGTAAGATTCAGGTTTGCGGGCAGCCTGTCACGCAGCGGGTTGTACTCTCGGCTATTCTCCCGATGAATGTTGTTACTCCCAGCCAAATGGACTTGTTCTTCTAGTCGGCGTACTGCGCTGACTAGTTCAGCTAGAGGCCCAGTAGCCTCGACATTAGGGGTCCTTTGCTCCACTGTAGCTAGGCGAGCAACGATGGCCACTTGACCAGCCCTCATTTCAGTCAGTTGGGCTTCGATGTCGGTTTGCTTCTCGATCATGGCGTCCAGAGAGGTTTGCAGACTGTTCAAAGTAGCCATCCTTCGAGCGTGTCTGGTTGCCGGTGGCCTGTCTGTAAGAACACCGCGTAATCAGAAACCGAACCCAGATCTTGGAAAAAAAAAAAGGAAAAGTACATCCCGAGCGACACTAAGAAGGAAGGCTAAAGACTCGAGAAAGACCTCTAGACGGATGACTCAATGGGTGGTATAACTTCCTTAGGACTTTGGCTTTGTGGGCCTAATCCTGTTCGAAGGAAGGTCAACGTGAGACTCTTTCCCTAGACTTTTGACTCGAGTGTATGGACGGACTTTCCTTTGTAGGGGTATGCCCTACGCGGGTTGGTCGTGCCTTGACAGATAAGGCGGACTCGGGAAAGGGGGAAACTCGTGATATAAGATCAGCGAAGTTTCGACGCTATAGACCCTCGACATACTATGCAAAGACCCGACACACGGCTAGACGGTAGGTCCTATAATAAGAAAGGCTTACTAGGAAGGTTGAATGTTTGAAATTCGAATATAAAATGGGTGAATTTCCAAGAGTTCAAAAATTGAAGATGGAATTTCGAAAACCAAGATTAGAATTTTGGAAAATTCAGAAAATCGGAATGGTGTCGGAAATTCGAGAATTAAAACGGGCAGCATGCCGACTAGAGAAAAAGGATATTTTTAGTCAAATCGTTGATCCTAAGTTTTGTTGGCATTCCGAATTTTTGAAATTTGGATATTTTTGAAAAGACGGGTCCCTAAACGAACAGTATTTCGGAGTTTTTCAAAATTTGGTGTTTTTGGAAAGATGCATTTTTTTTTAAATGACGGTTTTTGAAAAATGACACGGAAACCAAGTAGCACGTAGTCAAACAAGCATTATAACGACGCTTATGTATGCTTTATACTAAGTCTCGGTTGGTCCAAATAGGGTCTACACCAACAACGATAGCATTCTCGTGAATCGGGACGGACTCCCTAAGCCGAATTGGTCTTAGGACATGCCGCAAAACCCAGACGAGTTCCGCCATCGAAGTCTTTAGTGCACCCATGTAGGAATGCACCGTGGTATAATGGGACGTCGATCACAAGTAACCGGGCCGGGCAAAATTTGGGTTATGCATGAATCATTAAACTAATGCGCGCACACTAATATGCGAACAATTTCTCTTCGAGTCTCACCCTAGGAACCCTGATGACATGTGGTACATCAGGTATCCCCAGCGGAGTCGCCAAATTGTGGACATGACATAGGTCCACCCCGACGCGGCCACGCGCGGGTTTGGGTAGGCGAATGAATCTCGTGGTGAGATTGTTCTCGGGTTCAAAATTTAAGTCAAAATGGAGTCGCCACCGAATTTTGTGGTTATTCGGAACCATACGAGCCCACTCTATATCGTCATGGGCTATACACCAAGTACGGCCCACTTCGATTTCAGAGTTTATTGGGCTCGTGCCTTTGCATTGCAATACCGATACCGTTTAAACCGGCTTTCGTATATAGAATGACTCTCGTGCGCCAATGGTTTCGGGCATCCGGAAACCAAGGTTCTGAGTAAGGGGTGAGGGTACGTGTTGGGAAGCCCACTAAGGACACCCAACCCCGCCCGCACATGGCGGCCTCTACTAAGACATTGTTCGTGTTCGTGTGCGCGCGCTAGTAAAACGATTAAATGATATGCAAGCAACGTTTTCGGGCTAAGCATATGAATTGTGTTAACTACGTCATTTAATGCATCTTGAATATGGGCGGAGTAATTTAGCATGCGAGACTCATTTATAAAGCGATAAGCAAGTAAATACATAAAACTCGTAAGTAAATAACGTACAAGTTACACGGGCGGAAATACAACCCGACCAATACAAAAATGATAAATAAAATACAAACGGAAAAATAAATAATAAGAAGATAAGAACGGACCCGTATGCAAACTAGACCGTGAATTGTGTAAATGGACGAACCCCGATTAAATACACATTGTGTTGTGTATTAAACGAAGGACGGATTCATAGGACCTAAGCGTGACGCTAGCCCGATCCTATGCCTCGATGCCTTGTCCCGACTTATCACGTCGAAAAATCGATCAAAGTCGCTAGAGTGTCGTGATATGAATGGGTTTTGAAAAAATAGGTTCACGTGATTGACTTTACACGTGTCAACTAAAAGTCGTAAAAAAAATGACGAGGCTCGAATGTTGCATTAAAGCTCTCGGATTACTGGACTGCAGGACCCACTCGGTCGAGTCATGGTCTGACTCGGTCGAGTGTGTCCTCGAAAAGGATTCTGCCCAGGTTTATGGACGCTACTCGATCGAGTAGCCTACGTACTCGGTTGAGTAGCCCCTGTACGAGTACCAACTCGTGTCATTTTTTGGTTTAAAATCGATGGTCGGCCAAATCAGATACAAATATCGCACGATTTGTATTTAACTTGGCTTCCGGTGCTATAATCGCGTATGCATGCGATTATAATACCGTTATCGGAGTTTTATGAAAATGCTTGTGCTAGATTAGAAATTTTGTATTAGTGACGAAATTGCATCCCTCTACGTCACGACATCGAAACTAACCCTCTCGGATTATGTGATGTCGGTTTTCGTGTCAACGGGTTCCGTACTAATAAAAATGGGATCAAATGCGTTCAACTATTATTAATCGCGATCGCGTCACGCCCTTGGGTACATTGGGGCGGGGCTCCTCGAAAGGGCTCCACATCTGTCGTTGCTCGTAAAGGGATTAGACGGACTTTAAGCGATAATTATAGTCAAACGTATTTAAAACCGGATTTTAATACTAGTACATATATATACACGGTATGATAATGTTAGTAACGAAAAAAGGTAAAAGTTAGTATACAAGAAATGAAATGTTAGAGTTAATGTTAAAGTTAGCGTTAGGATACTAGTATAGCTATTATATAAACAATGCGGAAATGTAAATAAAAAAACGAAGTAGCAAGGATCGAAATGGGGTTTAGGACACCCTCAACACACATGCTTAGTAGTATCATGAAAGCAATCTACCATCGCTTTAATCACCATGAGGTTTCACTTAGTCTTGCAACACACCAACTGAACCCACTGCTCGACCACGGGACCTAGAGCAGTCTTCGCGATAATTCCCTTTACTGTGGGGGTCAACTTCTGAGAATAAATCTCGAGACATGTAGTAAAGCCCGAGAAAGTGCTCATCAGACCTGGGGACTGCAAACTAAAGTAGTACAAGTATAAACGAAACAAACCTAACCTAACCCGAGCCAAAATCCAAGACATAACTAATAAACACGAATAGGACACTCACCAGACCATGCACGATGCTGTGAGAAACGTGTAGGTCGAGATGAAACAACAACCGATGACCATCCCAGTCCCGAGCCTACTCGGGATCCTCATAGCCAAACTCCTCATTCTCCGATATGGGAGCCGGAACATGGACCCTCCTAGCAACTATCTCGGGAAGCCTGCGCTTCCTCAACCTATCAAAATCGGCCTCATTTATGGCCTCCGGATCATGACGCTGAGATGAAATACTCTGTCTCCTGCAAATCCCACGGGGAGTCTGTGAGCTCGTCCCGGCGGCCTCGCCACTAGCACCAACCGTGGAAGCTCCCTCGGGACGCTCGGTATCACCTCTAGCTGTAAAATCAAACAAAACACGAAAAACCCATGCCTCAGGCCAGGCTAAAGCAGCTTAAACAGGTCAAAATAGGGTCTAAATTTCAGATAAGGATATTAAAATTTCGACAAGGCCGCTAACACCCATTTTCGATCCCGGTCACGATGAAAGTGGTTTTGGGGATGGGGATGGAGACGTGGATGCAATATTGTCCTCCGTCTGACGTGGGATTGGGATGGAGACGTATTTGCAAAATTAAAGAAAAATTCAAAGCAGGAATTGAAGGAGGAGAATGGAATGGAGACAATCTGTACACCACGGCCAAAGGGTATAATTGGATAAGAGATAAGAAGACGGAAGTGGATTGGCACAGGCTAGTGTGGAATAAATGGACAATTCCGAAACATAGAGTAATTGCGTGGATGTACCAGCATGACGCGATAAACATGATGAGTAAATTGTTCGGCCTCAATCTGACTACTGATAATCTATGCTGCATTTGTAATGATAAACCGGAGGATAGGAAGCATCTGTTTTTGGAATGCGAGTATAGCAGCAACATTCTGAAGAGTTTGGGTGATTGGATGGGTCAAGACTTCATCAATATACTCAATATTGGTTAACGAGATAGGTTGAGAGGCAGTAGACTACAACGAGCGGTGATCAATAGTGCGATAAATGCTTCCATATACTACATTTGGGAACAAAGGAACAAATGTAGATTGGAAGGTGTGCTTATGAGGCCTCAAATAATTGGTAGGAGCATTATTAAAGAGCTGAAAATGTATTTTAATAGCGTTCAGAATGGGAAACTCACCACTAGAGATGATTTATTCATTTTTAAAATGATGGTCACTTAATGTATATTTGAATGATTCTTTTATTAATATATACCACTTACATTTCCCCAAAAAAAAGAAAGTGGTTTTAGGAAAATTGGGCATAGTTACGACACCTTTTGGCCCGTCGACAAACTCACAAAACCTCACGGAAGGCCCTAAGAGCTACCCTAGCCTATAGAAATCGATAAGGGAGCTACCCGTATCCTCACAAACACCAATTGAACAAGATTAAGCAAGACAAATGCGGAAATATCGGGAAAGACGGTCCCTAACCCTATCATCTCGAACCTATCACTATAGGGAGCCATTGTCGTACCTCAAAATCCCCTATTAAGCTTATAACTACCTAACAAGCTCTAATCAACCCTAATTTAACAATGGGATTAAGAACAAGCATCGAAACCTAGTAAATTAAAAACACCCAAATCGATTTTCTAGGGTTTCAACAAAACAAACTCACAATCAACCAAATCAAGCAAAACCGACAATAAACGAGTAAAGAACACTTACCCGGAGTCGACATTTTCGCTAATGGCGGAAATCAAGATGGAAATCGCGTAGAAAAATCGAGAAGGCGATATAAAGGCGAAGGGGGTGACGTGTTCGGCTTTTGGGTCGAATGAACAAATCCCCCAGCTTTCGTTCACTTAAACAACTCGATCCACGAGAACCCGACCGCCTCAGGTGACGCGCCTGGATTCTGAACCGCTGGGGGCTAGGCGTCTGAAGATTGGGGTGCAGATGTGCGCGCGTCTGAACAGCCCAGCACAGACTAAAACGAAAACAAACGAGGCTTAACATTTGATATATACGAAACACGCACCTTTTAAGACAAGCAAAATAACAATGACGAAACAATTAACTAATCGATAAAGCATGCCCGTTACAAAAAAACGATAATGAAACAAGCATAAGAGCCGCACTTAACGTTAACGCTGCACCCAAACACGTAATAAAGCAACCTAAACCGACCCAATCTAAGCAAACTCTGAACAAATCTCAAATACATAACAAACCAAAACAAAGAAAAAGTAAACCCGAACAAAATAAGACAAACCCGCAAAACAAAAGCCCCTTAATTAAAACAAATAAACAACAATTTTTGCCTAACGGGTCTTAGTTATCCGAGAGGCATTGAAGTCTGATACCTCCACAGCAATTTAATTCGAGTGGAGACCAACGCCCTCGAAGGAGCCTGATACCTCCACAGCAATTTAATTCGAGTGGATACCAATGCCCTCGAAGGAGTCTGATACATCCACCGCAATTTAATGCGAGTGGATACCAACGCCCTCGAAAGAGTCTGATACCTCCACAACAATTTAATTCGAGTGGAGACCAACGCCCTCGTAGGAGTCGGATACCTCCTCAGCATTTTTCATTCGAGTGGAGACTGACGCCCTCGAATGGTTTATTTTACCTAAGGGTCAGAGGCATCTCAAAGACAAGTGTTCGAGTGGAGACTGACGCCCTCGAGCATTTTATATTGCTTTGTCCTAAGGGTCATAGGCATCCCGAAAGACACCTATTCGAGTGGATACTGACGCCCTCGAATAGTTTATCTTATATTGCTTTGTCCTAGGGGTCATAGGCATCCCGAAAGACAGGTATTCGAGTGGAGACTGACGCCCTCGAGTAATTTATCTCGTTTTACTTTGTCCTTGGGGTCATAGGCATCCCGAAAGACAACTATTCGAGTGGAGACTGACGCCCTCAAGTAGTTTATCTTGTTTTATTTTGTCCTAGGGGTCAGAGGCATCCCAAAGACAAGTGTTCGAGTGGAGACTAACGCCTGTGGACGTCCGTCCGCACCGCCCGGCGTCCTGCGCGCGCCCGCATGAGACCGACCCAGTTTTTGAACGTGTGGCGGCGGCCACCCACGCGGCCCTCTCCCTGTCGGGGGCCAGTCCGATCTCGCGTACGGGGTGATGTTTTGGATGACGATCCAGACTTGTACTAGACGGGTAAGGGCACCCGTGTTTCCGTTTGGGAATTGATCGAGTCGTGGTTGTAAATGTTTAAAGGCTTATTTGTTTGGTAAGGCGACTTTTTTAGTGAACTGAATTCGTTGACAATTTGTGGAGTCGCCACCGAGTCAATTATGGGGACTCGGAAACCGTTCAAGTCAACTTTGATCCTTAGCCGGCTCAAAGTTGAGGGGCGCGGGACCTAAAGATAAAGACTTGTACCCTTAAGCGCTCCATGCCTGGAATGACTCTCACTGCCAATGGTTTCGGACATCCGAAAACCGTCGATTCTGAGTAAGGGGTGAGGGTACGTATTGGGAAGCCAACATCCGATAGATGTCAACACCCAATCCCGCCCGCACTATAGCGGCCTCTACTAATCTATTGGTGGGCTGATAACCTAATTCTTTTGTTGTGGCAGAAATACTGTGATATCCGTTGTTTTCACCCTATATCTTTTTGCTATGTCGGTTTGTTTAAGGAGAAGTAAGTTTTGTCGTCAAAGTAGTTGTGTTTACATTCTTTGCATGCGATTTCACGTGACAAGCAAGCCATGAAAAGATGCACGTAGGAGAGTAGAGAGTACTAGTATTATACGTATTAGCAAATCAGTTTTAACGCGATAATACCGATACTAGTCGTTCTCGTGATATACCTTACCTGGTATTCTGCTTAAGATGCGTCGATTCGGTATTAATAGAGATGCGTCGAACCTAATAAGGTGAGCACCCGGACTAATACGGAACCCGACCATCGCTTTGTTCAGTTTTAGTAATTTTACGTTTTGAATTCAGTTTTGATTTCTCGAGGAAATGAAATAAATATTTTGACGGAACTTAAAATAAGTGAACTTCGAACCAAAATAGAAATTCGAGCTTAAATATAAATAAATAAAAAGAATTTAGAATTTAAATCGTCGAAATAGACTTTCGGTAAGAATTAAATTAAATGTATAAAATAAATCGAAATAAAAATAAAAATATGTTTTAAATATAAGAAGAGTTTCCGAGACAAATAGAATATTAGGAGTTTGAAACGATTAAACGACAAATTCGTTTTATAAAATTTTTAAGAATTACGAGTTAAATCGTAAAAATAAAAATACGAACAAAATGTTAATTTAATTTTATTTAAAAAATCTGGGGTGTTACAATCTTCCCCACTAAAAGAAAGTTTCGTCCTCGAAACAAAAAAACATATAATAATAAAATGGAAAATAAGGCTATATCACTTGAACAAAAGGAGAATGCTTAACTCATATCAGAATCTCGGTTTAAAAATTTTACAACTTCAAACGTGATATGAAATCAAAATTGAAGACAAAATTTATTTCAAGATGAGTTGGACTCAGTTCTCAAAGTTTCAAATCATTTAAATTAATAAAATCGCAAGTAAAACACTGGCGGTTTCTCTCGAGCGATTCTGTTACGAGATAGCTTCTTGTTCGTTCATGGATTCCACCATAGTGAAGCGAGGTCCAGGTGTGGACGTCCGTCCGCACCGCCCGGCGCCCCGCGCGGGACCGACCCGGTTTTCATCGTGTGGTGGCGGCCACCCACGCGACCCCCTCCCTGTCGGGGGCCGATCCGATGTCGCGTACGGGGCAAAGTGTCGGACCTCGATTCGAATGAAGATCCGGACTTGTACTAGACGGGTGTGGGCACCCGTGTTTCTGTTTGGGAATTAATCGAGTCGTGGTTGTAAATGTTTAAAGGCCGATTCATTTGGTAAGGCGACCTTTCTAGTGAACTGAATTCGTTGCCGATTTGTGGAGTCGCCACCGAATCAATTATGGGGACTCGGAAACTGTTCAAGTCAACTTTGATCCCTTGCCGGCTCAAAGTTGAGTGTCACGGGACCTAAAGATAAAGACTTGTACCCTTAAGAACTCCGTGCCTGGAATGACTCTCATTGCCAATGGTTTCGGACATCCGGCAACCGTCGATTCTGAGTAAGGGGTGAGGGTACGTATTGGGAAGCCAACATCCGATAGATGTCAACATCCAATCCCGCCCGCACTATAGCGTCCTCTACTAATCTATTGGTGGGCTGATAACCTAGTTCTTTTGTTGTGGTGGAATTGCTGTAACATCCGTTGTTTTAAACCTTATGTCTTTTGCTACGTCGGTTATTCTAAGGACAAGTAGGTATTGTCGTCAAAGTAGTTGTGTTTACATTCTTTGCATGCAATTTCACGTGACAAGATGGCCATGAAAAGATGCACGTAGGAGAGTAGAGAGTACTAGTATTATACGTATTAGCAAGTCAGTTTTAACGCGATAATACGGATATTAGTCATTCTCGTGGTATACCTTACCTGGTATTCTGCTTAAGATGTGTCGGTTCGGTATTAGAGATGCGTCGAACCTAGTAAGGCGAGCACCTGGACTAATACGGAACCCGACCATCACTTTGTTCAGTTTTAGTTGTTTTACGTTTTGAATTCCGTGTTAAGTGATTTAGCATGCGAATACAAGGTCATAAAAGCAATAAATCCTACGAAAGCTGTAAATGCGAATATAATTAAACCACATTGTGAGGAGTTGCACCCTCGGAGTATACACTAAATGGGACACGATGCATAGATAGTTGAGAACGGATCTCGGAATTACTCGGGTCTATTTAGTGTATTTTAGTATTTGTGATTGAAATTGGGACGTTACGTGTTTTAGTAGATGTTTGTGGACCTAGTGTCCACATCTAGTGTTATCGTAGTGCATAATAAAAGAAAGTGCAAATATGGAAAGTAGTTTTGTTTAGATGACAACTTAGTGACGACTCGAATTCAACAGGCGGATCCTCCTAGCTTGACCTGTGACTCCGGCAGAGCTCTGTTACTGTCTACCCTTCCTGTCGCTACTCCGGCAGAGCTTAGCTACTAGATTTGAGCTAGTCGAACACAGGCACCACGGTATCGAGTGGGGTGCTCGAAGGTGAGGAGTAGCGTCAATGTCGCTTTTATCGGAACTACGATTGAGTGGATCATTTGCCTCGGGTGTCGGAGTGCGAGCCCTTAGCGAGAGGGTAGAGGGAGAAGAGAAGATGAGAATGTGTGTCGAATGAATGAGGCGAAGGGGATTATTTATAGGTGTTTTCGGACCTCGTTGCCCATATGGACGCCTGAGTTGGGGCGAACCAAGACCCTGGCGCCTAGGCTAAGGCGCGGGGAGACTAAGACGCGTGAGGTTGGGCGGTCGGGATTTTGAAGATTCGATTTTGATACTTTCCAAAACCGAGAGGGAGGAGTGTGATACTTAGCTTGGAGCCTAAGGATTCCCGCGGCTTGACCTAGCGCCGTGGGTTTAGTGGGTCTTGGATGTGCGTCCCGAGGTTCGCTTGGCACGGTGCTGGCTCGGTTCGAGTTGCAGGACCGACTCGGGGTCCTGGTGTCAAAATTGACTCTAATTAGTGTCTATGTGACCGTAACGACACGACTAAGGCTGCCATCATGTTAGTTTTAATTTTTCTGAGTAATTATTTGATCCGTTCTATTGAAAAACTACCTACAACATCGCGAACCTGCGTCGCGTTACAGTCCTATCGTCATCGTATGTTTGTTGGGCACTTCTGCAACCACCAGTTCCAAATCTGAGTGTCTACAGAAGCCCCCACTTTGACTGAGGCTTGGACAAGGCGAAAGTCAAAGTATAGCCGCCCAGGTCAATGGAAGATTACGACCTGGTGGCGGTCCAGTCGGGTCGTTTTAAGTCCATTGGACTACGTGTTGAGGCTCGCCAGCAAAGGCTTAGAAATCATACCTGACGTCTTCGCTTGCGGTTGCTTGCTTGGGCCCGGGTCGTTGCTTGATATCTCGTTCCTGGTTCTTTATGCGCGCGCTTTGTCTTCTTTGGCTTTTTTAAACGGTTTGTTTAGTTTTAAATGTTTTAGTGACGTGTTAAGTGTAAGTGCAAACGACATTCGAATGTGTTGGCTTTAATTTGAACAAATGTTTTTGGGACGTTTGTGGACCCTTGATAAAACGTTCGAGGGCGTCAGTCTCCACTCGAGCGGTTGTCTTCGAGATGCTTGTGACCCCTTGGGCGAAATGAAGCGAAACAACAAAAAAATGTTCGAGGGCGTCGGTCTCCACTCGAACACATGTCTTTGGGATGCCTCTGACCCCTAGGACAAAATGAGATAAACTACTCGAGCACGTTAGTCTCCACTCGAGTAGCTGTCTTCAGGGATGCTCTGACCCCTAGGACAAAATTGTTGTTGTCAACTACTCGAGGGCGTCAGTCTCCACTCGAGCAGCTGTCTTCGGGGATGCTCTGACCCCTAGGACAAAATTGCTGTTGTAAACTACTCGAGGGCGTCAGTCTCAACTCGAGTTGTTGTCTTCGGGGATGCTCTGACCCCTCGGACAAAATTGTTATTGTAAACGACTCGAGGGCGTCGGTCTCCACTTGAGCAGTTGTCTTCGGGGATGCTCTGACCCCTAGGACAAAATTGTTGTTGCAAACTACTTGAGAGCGTGAGTCTCCACTCGAGCAGCTGTCTTCAAGGATGCTCTGACCCCTAGGACAAAATTGTTGTTGCAAACTACTCGAGGGCGTCAGTCTCCACTCGAGCAGCTATCTTCGGGGATGCTCTGACCCCTAGGACAAAATTGTTGTTGTAAACTACTCGAGGGCGTCAGTCTCCACTCGAGCAGCTGTTTTTTGGGATGCTCTGACCCCTCGGACAAAATTTGTTGTTGCTGTGCCTCCGGGATACTAACGTCCCTTGGGCAAAATTGCTATTTGTTTATTCGTTTTAGTTAAAAGTTTTTGTTTTGTCTTATTTTGTTTCGGTTTGCTCTTGCTTTGTTTTAGTTTGTTATGCATTTGACATTTGTTTAGGGTTTGTTTCAATTAGTTCGGTTTAGATTGTTTTGTTACGCGTTCGGGTGTAGCGTTTTTGGTTAAGCGCGGTTCTGATGCTTGTTTTATTATCGAGCGTGTTTTGTCGATGTTGATTACTAATTGCTTCGTTATTTGTTATTTTGCTTGCCTTAAAAGGTGCGTGTTTTATGTGTATCGAACTTTGAGTCTCGTTTGTTTTGTTTTAGTCTGTACTGGGCTGCTCGGACGCGCATCCGTCTGCGCCCTAATATTCAGGCGCTTAGCCCCCAGCGCGCTAGGACTCAGGCGCGTCACATGGGGCGGTCGGGGTTCCGTGGACCGGGTCTGTTTAAGTAAACAAGAATTGGAGCGATCGTTCATTCCACACAAAACTCGAACGCGTCGCCCCCTTCGCCCCAAAGCCGATTTCTCGATCTTTTCTTGCCAAATTCGTCTCGATTTCCGCCTTAAGCGACAATGTCGACTCCGGGTAAACGTTCTTTACTTGTTTATTTTTGTTTTTGCTTGATTTGATTGATTATGAGTTCGTTTTGTTAAAAACCCTAGAAAATTGATTTGGGGGTTTTTGATTCGTTAAGTTTCGATGCTTGTGCTTAGTCTCGTTGTTAAATTAGGGTCGATTAGAGCTTGTTAGGGCAGTTATAAGTTCGATAGGGGTTTTCGAGGTGCGTCAATGGCTCCCTATGGAAATGTGCTTGGAATGCTAGGGTTAAGGATCGTTTTCTAATTATTCCCGTGCTTATTTTGTGTAATCTCGTTCAAATAGTGTTTGTGAGGATGTGGGTAGCTCTCTTGTCATTTTCTATGGACTAAGATGACTTTTAGGACTTTCCGTGAAGTTTTGTGTGTCTTAAGACGGACCAAAAGGCGTCGTAATGATGCCGTATTTTCCCAAAACTACTTCCATCATGACCGGGATCAAGAAAGGATGCTAGCGGCCTTTCCGGAATTTTGATATCCTTATCCAAAATTTTGACCCTATTTTGACCTGTTTGAGCTGCTTTAGCCTGGTCTCAGGCACGAATTTCATTTTTTTGGTTTGATTTTGTAGCAAGAGGTAACATCGAGCGTCCCGAGGGAGCTCCTAGTGATGAGACTGTCAGGACGAGTTCACAGACCCCCCGAGGGATTCGTAGGAGACGACGGAGTATCTCGTCTCAGCGTCGTAACCCTGAGGCCATTAATGAGGCCGATTTTGATAGAGTGAGGAAGCGTAGGCTTCCGAAGACGGTTGCTAGGAGGGCTCATGTTCCGGTTCCTGTACCGGAGGATGAGGAGATTAGCTACGAGGATCCCGAGTGGGCTCGGAACTGGGATGGTCATCAGCTGCTATTTCATCTTGACCTTCACGTTTCTCACCGCGTCGTGCGGGGTCTGGTGAGTGTCCTGTCTGTGTTGATTAGCTATGTCTTAGATTCTTGGCTCGGGTTAGGTTAGGTTTATTTTGTTTATACCTGTGTTGTTTTGGTTTGCAGCTCCCACGTCCGATGAGGACTTTCTCGGGATTTACTATGTCTCTCAAGATTTACTCTCAGAAGTTCACCCCCGCGGCAAAGGGAATTATTGCAAGGACCGCTATATATCTTGTGGTTGAACAGTGGGTTAGGTTGGTGGGTTGCAAGACTAAGTGCAAGCTTATGGTGATTAGAGCGATGATAGATCGCTTCCACAATACTACCTCGACCTTCCACATGGCTTTTGGGGAGGTCGGGATGACCCTAGAGGATTTTGGGATGATTACCGGTTTGCCCTGGGGTCCGGATAGGATTAAGTGGGCCGCCGAAGGCCCTAGGCTAGATAGTGACGGGATGCGGGGCCTCATCGGGGACTGTTTACCGCATGAGGCATATAGTGCGCCTCATGCTTTGGTGAGTTCGTATATCACCGATAACTTCGAGCGAGTGGCGGTGTTAGAGGGTCGAGAACCCAACACGCCGGAGCAGGATGCCAGGTTGTGCTTGGGGTACTTCCTATGGTCTACCCACTTCTCGGATAAAGGCGAGAGGTTTAGAACTAGGATTTTGCTTTTCTTAACTGACCTGGCTCAGCTAGGACGTTTTGATTGGGTGACCGCGGCTTTCGCAGAGATGACTCGCTGCCTGCAAGTCATGGTGAGGCCGTTGGCGATAGAGTCGGCCACAGTTGTGTCCATTGTGGGTCCGGGCCTTATACTGGAGGTTAGCTACTATTCTCACTCTTGTATCTCGAGTTTTGCTTGGCTTTGGCTTAGTGTTGCTAAATGTATTCTGGGTTTGTTGCACACAGGCTTGGATCTACTCTTACTTTCCTTGTTTGACACCTAAGATGGTGCGGGTTCACCCAAAGAGATTCCCGACAGAAATCGAGTGGAGGTTGGCTCAGCCTAAGAGCACTACCAGCCACTACCCGTCGGAGAATGCGCCGGTCAACCAGCTAAGCCTCAGGGATGTAAGTTGTCTTTTATGTCCTACCTAGCTTAGTAGCCCCCAAGGTTTAGGATTTATCAGAGTGTTGGTTCATTTATGTAGTTTGTGGCCAGCACTTGGGCTGGTTATTAGGGCGTACCGGAATATGTGGCCACGGAGCTGAGGCCTAGAAGTTACAAAAGGATGCTCCTTCCTGCGTTGTTTCGCACAATTTGGTATTTGGCGAGCGGTTGGTGCATCAGTGCCTATATGACGATTTCAGGGTGCCGGTTAATCCTCCCTGGACCATGTTTAGACCATCGACCACCGCAGATATCCTCGAGGATAGGGACGGAGAAGGAGGCGATGCACTCTTGGTGTCAGGTGCCCCCTACCTATCTCACGTCACCCGGCGGTTAGCTTGGTACCGCCTCGTGGTAATGTTCTAATTTTGCTTCTAAGATTCGTTTTGCGGTTTGTTGTTTCCTTGCCCTCTGACCAACCAATCTGTTGTTTTCTCAGCTGGCCGATCCGGCTGATGAAATCCAGTCCCCAGATTTTCCCCTGACGCTGCTTAGGGTGGATGCGGTTGTGATACCTTTCACCGAGCCTCTGCCCCCGTGTTCTGCTGACGAGATGGACGCCGGGATAGAGTGGCGTGACCGGGTATACCGGGTAAGTTTTGGCTTTTGTTTTGGGTTTGTGTTCTAAGAGTTAGGATTGGTTTGTCTAACTTCCGTGGTTTCACCTTTCGAATTTTAGCATCTTGTCATCAGCGGTTGTGGCAGGCCGCCAACCGCTTCTGGGCCTTTGCCTCGAGGGTTTCCCGTGACACTTCGGGACCTCGATCGGTGAGTTTGCGTGATTAGGGTGGTTTTCTAGGCTGTTGGCGTAACCTCCTAACTTTTAAGTGTATTTGTAGGATGTTCCGGATATGTTAGGGTAGCTGGAGACTCGGGTGACCGAGCTCGAGGGGGAGGCGGCTGAGGCGAGACAGCTCCTGCAATCTCGGGCCGACGAGATCGCCTTCCTAAACGAGCAGCTGGCTCGGTCTCAAGGTGAGACCTCTGCGCAGGGCGAAGCCAGACATCGGATCGACAAGGAGGCTGAGGCTACGGGTGCTAACGAGGAGATCAGAGGAGTCCCAGAGATGGCTACCTTAGATATGCGGTCGGGGATGGATGGTAGTGAGTCTCCTCTTATAGACTTGGAAGATCTAGGTTTAGATGACAACCTTTGCGAGGTTGTGATAGCCATTGGCTCGGCATCTAAGAGTCCTTCCTAGCCTCGATTTGTGTATGAATTTGTATATGTTGTATATTTGTTTTAAAAATTTTGTACTTGAATTAGCTGGATTAGTCCTGTGTTTTCGGTTGGCGAATTGTTTACCTAGATTGACAAGTAATCACTTTTGCGTTCATTCATTTGCGATCTGACCTAGTTTTGGGTGCGTTGACGTTGTACAGAAGTATGAAAACAGTTCCTTTTGGATGTTTTGAAATGCGTCAATTTGAGCCGGGAATCGGATCAGATAGTACGTCGACTAAAATGTTTTGATTCGAGATGGACGAGATGTAGAATGCTAACGTAAAACATTAACGTGTTTTGACCAAGTGTATTAGGAGATGAGTTTAGTTGCTTTAACATTCATAACGAAACCGAAGTTTAAAAATTCGGGCAACTTTTGAAAAAAAGTTAGACCACTTTTTGCGTACTCATAATATTGCCTTGTTAGGCTACAGACGCGACTTGACGGTGAGTGCCAATAGGCTACAACACGCCTAGGTGGGGTAGCTTATCCCCCTAAAAAAAATAAAAATGCCTAAGTGTGGAACGTCTGACGGGTGACCTGGCATTCCTGTGGACCCTGCATGGGTGCTTCGGTTTTCGGAGCGGATTTTAACGGATTCAGGAGGTCGTTCCCGATGTCCGAGGTGTCATGTGGTAGCCGTGGTTATGATGCCGGATCGGTGTTTCTACCTTTGGGGTTGCTCTAGAATTGCATGCCTAGATATGGGCGCTTTGGCTGAGGCTCTCGGTTCCAGGGTCGCATGTGCTCGGAAGGCCGGATATTCGGACGCCTGGGCCAAGGCGGTTCGGGTCCGGGTTATGGAAATTTTCGTTGTTTCCTAATTTTTGTGGGATTAAGGCTATATATACAGGTTGTGGGTGCTCGTTTTAGAAATACTAGAATATCCATAGAGTCTAGCACGTCGATATTTAGCGTCATGTCGGGTTTTGGGAATATCCTTACCGAGTGGGCTAGTCTTTTAAGAAATGTGACCCCGAGATTTGTTCAAATGATGGTTTGTCAGTGGTTGTCGCGCTAAGTCGAGTCAAGATACAGGATGACTTCTTATTGACATGCTCTAAGTTTTGGGACCCGAAGGGCCATGTTTTTGTTTTTCCCGGGGGTAAATTTGTCCTTTGCCCAAAGAGATAGATGCTATAGGTGGGTGGAGCTCGGTTCGACCGTGTGTGCCTTATGGGAATGATGCTTACGTGGAGCGTTTTTTTCATTTTTTGGATCTTTCGTCATTGGATGAGGCTAAAGGTTATTTTGGTAGGGATGTCATTAGCTTAAAGTTGGTTTCTAAGACGTTCTCACAGGTTGGTTCTCATCATGTTTTGGCCTTAGCATGTAGACACACTTTTAATGTTGCGATGACTTGTTATCATCTTTTTGAGGATGCGAGGGCGCGTGAAGGTTGGGGTAACCCTCGAGTTTTGGATGTGGTGATGGGGATGGAACACGGACGATCACCTTCTTTGATTATTTTGGGCGAGCTTATTCTAGGTCTTAATACTCGTGCTCGACTCCACGATGCATCTTTCCGAGGTTCCAGGATCATTTTACAGGTGTTTTTTTTTCGCGCTATGTTTCTGTAGCTTGGTTTTCTTTGTTTTGTGGTTGCTTTGGCTTGGAGGTGTGATGTTTTGTCGTGTTTTGTACAGGTTTGGTTGCAAGAACAGGTTGGTCTAGTCGACCCTCCCCGACGCATCAAAGGTTATAACTATAAGGGTTTCACGGGTCGGAAGACGGCGCAGGCGTGGGGCAAGGGTCATCACAAGGAAAAGGACTGGCTTTCCTATTTGGCCAAAGGGGATGTGGTCATTCGGTGGTCCATCCCATGGTGGAATATTAGTGGCGTGTCGGGTTTCCATTTTCGTCTTCGACCTGGGCTTTGCTAACACTATCCATGAGGGATCAGGTTTATGTTTACCCGGGTATGTTGTCAAGTCAAATGGGTGTTAGGCCTTCCATTCCCAAGGATGCTAAGGTTATTTCTAATTCTGACCGATGGACCGAAGATTCATTTAGGAAACTTAGGGTGTCTTGGGAGCAGAATTTCTTGCGTCCCGTTGTTCGACCGACCGACAACGCTTCCGTCCGGCAGAGGGTTTGTGAACACCCATCAGGACAGAGGAACTTAAAAGTAAGGAAGACAACACCACTAAGAGGTGAGGAGGTGTCTCGAAGGAGTGCCACTAAGTGCCTGACCAAAGACAGCATTACCGATTCTAGTTCCGTCAGTTCGTCTAAGCGGGCCAAGACTAACGAGACCCATATCAAAAACGTGGAAGAGGAAGGAAAGTGGGATTGGCTGGGCTCGCCTTTGGTTAAGGCGGTAGAAGCTTGTATTCAGAGACTCGAGGATGAGAAACAAAAGCGGGCTCACCCGAATGACAAAGGGAAGAAAAGGTTCGACCGGTAGAGCCCAGACGTTTGTATTATGTATTATTAGTTGATATTATGTGGCATATTAGTACTAGTTTTTGTGGAGTTTTGACACGTTGTTGATTTCCGGGACGTCCGGGTTTCAGATGCTTGATGTAAATGCCTCGACAAAGGCTCGATTTAACCGAATTTTGTTATTAATGAGAAGCACGTATACTTTTTCGGTTTTTTTTTTCTTGTTGTTTTTTTTGTTTATTTTTTTTTTGTGGTGGCTCGCAACTCGTTTCTTCATTTTGCCCGAAGCGCCCTTTCGAATTTTCACTCCGTCCTCGGCTCACCCTTTTTTTTTTTTCTTTTTTTTTTTTGACGGCTCGCAACTCGATTCTTCATTTTGCCCGAGGCGCCCTTTCGGGTTTTCACCCCATCCTCGGCTCGTCGTTTGTGCTTCGTCATTTTAAATCACTCGTTGGCTGGGACGTGGAAGGAGTCCCGGTTTGTACATGAATCGAGTAACCGATTTTCTGTTTTTTTGTTTGTTTGTTTTGTCTTGGTTGTACCCAGAAAAGGGTTGCCTACATATCCGCTTTTAGGCGGAATCAAACCATGTTTGCAGTTCTTTCGGAAAGTGTGAGTGATTTTGCTTTAGACTCGTTTATGCTATTTATCGATGCGAATTTGGATTTTTTTGTTTTTTTTGCTTCCCTCCGAAGTCGGAGGTCGAGACGTGATTTTCAGGGTGTTTACGGGTAGTATCATTTGAGCTGATCCATGTTGGTTGGGGTTGAGAACTCTTGACCGTCTAGGTCGGTGAGGATCACGGCGCCCCCCGAGAGTATTTTCCTAACGAGGTATGGGCTCGTCCAATTTGGTTTGAATTTCCCTCTAGGGTCAACGGGAAAGGGTGTTCTAATGGACTTATTTACTAAATCTCCCTCGTGTATGTTTCGAGATTTCACTCGTTTGTTAAAGGCTCGCTGGATTCGTTGTTGGTAAGCTTGTACGTTGGATAGGGCATGTATCCTACGTTCATCTAGGAGTACTAGCTCGTCATATTGTTTTTGGTTCCATTCTTCCTCGGGGATACCACTCTCGGCTAGTATTCTTAGTGACCGAATTTCTAGCTCTATATTGGTTGGACGGCTTCGGAGCCGTAGGTTAGGTAATATGGTGTGGCTCCAGTGGGCGTTCGATACAATGTTCGATACCCCCATAAGGCGAAGGGGTTTTGTTTGACCAATCCCTGTAGTTGTCTATCATTTTCTTAAGGATTGTGGTGATGGTTTTGTTGGCTGCTTCTACGGCCCCGTTTGTTTGCGGTCTATAGGGTGAGGATTTGTGTCTTTGGATTTTCTATTTGTCTAGGAGCTTTTGGGTGTCGGCCCTGAAGTGAGCCCCCTGGTCACTGATGATTTCATGAGGTATACCGTAGCGGCAGATGATGTTGTTTTGTAAGAATTTGACTACTTGTTTTGAGGTTAGTACGGTGTAAGAGACATCCTCTACCCATTTGGTGAAATAATCGACGGCCACTAATATAAAGCAGTGTCCGCCGGTCCTGGATGGATGTACTTTTCCTATGATGTCTATCCCCCAAGTAGAGAAAGGCCAGGGTGTGGCTATAGTGTGTAAAGGATAAGGAGATAGGTGTTGGATGTTGGCAAATATTTGGAAGTTATGGCAGTGGCGAACGTGACGTCGACAGTCTGTCTCTAAGGTAATCCAGTAATAGCCTAGTCTCATTATTTTTCGGGCTAGTAGGTGTGCACTCAAGTGGGGTCCGCACTCTCCGTCATGTACCTCTTTCATGACTCTCTCGGATTGGTTTTTGTTTATGCATCTAAGGAGGACTCCATGTGGGGTTCGTTTGTATAGTAGCCCTTGATTTAGGACGTAATGGGTGGCTTGTATTCGTAGGCCTCTTTTGTTCTTGGTGTTAGTGTTGGGTGGATATGACTCGTGGGTTTTAGAGTCTAGGATTGCTTTGTACCAAGGTTCTTCGGAGGTATCGTCGGTTTCGAGGTTATGGATGTAGGCTGGTTGTTCGCTTCTCTCTACGCAGATAAGCATGGAGAAAAGGTGATCGGGCATGTTTATTAGTTAGGCTAGTTTGAACAACGCATCGGCGAATTGGTTTTCCTCACGGGATATGTGTATGAAGTCAATTTCGGTGAATTCCCGAGACATTCTTTCCACTTTGGTTTGGTACGGGGTTAGGCTTTCGCAATAAACTTTCCAGGTACCCGTAGCTTGGTTCACCAGTAAGGATGAATCTCCATGTACTCTAAGGTTTTAGACTCCTAGAGATATGGCTGCTTTTAGACCTATTAGGCAGGCTTCGCATTCGGCTGCGTTGTTGGTAAGTCTGGTTGGGTGGCCGTTTGTTAGTTTGCAAGCTTATTGTTGTTTGGTCAGTGGTTGGTTGAACCTAATTTTGTTATTCCCGATTTCCTTTTTAAGGTGAAGTTGAGTGGGCTGTTTGTGGCAGCCCTTGCGTTTTAGTCAGTTGTTATCGATAATTGGCATAAAGACGAGCCTTTTTTAGCGTTAAAGTAAACTGTTGAAAGAAGTTAAGCGATTGTCGAGGCATGTTTGTAACAAAAAAAAGAAGTTGTTTTTGTTAATAATAGTAAATGGGCTAGATGCCCGTGATTTTGGTTTTGGGGGGAAGGTGGAGGACATGTTCCCTCGCGCCTCCACACCGAGAAGGTAGAAGACAAGAAATTCATTATTATTATTTTAGTCTAGGCCCTAAAATAAACTAGACTTTTCCTGAAACCGGCTATGCGTGCCTTTAGGGGAACCTTCGTTGATTGGGCTCCCAGTGTTCACGCAGGTCGCTCTTTTGGTGCCCGAAGCCCGTCCTCCTCCGAAGATACCCCACAGGGACGTAGACCCCCTTGTCAATCAAGTCCTGTACTTCATGCTTGAGATCGGTGCATACTTGGGTCTCATGCCCCCGACCTTCATGGTACAAGCAGTAAGCGTTCGGATTACAACCCGCTCCCCTCTTTTCTATAGGTGGGTCTGGGTGGGTCCCACTGCCCGTAATAGCCAGGCCTCTTGCAGTTTCCGGAGGGCTTCAGCGTACGATTCCCCCAATTCGGTGAATTTCCTAAACGGACGGCGAAGGCCTGTAGGCTTGACAGGGTGTGCGAGCCTGGCGTATTCAACATACGGATCCCCACTGAGTACCAGTTCCCGACTTATTGGCCCTCCATGGAGTTTCCTCTCGGGTCCTTCGAGGGCCTCAAGGCGACGCCTGACGTCGTTGATGGAGGAAGAAATCGACGATACTATCCTCAGTATCCCATGGACCACGTTCATCTAGGCATTGAGCTGGTCGATGCTACTTTCATTGCTACTCGGTGTCATTCCTAGATGAAAGAAAGGAGTATGAGGTCGGGGCCTACCGGGCGGTTTAGGGACTCGAAGGAATGCTCGTGACTGAGCGACGCGGGAGTGAGACCTTTGACCCGTGTGTGTGTGGTCATTGGCTTAGGGACTCAGGTGCTTTAAACTCTTGGTGTATTTGGCGAAACGCCTAATGAATCTTAGGTCTCTACAACAAGACGATTTGATACAAACCTCGGTGGTGAGGTTTAAAGAGGACTTCTCGAAAAGAGATGACCCAAAATATAAGACCTCGGGTAGAGGCGATCCTAGTAACTAACAAAGACAGTTAAACACACGATTGTACGACGTAAGAGGTTGATCGCGATCTCGGCTCAGGATCAAGAATTTTGATATATGCTTCTTCCGAAAACGACCAATTTTGTAGAAATTTTGAAAAGGATGGTTTGTAGAAATAGTGTAACGACGGCGGGTCGACATCGTCGCGACGTGGAAGTACGTTGCTATGTGTGTGCGTCGGGAATTCGGCGATGAGAAAATGTAAATGTTTTTTTTAAAGGAGCACAGTTCTTTAGGGGAACCAGTTTTGAAAATGATTACGTGATGCTTTTATCGAAACTACTATTAATTAGCTAGTTTGATACTTGTGGTGTACGTGATGCTCATGGTAGAGCGTGAAGTCTAATGAAAGTGTTCTTCAAAGTGTGACCAAATCCTTAGTGAGCGATTTAGGTGGTGAATAGTGTTTTAGAACACTTTCCCCTTTTTTAGAAGAACTCGTAAAACTAGTAACCCACGTTCGTTGGTTGCGTTAACTAGCATTTGACGGTGGGAGGGTGTATTGTAAAAAAAGTGTTTTGGAAGTGTAACCGTTTTTGAGTTCCTTGACTTCATTAATTGAAGTTTCGGGTTGTGTTAACGGTATATGAGTAAAAACATTTTTTTTGAAAATAAAAATGTAACCGTTTGGTGTACATTGTTCCCATTGATCAGGAGTCTCGGTGGTATTTAACGGTAATTGTTGTTAATGGCTTTTGCTTTGGCCAAGGTGATGGCACTAAATATATATTTTTGAAATTGGGGAGTGTAAAATTTGCCATGATAACGGCATCTAAAAATGTTTTTCCCTTTTTAGAAATCACGATTTGACCGGAGTATCGGCGTTTAAAAGGTCGTTTTGAAAAGAGGGGGTATTTTTCGAAAACGGAGTTGGGTGCGGTTGAATAAGTTGGCGTGGTAGAATCCGGATTTTTAGTGTTCTATTCGGGTTGTTCCAAACACGCTACACATAACCATGAATGCATACACGGGTAGGTTAGGGTAGGCTACCGCCCACGAATAGTCTTCACTTAGGCATTGACAAATCATCTAGGGAAACGAGTGTCATACCGTCTGTTCGGAACTATCCGCTTATTCATCCCGCAGGGTACGCGTTAGGCGGCCGGAGCGTCAATCGAGAATCTCACCGCGTGGCCCTAAGGATCTTACCGCGAATAGCTTCACCGACCTCGTTCAAGTTACACCACCACTGGAAATTTGTTTCCAAATTCTCAACGAAGTCGCCAAACTGTGGACGTCCGTCCGCACCGCCCGGCTTCCCGCGCGCGCCCGTGCGAGACCGACCCGGTTTTTAAATGTGTGGCGGCGGCCACCCACGCGGCCCCCTCCCTGTCGGGGGCCGGTCTGATCTCGCGTACGGGGTGATGTTTCGGACCTCGATTTGGATGACGATCCGGACTTGTACTTGACGGGTACGGGCACCCGTGTTTCCGTATGGGAATCGATCGAGTCGTGGTTGTAAATGTTTAAAGGCCGATTTGTTTGGTAAGGCGACCTTTTAAGTAAACTAAATTCGTTGCCGATTTGTGGAGTCGCCACCGAGTCAATTATGGGGACTCAGAAACCGTTCAAGTCAACTTTGATCCTTAGCCGACTCAAAGTTGAGGGGCACGGGACCTAAAGATATAGACTTGTACCCTTAAGCACTCCATGCCTGGAATGACTCTCATTGCCAACGGCTTCGGACATCCGGAAGCCGTCGATTCTGAGTAAGGGGTGAGGGTACGTATTGGGAAGCCAACATCCGATAGATGTCAACACCCAATCCCCCCGCACTATAGCGGCCTCTACTAATCAATCGGTGGGCTGATAACTCTGTTCTTTTGTTGTGGCGGAAGTAATGTAACATCCATTGTTTTCACCCTATACCTTTTGCTACGTCGGTTATTTAAGGACAAGTAAGTTTTGTTGTCGAAGGAGTTGTATTTACATTCTTTGCATGCGATTTCACGTGACAAGCAGGCCATGAAAAGATGCACGTAGGAGAGTAGAGAGTACTACTATTATACGTATTAGCAAATCAGTTTTAACGCGATAATACGGATGCTAGTCGTTCTCGTGATATACCTTAACTGGTATTCTGCTTAAGATGCGTCGGTTCGGTATTAATAGAGATGCGTCGAACCTAATAAGGCGAGCACCCGAACTAATACAGAACCCGACCATCGCTTTGTTCAGTTTTAGTTGTTTTACGTTTTGAATTCCGTGTTAGGTGATTTAGCATGCGATTATAAGGTCATAAAAGCAATAAATCATACGAAAGCTGTAAATGCGAATATAAGTAAATCACATTGTGAGGAGTTGCACCCTCGGAGTATACACTAAACGGGACACGATGCATAGATAGTTGAGAATGGATCTCGAAATTACTCGGGTCTATTTAGTGTTTTGTAGTATTTGTGATTGAAATTGCGACGTTACGTGTTTTAGTAGATGTTTGTGGACCTAGTGTCCACATCTAGTTTTATCGTAGTGCATAATAAAAGAAAGTGCAAATATGGAAAGTTTTGTTCAGATGACAGCCTAGTGACGACTCGACTTCAACAAGCGGATCCTCCTAGCTTGACCAGTGACTCCGGCAGAGCTCTGTTACCGTCTACCCATCCTGCGGCTACTCCGGCAGAGCTTCGTCACTATGGACTGATTCTGCGGCTAATCCGGAAGAGTTTCGCTACTTGATTTGAGCTAGTCGAACACAGGCACCTCGGTATCGAGTGGGGTGCTCGAAGGTGAGGAGTAGCGTCGATGTCGCTTTTATCGGAACTACGATCGAGTGGATCGTTTGCCGTGAGTGTCAGAGTGCGAGTCCTTAGCGAGAGTGATAAGTGTGGTTTGTAGTGCTTATTTGTTGTGTTTGGTTCCGGTTATTCTTGTGGAATCGCTCTTCGGAGCGGTTTTAGAGGCTACTTACGCTTCTTCTAGCTTTTGTTAGGATCCTAGGACCATTATTGGAGATATAGAGCGATTCCGACTCGTTTCCGACACATTTGGAGCCATCGAAGAGAAGCGACGATCACTCGGTAGCCTATACTCGATCCCGAGACCTTGGGACCCATTCCCGAGCCCCTTGGACCCGATCCCGAGCACCGAGAATCGATGAGAAGCCTAAAAAGAGCAAGGAGGGACCTTTGGGACCATATTAGAGGCCTACAAGACCCATCCCGGTCGGGACAACCCTCATCCCGTCCGGGATGAAGTGCAAACAAAGAAGCTCTTCTACTGAGTCAACCGGGACGGGAGGAAGCCATCCCGGACGGGACCATGGAGCCATCCCGGACGGAACCATGAAGCCATCCCGGACGGGACCATCCATCCCGACCGGGATGAGCCCAATACAGCACCGCGTGACTTCGTTTCAATTCCTTTGCTCTTGTAACCTTATAAATACCCCCCCCCCCCCCCCCTCTCTTGTAATCTTAGCTTAGGTTAGACATTACTCACTAAACCCTAGACTACTTTAGACTAGATTAGCTTAGATTAGTGTAGATTAGTCTTTACTTAATCGTTAATCTTAGTTTAATCCTTGTATTAAGGGAATTCTTCAAGATTCATCCAAGATTGACAACCTTGGGAGATTGTTTTGGGTTTCTCTCGTTAATGCAAGTTCTCTTCTTTTCATCCACTTTGTAGTGGGTATAATCTCTTTTCTCTTAATCTTTGTTTAATCTTTCAAGTCTCAATCTTTTCTTATTGTTCTTGCTCTTGTTAGTTTCATTATGAATGTATGGATATTTGTGTTGTTTCCTCTTATTATTGTTAGTATTAGTTTGAACATGTGTGAGTAGACCTTTTTGTGGGGTTAGTAGGGGGATTATGTGTTGATTATGGGTGATTAGGGTTGATTGTGGGTAAAGGTTGAATCTTTGTCACTAGTCATATGTTGAGCACCCCTTGTGTTTGATGAAATGCTTGTTAGAGTAGTAGTTGCAAATGCTCCTCTTGCTTGTTTTATTCTTCTCATTGGGTGATTGATTTGTGGTTGAATCCTTGTGTATTGGGTAATATCTTGCATGAGTATTCGGGTTTTGTCTTAGACACGAGAGTGCGAACATTGGCTTTGACACGAGAGCGCGGACCGACCTTAGTGACTAGGTGAAACCTACACCCTCGATTACCCAACCATCCTACTACATTTATGAACCCGACCTAACCCTACTCCTTCCTTGTTTGATTTCTTTAGTTCGATAGATTCGTTTAGCCTTAGTTGTTACCCCTAGCTTAGTCATAGTCATAGTTTATTCCCTTCTTATCGTTCTAGTTTAGCTTAGCCGCAAGACCTAGTCAAGTTCTTAGGTAAAACTTGGTCGAAACCCTCTTTACCATCCCCGTGGACTCGACCCGACTTGCCCTATCTACGTGTTAGGATTAGTTGGTTATTATTTGTTGGTGGGCATCCACGGCAAATCCCTCCCATCAGAGAGAGTAGAAGGAGAAGAGAAGATGAGAATGTGTGTCGAATGAATGAGGCGAAGGGGGGTATTTATAGGTGTTTTCGGCCCTCGTCGCCCATATGGACGCCTGAGCTGGGGCGCACCAAGACCCAGGCGCCTGGGCTAAGGCGCGGGGAGACTAAGACGCATGAGGTGGGGCGGACGGGATTTTGATACTTTCCAAAACCGAGCGGGAGGAGTGTGATACTTAGCTTGGAGCCTAAGGATTCCCACGGCTTGACCTAGCGCCGTGGGTTTTGTGGGCGGGTCTGCGTCCCGAGGTTCGCTTGACACGGTGCTGACTTGGTTCGAGTTTCGGGACCGACTCGGGGTCCCGGTGTCGGAATTAACTCTAATTAGTGTCTATGTGACCGTAACGACACGACTAAGACTGCCATCATGTTAGTTTTAATTTTTCCGAGTAATTATTTGATCCGTTCTATAGAAAAACTACCTACAACATCGCGAACCCGCGTCGCGTTGCAGTCCTATCGTCATCGGGTGTTTGTTGGGCACTTTTGCAGCCACCAGGTCCAAATCTCGGTGTCTACAACGCCCTCGAACATTTTATTTCGCTTTATTCCGTCCAAGGGGTCACAGGCATCCCAAACACGACCGCTCGAGTGGAGACTGACGTCGTCGAACGTTTTATTTCATTGAGTCCAACGGTTCACAAGCATCCCAAAGACATTTGTTCAAATGGAAGCCAACACATATGAACATTCTTCAAATCTACACTTAACGCGTCACCAACACACAAAGGCATTTAAAATTGAACAAACATTTAAGCAATCCGAAAAAGGCAAAACGCACGAGCATGAAGAATTGAGAGCGAGATGACAAGCACCGGCCCGGGCCCAAGCAAGCAACCGCAAGCAAACATGTCAGGTACGATTTCTAAGCCTTGACTGGCGAGCCTCAACACGTAGTCCAATTGACTTAAAACGACCCGACCGGACAGCCACCAGGTCATAATCCTCGATTGACGTGGGTGGCTATACTTTGACTTTCACCTTGTCCAAGCCTCAGTCAAAGTGGGGTCTTCTATAGACACCCAGAATTGGACCTGGTGGCTACAAAAGTGCCCAACAAACTCCCGATGACGATCGGACTACAACACGACGCGGGTTCGCGATATTTTAGGTAGTTTTTCTATAGAACGGATCAAATAAATTTCTCGGAAAAATTAAACTAACATGATGGCAGCCTTAGTCGTGTCGTTACGGTCGCATAGACACTAATTAGAGTCAATTCTGACACCGGAACCCCGAATCGGTCCCGAAAATCAAACCGAGTCAGCACAGCGACAAGCAGACCCCGGGATGCACACCCGAGGCCCGCTAAGCACCACGACGCTAGGTCAAGGGAGGGAAACCATAACCCCCAAGCTTTGTATTATACACCCACCTCTCGGTTTTGGAAAGTATCAAAATCGTATCTTCAAAACACCGAGCGCCTCACCTTGCGCGCCTGAGTCTTCTCACGCCTGAACCCAGGCGCTTGAGTCTTGGTGCGCCTGGACTCAGGCGTCCATCCGGGTGACGAGGGCCGAAAACACCTATAAATACCCCCCTCCATCCCTCATTTCGACACAACTTCTTCAATTCTCTTCCCTCTTCACTCGTAAAGAGTTTCTCGCTAAGGGCTCGCACTCCGACACCCGAGGCAAATGATCCACTCGATCGTAGTTCTGATAAAAAAAAGCGACATCGACGTTACTCCTCACCTTCGAGCACTTCACTCGATCCCGAGGTGCCTGTGTTTGACTAGCTATAGTCTAGTAATGAAGTTCTGCCTGATTAGCCGCAGAATCAGCCAATAATAACGGAGCTCTGCCGGAGTAGCCGCAGGAAGGGTCAACAGTAACGGAACCATGCCGAAATCACTAGGCAAGCTAGGAGGATCCGCTTTTGAAGGCGAGTCATCACTAGGTTGTCATCCAAACAAAACTTTACATTTTCGCACTTTCTTTTATTATGCACTACGATAATACTAGACATGGACACTAGGTCTACAAACACATACTAAAACATGTAACGTCCCAATTTCAACCACAAACACTAAAATACACTAAATAGACCAGAGTAATTCCGAGATCCGTTCTCCACTATCTATGCATCGTGTCCCGTTTAGTGTATACTCCGAGGGTGGAACTCCTCACAATGTGATTTACTTATATTCGTATTTACAGCTTTCGTATGATTTATCGCTTTTTTGACCTTATAATCGGATGTTAAATCACCTAACACGGAATTCAAAACGTAAAACAACTTAAATTGAACAAAGCGATGGTCGGGTTCCGTATTAATCCGGGTGCTCGCCTTACTAGGTTCGACGCATATTTATTAATACTTAAGCGACGCATCTTAAGCAGAATACCAAGTAAGGTATATCACGAGAATGACTAATATCCGTATTATCACGTTAAAACTGACTTGCTAATACATATAATACTAGTACTCTCTGCTCTCCTATGTGCATCTTTTCATGGCCTGCTTGTCACGTGAAATCGCATGCAAAGAATGTAAATACAACTACTTCGACGACAAAACTTACTTGTCCTTAAACAACCGACGTAGCAAAAGGAATAGGGTGAAAACAATGGATGTTACATTACTTCCGCCACAACAAAAGAACAAAGTTATCAGCCCACCGATTGATTAGTAGAAGCCGCTATAGTGCGGGGGGATTGGGTGTTGACATCTATCGGATGTTGGCTTCCCAATACGTACCCTCACCCCTTACTCAGAATCGACGGTTTCTGGATGTCCGAAACCATTGGCAATGAGAGTCATTCCAGACATGGAGTGCTTAAGAGTACAAGTCTTTATCTTTAGGTCTCGTTCCCCTCAACTTTGAGCTTGCTAGGGATCAAAGTTGACTTGAACGGTTTCCGAGTCCCCACAATTGACTCGGTGGCGACTCCACAAATCGGCAACGAATTCAGTACACTAAAAAGGTCACCTTATCAAACGAATGGGTCTTTAAATATTTACAACCACGACTCGATCGACTCCAAACGGAAACACGGGTCCCCGCACCCGTCTAGTACAAGTCCGGATCGTCATCCGAATCGAGGTCCGAAACATCACCCCGTATGCGAGATCGGATCGGCCCCCGACCGGGAGGGGGCCGCGTGGGTGGCCGCCGCCATATAATGAAAAATCGGGTCGATCCCGCGCGGGGCACCGAGCGGTGCGGACGGACGTCCACAATGATATGTGAAGACTTAATTAAGTTGCATAATAGAAGGGCATGCTCCCCGGAATGATGATAAAGATAGACTTGCAAAAGGCGTATGATTCGGTGGAATGAGAATTTATTGAAGGAGTGTTGGGGCACTTGATTTTCCTAAGAAAATTGTTAGGCTTATAATGGAATGTGTTAGAACAACGCCTTTGTCAATAGTCATGAATGGTTTGCAGTTTGGATACTTTAAAGGAGGGCGAGGGTTGAGACAAGGTGATTCTTTGTCACCATCACTATTTGTGATAAGGATGGAGTTTAATACTCGGAATTTGAATGTAGTACAGGAGGAGGAAAAATTTTTGTTTCATCCTAAGTGTAAGAGTTTGAAACATACTCACTTATGCTTCGCAGATGACTTGATAATGTTTGGAAATGGGGACTTAGCATCAGTGTTATTACTGTTGTGAGGGTTTTCTACATTCACCATTGCATCTGGATTATAGATGAATGCACTTAAGTCCAACATATATATGAATGGTATGACTCAAGAGATGAGAGATGCTTGCCTGAAGATGACTGGTATGAGACCTGAAAACCTACCTTTTAAATACCTTGGGGTGCTTATATCACCTAAAAGGCTGGATGTTCTGGATTGCGCTATCTTAACTGAGCGTATTGTTGAACGCATTAGGAGTCTTGGAACAAAACACTTATTGTATGCTGGAAGATTAGCCTTAATTCAATCTGTCCTTAGTAAGCTTCATACATATTGGGCACAAATATTTTTACTACTTGCAGCTGTGTTGTGGAAAATTGAGTCCATATGTGGTACTTTTTTATGGAGTGACAATGCAATGAGTAATCGTCCTGCAATGGTGTTATGGCAGGAGGTCTGCATAGAGAAAGACAAGAGGTTTGGGGTTACTCAACATCAAGTTATGGAATAGAGCAAGTGTGGGGAAATATAGTTGGTGGATATACAGTAATGCGGAGACTCTTTGGGTAAAATGGATACATACTAATGCAATAAAGAGTAAAGAATGGAAGCAGTATAAACCTAATAGTAATGCAAGCTGGACGTGGAGGAAGATCTTTCAGGTAAAAGAGAGATGAAGGAGGGTTATGTGGAGAATTGGTGGAGGAAAACAGGAGTACAATATACCATCCAAGGCAGATACGAATGGTAGTTGCATGATATGGCTAAGGTACCTGAATATAAACTTATATGGAATGAAATCAGTCTGCCTAAACATCGATTCATGTGTTGGTTAGCTACTAAAGGGAGGCTACTAGGGATAGAGTGCTTAAATGGTTTCCTACAGGAGAGGCTATGTGTGACCAGTGTGGTATGAAGCCCGAGTTGCATATACACCTAATGTTTGAGTGTGAATATAGTAGGCACTATATTGAGCTGCTGAAACATTGGACGTGCATTGAAATACCAGTAACTGATTACAAAATCTGGTGGATACATTTGGAGCAGAGATGGAAGAACCATAAGATCTTAATTGGGGCTCTAATTAGTGATCTCATATATCAGATATGATGGGTGCGAAATAAGAGTATCCATGATGGAATACTAGTGACCCCTGCACACTTGATAACGAAGATGAGGAGGATGCTACAAGCATGACTTAACTACTGTTTAGCTAAGAATAGTCACTACTAAAACCAGTGGAAATTGCGGCGGACAGATTGCGTCGGATTAATAATCCGACGCAAGAATTAAAGTTGCGTCGCTTTGCGTCCGCTAATCTGATGCTAAATAATTGCGTCAGATTAGCCGATGCAATCCGCCTCAAAGTAACAGGCGCCAACATTTTCTTTGTTGGCGCCACTATGGAAATAGTTTGCGTCGGATTAGCCGACGCAAGCCGACCCAGAGTAAGTAGTTTGCGTCGGCTAATTCGACGCAATATGGTCGAGTCAACGCGTCAAATAACCCAGCTGGCCAACGGATCAAGAAGGGTTGCGTCGGATTAGCCGATGCAAACTTGAAATATGCGTCTGGATTTGCGTCGGCTAATCCGACGCAAACTTTTTTTAACTTAAAAAAAAAAAAGATGGGAACTTCCCCATTTCAGACGCACAACGAACACCCCCCAAACCCTAAGGCGATTTCGACGACGACGCAGCGACACCCCAAACCCCACCCAACAGCCGGCAACCGGCGACCCTCCCGGCGACCCCAAGCCCCACCTCACCGGCAACCCACTTCCGGCCGACCCTAACCCAGCCCCAAAACCCGACGCCCAAACCCTAGGTTTCCTCCCACTCCCTTTTCCGGCGACCCACCGGCGACCCACCGGCGTTCCACTGGCGACCTTCCGACGAATATGAGGTATGATTTTCCTCCTTCTTTTCGATTTTGTTATTCCTTTCACCCTAGGTTTGTGTTGTTAATATGAATTGAGTTTTATTAGTTAGGTTAGATTTGAGGATTATTGTGTTGGATTTGAGTTAGAATTGTTAGAATTAGGTTGTTAATTTTATTGGATTTTGTTAGGTTAATTATGTTGGATTATTAGAATTGTTAATTGTTTGTTAGTTTTTGGTTAATTGTTGGATTTTGTTGGTTCATTTTTAGAATTGTGTTAGATTGATGTTGTTAGGATTGTGTATTGTTGGTTAATTATGTTTAATTAAGTTAGTTGTGGAGTATTAATTGGAGTTTGGTTTATTAGTGAAGTATTTGGAGTAGTAGTGGACTATTTGGTGGAGTATTAATGGATATTTAAAGTAGTAGTGGAGTATTTGGTGAAATATTTGGAGTATTAGTGGATATTTGGAGTATTAGTGGAGTAATGAGGATAATATTTGGAGTATTATATTAGTTGATATTTGGTTTACTATAATGGAGCATTAGTTGTGGTAGTAGAAGTAGAAGATTGGTAGTTCTAGTAGAAGTAGAAAATTAGTAGTAGTAGTAGTAGTAGATTGTTGGTTAATTATGTTTAATTAAGTTAGTTGTGGAGTATTAATGAGAGTTTGGTTTATTAGTGAAGTATTTGGAGTAGTAGTGGATTATTTGGTGGAGTATTAGGAGTATTAATGGATATTTAGAGTAGTAGTGGAGTATTTGGTGAAATATTTGGAGTATTAGTAGATATTTGGAGTATTAGTGGAAAAATGAGGAAAATATTTGGAGTATTATAGTAGTTGATGTTTGGTTTACTATAATGAAGTATTAGTAGTGGTAGGAGAAGTTGAAGATTAGTAGTTCTAGTAGGAGTAGAAAATTAGTAGTAGTAGTAGTAGTAGTAGTAGATTAGTGTTAGTAGTAGTAGTATTAGTAGTACTATTAGTATTAGTAGTAGATTAGTAGTATTAGTAGTAGATTACTAGTATTAGTATTAGTACTAGATTAGTAGTATAGTACTAATATTACTAATGTTACTTCACTACTACTAATACTACTAAATTCCTACTAATACTACTAATCTACCCTAAACTAATCTACTAGCACAACTAAATTCCTACTAATACTACTAATACTACTAAATTCCTAGATTACCCTAAACTAATTGACTCTATATTTTAACTTTGCGTAAACATGTTTCTCGTAGTTCTAACACTATTTTATGAAGGGCCCAACCGCAACCCCGGTGCAGCTTTTGGAGAAGACGAAGAAGGGGAACGATGAGAAGTGGATTGACCCCCGATGACCGGAGATCGTTGTGAGTAGTAGTAAAGTTTTTCAAGAAAATACTACTCCCAAAAATTATGATGTGAAAGTATATATTGTTCTGAAAGTTCTAACACTGTTTCCTGTTGCTGTTTTAGGAGAACTTTGAGAAAGTGGTGGAGGAGGGACGAGCTTCTGATCAGTCACCGAACACCTTGAAGATCTTCCACGATGTCACTGGGGGCTACAACCAGGAGAGTATATATTTATGTATACATTTCTAACTCCTAGATGGATTTGTTGGAATTGTCGTCGGAATTGTCACTAACTCATAGATAGAAATGTGAACCCAACACACGTTCTTTGTATTATATTTTCATTTTCTATATCAGTATCTTGGTTTAGATTTGTTGAGTTTTGTGGAGTTATGTGAAGAAGATATGTATGGAAGCTTTGATTGGAGTTTTGGGTGATTTTTGTGGCGGATATGCTTCTGTTGGGGTTTGTTGTAGGAGTCGTATGTAATTGTAGGTGGGTTTATTTTGGCGCATATGAGGAGCTAAAAACAACAAATCCTATTATTTTATACACGAACTTGCGTCGGATTACCCGACGCAATGCTTAATTTTCTGGCGACTTTGCGTCGGCTAATCCGACGCAGATGTCCCAGTCAACGCTAATTGCGTCGGATTAGCCGACGCAAGGCGACGGAAAATTAAGCTTGACGCAATACGTGTTGACTGGGCGCGTTGGTAGACCAAGCTTTGCGTCGGATTAGCCGATGCAAAAACCAAAATTTGCGTCGAATTATAATGGCGGACTGTTGCGTCGGCTAATTCGACGCAAATTTTGGTTTTTGCATCGGCTAATCCGACGCAATCTACAATTTGCGTCGGATTTGGACCATTTGCGTCGGATTTGTCCGACGCAATTCCGACTTGATTTTTGTAGTGATAGTATTAAGGATGAGCAAGGATTGATTAGCAGGTTGTTATATAGAATCATATATATGTAACTGAGGTTGAGAAGCCAAAGTTGTAATGTTTTGGTGTGGTATTATAATTCTTACATTTCAACCAAAAAAAAAAGTTGAAAGTCGGGTTTAAGGTTGGTTTACCTGTTACAGCAGGTAAACATTGGAGGAAGGACAATAAAAGTGAAATGGTGGGATAGATGAGAGTTTTTTGAGTTAAACAATATTTGGGAGTAATATAATAAGGACCATCGTAGTTCGGATTATTCCCGTTAAATGTTCCAATATTTAACTTTTGTGTTCCCGTGTTACCTCAGTCATCCTACATAATTCCAAGGTAGTAGCTTGTTGGAGTAATTGTTGCCAACAATCGAGTCATTTCTTTCCTCCTCAAGTGATAACGGGTAAACAAGTTATTTGACTTTGTAGAAAAGTTACAAACAAGCCATTTTACCGTATCAATGGAGATGCTCTAATGTGCCAATTCAAGGAACGTGTAAGGAGGCCTCTTGTTGCATAAGGTTAGGGATGGCAACGGGTAGGGTATGGGTCGGGTCCGGCAAGACCTGGACCCGGACCCGTGTTTCCCAAGTTTGATCCGGACCCGTAAGGGTCCAAAATTTTAAGACCCTTACCCGGACCCGATGGGTCCGGGTAAGGTCCGGGTCCGGACCCATTTGTACATTTTTTTAATATATATACTCTTCCGTCTCCTTTATTTGTTCGTTTTTGATTAAAATATTATTCACAATAAATATAAAGGCAAATAAATGAATAAAACGGAAGTCGTATGACTTTAAACCGGACGCTAAAAAGGCCTAACGTACTAATAAAGGAGGTGAAATTTGTTATTTAATGAGTTTTGGTACCCGTAATAGAATAACTAGCGGTTAATTTCTAATTTTCTATAATTCTATTGTTAATGTAAAGTCTCCATCTCCCACTGTGGTTTGTATTAGTTTCATTTACTATATTACACATTGAATTACCGCATCCACTAAGTTCTTTTTTTCTTTTAAAAAAATAATAATAATTTCAACGGGTCCAAGGGTCGGGTCCGGGTCCAACCTATAGGACCCGGACCCGGAAAATTATTGAAGGACCCATACCCAACCCGTACCCGCAGGGTCTAAAAAAAAGAGGACCCGTACCCGACCCGTTAGGGTAAGACCCGGCGGATCCGGGTAGGGTCCCGGACCCATTGCCATCCCTACATAAGGTAACTGTTAGACATAGATCGACTTTGGTGCTTTAGATAGACTAGCTCGTAAGTGATTATTTTTGAAGATGTCAAGTATATTTGCCTATTATTATATATTTATATGATGTTAAAAGATGTATACTATGTGTGATCGTTTGTTCAAGTATAAATAGCAAACATCGATGATTGAAGAAATCGAGATCGAAGAACAAATGAAGAACGTTGTAGATGTGAAGAATGTCAAGATTGAAGATGAAGTGTTGATCAAACTAATGAGAAGAATAAAGTTTGAAGAATACAAGACTGAAGTGAAAAAAAAGATTTAAGTGTCTTAGTTGTAGTTACGTTAAAGTTCGATAGCAAAGTACCATCGTTATTATAACATTGACTCATTATTATAGTAACTATGATAGTGTCACTATAAAGATAAAATATTAATGTAACAAAACGTTTCTTCTTTCACTAACTCAAAACAAACTTTCTATCTTTAGCAATCTCATATTTTAATCTCTTAATACTAATCATATGAGGGTAATGTGTGATATGATGTTTATAAGATATGAGTGAATTTCTTGATTGATAAGATTTTGAGTCACAAAAAAAATCTTATAACAATATTTAAACACTTACTTTTATCTAGTAGTTCCTCCGCTTTTTATTTATTGTCGGTATTCCTTATTTCGCAGGTTTTTATTTTTTTGCCCAAATCCTCTACATTTCATATTTGTCTTGCATATTTTTACCAAATTGTCCTTGTGCATTTCTCTTTTTTACACTTTTTGCCATCAAATTAACCATACTGACAAATAACTAGTCGCCATACCCATGCATCGAACGGGACTACATCGTTTTATGACCTTTGTAAATTGTAGTTCCGTCTTTTTGCCTCATTATCCAATATTTATTTTATTATTTATAATACCCTGTATTTTTCAAATAGAGTTAAAATTTTAAACATTTATTTAAACCAATTTTAACGTTTGAAAAATTATTTTCGTAAATAAAATATTTTATTTTCGTTAAATAAAAAAATTATTCCGTATAAAAAAATGAGAATTTATTTATCAATTTATTAAATTTTTTATCTTTCGTTAAATAAAGTTAAAACTTGAAAAAAAAATTCGTAATGACCTGTCGTTTTGACATTTCTTCATCTTGTAAAAATTTAGAAATAATTTATCGAATTCTTAAAATAATGATTTCTTACAACTATTGTCCCGTAATATTATTTATCGTCTGTTTTATTTACCGTCTCACAAATTCTTTTTAAAAATACATTTTACGATTTTCATTATTTTAATTCTGTAATCTTATATCTCAACTTTTTAAGAAAGAAAAACAAACGAGAAACGAATTAAAATTTGGGCTTCTGTTGACTTCTAACGTAAGTCACTATTACTACGCCACTCCTACATTTTTCACACCTCACTAAACCTACCTACACACTTAACCTCCACATATCCTACCTAACATACACTAAGCTAACCTACCCTATTACACCTATTACTACACTACAAGTCTACAACACTATTACTAATTTACTACTACAACAACGGAGTACCCGGAGTACTATAAATATACTCCACAACTTCTAGTACTTAATTACTCCGTGCTACATATAATACTTATTCCGTATTACTCCGTACTTAGGGGACGTTTGATTGGTGAAGGAGAAAGGGAATGAAATCAAGAAAGGGTAGGGAAAGGAAAGGAAAAGATTACCCTTTGATGTTACTTGTTGTTTGTTTGCAAAAGTGAGAGAATCAGAAACAATTACAGGTCGAATATGAATACGAGTTGAGTCAAAATTTAGTCGAGTTATATGAGTCATCATTCGGGTTATGGTTAGAAATAATTTTCGACGTCTTTCTTTTTACCAATTAAAAAGTTCGATTTTTTTTTTCTATTGAGTATGCTGCTATTATATTAATTACAACATATTTAAAATTTTAAAATTGTAAAAAAAATTACTCGTACAATATTTTACAATTATTTTATTGATAAATGATACTTTTATAAATTTTATTTTTAAAATTATTTTTATAATTTATCATGTTAACCTTAATAACTTTTTAATCATTATTTTAAATATAATAAATTAACGGGTCAGGTCTCAAATGAGTCATCTCAAGTTCGGATCAAATGGGTCATGGGTCAACAAATATGGGTCTTGACTCTAAAACAAATGGGACAAGTGGGTAGAGTCAAAATTTAACGGGTTTGGTGGTGATGATGGTGAGGCTAGATAATGGGTATGATCCAAACCCTGGGGGGTGAGGGTAATGGAGATAGAAGGGTTAGGGGTAATGGAGAGGAATGAAGGAGGGAAAGGGAATGGAAAAAATGATGAAACAAACAAGAACAAAGGGAATGGGAAAGACTGTTTTCCTTTTCCTTTCCTGTAGACCCCAAACCAAACGTCCCCTTACTACATAATGCATACTCTGTACTACATACTATATTTACTCCCTCGTTCTTTTTTATATAATTAGAGCATCGGGAATGAGGAGACGACTTTCCTAACGTAGACAGTATTATTGACCTTACGACCTTTAATTCTTAATAACGTTAATAAATACTTCGTAATAGCTATTACGGTAACCAAACTTTTTTTATAACAACATTATATATATATATATATATATATATATATATATATATATATATAAGTATATTATGTTACTAACTTAACAAATTGCTTACATAAATATTTAGGCTTATTTGTATGACTAAATTATTTATATATATAAAAATGTTACGTAATATTTTATTTATGTTATATATTTTATTTATGACTAAATTTAACTTAACTAAATTATCACTTGTTTAATTTATTTATTTATCGCCTTTACATTTCTGTCTATATGAAAAATTGAGTAAATGAATAAAAAAACTTAAAATAACAAAATTTACTTATATCAATTTATTTAATTATTTCTATGTACTATGTATTTATTCTATGTACTCTATATTTTATGTATTTTATATAATTGTAATTTTGGTCATATTTTTAATTTTCTTTAGTACCTTTACATTTGTTTATACATTATAATAATAGAATAAATTAGTAACCTACAAAATATTTTATTTCAATAATACTTTACTTATTATTTTTATATAGGAGAAATATATAAATTTCATTTTCTAAAATAAATGGATTTATTTTATTATGAAATTTTTACACGATATTTATAAATATTTAAAAATGATTTTACGTCAATTTTTTTAAATCGACTAAGTATGACTCAAATTATATTTTTTGGAAAATATAAATTTTAAAATTATATTTTATTATTATTATTATACCTTAAATTTTATTTTTATATATAAAAATTTATTTAAAAGAATTTACTATTTTAAAATAAGTTATACTCCGTACGATATTTGGGATATGATGTTTCGGGTGACAGTTGAGGATTAAAGTATAATGTTGTCACACTGAAAATAAGTATTTGAGGATTTGACTAATTCAAATGTGTCAGACCAATTATTAAAGGTCATCAATAATGTACTACTTGTTCACGGGCGTCTTTTATATAAAGTTTACGATGCGACTCTGTGACGATTATCTTGTGTTGGATTCTACCATATGTGGTGTTTCGACTGCACTTGTAATGAAAATCAGACTCGTAGGCTGCGGTCTGAGAGTCGACTTAGTGTTTAAGGTAGTCGTCATACGGCAGTAAGAGCTGTGGTTCAAGAGTCTGCATAGGGTATGTGCGCATGTATAGACAAGTACTTGATCAGTATTACCACCTAAGTAGCGGAGGCAGAACATGATTCTGAAAACTGTGGGTTCCCTCTTGGTGATGCAGAGAATGTAATCGTTGGCTTTCATTTCGCCCAGAGCCCCGTCTGAATAAACGTATAATATAATTGAAGTCCGGGCCTAATTGAGCCTTATGGGTGAGATGTAAACCTCATAAGATCGGTTCGGTCTACGAGTTGGTAACACGGTTACTTATATTGATGAGATGCAAGCTAATAGGGTGTAGCGGTGATACTAGGAGTCACGGCTCGTGTGTTTTATCTGTTTACGTTAAAAATAATGGCTGCCAATGTCCCATCTTCTAAACTTTATCGTTTTCATCACCTCACATGTTGGTTAATTGAATTAAAGAAAACTATCTGTTACGTGATATCCTTTAATATTTTTGTAAGCATATTATTTGTTATTCACATGAGTGTCTTATGTGTATGAGGTGATGTTAGATGAACGGTTTGGTTGCTGTTCCGCTCAGCGACAACTGTTTTATTTTTTTTGCAGGTCTAAAACTTTGGAGGAATCGAGTGAGAGATTTTGAAAATATGTTTAGTAAAACAAATACTATCTATATTCTGTACTAAGTGAATCACGACTATGTAATTAATAGTCTTTTATTGTAAGGATCCGTAGCGATCCGGATTTATTTACACTCTAATATAATTTTAATTAAATGACTTAGATACTTTTTCGCATTATCTATTAATTTAAGTCATCGAAAATCCGGGTTGTTACATTATTTCTACATTTTTATTTATTTATTGTCTTTGTAACTTTATTTACTTCCATAGGCATTCGTAAATTGTGAATAGGATTGAGCTTCGGAAGATTGAACGATCAAAGTTAAGGATATATATGGCATGAATGTTAAATGGATGACTGGAGAAAAAAGCTGGACTGGCAGTGCCGAAACATACATCAAACATGTCACCACAGGTGTAATGAGGTGAATTAGACTGAAAGTGTGTTTGTAAGAATGTAAGTGATTGATTATTGACGAAAATGATATATAACGCTATAAGATGTAATGTATAATAACTAATACAGAGTAATTCATTTTTTAAACTTTTATTGGAGAACATAATCATCTTGAATTATGACTTTGATCTTTTTCAGTTTTTCTCTCGCGTCTTTAGTTGGAATTTTCAAATCACGACCTCTTTTTTTTCCATGGATTCTATTGTTATGGCTGCTTCTTTGACTACCATTTCAAACCTATAACACATTTTGAGTGTGAGTTTTGTTATTAAAATATAAGCAATATATTACTCGTAGTTGATGTACATAATAATTGTTCACTTACTGCTTGTATAGCTTTCTCTTTTCCTTTAATTGGTGTGTTTATCGCAACCTCTAATTCTGTTTGGGTGTGTAGACACCCACATTTGGCCGTTAGGTGTCTATAGCAGTTTCCAAAGAACACCCGACGATGATCGGACGCAAACATGCTTTAATATACTCGAAAATGGGCTCGAAATCGTTAGCATTTGGTTTGGGCTTTTTACGGAGTACAAATCTCACAAAACCAACCTCAAATCCAGGCCCAGTGGGTCGTTTCCAATAAAATGAAACTAATTTGGGTCGAATCCGGCACTAAGGGCGAAACCGTCTTTTAGTGACCGAGTCAAACCCTGGTCAAAAACATTTCCGAGGCATATATATCTGCCGCGTTACTTCACAAATCCGACTTGAAGTCAAAAACTACAAAAATCAGCTACAAAAAGGATTAAACAACTCCTTAGAGATGAAACTCGATCTCTAAGAGAGATTCCTACCCGGCCTACACCCACTCGATCGAGTGGACCAGCTCACTCGGTCGAGTAAGCCCAAAAACCCGTGCAAAACCGGCGTCAGACCGGACACTCGATCGAGTGATATGCTCCACTCAATCGAGTGACTCCTCTTCCAGTCGGAAGAGGATTCTTCTTCCACCCAACAACGGAATCCTTTTTCCTCTCAAATTGTGTGCTTTTCCTATCCAAAGCGGTGTTTCTTCTCACCCAAGCAAAGGCAAGGTCGGGAACCTCTCCTATAAATAGACCCCCTTGCACACATACAAATGATCTACAGAAACAATCTACAACTCACGCACACACACAACATCGAACAACCAATAATACACCCGAGAATACGCCGTCCATACCTCGAAGTTCCGGCCACCTCGTCCGACCCCTACACACCTAAACCACCATAACTCACTCGCATTGTCTCGACGCTCCCGTGCCTAAACCACCGCTAGACGAGCCCTGTTCCGAGAATACAACGCATGTAGGTTGAGGGTGTTACAAATCCCGACTTCTTCCTTTCTATCTCTTTCATTTTTTTGTCGCACGTCCTCGAGTCATCGTCACACTTTTTCTTTTTCATCGTTTCTAATACCGATATTATCGTAGCAACTATCTAATTTTTACAAAACGATCATTCTTAAAATGCGATATCAACTCTATAGTCGAATATCGTATCCACAAGAATTAAATTCATCTCGTTGATGCTAAGATAATCGTCATATAATCCTAAAAGTGAAACACGACGATTTTGACGCGGAGAGAAATTTATTTTGTCTTAGTTCGAATTTCAAACAACTAATAAACATCTTTTCTAAAAAGTCGCTCCGAATATTGGATATTGATTCCATAATCAGGTGTCGAATATGACAAGCATCAAAAATTTAAGTCGAGTATGAATCATATTATATTTATACCCGATTTAGCAAAGTTATCTATCTTCCAAAAAAGCAATTTCGAAATCAAAAATAAAACGAGCCACAGCTCGTACAAACGACACTCGATCGAGTGCCTAGCCCACTCGATCGAGCGGCACCCCAAATCGGAGGCAGATTGCTTTCTTCGAGGATCACTCGATCGAGTGTCATACCCAACTCAATCGAGTGGCTCCTCAAAATTGAGGAAGGAGGGTTTTTCAAGAGGCACACGACCGAGTCCCTCCATGACTCGATCGAGTGACCTCCGTCACGTCAAAACCGTGAACTCTCCAACATATTTCAAGTCCCGATAATTTTTTTTATGACTTCGGTCAACACGTGTCAAGTCTATCACGTGATTCATCTTTTCAAAACCATGCATCGTATTATATTCAAGTCATTCATCCAATTTACAAACCGTTATTATCGTTACTAACTCGTTTGTTCTTGTCTTTGTATTTTATTTCGTTGTTTGTTTTATTATACTAAAACGGACCCTCGCATGCTAAATACAACTTTGACATAATTCAAAGATGCATTAAATGACGTAGATCAAACATAATTCACATGTTTAGTCCAAAACATTGTTTGCATTTCATCAAATCGGATTACTAACGCGTGTATTCTAAAATCAAACGATATCTTAGTAGAGGCCGCTAAGTGCGGGCGTGGTTGGGTGTTCTTTGTGAACTTCCCAACATGTACCCTCACCCCTTACTCAGAACCGTGGTTTCCGGATGACCGAAACCATTGGCGCACGAGAGTCATTCAATACATGGTATTCGATAATGTCGGTATCGGTATCAAAATGCAAAGGGACGAACCCAATAAAATCTGAAATCCGAATGGGCCGTACTTTGTGCATGGCCCACTAAGACATAGAGTAGGTTCGAATGGGTCCGAACTCCCACAAAGTTTGGTGGCAACTCCACTTCGATTTGAATTTCAATTCGACCCATCTCACATGAGATTCAATCGCCTCCCTAAACCCGCGCGTGGCCTCGTCAGGATGGACCTATGTCATGTCCACAGGGTGGTGCACTGAGGTTCATATTGAGGTTTGGTTGTATGTCTAATCGGGTCGCACTTGGGTGACATATTGAGGTTCATGCTCTGTAATAATTTTTGTGTTCATTGTTGTAGGTGATAATACACTTACGAATAAATTATGGAAGGGAAAGATGAATGGAAGAGGAAGATGAAGCAAGGTGGGAGCTAATGAGCTTTTCCTCTTTTGTCTCTTCTTTCTTAATTGATTGAGTTTTGTTAATTAAAAAATTTGTTAATTGATTGTCTCCATTTTTTAATAGACTCGCTTCTTTCTTAATTTTGTTTGTCGGTTGGTTTAATTGTTTTGCCCAATCGGAGTTGTACACATGGTTTTATTAGAAGATAATATTAGATAAATGATGGATGAAGATAGTTAGTTTGAGTTTTTAATAGAGTATATAGATAGATACTGATACGAACGCGGAAGCAAAGGATGTGTAAGTGACGAAGGTTAATATAACCTTGGACGATGAGGTGAGTTTTGTGGAATATTTGAACAAGGTTAATGTAACCTTGGTTCGTGGTTAAAGTCTTGTGGGTAATTGAGTGTTGCGACTTGTCTATTTTTGGGACCTTCGATTTTCTATATTTGTGATCCGATATTAATCGGTGAGTAAGTAAAGATATTTAACCCGTAGTTCGGCCTTGAACCCGGAATTAATCGCTTAGAGTTTGGAGCACCAACCCTCTAAACCCTTCGAAGTACCTTCTCGAAGTTTAAACGCTAGAAAAATAATTTAATCAAGAGTTTGCAAGTGTTTGTTTTTAATTATGAAATATTCGATGCTTTATTCAATGAAGTGATACGGCTTATATAGCCTACATTTCAAGATCAACTCATGATCATGGGAAATATTACGTTGTCTAATAATAACTATACTAATTGGCAACATATAAGATGAAATATTCTACCAACCAAATCCTTCCCTAAATAAGTGATATGCTTGCTTCAATTTGAGGATGTTGTGTGATATGTTGGAAATCACGACATCTTGTTGGTTGGTGAAGATCCTCTTGTGTGATCCTTGTCATATCTTCAAGATTGTTTGATATTTCACATATATGGATATCTCTTTGTTGCCTTATATTTAAGATGAGTGTATCATAAGATATACTCATCATATCCTCTTTTCTTCTCTTACTGTTATTATAGATAATATGCTACCTCCACAAGATCTCATACGATATGTAAGATTCCCTTGCTTCATCCTTGTGTAGGTGACTAGAATTTGGGCCTAGGTAGAGGCGCACGCTTGGGCGTGCGTGAGTAGGCACACGCCTAGTTGTGTGGGCTTAGGATCAAGTAGACCAAGCATGTGTTCAGTAGCTTTGCTTGGCCCGATGAACACATCATCTAATTTGTGTGGTTCTCGTGGCCCACTTGGTTCAGATACGGATAAAACAGTACTCTAAGTAGAAAATTAGTATTAATAATAATAATAATAATAATAATGGTGATGATGATGATGATGATGATGATGATGATGATGATGATGATGATGATGATGATGATGATGATGATGATGATGATGATGATGATGATGATGATGATGATGATGATGATGATGATGATGATGATGATGATGATGATGATGATGATGATGAAACCAGTACCTTGTTCTCAGTACCTAAACCTTGTCCCGCCTGTTCCCGAGTTTTTGTTGGCGACATTTTTGGAGATCATGTGGTGTCGTGTGCTGGTACCGTTGGTATTAAGCATCTACATAACCTGTTTTGCAAAACTCTTTTGGATATCTGCTTCCGATCTGATATTTTTGTCGGTAAGGAGGTGGATGTCGGTTTGATTGATGGGCACGACAAGCCCCTACGCCCGACAGATTTGCTTCTTTATTCCTGGGATATGGGGCGTGATGTGTGTGTCGATCTCACAGGGTCGTCCCCTTTGACACAGTCTGCAATGTCTGATTTTTTGCATGGTCGCGTGGTCGTTGATACTGCTCAGCAAAAGTGCGCCACGTATGAAGATTTATGCACCAAGATTGGTTATTGGTTTTTGCATTTCTCTTTTCCTTCGCTGGGGGAACTTGATGCAGAGGCTATTGCATTGCTCAAGTGGATTAAAAAATTTTCTATCTCTTAGGACGTTGGGGTTCGCGCAGCTGGTTTTATTTTCACTAGACTTAGCTTTACTATTGCTAAGGGAGTGGGTGCCTAGATAGTATCTTGGCTACCCACTAACTTCTTGCAATTTATTTCGATCTTAATACAAGTTCCGATTTTTATAAAATAATAATAATAATAATATGAAAATAAAAATATGTAGCTCTAATATTTTTTTAATAGTAGAAGCAACTAAAACAACAACAAAATGAATTTAATTTATAATTTCACCTATTTGCATTCAATGTTTATAATTAATAAATTTATTATTTTATCTTTAAAATTTCAACCAATAAGATTGAGGTGACATGACATCTCCATATCTCTTCAAAATGATATATTAAAATGTGATACTTTGATTTTCTTTTAATATAATATATTATATATAGATATAGATTATGTCAATTTAGATGAGTCATATGTGTCTAGTCACCCCATTTTGCATCATCATTTCTCTCTTTATCATTAGAGCAATAACAATAGTGACATATAAAGAGTTTCATATCATGTAAGGAGCTCCTTAATCATTGAGCTAAAAAATAAGGGGCTCCTTATAAGAAACCGGTTAAAGTAAGGAACCGATTTCATACATGTAAGTAAAAGAAAAAAAAAGGACCCAAAATAAATCTATGGAACTTTTGTCATTGAGGAGAAATTGAAAGTTCCATATGTGATTACATGAGCTTTGGTGGCAATAAAAAATCTATACTAATTAATACTCTCTCCGTCCCTAAAATATGTGATGAGTATTTTAATGAAACGGGACAATCTTAGTGGGACGGAGATAGTATAAAATACAGAAACCACCTCACAAATTCCCCTCCCCATTGCACATTCCATATATATAGATGAGATCAAGGAAGTCCTTTAAGTCCTCATCCTAACCATTAAATGATCTTGAATCATTGACTAGGATGAGTCATCTTAATTAAAAAAAGAACAAAAAGGGGGAAATCAGAGAGCCACTTGACACACTCCACCCTCTCCCATCACACGCTCTACCACTCCCTCACTCCACCCTTTCACATCACCATCTCTCTCCTCATACTCTAATTCGTCCTTTTTTTATTTCCCACTTGACTTGCACACCATTTCTCTCTACCAAATCCGTATTTATTTGCTCATATCATTATTCACGCGTTTTATGTTATTTATATTTGTAGACAACCGCATTTTGCGTGCTAGTGTCTATAGCAGCTTCCGACAAAACACCCGATGAGGATCGGACGTAAACATGACTTAATGCGCTTAAATACGGACTCAGAATCAATAGTATTTGGCATGGGCTTTTAGTGTAGTATAAATATCACAAAACCGACCTCAAATCCAGGCCTAGTGGGTCGTTTTCAATAAAATAAGACTAATTTGAGCCAAACCCGACATCGGAAATAAAATCGTCTTTTAGCGACCGAGGCAAAACCCGGTCAAAGTCGTTTCCGAGACAAAAACCAGTCATGCATGCTTCAAGAAGCCAACTCAAAGTCAAAAACTAAAAATATCTCACTCGCCTAACCCACTTGATCGAGTGTCAGCCCACTCGATCAAGTAGGCCTTCGAAAAGCCCATTGTTTGCGTTTATCGGGCCACTCGATCGAGTAACCTTAGGTCGAGGGGGTTTGGTTTTTCTATAAATACACCCCCCTTTATACCTTCAATTCACACAACTTTTGACAATCCTAGAACAACCCTAAGCAACCTACACATACATACACAATCCCGAGATCAAAACTCGTCAAAGACCCGAGAGCAACCTCTCCCTAACCAATCACACCATAATTATTCCTACATTCTCGAAACTCCCGCGCCTTTGTCACTACTACGAGTCTATTTCCGAGATAATTAAGCATGTAGGTTGAGAGTGTTAATTCAAATCCCGATTCTCTTCTTTCTCTCTTCTCCATCTTGTTTTTTCATTCTTTTTTTTGTCTCTTCTCCATTTTGTCTTTTTTGCCTATAATTATATATAATTAAAAAAATCCCGCATCGATTATACTTAAAGGCAAATCATGTTTAAAGATCCTTTTAATCCCTTTACTTGTCGTAACAGAGGTGGCACCCTTTCGAGGAGCGCCGCCCTAAACACTCAAGGGCGTAATGCGATCGCGGGTATTTGTCGTTAAATGTACTCGATCCCGTTTTTAAAAGGTTAAGTACGAAACCTGTTGATGCCGAATCGAATATCACATAATCCGGAAGGATTAGTACGATGTCGTAATGCGGAAGGAATCAATTTCGTCCTAACCAAATTCAAATCGATTTTATAACGTTTTTTCAAAATAATCGATAACCAATCTCGTAATCGTACAACTTATGAGCGTCGTAAACCGAGTCAAGTTTAAAAGATATTTTTACGCTACTCGAGTAGTTATCAATTCAAACATTAAAAATCGGAATTACTATGTTAACCGAATTCCGAGCAGCTGCTCAAACAGGGGGCACTCGATTGAGTGTCGTAGCCCACTCGATCGAGTGGCACCCCAAATCAGAGGCAGGAGGTTTTTTTTTAGGACCACTCGATCGAGTCCCTCCCATGACTCAATCAAGTGGCCTCCGCCACGCCAAAACCGTGAGCCTTCTACATATTTCAAGCCTCGATAAACTTTTTTAACGACTTCGGTCATCAATTGTTTAGTCCGTCACGTGTTTTCCTTCTTTTTTAAACTATGTATCGTACAAACCGCTAATCATATAGTTTACTTATTGTTACTATATCATTTATTGTGATTTTGTTTGTCGTAATGTATTTCCGGGATGTATTCCACCCCCGTATCTCTAATATATTGTTTTAAGTTTTATTTCCATTGATTGCATTTATCGCTTTCATAAATAAGCCTCGCATGCTAAATAAATTCGACGTTAGTTTAGATGCTTTCAAATGACGTAGCTTACATATAATTCAAATGTTTAGTTAAAAAGCATTGTTTGCATAACATTCAACCGTCAAACTAGCACGCGTACACAAAAAACTAACGATATCTAAGTAGAGGCCGCTAAGAGTGGGCGGGGATGGGTGTCCTTCGTGGGCTTCTCAACACGTACCCTCACCCCTTACTCAGAACCATGGTTTCCGGATGTCCGAAACCGTTGGCACACTAGAGTCATTTAATGCACGATTCCCGATTACTCGGCATGGGTATCGTAAAGCAAAGGGACGAACCCCTAAACTCTAGTTTTAAAAGCGAGCCGTGCTTTGTGCACGATGCGCCAAAATGTGGAGTGGGTTCGAACGGGTTCGAACAAGTCCGAATTCCCACAAAATTTGGTGGCGACTCATAATTAGATTTAAATTTCAACCCGAGATCAATCTTACCACGAGATTCATTCGCCTACCCAAACCCGCGCGTGGCCGCGTCGGGGTGGTCCTATGTCATGTCCACAATATTTTATGTTCAGTTTAAGAATTTGTTATTCATTCAATTTATATGTTACGGTGTATAAGATTGCAAGTTGTATGTTACGTTTTATAAGATTTTGAAGATTGACTGTGTGACTTTTTTGTTTGTATGCTCTGTGACTTTGAATGTATTTTGTGTGACTTTGATTGTATTTTGTGTGATCTTGATTGATTCATGTGCGTGTGTGACTTTTATATGTACACTGTAGGATTTTGAATGTATTTTGTGTGACTTTGAGTGATGAGGTGTGACTTTCATACATGTGTGACTGTTAGTACTATAATGAGTGATTTTGATATACAAAATGTGTGACTATAAGCGCAATTTGAGTGACTTCATGAAGTTTGCATTATATTGTTGCATAATAAATTTTTTAAATTAGAAAAATTTAATAATATTTAAAATTTAAACATTAAAATATTTAAACATTCATTTAAAATGAGGTATTATACATTAGGGAAAACATTATAATACCTTGAGAATATATCTAAACATACACACATAAAAGCATAAAAACATGCATACTATTTAACACCATTTTGCAAGATTGGCTGTGTGACTTTTGTTTATATGCTCTGTGACTTTGAATGTATTTTTGTGTGACTTTGATTGTTTCGTAAATATTTTCTGTGATCTTGATTGATTCACGTGCATGTGTGACTTTTATATGTACACTGAGGACTTTGAACGATGAGGTGTGACTTTAATACAGGTGTGACTGTAGGCGTATAATGAGTGATTTCGATATACAAATATGTGACTGTAAGCGCAATTTGAGTGACTCCATGAAGTTTGCGTTATATTGTTGCCTAATGAACCTTTTAAATTTAAAACATTTAATACTATTTAAAATTTAAACATTAAAATATTTAAACATTCATTTAAATGAGGTATCATACATTAGGGAAAACATTATAATACCTAGAGCATATATCCGAACATACACGCATAAAACATAAAAACATGCATATTACTTAACACCATTTTGCAAGAACTACGTTTCATAATTCATTACTAAATTTTTTAAAACGACCACGTGAGCTTAGCTGCAAAGCACTCTCAAATTGCTGCAACATCGAGTAAATTACTTCATCAAACAACATAGTTCTGAGTTTTGATTGCTTCAACAATGATTTGCATCACCCTCAACACTGTTATCATCCGACATCTGCAGTCGTACACAAATTTGAGATCAAAATGTCACATAATCAGTTTATGCATGAACCAATCAAAGTCACACAAAATACAATTAAAGTCCCACATCTTACATATAAAAGTCACACACGCACATGAATCAAACAAGGTCACACAAAATATATATGAATCAATCAAAGTCATACAAAAACATTCAAAGTCATAGAGCATACATCCAAAAGTCACACATGCATGTTATTATTTTTGACTTCAACAAGCTTGACACTTGTGATTCTAAAGGGTATATTGTGTGACTGTAACAGCCAAATTATGTGAGTTCAATTATTTACGAATGTGATTATAGCAACCAGATTTATAAAACTCAATCCTCATTAACATATGACTTCATGGAAAATAAAAGGAAAATAAAAAAATTAAGGAAGAATATGCATATTGTTATTCAACCTTCAATGTCAAGGAGATAAGGATAACGAATCTGAAACCCTAAAAACTAATTAAGAACCAAATATATGCAAAACTAAATAACTAAAGCCTAAAATATTTTTTCATTATTAAAGAATAAAGATGACATGGATTTTATAATTTTCAATATTCAATGAGAATAACGTCAAAAAGCACACTATGCAAAGATTCATTCAATGTCAACCCAAATACATATAAATCTAAAGTCACACAAAAAACAATCACACAAAAAACATATTAATCCAACCGAAATGTCAAAAGGCACACTATGCAAAGATTCAAGTCGTATAAAAATTTATCACGTAAGTAGTTTATGAAAAACAATTAGTCAAAGTTACAAAAAATACAGTAAGGGTCACACCTCGAACATATAAAAGTCACACATGCATCTCACCCAGCAAGGTCACCCAATTACAAATGAACCAGTCAAAGTCACACAGAAACCCATCAGAATCACACATCGTGCATACTAAAGTCACACATTCATGTAACAATACTTTAATCACAGTTTTTTCAATTTAAAAAAATATGGATTGAATTGACAAAATATGGATTACTCATTGTTAAAATAAATAAAATACCTTAAAGTTCTTAAATTGTACACAAAAATAATATAAAATGAGTGAAAAACGATATGAACAAATCAAATACCTTAATACTTTGAATGAGATGAAGTAGAAGCTTGATTGCGAAAAATGGTGACACAAATGGTAAAATCGACATTGATGGCGAAGTGTTGATGATGAAGACAGTCATTTTTTGCTAAGTTATGTCAAGTTTTTTTGGATGGATGAAGCTTCATCAACAAATTTTTTTGACGAATGAAGCTTGAAGATGAAGATGGGATGAAGATGGTGGAGTGATGAATATGATTTCTAGGGTTTTTTTGAATGAATGGGGGTTGTTTTTTTATTAATGAAATTGAGGATGTGATGGGGGGAGCATGTGGGGGACATGGAGAGTGACTGATGCAATGAAGTGGCAAGGAACTTGTCCTTTCCTATTTTTTTTAATTAAAGCAAACCAATCTAAGCCACTCATCCAACACAAATCAATGGATAGAGGGAGGACTTAAGGACTTCTCAATAGTACATGGACTCCCTTGATCCTCCATATATATATATATATATAATTGGGATCAGGTGAGTCCCTTTATATGTTTTGAGTCCTTGAGTCCCAATATCAGCCATTGATTCATTGTAAGATTAATGGTGAAGATTTAATCACATAATTAAGGTAATAACAATAATATCTTTCAAAATATATTTGATTTTCTCTCTCCTCCCTTAATCTCTCCCGCCTATCTCTGTCAAACCTTTCAACTCCCCACTTTTCACCGCCTATCCCTGTCAAGCTCCTTCATTTCACCTCTTACCTCAATTTCTTACTCAATTTTCACCGCTTCCTCACAACAAGTGAATCTATTTTAATTTCTGAAACACTCCCGCCTTCTTTACTGTCTTCATCATCTCCTCATCCTCGCTCATCTTCGCTCATACCGTCTACATCCATCAACGACGCAGCTACACAATATTTGAACTCTAAACCTAAGGTAAATTAGGGTTTTTCTGTGGTTTTTAATTACTTTTAGAGTAAATTTTGGTTTTGTTCGTTATGCTGATTACCTTTAGTTGTTTTTGTTTTATTTCTCTCATTTTGTACCTAGAATGCGCGGTTGATTAGTTCTTTATGTCCGATTTTGATTATATACGTCTTCTGTTTTTCATGGCTCCCCTGCATGTTATTTTTGTTACTCTAATGAACATTGTTTGTTACTTTAACTGGTATCATTTGTTATTTTAAAGAATAACCTATATAACTAACCTTACCCTTCTATTGATACCATATTACCTGCAGCGTTTTGTAATGTATGTGTTTCTTGTTACTTTCATGTATGTTGTTACTTTAATGCATAATTTCTGTTACTGTATTGCGTAGATCCATGAACAAGGTTCCTTTTTTTCCAACTTTTAATGGGTTACTTTAATTCACATTATATGTTACTATGGTGATAGTACAATGCGGATGAGGGGGTATGTTATGCGAATGAGGGGTATGTAATCATCTATTTAGTTTGTATCATTGGCATTATTCTCATATTAAATCATTTTCAGATGACAAAAGGAGGTAAAATTGTCGGTGATGGTGTGAAGGAGGGTCAGGTCAAGAATCGAGTTCGACGGGCAATGAAAACGGCTGTCAAGCCTTCGAAGTTGAAGAAAATAGCTACTGAAGAGTGGTGAATCCAACGTCGACCGTTCGGCGTCGGTCAGATCCAGCTCGAAGCTCCTCGTTGATCTGATATCAAATTTAAACCAGAGGCAGCGTGGGGTGCTTAAAACAATCGGGTTTGGCGGTGTACTTGAAATGCACCTTAGTAGCTTCCCTGTAAAGTTTGCCACTGACTTCATGTCTTTATTTAGTGACGACACGCTGATTTTTCGGTGCGGGAGAAATCAGTTCCTGGTAACCAAGCACGATGTACATGACTGCTTCCTCCTTCCAGTTGGACCGGACCCTGTTGAGCTGCTGCCGATGGGTCGATCGAAGGCAGCCGAATCTGAGTCTGTCGTGGAGCTAAAGAAAAAGTGGAGGGCTGACTTTCATGTCGCAAATGACGGTGATGCAATCCCTCTGTCAAAGGTCCTTAGGAAACTACAGGAGGATGTAGAGGGTGGTGAGACGTTCTGTAGGATGTTCATTCTCTACAGCATGTCGATATTTTTCAACCCGACGTCCAACCATGGTGTTGATCTGAGACTACTGAAGGCGGTGCAAGATGTACAGCAGATTAAAAACTTTGACTGGTGCACGTTCATCTTGGAAGGACTGGCGCAGGCGTGTGAGGATTTGGTGTTCCGTAGCCGATCATATCTACTTGGCTGTGTGCCATTTTTAACGATAACCTACTTCCAGCGTTTTGACTACCGCAATATCCCGTGCCCGTGTGATCTCCCTTTGATCAGGCACTGGGATGGTCAACGCATGATTGAACGGTTGGCCGGCGAGTTTATTGGTGGTGGGCTGGGCCTGCTTACCCTATCTGATGTGCAGTACCCCCGTTGTGTACGTGTGGTGAGGGGGGGAGACGCGTCGTCGTCGCTGAGGATTACACAGAACCGTCACGCTGATGATGGTACATTGCCTGGTCAAGAGGGCGATAAGTTCACCACCATCAAACTTCCTCGTGGCCTTGAAGATGATAGTGAGCTGAGGGCCAAGGCTGTCGACGTAAGTAATCATGTCATTAATTCGTTAATGAATCTATATGTGTCTGACTTGGAGAATCAGTAAGGATTTAAATCTGGGATGTCTGTATATCTGCATGGTACTCATATCTTCTGTTACTTTAGCAGATTATTGACGTTACTTAAGTGAACAATATGTGTTACTTTAATTCTTACAATTCGTTACTTTAACCTGTATCATCTACATTACTGATCCAGCATATATGTGTTACTTTAATCTATACCATTTGTTACTTTAATTGGTGTTATCTGTTACTTTAGTGTCCACCAGTAAGGACGTAAATCTTGGATGTTTGTAAATCTGCATGTTACTCTAACATATCTTCTGTTACTTTAGCATATAACCGACGTTACTCTAGTGAACAATATGTGTTACTTTAATGTTTACAGTCCGTTACTTTAACCTGTATCATCTACGTTATTGCTCCAACATATATGATGACACTTTAATTGAAAGATTTTTGTTACTTTAGTTTATACTATCTGTTACTTTAGCGTCCACTCTCTTTTCACTACACAGTTATTGTTTCTTGCAGGATGTCCATCACATTCATCTGATGATGGGAAGGAATGCTATCGTATTCTATGATTGGTGGGTCTCACATGCTGCGAAGATCAGGAGGATAACATCAGGCAATCCATTATCCGAAGACCCGGTGCCATCACAAGCATCCCAGTCATTCTGGGGAGGAGCAGAGCTACACCGGGTGGTGGATGAAGTCTGTGAGGCGCTGCGTCGTGCTAGGGATTTGTCGTTGCAGGGGCCGGTATTTGAGGCCAAAAATACAAATCAAGGTGAGGAGGATTATCTTAACATTCAGCCGTACTCGACGACTGAGATTAACGAGGTTATTCAGGAGGGACTGAATTTAAACAGTGACCGCCAGTTAGTTCTTTCTCTGTGGGATATTGACAGAATTGGAGATGTGGAGGTCAGTGAGTGTTTGTCGGTGGTGGTAGACGGAAGGAAGATCTTCCACCCATTCTTTTTTCATTCTGAAAAGCAGCTGGTATGCATGCAAGTCGTCGATGAGAGGCTTGGGTGCTCTTGTGACTGTGATGTCCCAGATCCTGACCAGCTTACGCTGTTAGACTTCCTGTGTGGGGATAGCAGGCTTTTCAGGTCTGTTTTGTCTGTCAGGAAAGACGTAATCAACTACGTCTTCTACAAAAATGAAAAATACATTACATCATGAGTGGTCTACATCTCCTAATTTTTTTAATGCGTTTTATAGTCGTTTTTGTTAAATGTTTCATAGTCCATTCGAATATTTGCAGGGAGATGATTGTGAGGTTCAGTGACTTTTTCAACATACCCCGTGGTGAGTTGGCCACACTGGCGCCTGGAGAGCAACTTTCGAATGCTGTAATTGACTGTTGGTGCATACTTATGAATCGCTTGGCAGCTGCTCAGTCTGCACCGCGGCGGACATCACGTTGCTTCTTCGGTGTCAGCCACAGTGTAAGCTCTCTCATTCACTTTCTCATCCAATACGATAAGTGCAACATCATCAACAAACTCTAGTAATATTAATATAATGTCATCATATCAGTTGATATAAAATATTTATACAAACAAAAGTGTTTTACTGTGGTTCTATGGCTGTGTTACTGTAAGGCACTTTGTGCATTACTCTAATGATAGTGACCTGTTACTTCAACAAATGTCATGCAGGATACAACTCTCCAGATTTGGAGGAACAGAAAGGGTGGTGTCTTTGTGGACATGAGCGAAGCACTGTTCAACTTTTGGAACATATGGATCGAAGAAAATGAAGGGAATCTCGATCTAGATTCTGATCTGGTATTTTTTATTTTAGATCCCATGTTTTGTAAGCTCCCTCCTCTATTATAATTACGAACGCGATACCCATCTCCCACCTACAGGTATTCATTCCGGTGCTGTCGGAAAACAATGACCATTACAGCTGCGCGTGTATCAATTTTTTGTCACAGCGCATCGAATACCTTGATAATAGGTCCTATGACGAGGGGGAGTTTGAAAGTCTTCCTTACGTTGGGATCGCACGCCTCTCAGTAAGTCTGCTCATTTTGGTGTATATATTTAACATTTGTTATATATAAAACGTCGTATATAAGGATGGCATAAAAATGAATGGTGTTTTGTCATTTTCTCATTCTCATATGTTTTTATTTTATTTTATTTAATATCATCAAGGCCGAAGAAATGGGTAAGTATATGGTTCAGAGAGGCATCACCAAGGGGGCCAGTGTCTCTTCGTTCCTTCTCGTCAACGTACCGTTCAGATGGCAGGGCAGCGAGTTCTCGGCTAATGATTGCGGCGTATACCTCATGATACACATGATGTTGTACGCCGGTGAGGAGTTCGACTGTCCTTTGGGGACCAGCGAGGCGAACAATCTGTATAGGGCAGAAATTGCCGCGACGTTGTGTCTCTGTGACATTAATAAGGAGAGGGACGTGTTAATATCGCGGGTGTCCTCCTTTGTAACTGATAAAGCCAACCATGCCATCAGTAAGACTATGTCAGATGTTGCCACGTCCGTCAGTGAGCTTGAAAAGAGGTCAGGAGAGGCGATCCCTGACGATAGACCCTCTAAAAAGAGCTGTGGGCCACCATCCACTCCAGAAACACCCGCTGCAGAACCCGCACATCAATCACCGGACACCACCGTGTCATTATCTGTCCTTGGTAGTCGAGCTAGGGGTGACGGGGACGGCTTAGGATGCTCCATTGACTGTGGTGATGCAGATCCCAGTGTACCGATGGCATGCCCGTTCCTCTCAAACAACAGGACCCTGCTTGGAAATCTCCCCGTCATGCGGAAAAATGTCGTGGACTACTGCTTAATTCAGCACAACAATTACAACGGCAGGTAATAGCACGAACACAACACATATCGTCAACATATTGTTGTCTAAATTTTTGTCACTTATCTGTTGTTTCGCAATGCCTAACGATCCGTTCTGAAAACAGCAAAATGGTTGCGGAGTATTCACCGTTGGCTGTAATGACTCGGGGTGATGTGATGTCCATGCTTCCGGGTGACGACATGTCGTCATCTGTTGTCGAGTGCTGGTCAATGCTTACGAACAGCCTCGCTGCAAACGGCAGTGGGTCGGGTAATTCTCCGAAGATGGCGTATTTTGGTCTGCGACAAACGGTATGTACTAAATTAACTGTGCATGGAATGTATAATCAATCGACAGAATGTGTAGTGAAAAGAGAGTGGACATTAAAGTAACAGATAATATCGACTAAAGTAACAAATTCTTTCAATTAAAGTAACATCATATATGTCACAAGAGCAATAACGTAGATGATACAGGTTAAAGTAACGGATCTCATGAATTAAAGTAACACACTTTGTGAGCTAAAGTAACGTCAGTTGCAAAAGTAACAGAAGGATCACTGCACCACAATGACACCAACTAATTACTTTGTATTTGATTGTAAATTTTCACCCAATCCGATCATTTTTTTACAGGATGCGGTAATGAGGATTATTGCCGAAGATCCGGACAGTCCGTCCACTCGGAATGCAGATGCCTTGATGGAGCAATGGCATATATTCAGGAGTAATTGTGGTGGTACGTTGCAACTGGACGCTGAATTGTTCTTTGTGCCCATCAACGTCAATGGGTACTTCTCCTGCGTAGTAATCAACCGAATGAAAAAGACAGTCGATCTCCTCGACCACTGTCGCTACACAGCAATCAGAGATACAGACCTCTTTGCATCCATCAAGACAATTGTGAGCCTCTCTTTTATTCATTTAATCAGTTTTTAATCACAATCTTTGCGCGCCAACGAGCGATTTACTTGACTTTTATCATCAATGACATTCAGGTGGGGAATATGAGTGATTTCCTTGACTTCTATAAAGTACCTGGTGCGGAGGAAATTGTGGCGTACAGGTTCCGCACGATTAAGCTTGGTTGGCAGGACAAAGTCAAGAACAAGGATGAGTCAGGGATATTTCTTCTGATGCACATGCTATTGTACGAGGGACGTGAATTCGTACATGAAGACTTCGGCAGGAAGGTAAACAGAAGATACCTGGTGGTTCAGCTTGCAGCCACTCTTCTCCTAGCAGACCTGAATAGCGCCCAGAAGCGGCTGATTGCTGATGTGAAAAAGTTTGTGGCAGTCAGGCCAAAATTAATTGAAGAATCGAAGGCTAAGGGGCTCAATACCTATAAGCGAGGAAAGGGCCGGAAACAGTAGCCCGTAAATGGTTGGATTAACTAGTACTTTCGTTTAACAAAAAACATAACCGTCGTTTTGTACAAGGTTTTGACAAATTGTGTTGTCAGAAAAACAGTTGCTTTCATTCTGTCACACTTCAATGTTATTATATTCTTTAAACTTTGTTACTCTAACTCGTATTATTTGTTACTTCAATTAATGTCATGTGTTACTTCAACTCTAATATCTTTCACCCTGCATCATGGTCTCTTAATTCAACACAGGATTAACACAGCATTATACTTAAACAAAATTGTAATGCCTTCTTCATTGAGTACTCCACAAACAAATAGAAAAAGAATAACTTATGTAATATCTGTAATTTGACTAACATTATTCCGCGTTACTCTAACTCATTTAGCATGTTACTCTAATGAATAATGTATGTTATTTTAACTGAATCTTACTCTAGTAAAATATTATATTATCCAAGGAATGAATATATGTAATTCAGTCAACACTTTAAAAATGAATTAGGTATTCCGTGTTACTCTAATTCATCTAGCACGTTACTTTAATGATTTATGTGTGTTACTTTAACCGAAACTTACTCTAGTCATAATATTCACCAAAGAATTAATATCTGTATTTAAATAAAATCTTTAAAAAGTGTTACTGTAATTCATTCAATCAGTTACTGTAAATTTTAGGCTACGTCAGTCTAAGAACCATAGTTCCCTAATCAGAATACTGGTTCATCTTCTGCATCCTCCTCGTCCTCATCTTCTGATTCTGATTCTGATTCTGATTCATCGTCAGATGGTTCGACTGTCGCTGGCGGTCGTTTAGCAAAGGGATTGGGGCAATTCCTCTTGTCGTGATGCGCCATCTGCTTACAATTGTTGCACATGCGCTTGGGCTTCTTTGCAAGTGCAACGGATTTCGCTTTGCTTGATAACAACCTTTTGCCGCTTCCTTTTGTCTTGGAAATCTTTGGCGGGAGTATCGTTATCTCTGCTGTTGACGTACATCCCAGCATCTCTTCCAATTCCTGGGTTTTATTCAGTGTCTTGCTACCCCCAATCGGCTTAAGCTTCATCCTGAATTCGCTGATCAAAGCGCACATGCTCTCCACGTCTTCTTTACTAGAAGACCGTAGAATACCCATCGTCTCATGAACCTCCGACCACAGTTTAGACATCTCTATCTGCTTTCCGTCGATGATGTCAATATCATCGCCTTCCAGACCGTCGTCACCAACACGAGAATTGCGCAGTGCATCCCTCGACCACCTTCTCGCAACGTAGTTATCGGGTATACTTGTCAGTCCCTTAGATGAATATATCCAAATTATGTGTCGACACAGTATTCCCCTTGTCTCAAACAATTTACATGTGCACTTGATGTCCGACGTCTCTACAGGATGTTATTAAAGCATTAAGACTATCAGATTAACAGCCTCGAACCGCGTTACTTTAACTCATACCTTGTGTTACTGTAATTCATACATTACGTTACTTTAATACACAAATCACGCACAACAAAAGCATTCTGTGCTGGATCCACAAAATACAAATCGCATTACTTTAATTCATGTTGTGTGTTACTCTGATATATTCATTCTATTACTTTAACTCATAAATCTCGTATAAATGAAGACAACAAGCAGGCCATTGCGTACCTTGTTTGTAGTTGACCAGGAATTCTTTACCCCTGGTGGCATCCCTCACTGTAGTTAGTTCAACCCCATCCCATTCAGCAAATCCTCGCACACTGCACGTCCCCACTGAACCCTTCACCTCCTCTTGAAATTCATCAAAAATCACGTGGGTGTACACCCTTGTTGCGTGCTGTTCTATCAGGAGGTGGGTCATTGTCTTCGGCAAAGATTGTAGATTCTCGCTGTCAAGCTTCTTCTGGTTATACCTCTGCTGATCCATTGCGCTCTCGAACCGCATCCAGAATTCAACCAACGTTCCATGCTGGTTCTCAAACCGTTTGAAAAAACTGTTTTCGCTCTCCGATCTCTGTGTCGTTCGCATTAAGCCACCCATCTTCAGATCCCTGCAGTGTGACATGACCCACTGCTTCCTGATCGAAAATGTAGTTGTGAACCACTGAACATCGCCCACGTCGTGCTCCTACATTATTTCCATCCACCGCTCGTCGAATGCTGCTGCATCGATGTCCTCATCCCACACTATTGCATTCAGCTTCTTCAGGAATTCCTGGTAGTCAGCCCTCGAGGCACCATATTTAGTGGGTACCTTATTCATTATATGCCACATACAAAACCGTTGCCATGCTGATTTGAACATCTTCGCGAACGATGCTATGATCCCGGGATCCTAGTCAGTGATGATGTATGCAGGTTCCTTGCCACCCATGGCCTTCAAGAGCCGTTCAAATACCCAGTTGAACGATTCAAAGTCCTCGTGCGCAATGAGAGCGCCACCAAAAGTCACGGATCGTTTGTGGTGATCGACACCAGTGAACGGGGTGAATATCATCTTATATTTGTTCGTCCCGTATGTTGGGTCAAATGAAACTGCGTCACCAAAAAACCTGTAGTTTCTCCTAGCAATGCCGTCAGCCCAAAATACCCTGCTCAAACTACCGTCGTCATCCAGGTCGTAATCAAAAAAAATCCCTCCAGATTGTCCGCAATACCTCTGAAACGATCAATGAATAACTGACCATCTCTCTCATAGACGAAGGACTTTATATCTCTGCCAAAGTTCTTGAAGTCGACCAAGCTGGCACCTACGTTTGCGAACCCTTCAACCTGTTCCTTACACATCTTGTACGTCTGCGTGGCACCAATCTTCAGCTGAAACAATTCTTTTATTAAAGTAACGTATGACAGTAGTTGAAGTAACAGTAAGACGGCATTAAAGTAACGCGTTGATTAATTGTGCCAGACATTTTTTTAATTTACAGACGGCGTTCATTAAAGTAACGGATGTTATGAACCACGGTAAGACATCATGTGCATTACAGTAACAAAATATTACCCATGGCGCAGTGTACTAAACACATAGTGACCTGAACTTATATAATTGAACCTGCAAGAAGCTACTCAATAGATACCCGTGTTCAGGATCATTTGCTTGTGGTATTTCGTGAGGTTTTTTGATAACTTATGAAATTCTCTGTCTTTTGGTGAAATTAGCTCGTGGTTGTGCCCACTGTGAAAAACAACAATTTTCATAGGTCCGCCATTGCTGAACAACTTAATTCTTGCCATACAGCCAATACGACGGACCTTAGTTTTCCTTTTTGGTTCCTTCACAGTGACTCCCTCTGTCGTCTCCTTGACCGCTTCCCTCTTCGACATCACCTCCTTGGACGCCGCATCTCCGCTGACTTTCTTTTTTTTTGTTAAAACCCTGCCTGTTACATACCAGCAGCTTTGATTTAATCTCACCACCCCGCCATCTTTTCGTTGTGTACCTCCTCACATCGAACCCGCAGGCCAATGTGTAGGTTTTATAAAATTTTACCGCCTCTTCCTGGTCTTTGAATATCTGCCCTACGTATGGCGTGAAACTCTCACCTACATCCCTGCACCATTCGTGTGCCGCTGCGTCATCTGAAAAGCAAACCACTGCATTGAGTTAATCAAATTACCAGAAGATGCGTATAAAATAGACACAAAGTAACTGATGACGGTCGCTAAAGTAACGGGTGGTGTGCATTAAAGTAACGGCTATTGTGCACTAAAATAATTCCAGTTAGATTTCATTCACATATTTTAAAAATTATGTGGTAATACAGTGTTCATACAATGAGCGTAAAATCTAATAATAAGGAGTATTGCCTCCATGGTGTCTACAGTATAAATCAAAGACAAAAAAATTACGGTTTATTTGTTTGACCGGTTGAATATCAGCCATAGAAGGAGATTTCTGCAGCGGCACAAGGTGGAAGATGAATGACTTAACGTCTATTATAATTCATTTACTGAACTTGTGTATTGTGATTGTAGGTTATTTTTATTGGATCTCGTTGACTATAGTAACGCAGTATGTTTCTCTGAATGGGCAGTTATTCTTTTTATTTGTTTCCTATTTTGTTGGCAATCACGTCCCACCATTATAGAAAACAATATCTTTTTTAATTATTATTTTAATACGGCGGTTTCATATATCCCAATTATTCTCTAATGCGCTACAATAACAGATGCTAAGAACTAAAGTAACAACCAGTATAAATTAAAGTAACGGACCATAAAAGTAATACAAGTTTGGCATTAAAATAACAGACTCTCTAAACCAAAGTAACACAGTATGTGAACTAAAATAACCCAACATATTTATAACGTAGAAAAGTAGAAACTAAAAATTCAGTATCATCTTAATGACTCCCTCCATTTTAGGAAACATTATCTTTTTTATTTATTATTTTAATACGGCGATTTCATATATCGCAATGACTCTCTAATTAATTACAATAATAGACGTGAAGAATTAAAGTAACAACTTAAATGAATTAAAATAACAGACACTCTACACCAAAGTAACACTGCATGTGAACAAAAATAACAAAAAAAAATGTGGGCGCAGATATCGTTTCATGAATATGCAGTTCAACCTATAATCAGAAACTGGTAATTTGCTATCATTTTAAACAGAAACTGGTAATTTAGAAACTACGATGTATATACTAACCGTTTGTTTTTCCTATGATTTGCATATCAGTCATTGAATGAAAAGTAGAAGGCGACTATTGATTGAATGTCTTCGCGATTGTATTTTTGAACGTCTTCGCGATTGTGGTTTTGAAATAAATTGTACCTTCGCTATATGAAGACGCTGATTGAGTGAATGAGGTCTTGATTGTGTGATTTTGAAGAAAGAACAACGAACAACAGAATGAATTATTTGAGTGAGCGAGAGAGCGATGGAGAAGAAAGCGATGGAAACGAGAGAATGAATGATTGAATGAGTGTGAATGATACGTTACTATAATATTCTCCTTCCTATTTTGTTGGAGCAGTATCTTCTTAATTTTTTTTTTATTAATCTAGTGATTTATCTCGTCCCTTGATCCATCTCTCATCCGACGGATGGGATGAGGACTTAGGGACTCAATATATATAATGGACTCATAGGAACCCACCTCTCTCTCTCTCTCTCTCTATATATATATATATATATATATATATAAGTGGGATCATATACATTTCCTACATTTTTCTACAATTTACCTACTAATCCTGACCATCAAATACAGTAAAATCAAAGGTCAAGATTAAATGAGAACATAACGTTAATCCCTTCCCCAAACCCTTTACTCCACCAATAGGAAGAAAACCTAATCCCCCAACCTAATTCCCCTACATCACGTTAACTAGAACAAAAGAAACCCCTTACTCCATCAAAAGAAACCTCGACAATTCTAGCAAATTCGTTCCAAACACTTCACTCCATCAATTTGTGTTGATTTCTGGCAAAAAAAAACCTTTACTCCATCAATTTGATTTCGTTCCAATTAGGTATTTGCTTTCGTTTGATTTCGTCAATCTGATTTCGTTATAATTTTTTTTTTTCTGATTTTGTAGTGCAGAGTTTCGTCAATTTTCGTCAACTTCATCAATTTTCGTCAATTTTCTGATTTCGTTCTGATTTCTGTTTTTGTCAATTTGCATCAATCTGATTGGGCAATTCGTTCTAATTTTCATTTTTGCTGCAAAGTGCAGAGTTTTCACAAAAATATAATATAGTAAACAAAGCAAAAAAGTGACGATACTATATTAAAGACTCGTCAATTTTAATGCTACTATATTAAGCACTCATCACTATATTAAACACTCGTTGATTTTAATCGGGATTAAGTGCTGCTGAAACAGGTCAATTTTCGTTTTTCGTCAATTTGATTTTGCGTTGATTTACTGTAGTTTGTGCGTTGATTTACAGTAGTTTGTTCGTTTATTCGGATTTTCGTCAATCTAACGGTATCAACTTCTGAAAAAAGCGAATTAAATAGTTATTCTAACTAGATTACATGAATAAACAGTAGTCAATCAGGAATAGGGGGCAATTACTAATAGGGGAAATTGATTTCAACATTGGCAATCAGTTATGTGCAGTACCCTTAGTTGACCAAAACAGGGGGCAGGTTTAGATACTATTAGATACTGAGTAGTAGCTGTTGGTAACGAGAAACAACAATAAAACCCGAAAGAACGACTGAACCGAGACAACAAAGAGCAGAGGGTAAGGAAAAAACCGAAAGTAGCAGATGCAGCAGTAGACCGAAAGACAGCAGCAGCAGCGACAGTAACCGAAGGCAACAATCGGACAGGCAACGAAACGGACGGTGCAGCGCCGTGGTAAGGAGACCACTGCCTTGAAAACTATATCGGCACGACAGAGGTGGTTATCGTCTACGAAGCCGGCAGTTTCCCAAGGTTAACACTGCAGTTCACAGAATTCGACCACTCGAGATTGTGAACTTGGAACGACAAAGAACGAACCCAGAATATAGAGAGGAATATAGAAGTGTGAGAGAAGAGCAGTGGTTTTTGTGTGTATTCTGGAGTGAGGAGCAGCAGGTATATATAGGTAAGAGGAGCCTACAGACCGATTCAAAAAAGGCAGGTGCCCGCACCGCAGGTGCTCCACCCAAACCCAAACCCGAGCCCGAGACCGAGCCGGGCCGGGCACACGCGCGCGTGCGTGTGTGTTGTACAAGCCCAACCCACAACACTCACCATAAAAGGCCCACTATCTCACAACATGAAGACCAAAGGAAGAGAGAGCCTTATAAGGAACAAACAAGTTCCTTCCCTCACCAATGTGGGATAACAAAAAGAAGAGAAAAGCAAACACTACTTCTTGCCATCAACCAACAATACCCCACTGATGGCACAAGGGAGAGACAGAAAAAAGAAAAATTCTGGGTAAGGAAGGACTGGATACTTAAACGTTCAATGTCTAACGACTTGAATTGACGTTTTAGTGAGGTGAGGCAACAACTTACTTACAACTAGAGAATATCTTTCGATTTGAATTCCTAATTGAGCTTCGGTTGAGACCCCCACAACACATATCATACCTTCAAAAATTTGTCGTTCCGCAATTTCTAAGTGCAACGCTTTCAAGCCCATGCGTTTACCTTGGTTCTAGTGTGTGCTCTAGTGAATTTCTCATTCTCCACTAGATAATGGCGAAACCATTACACACACGTAGGTGGCCTAGTGCTTCTCAGTAGCACATCTCATGTAAGCCATTAAGGACCTATATCCAACCTTTATTCATTCACACAATCCATCAAGTGCGTCTCAAAGCACCACCAATACTGGCTATGGATTATGTATCGCCATAGGAATATGAGTTTAAAAAGCCCATCAAGATTCATACTCTAATCTTGACTTAAGGACCTTAACCCCATTCCCCTCGACGATTCGAGAACTACTCTTCTCGGTAATCCTTTTGTGAAAGGATCTGCAAGATTGCGTTCAGACCTCACAAAGTCTATAGCAATCACTCCATTTTTCAGGAATTGTTTTACCACAGCGTGCCTGATCCGAATGTGTCTTTTCTTACCATTATAGACATCATTCTTAGCAACGCCGATGGCTGCTTGACAGTCACAGTGTAAGGAGACTGGTGCAACCTGTCCCCCCCACACTGGTATGTCAGCTAGTAAGTTTCTCAACCAATCTGCTTCTTGACTTGCCAGCTCAAGAGCAATGAACTCGGACTCCATGGTGGAGGTTGCTATACAAGTCTGTTTCCCAGACTTCCACGATATAGCTCCTCCTCCCAAGGTGAACACAAAACCACTTGTGGAACTTGTTTCATCATTACCTGCAATCCAGTTCGCATCAGTATATCCTTCTAATACAGCGGGATATCTACCGAAATGCAGACATGAATTAACTGTTCCTTTCAAATATCTTAGTAAACGTCGGAGGGCATTCCAATGTTCACCATCAGGGTTGTGTGTGTACCGGCTTAGCCTACTAACAGCATAAGCAATGTCAGGTCGAGTACAGTTCATGAGAAACATCACACTTCCTATAATTTTAGCATACTCTTTTTGGGATACACTCTCACCCAGGTTTTTGCGCAGAGGTATACTAGCATCATAAGGAGTTCTAGCAGGTTCAACATCAAAGCTATCAAATTTCTTCAACACTTTCTCAACAAAATGAGATTGACTTAAGGATATTCCAGATGAGTTTTTAACCAATTTGACTCCAAGAATAACATCAGCTTCTCCTAAGTCTTTCATCTCAAATTTTGACGACAGAAATTGTTTGGTTTTATTTACAACAAATAAATTACTACCAATAATTAACATGTCATCAACATATAGGCAGATAATCACACAGTCTGATCCAAACATCTTAGAGTACACACATGAATCAGAATTGTTAGTTATGTAGCCATCCTCAATCAAAGTGTTGTGAAATTTCTCATACCAATGTTTAGGTGCTTGTTTTAGACCATATAGCGATTTTCTCAATTTACACACCTTACTCTCTTGACCCTTTACCACAAACCCCTCGAGTTGAGTCATATAGATCTCTTCTTTTAGGTCACCATTCAAGAAGGCAGTTTTAACATCCATTTGATGAACAACAAGATCATGAATAGCAGCCAAAGCAATAAGAGTTCTAATGGTGGAAATCTTAGTCACAGGTGAGTAGGTATCGAAATAATCAATATCTTTCTTTTGTGTAAATCCTCTCACTACAAGTCTAGCTTTGAACCTTTCTATTGTACCATCAGGTCTCAATTTCCGTTTGAAAATCCATTTACTACTAATGGGTTTACTACCCTTAGGTAAATCTGTCAATTCCCAGGTCTGATTAAATGCAATAGAATCTAACTCATTTTTAATAGCTTCTTCCCAAAAAATAGCATCTATGGATCTCATCGCTTCATCATACGTTTTTGGGTCATCTTCTATTAAAAAGGCAGAAACAAATTCAAAGCAAGCACAATCATCACTAGCATTTTCAGTTAAGAACGTTGTGATAAAATCATCTCCGAAATTCTTTTCAATTCTAGGCCTTTTACTCCTTCTAGGTTCACTAGCATGATCATCAACAGAACTACTACTAGCATGCCTAGAATTATCAACAGGATTAATAGGCATATCAGGCAATTCAAGAGGTGAATCAACAACTTTCTTTAAAGGGAAAACATGCTCAAAAAACTCGGCATCTCTTGCTTCAGAAATAGAACGATCATTCAATGACATGAATCTATAAGCAGCACTGTTTTGAGCATAACCAATGAAAATGCAATCATATGTTTTAGATCCTATAGTAGGCCTCTTAAAACTCGGTAAACCCACTTTAGCCAAACACCCCCACACTTTAAGGAAACTTAAGTTAGGGGCGAAACCCTTCCAAAATTTATAGGGTGTCTTGTCTAATTTCTTATGAGGTACCCTGTTAAGAATGTGACAAGCTGAAAGCACCGCTTCCCCCCACATATCATCAGAAAGGCCAGAACTTAAGAACATAGCATTCATCATTTCTTTTAAAGTTCTGTTTTTACGTTCAGCTACTCCATTGGACTGAGGTTGGTAAGGTGGGCTAGTCTCATGAATTAATCCATTTTTCTCGCAAAAATCTTATAAGTAATTAGAGCTATATTCACCACCTCTATCAGACCTGACTCTTTTAATCTTTCTGTCAAGTTGATTTTCTACCTCAGCTTTGTATTTAATAAACATCTCTTCAGCTTCACTTTTATTCTTAAGTAAATACACTTTAGTATATCTTGAGAAATCATCAATAAAAGTGACATAATAAAATTTACCTCCTCTACTCATAGTACTCTTGAAGTCAGCTAGGTCGGTGTGAATTAACTCGAGAAGACTCGTATGTCTAGTTTTAACAGGTTTACTAGGTTTCTTAGTAAACTTAGCTTCTACACAACTAGGACATTTAGTGAAGACTTCGGTGGTTAAAGAAGGAATAAGCGACATTGATTTCAACTTTTTAACCGATTCAACATTCACGTGACCTAATCTAGCATGCCAAACATCAATAGACTCAGCGATATAAGCAGAAGTAGATGAATTATTATTAAAAGCAGAAGAATCAATGTTCAGAATAAACAAGCCCCCACTGAGATAACCCTTGCCCACAAAATCCCCGTTGCGAGACATTACGACCTTGTCAGCCTCAAAAACAAGTTTCACACCAACTTTGTTTAACAAGGCTCCAGACACTAGGTTTCTACGCAAAGTAGGGACATACAAAACATTATGAAGAGCAAGAGTTTTCCCAGAGGTAAGTTTAAGAAAGACCTTGCCTTTTCCTGTGATCAGCGCAGAGGAAGAGTTACCCATGTAAACCTTTTCACCATCAGCCACATCTTCAAATTCAGCGAACAGATCTTTGTTGGCACAGAGATGTCTTGATGCTCCTGTGTCCAGAATCCAGTCACTCGCGTTCGCCACAAGATTGGCCTCTACCACCACTGCAGCAATAATATCATCATCTGATTCAGCAATGTTGGCTTGAGCGGGTTGACCAGCTTTCTTTTGAGGACACTGGAATGCTTTGTGACCCGTCTGCCCACACACATAGCACACCACGTTTGGATTCGGCTTGAAGATCTTGGGAACTGGTTTGGTAGAGTTTCCTTGATTCTTTCCCTTGGCACCCTGACCTTTCCCTTTTTGACCTTTGCCCTGACCCTGACTCTGACCCATCTTACCCTTACCCTTATTATTTCCATGAGATGGACCTCCAGCTTCAACAAGGTTGGCTTTGGTAGAGACAGACGACAACAGGACAGACCTATCCTTGAGGCGATTAGCTTCCTCGGTCCTCATATGACTTATGAGCTCTTGAAGTGACAGATCTTTTTTCTTGTGTTTTAGGTGGTTTCTATAATCACTCCACGATGCAGGGAATTTCTCTAACAACACATTAGCTAAAAAGACCTCGTCAAGTTTCATACCCTCATTTGTAACATCAGCAGATAAGTTTTCATACACATGAACTTGTTCCATAATCGGTTTGTCATCTACAATATGAAACCCGAGCCACTGACCCACCACATATTTCTTTTTGCCCGCATCATCGGCCCCATACTTCTTATCTAAAGACTCCCAAATGGTTTTAGCAGATTTGTGGACCATGAACAAGTCGAAAAGGGTGTTGGTCATGTGATTAAGAAGATGATATCTAACTGTTTTATTATCCTTGTCATATTTTTTAACCTTTTCCTCATTGGATTTAATGGCGGCGGTGGAAGGTGGTGTGGCCGCGGTGGACGCAACAATCAAAACAGGTTCATCTTCAAAAAGAACATAATCAATATCTAATTGTTCGAAAAACATTAGAAGTTTTTGAGCCCACCTCTTATAATTCAATCCATCAAGAGGTTCTAGTTTCGATAAATCAGCAGCGAACTTGGCAGACACGACAGCCATATTATTTTATTGTTTTTCCCGACGAGACACAGAAATAATAATATAGTTTTCAAATTGTTGGTAACGCGAAACAACAATAAAACCCGAAAGAACGACTGAACCGAGACAACAAAGAGCAGAGGGTAAGGAAAAAACCGAAAGTAGCAGATGCAGCAGTAGACCGAAAGACAGCAGCAGCAGCGACAGTAACCGAAGGCAACAATCGGACAGGCAACGAAACGGACGGTGCAGCGCCGTGGTAAGGAGACCACTGCCTTGAAAACTATATCGGCACGACAGAGGTGGTTATCGTCTACGAAGCCGGCAGTTTCCCAAGGTTAACACTGCAGTTCACAGAATTCGACCACTCGAGATTGTGAACTTGGAACGACAAAGAACGAACCCAGAATATAGAGAGGAATATAGAAGTGTGAGAGAAGAGCAGTGGTTTTTGTGTGTATTCTGGAGTGAGGAGCAGCAGGTATATATAGGTAAGAGGAGCCTACAGACCGATTCAAAAAAGGCAGGCCATAAACGTAATCAACCCTATTAATGGCCAGAATAATCCTCCCACCAAAAACTGAACCTGGACACACTGCTCCTCCCACCAAAAACTGAACCTGGACATACTGAATGTAGACACACACACACACAAGAACCCAAGGCCCAAAAAGGTGTAAAAGTCGGGCACAGCCCGCACCGCAGGTGCTCCACCCAAACCCAAACCCGAGCCCGAGACCGAGCCGGGCCGAGCACACGCGCGCGTGCGTGTGTGTTGTACAAGCCCAACCCACAACACTCACCATAAAAGGCCCACTATCTCACAACTTGAAGACCAAAGGAAGAGAGAGCCTTATAAGGAACAAACAAGTTCCTTCCCTCACCAATGTGGGATAACAAAAAGAAGAGAAAAGCAAACACTACTTCTTGCCATCAACCAACAGTAGCGAACTAGTAAACTAGTACGGAGTAGTAGTAAATCTCAGTTTTGCTGATTTTTGTGAATTATGCGTGATTGATTGATTGAATGAGAATTATGCTTGTTTTCATAGTTTTTGTGTTGAATTACTGAGGCTTTGCTGCGAATTGTGATTGATTTACTGAGTTTTTGTTGCAAAGTGCGGTAGTTTTTCGTGTAAAATCTCAGTTTTTGCTGATTCCGTAGGAGTAAACTAGTACGGAGTAGTAGTAAATCTCAATTTTTGCTGATTTTTGTGAATTATGCTTGATTGATTGATTGAATGAGATTTATGCTTGATTTTGTAGTTTTTGTGTTGAATTAATTAGGCTTTGCTGCGAATTGTAGTAATTTTTCGTGTTAAATCTCAGTTTTTCATGATTCTGTTGAAATCAGTTAACATACAATTAACTACTAAATTAACTACATTGAAATCAATATACAAGTTATTGCATTAGAAGCTGCGTGATAGAGTCTGATCACCTTGGGTCATCGTGATTTAGTGCTGTTATTATTATTCTAAACATATTTATGACCAGTTATTGCATGGTGTCTATCAAGTTATTCTAGTCCACAAATATAATTACTGTGTGGTGCACAGTCAGTTATTGTAAGTTGTTTAGTAGGTTTTTTTCTTTGCTTATTTAGTTATTTTATAGTATTCAATTACTTATTTTAAAGCTTTAATCAACTTATTGTATTTCAATAAGCATTAGTTGAGTTCGAAATTAACCCAAGCTCCCATTACTTAGTTCTCTTTATACACTGTATTTCAATTATTTGTAAACGCGGAATGTACTACAGTTAATCTCCCACTATTATTATTTAATCATAATAGTTGTATTTCAGTTGTTTTCTTACCGAGAACATGATTTAATGTTTTTTTTCTTTTATGTTTCAACTATTCTAACGCATATAGGGGTGTTCAAAAATTGACCCGGACCGGCAAACCGGACCGGACCGGACCGTATGGTCCGGGTCGGTCCAGACCGGGGCACGTACCGGTCCGGTCTCCGGGTCCCAAAAAATTTGGTAACCGGTCCCCGGTCCGGTCCGGTCCGGTCCACACTTTAAAAAAATATCAAATTTAGTGTATTTTTACGGTCCGGTCCGGTCCGGTCTTAAGAGGGTCCGGTCCGGGTTTCTTTGTTAACCGGTCCGGTCCGCGGGTTTGGGTTTTTTGGGTTTCCGGTCCGCGGGTCAAACCGGTCCGGTCCGGTCCGGTCCGGGTTTGGACCGGTGAACACCCCTAAACGCATATTATCTTTCGCACAGGCATGGCAAAAAATCAAGCAGAAAATAACCGGAAACGTAAGTCAACCGTAGATGGTGTGACTCAACCAAAACGATCTAAGACTGAGAATACAAAGATCGAGCCAAAGAAGGTTATGAAAGATCGACAAATAACATGTATGTTATTATTTCATTTTTTATCTACGATTACACATTTCTATCATTTTTTTTTGTTTTATCGTGATGTGTGCATTGTTTCCTTTCCAGGGCCGATCACATCGATGTACGATGTCAACCAAATAACTTGGTTGAGCTGATATTAAAACTCGGGCAAAATCAGCGAAAGGCAATAGTTGATATTGGGTTCGGTGGTTTGCTCGAGATGAGAGTGACAAAACTACCATTGTATATTATTCCTTTATTTTTAGGCACTTAATTCGGCGACACACATGTTCAAGGCCCAAGAGGTGAAGTTTTTGGTATCAAAGCAGGATGTCCACAACATATTTGTCTTGCCAATGGGGGGTCGTGGGATTGAAATTGTACCAACCGGAAACAACACTTTATCGTCTGAAGCAAGATACCCTAAAAAACGAGTTTCGACAACAGTTTGGGGTGGGATTGGGCAAACTAGTCTCCATGAATCTATTAAATAAGAGATTAGCTATCACGAATGATGACGGGGGAGATGAATTCAAAAGGTGGTTTGTGTTATATGCTATGTCAATATTTCTTGGGCCCACATCAAATTATGCGGTTGATTTAGCACTCGTAAAAGCTCTGCAAAATACCTCAATTATAAGTTAACACGATTGGTATGAGTATGTATTTACTCGACTTACATCAGCCGTACATGCTTGTAGGGATGGGCACAAGATCTTGCGTGGCTATTTTATTGTGTTAATTTTGGCATACTTCCACAAAATGTCATTTCAAGGGAAATCGTGTCCCTCTGATGTACCCCTTATAAAGCATTGGACAGATATTTTTATAACGAGAGAGGGCGGATATGGAGATGCAGACTGGTTCCTTAGAGAATGGCGAATTTGTTCGAGACGTCTTTCCTATATGCCAGAAACAACAATCCAAGAAAGCAATACAGTGTATGTTTTTCCCTAACTTGTACTCCTTCCATTTCAATGATTTCTTCCACTTTAAAAGTGGCACATTTCTTAAGAAAAACAATAAAATATGTAAAAGTGGAGAGGAAGTAAAGTAAGTGGGCCACCTACATAAGAGAGAAGTTTGTTAGCAAAAAAAGAAAGTGGAAGAAATCAAAGAAATGGTTGAAAAATGAAATGAGGAAGATATCAATGAAACAAAGGGAGTATTTTTTTGGGTATGCCAGATATTGAATGTATATTACAATAACGTTTGTATTGTACTTGTAGGTTCCCGAGACGCTGAGAGTGTCCAAACCCAGGCGTAAATTTAAAAGAAGCCCATAAAAATTACATGGAACTTCCCAATGGTTTTGAAAACGATGATTCAATACGAGCAATGGTTTTTTTCTTCTCATTCCCGATTAGTTACCATTATTTAATAGTATATCCGCAGTTATTACGATGCACAAACGTGGTTATCATAATTCAATATGAATAGTATACGTACTATACTTAGGTTATATTGGCCAGTTTTTTTTACTGCCAATAAAGATATGTTATAGTAATCACGTGGTTATTCTAATGCTTAAATAAGGCTATAGTAATTTATGGTAGGTACAACTTATTTGCGGCCAGTTATTGAAAATTATCTGCCCAATTATTCTAATCCACAAATACAGTTATTTTAAGGTGTATAGACGGTTATACCTAGTTTCTTTACCTAGTTTGATACACTTATTGTCAAAAATACAGTAATGATACCTAGTATCTTTACCTTATTGTCTAAGTGTATTTACACTTACTGTAAATACACTTATTGTCTAAAATACACTTACGGTAAATACCTAGTTTCTTACCGTCTTAATTTAGTTATTTTAGATTGTCCATGTAGGTATTTTACAGTGTTATATAGTTACTTTACCGTGTCAATTTAATCAGTTTATATTGTGAATATCACATATGCTATCTATTTGCAGGCTTTTCAAGCTTATTGTTTGATAATGAAGAGCGACATTGAACTACTATATCATAGACACGTGCAACGGAAAGAAGCTCTTTTAGCTGAGGTTGGGAAAGATGCTGGGGTTGATGCTTCCCAGGTGACTTCCCTACTGTCCCAAACCCCCGAGTTCGTTGACGAGGACAATTTTGCATTCATTAGATACTTTGATTATTATGTTAGCGAGAAAGCCGAAGAACTTAGATGTGCTGGGGATAATCTACCATCTTTTGATACATTTCGTAAAGAGATGGAGATACAGGTTCATGAGGAGAAGGAAAGTGGCATTCCCGATACGTGCGTACAAGGCCTAGAGGTGATGGAGTACACCGAGAATGTCACTCCATTAAATGATGTTGTAGCATGCACGGTCAGAATTCTAAAGCACACGTATGATTGATTCGTATATTTTCCATTCCGCCCTTGTCCCTAATTATAAGGGTATCATTCCCGATAATTTAGGGTGTATTATGGATTGTGGCTCAGTGAATGTTTTTCACATCTGCGTTTCTATGTTCTTTTGTAAGTAGAAGGACTTATTATCACCAATTGCAAACATTAGGAAGGAAGTCCTTGATTACTGCTTCCTTAATGATGCTATTAATCTCTGAGACGGATAAGCATTAAATACACTCGATTACATTGGTTTGTTAAACACAACACCATCTGACCGTTAATTTGTTTGTTTTTCTCGTTTACTCTTTGTGGCAGGGAGAATTTGTTTCTCTACTCAGACTTTAACATGTTAACCCGACATTGTATAGTTTCATTGTCTCCTATGACCATGATTGTCTCTTTGGTGATTGACTCTTGGGCCTGCTTATTAAATAACATGGTGCATAGGGGTGGGGACGATTATCCCACGTCAAGACTCTTCTTCCTGACTCCTCATTCGGTATAAGTCTTTAATTCTTAAATAAAGCATTTGTTTTAATATTACTAGCTTTATGATATGATAAAAGGTTTGTGTTATGAGGTTTATGTTATTCTTAAGTGAAGGGGACGTATTTATTATTTATTAGCATTGCTGAAGTTACTGTATCACTACAACAAAAAAGCCTTTTCACGACGATTATTTCGTGGCGATTATTAAATTGAGACAATTAACACACGTTTACTCATATAATTGAATACATATTGTAACAAATAAAAATCAAAGTTAATACCCTCGCATAAACGATGGGAAATACCTACTCTAGATTAGAGTGACTCCTTACAACTCTACAAAACCTAGAAATTAACATTTACTGTAACCATGGACCCAGAAAATAAACATTTACTTTCCGAAGAGAATGACGCACACGTACTCGAGCGAAGACGCCATACCCGACGGACCCAACTCCGAGTTCTTCGTCTACTACTGCAAGCACTGCAACTCCCATGTCCTCATCACTGGTTACCTTCTCATCCTCCTTCTTCCTCTTCTTCGTCTCTCTTCCATTTCCCCTCTTTTCTATGCTTCAATTTTCAATTCATCTGATTTTATCATCGCGATTTTTCTTGCCGTTCAAATATGTATGATTCTATACTGTTTCGATTTGAGAGAAATGGAGGCGGAGGAGGAGTGTTTGCAGTCTGATTGTAATTTGTTACTATTGATTTGGATTGTGAATTTCGAGACGGTGTTGTGTCGTTTAGGTTTTCGCATGTTGTCATCTTACTGTTTCAATTTCGAGACATTTTGTGGATACGCAGACGATTCTGCGATGACTATGGACTTCACTTATGGAGGAGGGATAATGGATGTTATGTCGTTTAGGTTTTCGGAAGTTGTCGTCTAACTGTTTCAATTTCGAGACGCAAACGCTTCTGTTATGACTATAGACTTCACTTATGGAGGAAGGATAATGGATGTTATGTTGTTTAGGTTTTCGGATGTTGTCGTCTTACTGTTTCAATTTCGAGAACTTGAAACATACTTCCTAAAAGAAACATGGTGCTAGCCTACAATCAATTTAATTAGGGATTAGGGTTTCCATATTACCATCTGTCCATCTTTATTCATCATCTCTCTAAGTAATAAGCGGACGACTCATGACACTCAGCAATCAGCATCATCAAGGTATTGTTTCTTATTATTTCACGTGTTCATCTATATGAATGAATTAGGTTTTTAATATAATCATGTAAACAATTTGTTGATATTTTAGATTTTTTTCACCAATTAAGAGTCTGGGTTGGAATTATTGCCAAATAGGGTTTTTTCAACATAATTATATTTAATTAGTCGATTTTTGTATTAGTAGTAATCATATTGTTAATTTTCGAGTCTAATTCATTGTATCCTGCTTGGTTGGAATGTGCATTTCTGTACATTTTGTTTTTTCCTTTCACGGCTATTTAATTAGGGAGTACTGAATGCTGTAGGGTGTTTTTTCTTTATAGTCTGTCCATTGGTATTGAAAGCCCTTAAATGGTTAACCGGTTTTTGACATGTTTCAATATGATAGTCTGTAGAGGTAATCATGCCAGCTTTTCGACCCAAGTTGTTCTCTATAACATGGTCAATCTCGTAGATCACACGCAAGAAATCCTACCTGAACCTGGTTTATTTGTCGCCTTGGGATCTCGTCTATCTCCCACAGAAAGCTATGTTATTTTTTCTGAAGTATACACTAATTAGTGTCTTGCCAGGCTTTCAAACAAAGCTCTCAATTCGGCGTCGTTCTCAATGTTACCAAGACCCTTGCTTTACCTTTTGCTTGTGGCGTCCACGCTCCATCTGCTACCCATTGTTGATGTTTCTACCTACCTACATCTTCTTTAATTACTTTCTCTCTTTCATTTTGTTTCAATTTTATCTTTTGATGATTTGTTTTTCGTGTTATTGTTGATGTTGTTGGAATGCAGTGTCATCGCTGTCTCCTGCAGCTCCTCCTAGTATGTTTTCTCCTCACCATTTTTAGCTAGATTCTCAATCAAAAGGAAATAATTTGTCCTACTCACTAAAAATCTAGCTAATAGACTTGAGGAGAGATGTAGGCTTAACTGAGCAAAATGTTTGAGCAGATTCTATGTGCAGCTGGCGCAGTTGTTGTCACTCCTACTGGTGCAGTTCTTTTCCAAATTCCAAGTAACTTTAGCTGATAGTAAAATTAAATTGAGTTGTTGGGCTATTTGATTTAAATATGGATTGCTTATCATCTACATATGCTTCAGCAGGTTTCTTGGAGCTTCCATACCTCAAATTTCACCCCATTTCAATGGTGTCTTTTGGGAGCAATTCAACACTCCCTACCTTCTTCCTCGAATGCTCGCTATCGTCAAATCTCGACTTCTTAGAGAATTCATCCCACTAGAGATGTTGTAAATAAGGGTGGTGTAGCTACATCTGACAATCCATCTTCACCTATTTCTGCCCCTCTTAAAGAGGTAATCCTTTTCGGGGCTTATACATGCTATTTACTCACTGATGCAATTTATCTAAAACTCATTTTGTCTTTTGTTCCGAAGCCTCCTCCCTCATATCAAAGTCATCCCTAACTGAGGTATCCTACCCTTTAAATACATATACTCCTATAATGGATTTTCAATTTTTCTCTCATTTTATTTAATTACTTAATTGACTACTTTTGATTTGTTGGAATTTGATTAATTGTAGGCACAAAAGAGTTTGTGTTGAGTTTAGGTGAATTACTACGTGAGTACATATTGTTGAAGGAACAAAAGATGATGGTATATCAACAAAAATCTGGATTAGCTCAAGAAGGCTCTAGGATTCAAGACCCTTTGCAAGAAGATGTCGTGAATACCAATAACCTAGTTGTTGTTGCTGCTGCCACCTGCTTGATGTCGTCACCTTCTGTCGCTTCTTCCATCCTAGCACACACGGATTTAATGCCTGCCAAGTCACCTTCTGCAGGTTCTTTTCTTATTCTCTTGCCCTTCTCTGTTTCATTTAAACATGATTTTGGGTTTACAAGATATCGGGTCGAATCAAATCGTTTTAAGATTGGTTCGATTCGAGTGTTGGGTTAGACTTGGGTATTCAGTTTGAGTGATGAGATTGATTCTCCTAAAAAATTAGAAGTGAACAAGTTCAAAAGCGCAACGAATCATTTTATTTTAATAGTAGTCGCTTAGCATTCTGTCGGTAGCTATTATCTTGTCCGTCAAAAACAATGGATGTCAATCTAACAAGATTGATAGCAGTTATAGAGTTTCTTAAACCATCATGGTCTTCTTTTACTCGTAATAGCACCGAAGGGTCTCCCCCATCTATATCTTGATGATATATTCCAGCAAATCCCTTACCTCATTAAGTGAAATAAAAAGCTGATGTAATTTGGTTTTAGGTCGAGAAGCTAGCTTCTTTTTTTAGTGATCATCACCGTATTTTGTACTTAGATGATCCATAACATGTTAAAAAAATGTTCCATTAGATTTCGTAGATTATAGCCTATTTTACATGGATACTTGCAGACATGTATATTTCTTTACGATGTCTGTTTCTCTGTTTCTTTGTTGTGGTTGATTGTTGTTATTAGTGTTTCCACTCGTCAGTGACACTAATGCTTTTGAAATTGAATGATTGACGTGTTGATAGCTAACTTCATATTTTATCTAGTAGAGATGCTGTATTTGTTTTATTTCCGCAAGGAGCCATCGGTACGCATTTTTTCACAGACTTAGCAAACAACTTTGACGTGAATATGAGTCTTTGTTTTAATTGATGTACCTATTCCAATCTTTTGATACCACTAATTAAATTTGTTCAAACGCAAGAGGGGTTAACCAGGGAGGAAATTACGAGGAATCAATCTAAGTGGTTTTTTTAGGCGCGACATTTATTAGGTGGCCAAAGATGTACGGAGTAGAAATTTTTTAGGTTGTCAAAAGATGGTTTGCACTTATTTTGTACTTATTTATATATATATATATATATGTAATTCCGAATCAATAATATATTCGTCGGCCTCGAGATCGACCACAAATCCTACAATATATAAAAATCATGGCAGAAAAATACCATGAGAAAACTAATAAAAACAAGGTAAATAATGATCGAAAACAACATCGATTATTACCTTAACGAAGGGATCGGAAAGAGGATTATTTCGATGATAAAAATGATGCGATCAAGGCTTGAATTAAGCAAAAGTCAGCCTAGGAGGGGAGAGGAGTGTCACGGCCAGAAATGAAGAAGGAAAAAAATGTTGTAATATTTTTTTATGAAAAGAATGAATGAAAGAAGAATGATGGTTTATGCATAAATGAAAGTAATAATAAGGGTGATGAAAACTATGTGAAATGTGTGAGGAAACCAGCCAAAATAATGAAGGTGAGGGAGAGTGAAAAGTTTGAGTAATAAAGCATGGAATAAATGGAAGAAAATAATCAAATAAATGGATTTAAAAGAATTAAAAATCTTTTTAAAATATAAATAAATATTATCATTAAACTCAAAAATGAAAATAGAGCTTGGAAAAAGATGAAATGCAAGGCCGAAATGTGATAGAGTTATGACAGAGTCATAACGGTAAAGACAAAAACGCTAGAAAAAAATAGCGGGTGTTACAAACCCAGCGAACAGATTATTCACCACGAAAGGCTACGACAACGCCACCTATCTCAACGAATTCGCAATCGATGGGGAAACCTTTCTTGTCAAATTAAAATGCCATGAAATACAGAAAAAAAGCGTCGCGAAAAATTGATTTTGTTTTAGTAGTAATGTCCAAATGAGGTTATTGTTATTTAAGCAGCTTTTCATTGTTTATACGTCCGCTGTCTCCTCAATTATTTAAAGTGTCAATTAGATCATCCGTCGGAAAGCATTGCTAAAGTTATTGTAAGGTGTCTATACAGTTACTATAATCCACAAATGCAGTTATCGTAAGATATTTACCAAGTTATCGTATAGGATGAATTTAGTTATTTTATAGTTCTAATTTAGTTATTTTATACTACTATTGTAGTTATTGTAATGTCTATATGAAGTTATGTTATTTTAAACTGCACAGTTATTCTAGACATATATATGGTTCTAGACATATATATTGGCAACTACCGTAAGGTGTCTATCTAGTTAATCTAATCCACAAATACAGTTATCGTAAGATATTTATCAAGTTATCGTATAGGACGAATTTAGTTATTTTATACTATTAATTTAGTTATTCTGATGGCCAAATGAGGTTACTGTTATTTTACGACATCCAGACTTTTTCTCTGGACTACTCATTCGTTATAGTTTTCAATTCTTAAATAAAGTACCAATTTTTTTTTTATATTATTAATACTTTATAAAATAAAGTAGTTGATTACTCGTTTGCTAAATTTGTCCCTATTTTTTTATGGAGGTCTCTTTGCAGAAACTTATTAATGCATCACATGCTCAGCAAGCTTCTTTCACCAAATATGTTATGTGTACATGGGATAACGATATGAAAAAAACACACCCCATCCGGTTAACCTTGATTATGATCTGGTAATTGTTCATTATTATCATTACTATATGCATCATTAATACTACTACTGCGTTACTTTTACACATTTTTTTTAAATGTCAGGTTTTCTTCCCTATTAATGTCAAGGAACATTATATCTGTGTCGTCGTTAACTTTTTGAAGAAAATGGTTGATTATCTCGACAACCGTACATACGATCAGTTTGACACGACCTCTTTTAGATCGTGTGCAAAAGTCGTTGTATGTATCTCTTCTTATGACCTTCATTTACGCCTCTCCTTAAATATTGGACTTGATGTTCATTTAGTGGATTTTTAATGTCTTACTAATTAGGGGCGGATCTAGGATTCGAAACTATGTTGGGCTAAATTTTATATAATGTAGATTTTTTTTCTAGATTCAAAATAAATAAAATAGTATAGGGGCAGAGAAAATTGCGAGTTTTGAGAATCTAGCGATACATATATTACTCATACACTAAATGGGTTATTTGTAAATCCATCGTTATAAGTATCGAAGTGGGATGTACTTAATTGAATCTAACACAATTTTTCAATAGTTAATTTTCGTCTTACATGTTTTATAATTTGATTATACTCCGTATCTCCTAATAGATACATACCCAACAAAATGGATGGTTGAAAAAAAAAGATAGTATGAGCGTACGACGAAACAAATCAATCAATTACATGAATTAAATAATTGCTCTAAATGCACAATATGAAATATATAAAAGTTTCAATTCCGAGAAGTTTCATGGGTGATGAAAAATATATAAAATGATTAAATTAGTCATAAACTAGACAAGATTTGTGATGATGTTTGAGGCGGAAAAAGGAAGTGGGGAAATAAGAATTAGGGCTTGTTTGGGATGGAGGTAATACATTAAGGGGTAATGGAGGTTGAAATGTGAAGAAAATGGAGATGAGTGTCACTACTAAAAAAACATGACATAGGCATGAGTCATTTTAACTAATAGACATGGGTTTTGCGACCTATGTTAAGTTGAGTGACATCTATTATCCAATACTTAGACATGGGTATTATGCCCTATGTCTATCTGAAACATAGACATAGGTTTTTCAATTAACCCATGTTTATAACAACTATAGACATGGGTTTTTTGTTCGCCCTATGTCTATTATAAATATAGACATGGGTTTTTTGTTCGCCCTATGTTTATTGTCATAGTACAGACATGAGTTTTTTGTTTGCCCTATGTTTATTGTCATAGTATAGACATAGGTTTTTTGTTTGCCCTATGTTTATTGTCATAGTAATCAGTCCGAAAATGATATCAATTATTAATGCTTTCCGTATTTTTCATAAGAAACTGCAATCCAACCAAAACCAAAATAAATCTCAAAAATTATACAACACCCAATTGGACGATCAAACGTTTCATATTTCATAAAAGTAGTCATAATTCCAAACAAATAAGTAGTTAAGATAAAAAACTACACAAGTACGCGATGTATCAATAATAAAATCTCTTCCTACTACAACCAATCTTTTTAGCTAATACATTGAATACTACATGCATGTCTCATACTTCTAATTTTGAAGATAATAGTTAGCCCACAAATCGCGACCTCATCGATGTCTTCTTGTGAATACATGGCAAGTACTTTGAAGTGTTGCAACAATTTCAATATAATTGAAAGCTTTCACTTCAAGAACATAAATACTTTGATTATAACATAGAGAAAATGTGTATGTGCTCGAAATCTTATTACCTTATCAACAGTTACCTTCAAATTAGAAGAAGTGATTAAGTCGGTCATGTACTTCATTATGTAGTAGCCACATTCTGTGTTACCCGGCTGACAAGCACACTATAGCAACATATATACCAACATCAGCAATTCAATCACAAACAAGAACCAACAAGGCAACATGCATCAATCCGATCAAATTATCATACTCCCTCCATTTTTTATGTTCCTTCCCGGTTTTTAAAAGATTTGCGAGGAGTATTTAATTGAAACGGGACTAAACATAAAAAATGAGGGAGTAACAAACAAGCTTATGTCTCACACACACATTGAAGTGTAAATGTTTCAGACATGCAACCTGAAGCCAAACAAGTGACAGATTAAACATTACTACTTTGCTGCAACAAGTGACAAATCTAACAATACTTACATCAACTTTCACCCACTATGATGTTTTAGTACTCTTTCTTGTATCTCCACCATATCCGTACGCCCTTATCGACCTACAACAAGATAAGAAAGATCAAATCAATATAATAGAATAACCTAAGTTGTCTTGTCTTTTATGAACATTATTGTTAGAATTAGCAATAACATGGTGGGACAAACTCACGTATTAAGTAGAGCTTTATATCCCGAAGGCTCAAACTTTCCTAGTGGGTCAAACCAATACACATGATTATGCTCAACAATATCCAATATTATAAGCACCCAATGATCCCAGATAACGAAAAAAATCAACTTCACTTAATCAATAACAAAAATTAACTTCACTTAATCATGTATTAGAATAAAAAAGTACTTACTTGTTTTCTCCCTTTGTTCATGAACTCATGGATGTACGTCGTCATCTCATCCGCATTATGCCCAATCATCGAAAGAAATTCCGGACATAGAAAACCATATCGATGATTGTCACAAATACTATGCAAGTACCTGTAGTATGTAAAAAAAATCAATACTACTATGTACCATATATATCTTTGTGAATCAAAAATAATTACAAGTTGTGATTACATAGTACATACTTACCCAACAAAAGTCTTAATGCACGACACATTGAGTTTTTCCATATTCAAGAACAATTTGATGTCTTCCTTTGTTAGAGAAATTATTTGCTCATAGCCCCTAACATCCTTACTCAAAGCAAGTTCAGATTTTCCTCCATCAACCATCATACTAACCAACTTAGGCAATATTTTCCTAGATTCAAACTTTTATTCCACACCAGCTTTCACAATATCGGTTGATGTAGCAAACGACTCCATTGTTCTAATACTTTTTCCACTCTCGGCTTTCTTCGATTCTTCAGAAGTATGCTGTTTTGGTTGTTCACTGATTAACTTCATTGTAACTTGAGGTGTTACTTCCTGATTAAGCTTCATATTAACACACAAATTGGAATTATAAATGACGTATAACAATTAAAACTTATAATTGATTATTATCGACAATTACCTTAGGATATCCAATATTTATTAAACTTTTCGGCCATCGAACAAAAGATCCAACTGCCTCACCCACGGTAGAAAATTCTTCGGTTGGCAAAGGTAATTTTGTACCCTCCTCTCCCTCCAAGACAACCTCAATTGAGACCCTTACCTCATTTTCTCAAATGGACAACCGTGAGATCTTGAACTCTCTGTTGGGGCCCGAAAAACTCTTCCAAGAGCCACCTTTCGCAAGTCCATATTGAACACATCTAACTGACATTCAAGACCCTTACAAAATATAACCAGATAGAAGAAAATCACAACATGTACACATAAATTCATTAGGAAAAAGCAGACTTCACATAGAATTTATGACTTACCATCTCCGGTATGTCACCCAATGGATCAGCAGGTTCATCATCTTCATAGCAACTAGCTTTCCCACTTTTGCAATTGACCTCTAGTGCAAGATCTCTCTCAACAGAATAACTTGTGTTTCCATTGTTGGTCATTATGTCACTCATTGTCCTTTTCTCAACCATAAGATCTATTTGTCTTAACATATTAGCTTCTATTGTCTTAGTGATCTTCTGAGTAAGTGCTTCCAAAAACTCTTTCGATATTCCTCCACTTTGATGATCACTAGTTTTACCAAAGTACTGCTTATGTCCTACCTTTCCACCAACACCTTTGACACGACCAGAATGCTCTTCATTTCCAAGAGCTTTAGTTAGCACGTCGACCTTTCCAATAGGTGCAAACTCCCCTTGCAACACTTGTTCCTTTATTGAATGTTGTAATGAAATAAAATATTTTTTGGTTCTGAACGAAGTAAATTTGAAATTATATTTGAAATAAACATAAGTGTGCTTACAATTTTTTCTATTGCTTGCGCAGTCTCCACATTAAGACATTCACCATCTTTGTCAACTCTTCCCTCTATCCATAAATCACCTCTTTCGATGGTCATGATAGTAGTATCATTAGATGAATCAGATAACTTTTTAGCATGCAACTTCATCCTTGTTTTTCGATATCCCCCACGAGACATTCTATGCGGATACATATTCCTCTTTTGCCTTTCTGTTGCACTTACGCTTATAGCCTAATATAAAAAAAATAATTAGTTATCAAGCTTGTTTTTCTAAGTACAACAACGATATAAACACACACATGCACAATGGATCAATTTTACACCACACCTTAAATTCATCTGTCGTGCGTGTCTCTTTAAATCTTTTCCAAACTTCAGGTTTAATGTACGGGTATTTAGCTAGTGGATCATCATCAGCGGGCACCTTCCTTTTTTTCAGCTGTTTTTTGTACACATACAAAGAAGTCAATGTTGACTTGAAGTTCGACCATCTAATAGCAGCAGTGGTGATGACTTCGTCCTTCTTGGAAAGTGGAACGTTAAAAATATTCTACAAAAAGTAAATAACAAATTTAGACAATATAGAATCCACAAATAGGACACACGGAGTAGGAGAGTAACAAGTAAGAAGAGGACACACACAAACGTGAAATGTGAGGTGTAAATCATACTTTCTCTTCCGTTCCATTCATTTGTACTCCAATATATTTGGATTTTTTACACTATGCATAAGTAAAATCTACAATACACAGTAACTTTTAATATACAAAATAAAAGATAGTTATGAGGAATTTTGTTTAAATTGTAATCGAATACGTTATGAATATCATTTTTTCTCTTTGGTGGAAGAATAAACAAGTGAAATACACAGTAAGTAAAACACAAAATCCATTACAGAGAACTAAGGTCCCTCCCTCATCACATATACATGAAAATACCTTCAAATTAGGCGTAAATTAGACACTAAAACATCGAATACGCCCAAAACATACAACAACCGAACTACAAAGTCTAAAATTAACGCAATTAAGCAGTAATCGAAATCAAACCTTCTTATTCCTGCAAATTTTCAATCTCTTAACACTACCAAACTGCTGAAAAAAACCTGCAAAACACAAATTCACATAATTACCTCATCAGAACACGATTAAAATCAATAAAAACGGCATAAAATCGATTCAATCAAACAAAAATCAACAAACCGAGCATCTCTTCCTCTGGACTAATCTCACATGCAAAATCACATCATTTAATCGACGACTTAACAACAACAACCAAAATCAAACTGGACTAATCTCAAACTCAAAAAATCAAAAAAATCACAAACGGAAACCCTAAAACCTTGCATAAATGCAAACGAATCAACAAACGAAAATTAAACTGACTCATCACAAATTCACAAATCGAAAACCCTAAAACCCCAAAATCGAATATAAACGAACAATAACAGAGGAGGATCGATTACTGAAGGAGTTGAAGAAGAAACTGCCGGAGGATTGAAGAAGCGACCGGTGGATTAGGAGTGACCGATTGAGGAAGCCTACGCGTGACGGATTAGGATTGAAGATTACTGAAGGATGATCGAAGGATTAGGCGGATTGAAGATTATTGAGTATGCCGGAGCTTCGTCTTCGTTTCATGGCTGCCCGTCGTTTTTGATGTATGGCTGCTCTTCGTTTTTGGTGAAATGAAAAAAAGAAAGAAAAAAAGCTGCGTAGGAAGTTATGAATGGACATAGGTGAGCCATAGGTTTATTATTAGTTTAAAATGTGACTAATAAAATAGTATATTATTAGTTTATTATGACTAAAAAAATAGACATGGGTCACTATTTTATTACTCCCTCCGGTCACAATTTATTGCCCCATTTCATTAAAATATACCTCACATATAATCATGAAATGGGACAATAATTTATGACCGGAGGGAGTAATATTATATCAATACATGGATTTCTTGTATGCCTTACATCTATTCATATATTGTAGACATAGGTTTTACTTTGACCTATGTCTATAATTTATAGACATGGATTTTAATTTTGACCTATGTATATTAGTTTTTTAAATAACCTATGTCTATTAAAAATAGATTGGGTTTGTCGACATGACATAGATCCACCCCGACGCGGCCACGCGCGGGTTTGGAGAGGCGAATGAATCTCCATATGAGAATGAATCGAATTGAAATTTAAATCTAAGTGGAGTCGCCACCAAACTTTGTGGGAGTTCGGGCCCGTTCGAACCCACTCTATGTCGTAGTGGGCCGTGTACAAAATACGGCCCATTTCTGATGTATGTCAGAGTTTATTGGGCTCGTCACGGCCTTTACATTGCGATACTGATACCGTCACTACCGGTTATCGTGTATAGAATGACTCTCGTGCGCCAACGGTTTCGGGCATCCGGAAACCGAGGTTCTGAGTAAGGGGTGAGGGTACGTGTTGGGAAGCCCACTAAGGACACCCAACCCCGCCCGCACATTAGCGGCCTCTACTAGGATATCGAATGATATTTGAATACGCGCGTTAGTTGAACGGGAAAATGTTATGCAAACATTGTTTTCCCTAAGCATGTGAAGAAATTGAAAGGGTTTCTATGTCAATTTAATGCAACTAAAATCTTAACGTCGAAGTTGTATTTTAGCATGCGGGTTCATTTTAGTACAATAAAACAAACAATAAATCAACGAAAGAACAAACGGTTAGTAACGGTATAACGGTAATAACGGTTTGCGAATTATGGAATGATGTAAATATGATGATGCATGGTTTAAAAGAATGACGTTTCACGTGATAGATTAGGCACGTGTAGACTTAAGTCACGAAAAAAAGCATTATCGAGACTAAAAGAGGATGTAAGACTCACGGTATTGTCGTGATAAGGGGCCACTCGATCGAGTCATTGCGAGACTCGATCGAGTGGACCCTCGAAAGGGGTTCTGTCTGTGATTTTGGACCTTACTCGGTCGAGTTATTGACGAACTCGACCGAGTACGGTGCCACTCGATCGAGTCATTGTGAGACTCGACCTAGTGGAGGTCGTTCAGACCCTTCTGTCTCGGTTTTGGGGTGCCACTCGATCGAGTGGGCTAGGCACTCGGTCGAGTGCCCCCTGTATGAACTAGGATTCGCTCGCAATTTGGTATTAACTTCGAAATTGCTTTTGATTTTTGATAATTCGATGAGTTTGCCGAATCGGACACAAATATTATACAATTTGTGCTCGATTCAGATTTTGGTAAATCGTTGATTGCGTTGAATCGGGTACAAATATTATGGGATTTATACTCGATTCTAAATTTGAGTGCTCGTCGTATCCCATATTCGATTATTGAATCGATATGGAATACTAGAGTAAAAATAAAAGAAAATTGCTTTAAGTCGTCTTGAATTAACTATCGCGATATGAGTGGATTTCCTCCGCGTTTAATAATGTCAGAATTCTAGCGAATTGTATGACAATTATTTTAGCATCAATAGAAATCGCGTTAATTAATTTATGTGACTAGATCGTTAGATTCGACGTCTAATTATGAAATTAGCATCGAATCTAAGAGTTTGACACTATGCTAGAATTGAAAGACTTGATTCCCTCCGCATCCCGACATCACAATTAATTCTTGCGAATTGCTTGATGTCGGATCCGCATCAACGAGTTTCGACCCTTATTAAATAAAATACTCGTTTTGAAAATATCTTATAAAAAATTGATGAAGTATGCGATTGATGATGATGAAAACAAAAATAACGAATTATTGTTTAAGTTGACTTGTTTCAATAATCAAGTAATTGGGGTGTCGGAATAAGCGACCGGCAACGTTGTGTGCGGTACACTTGTATATTCGGGTTTCCTTATTCCGACATCCCTCATACTCGACACAAATCGACAAGTATTTTAGTATTTTTCAATACTAGCGATATTAACGATATTATGATGCGATAAAAGTAAGAAAACGACCCTTATATCAATGAATGACGCGAAAAAGGAGGAGAAGAGAGAAACGATGGGATTTTGCACCCTCAACCTACATGTTCTTGTTCTCGGTATGGACTAGTAGTTGCGGCTAGCACGGGAGTATCGAGTATGTAGGCTAAGTTGTGGTGGTTAGGGTTTTGATTTCTAAAGCTAGGTTTAGGGTTTGCAAAGTTGTTGAAGTGTGTGTAGATTAGGGTTTTTAGGGTTTCGAAAAGTTGATCGAAAGTCGAGGGTTGCAAAAAAGGTGTCTTGAGGTGTGTGTGTGGAGGGGTTTATATAGGCATAGCTATGGACCCCAGCTAGGGTTACTCGACCGAGTAGCCCCTTGACTCGGTCGAGTGGCTCATTCAAACTCAGCCAGGCTTGAATGAGGGCCCACTCGATTGAGTGGGCTGAGCACTCAATCGAGTGGCTCAACTGGATCGCGCGGGTCCAGTGTTTTGGACCGTGGCTTTGGATGTTCGATGGGTTTTAGTTTTTTGAGTTGGATTTTTGTGTTTGGGTGTCTGTTTTGTATGTTTCGGAAATGACTTTGACCGGGGTTGACCCAATCGCAAAAAGTTGATTTTATTTCCGGTGTCGGTTTTGGCCCAAATTAGTTTTGTTTGACAGGAAACGACCCACTGGGCCTGAATTTGAGGTCTGTTTTGTGAGATTTGTAATCCATAAGTGTTTAAGCCAACAACTAATGGTTTTGAGCCCATATCCGAGCGTGTAGAAACACGTTAGCGTCCGATCATCATCGGGTGTTTTTTGGAAACTGCCATAGACACCTGGCAGTCAAAATGCGGGTGTCTACAGAGCCCCCACTCTGACTGAGGCTTGGACAGGGCGAAAGTCAGAGTAGCCACCAGGCCAATCGAGGATTGAAACCTGGCGGACTTCCGGTCGGGTCGTTTATAGGCCATTAGACTCGCGTGAAGGGCTCGCCAGCCATAAGCTATAAGTCATACCTGAGCTGATGACGATAACTCCGTGGGGAATTGGACTTGTCGCATAAGTCCTGGGTGCGCCTGTATGTAGGCTCATCCTGTGTTATTCCGGGGAAATGCCACCTAGGGCCTTCCGCTGGGGAGATATGGTGGGCTGTATGTTCCTTCTTGAGTCGTACCTGTATCAGTCACATAAAATTCGCATGCAACAAATGACTCGTGCTGGGGAAAATGATTTTTTGAACTTTTGAAGGCTTCGAAATATTTGAAATTTTGAAATTTGGAATTTTTTTGAAATTTTTGACTCCTAAAGACAATTAGGAAAGTTCGGGATGATTATCTCCGTGCTAGTATCGAGACTAGGCTTGTGGCTTTAGCGTCGAAACTCCATCGATCCTACATCGCGGGTTTCTTCCCTATCCCAGTCCGCCTTATTAGACTAAGGCAAGGCCCACCTACGTAGAACATACTCCTGCAAAGGAGGGCCCGTTTACACGATCGAGTCTAAAAGTCTGGGGATGTCTCATGTGGACCTTTCTTCGAACAGGACTCGGCCCACCCGCCGAATCCTAAGGAAGGCCCACCTTTCAAAAAACCCGTCTAGGTGTCTTTTCCGAGTCATTTCCTTTTTCAGTCTTGTTCGGGATGTACTTTCTATTCCGGGATTCGGGCTAGTTTCTGATTACGCGGTGTTCTTACAGACAGACCACCCAAAACCAGATATCAACGCAAAATGGACGCGTTGAAGGATGCCCTAGAGAAGATCGAAGCCCAATTGACTGCCATCCAGACTGATCAAACTAACAGCACTTGCCACTCGTGTGGGCGCAATGGAGAAGGGAATTCCTCCTCCTGGATCTGAGCCCACTGGGCCCATAGCTGAACTAGTCAGCGCTGTTCGCAGGCTCGAGGAACAAGTTCACCTGTCAACGAACAACTCGATCCACACTGAAATTGCTCGTTCCTATTCGCCTTTGAATGACGAGCTACCCGCTAACCTCAACCTTACGGGAATTCCAATGTTTGAGGGTACCGAAGACCCGGTCCACCACATCCGGGCTTTCAAAGATTTTATGGCGGTAAAGGGGGTGAAGTCCACCATGTTTACTCACTTATTCCCTTCCTCCGTGGAGAAGCATCCCAAGGCCTGGTACTACAGGCTCGATTCCAAGAAATATAAAACTTGGGATGATGTGGCAACTGAATTCGCTCGGAATTACGCTGATAATACCGAGATCCAGACTACAATGCGTACTCTGGAAGTAATGGCCCAAGAGCCCAAAGAAGGGTTCACCAAATATCTGCAAAGATGGCGGGCCGAGAGTGTGAAGCTGGTTGATAAGCCCAGCGAAAAAGTGCTAGTGGAGGCGTTTGTCAAGAACCTCCTCCCTTCCTACCGGGTCCATCTCCGGTATGCTGTTATCCCAAATTTTGCTACCCTAACTGAAATGGGTACAAGGATCGAGGACGACTTACAGTTAGAGTTATATAGGCATAGCTATGGACCCCAGCTAGGGTTACTCGACCGAGTAGCCCTTGACTCGGTCGAGTGGCCCATTCAAACGCAGTCGGGCTTGAATGAGGGCCCACTCGATCGAGTGGGCTGAGCACTCGATAGAGTGGCTCAGCTGGATCGCGCGGGTCCAGTGTTTTGGACCGTGGCTTTGGATGTTTGATGGTTTTTTGTTTTTTGAGTTGGATTTTTGTGTTTGGGTGGCTGTTTTGTATGTTTCGGAAATGAATTTGACCGCGGTTGACCCAATCGCAAAAAGTTGATTTTATTTTCGGTGTCGGTTTTGGCACAAATTAGTCTTGTTTGACCAGAAACGACCCACTGGGCCTGAATTTGAGGTCTGTTTTGTGAGATTTGTACTCCATAAGTGCTTAAGCCAACAACTAATGGTTTTGAGCCCATATCCGAGCGCGTAGAAACACGTTAGCGTCCGATCATCATCGGGTATTTTTTGGAAACTGCCATAGACACCTGACAGTCAAAATGCGGGTGTCTACAGAGCCCCCACTCTGACTGAGGCTTGGACAGGACAAAAGTCAGAGTAGCCACCAGGTCAATCGAGGATTGAAACCTAGCGGACTTCCGGTCGGGTCGTTTATAGTCCATTAGACTCGCGTGAAGGGCTCGCCACCCATAAGCTAGAAGTCATACCTGAGCTGATGACGATAACTCCGTGGGGAATTGGACTTGTCGCATAAGTCCTGGGTGCGCCTGTATGTAGGCTCATCCCGTGTTATTCCGGGGAAATGCCACCTAGGGCCTTCCGCTGGGGAGATATGGTGGGCTGTATGTTCCTGCTTGAGTCGTACCTGTATAAGTCACATAAAATTCGCATGCAACACGTAGGTAGTAAAGTGACTCGCGTTGAGGAAAATGATTTTTTGAACTTTTGAAAGCTTCGAAATATTTGAAATTTTGAAATTTGGAATTTTTGACTCCTAAAGACAATTAGGAAAGTTCGGGATGATTATCTCCGTGCTAGTATCGAGACTAGGCTTGTGGCTTGGTTCCGTTTAGGATTAGGAAACTATTGTGATATGGAAAGAGGGCTATAGAATTAATACTATAAATACCCCTCCCTTGCCCTTTGATTTTCTCATAATCTCTTCCACAATTCCTCTCTTCTCAAAAGAAAGTCTTCTTATTCCTCTCAAGAAAATAGTCATGGGAATCGATAGGTTGACCGTGATGCTACAGGAATGGTCCCGACGTTTTAGGGACACAGATAGGGTGGCTCTCACCCAGACGGGTATTATTCAGTTGTACCCGTTTCGTCAGATGCAGGTTGATCGGTATTTTCTTGACGCATGCTTGTCTTATTGGGATGACATATATCATGTCTTTGCCTTTCCTCGAGGAGAAGTCTGTCCATTGCCCGAGGAGATTGCTGTTGTGGGAAGGTGGAACCCGATACTCCGACCAGCCATACCTTATTCAGTTTATGACCCAAGGAGGAAGCTTCGAGAATTTTTAGGGCTTTCTCACAACGAGGTATCCCGTATGATGAAGGGTGATAATATTTCTCTGATTGACTTGGCTGAGAAATTTATGAATCCTCTTGATGTCTGGGTCAGACCGGCTCATAGCCGTAGGGCTTTTTCCTTCTGCATGCTCCATGTTTATGCCTTTGAGGGTCACATGGATTTATTGTCTTGTATGGGTAACGCCCGCCTCCTAACCGTGGTGGATTTGATGGAGACGGAGTACAGCCCGGCTTGGCTGATCACGGGTGAAATTATCCAAGGTCTAGATAACCGTAAGAGGGATTCGTCGGTCCGTCTCACCGGAAGCACCCGTTTGCTGCAAGTATGTAACTTTGAATTTTTATTTTTCTCGATTTCTTGACTTTTTTGATTTTTTCCGCGACTTTTGCTGCTGCAGTGGGCACTCGATCGAGTCACCCTGGCACTCGATCGAGTGCCCTCGTAAAAAGCTCCCTGTTCGTGTTTAGGGGGTGTCACTCGATCGAGTGTCGCAGGCACTCGACCGAGTGTCCTTAGGCGGACGCCTGTTTTGCCTCGGGAACTCATGTTTTGTTTCCTTTTTCAGATTTGGCTATATGAGAGGCTATCAGTGATAGATCCTCCTCTTGATGCAAGCAACTACCGTCATAACCAGGTGATGACGAGGAGACGGGTCATCGACTTTTCTCGTCAGATAACCCAGAAGTATTGGGACGAGGTGTTGTCTTTTCACAGTGACCCATTAATTCGATGGGTAGTGCCGTGGTGGCCCATCCATCTTTGGACTGGCTTGGACCCGAGGGACAGAGCCCGCTATCAGGTAATCCTATCTTTCAGGCAAACGGTTCATCTCTACCCGGATCGCATACTAAGGCAGTATGGATGGACCCAGCGGATCCCCGAAGTCGAAGCAGTTGTGAGTGACCCAACCCAACACGACGTGATGTGTGATACCTGGATGCAAAGGCGGTACACACGGCATACTTGGCTTGTTCCCAAATCTCGCCACTCGACCTGGGTTTAAGATTCATATGTAAAGTGGACTAAAGCAAGTGATGCCAAAGCCCGAGCTGCTCTGAAAGTTGATGAGGCTTTTGACCTGCTGCGAAGAGAGAAAGTTAAAGACAACAGGGGATTCTTTGATGAAGGTGACACCCTGGCTACTATGGTCCGATTAATGTCAGGCCACAAAAAGAAGACTAAGACTCAAGCTGAAGGGTCTAGTGCTAAAAGTGCGCGGGGGAAAGTGAGCCCCCAGACTGACTTAGAAAGAAGACTGGGCCCAAAAATAGCCGTGCAGGACCGACTTGGCCCACGGGATAGGCTACCTGAGCACGTACGGGCTTGACTTGGGCCGAAGACTGTGGCAGAAGACCCATTTTCAAAGAAACGGGTTCGAGCTAAAGAGGTTCCCCTCGTGATTCGGGAACGCTCGCCCCCACCCCGTCGACCCCGGGCTCCGCGCGACCCAAAGGACAAGGGAAAGGGCAAGATGCCTGGATATTAGCCTCCTTCGTTTTATTATCTGAGTATTATTATTATTGTTGATAAGTGTGGTTTGTAGTGCCTATTTTGTAGTGTTTTGGTCCCATTTTCCTTGTAGAATCGCTCCTTGGGAGCGGTTTAGGGGCTTCTTACGCTTCCTTTAGTTCGTTTCAGGTTTCCGAGACCGATTTGGAAGAGTTGGAGCGATTCCGACTCTATACATACACATTTTGGAGCCAACGGAGTAAAGGAACGATGATTCGATGCCTTGGAATCGACCCCGAGACCTTGGGACCCAATCTCGAGCCTCCGAGACCCGATCCCGAGTCCCGAGAATCGATGGGAAGCCCATGAGAAGCAAGGAGGGACCAAAAAGTTCATATTGGAGGCCTACAAGACCCATCCCGATCGGGAAGGCCTCAAACCCGATCGGGATGAGGTGCACAAAGGACGTAGCTACTGTGGAGCATTCCCGATCGGGTTGGCATATTCCCGATCGGGAAAGTGGAAGTTTCCCAATTGGGTTGGCATATTCCCGATCGGGAATGACCCAGTGGCAGCCGCGCTTTATTTCTTTCTTCTTCCTTCCATTTGTAACCCTATATATACCCCCTCTTGTATTAGGACACCATCTTATGTTATGTTCTTCACTTCCCACTAAACCCTAGACTATTTTAGGTTAAATTAGTTTAGATTAGTGTAGATTAGTCGGTAATTAGTAGTTAATCTTAATTTAGTACTTGTATTAAGGGAATTCTTCAAGATCCATCCAAGATTGACAACCTTGGTGGTTTGTTTTGGGTTTTCTTCATTAATGCAAGTTTCAATCTTTCCTCTTCACTAGTTTGGTACAATCTTCTTCTCCTTTTACTCTTAATCTTGTTTATTTATCCAAGTTTCAATCTTTGTTCATCTTATTGTTCTTAGTTCATAGTTATCACTAGTTTGTTTATGTTTGTTTTGATGTTTATGTTGATTCATCTTGTTCTTGTTAGTTTTAAGTTGATTATGTTAGAGTAGTGTTCTTGCTAGGGTTAGTAGGGTGATTAGGGTGTTAATTGGGTGATTAAGGGTTTGTTGGAGATGTTGGTGGAAGATTTGGGTTTCCTCTTGGTCTGATGCATATCACATGTTTGTTGGAATGCTTGAATGACTAAGTAGGATAGAATGCTTGTTTTTCTTGCCTTCCTTTGTCATGTGTGTCGCCGAAATGGGTTCCATGTGGAACCTCTAGGTCGGTCTAAGTTGCGAGATCCCGGACCAACCTAGATCACCCTACTACCTCCTTCGCTCTAGCTCTTCCTTGACCATTCCGTTACCCCTTTGACCCCGACCTAATCCTAGCCCGTTTTCCTTGTTTGTTTATCCGGTACTTTAGTCTTAGTCTAGCCTTCTCTCCCTCTTATCATTCTCTAGCTTAGCTCGTTGACTTAGTCTAGTATTTGGGCGACCTTGGTCTATACGCCTCTACCGTCCCCGTGGATTCGACCCGACTTACCCTAGCTACCCTAGTTAGGTTTTGCCGGTTATTTATTTGATCGGTGGGATTCACGACAAATCCCTCCATCAATTATTATTATTATTATTTGTGTGATTTTTGTATGTGCCATTTTGGCGTTTTTGTTTTTTGTAATCCCGAGTTTATCGGTTTTTAATAATGACGTATTAGTGAATACCGTTCCCGTCCTTTCGTTTATTGCAGTGGTTGTACCCTTTTGAGGGGTTGCCTACGTATCCACAATTCGCGGAATCAAACCAAACGTAGTTCAAAATATGATTTTTTTGCAATTTTCGAAATACATCAAGATTATTAGTTCGAGATGTGTGACAGTAGAATAATTACTTCTAACTCATTGACTTGTCTATAGTTTTTGAAAATTTATAAAAAGACAAATTTTTATAAATTTTTGCAAATGACATTGAGATTCGGTTTAAGGGTAGTAGCGCTTCAGCTGGTCCAAGTTGGTCGGGTTGACGAACTCGTTCCCGTCCAAGTCTGTCAGCATCACCGCTCCTCCTAATAGTACCTTCTTGACTAAGTATGGCCCAGCCCAATTGGGTTTGAATTTTCCCCTTGGGTCAACCGGTAGTAAGGCACGAATCGATTTTAGGACTAAATCCCCTTCTTTGATGTTTCTTGGCCTAACCCTTTTGTTGAAAGCTCGTTGGATCCTCTTTTGATATATTTGGATATTGTTGAGGGCCCGGGACTAGCGAATCGGATCGGGCTTGGACCCAATCTGCTTCCGGTACTTGACTCTTCAGTAAATTCCTTAAGGATGATACTTCTAGCTCGACCGGTTGGACCGCTTCCATTCCGTATGTCAAGTAATACGGGGTTGCTCCGGTTGCGGTGCGAATTGAAGTCCGATACCCCCAAAGGGCAAAGAGTATTTTGTCGGGCCAGTCCCGATAATTCTAAGCCATCTTTTTAAGTATGGTGACAATTGCTTTATTAGCTGCTTCTACCGCTCCGTTTGTTTGGGGACGGTAGGGAGAAGATGTATGCCTTTGAATTTTGTATTTTGCTAGCAACGCAGCGGTTTCAGCTTGGAAATGGGTCCCGTGATCACTGATGAACTCATGTAGGATCCCATATCGACATATGATCTTGTTTTAGATAAATTTGGCCACGTGCTTGGCGTTCAAGACACGGTATGACTCGACTTCGACCCATTTGGTGAAGTAGTCGATGGCCACCAGAATGAAGCAATGACCTCCCGTCCCGGAAGGGTGCCCCTTTCCAATTATATCAATACCCCGTGTCAAAAATGGCCATGGTGATGTCATGGTATATAATAGGGAAGATGGCATATGTTGTACATTAGCAAAGATCTGACAATTATGGCAGTGCTTGACGTATAATTGACAGTCTGTTTCCATGGTGTTCCAGTAATATCCGAGCCTCATGATTTTTCGGGCTAGCATATGGGCGTTCATATGCGGGCCATTTTCCCCATCGTGTACTTCGGCCAAAACCTTTTCGGCCTGTATTTTGTCGATACACAAGAGAAAAGCCCCCTGTGCCGTCTTTTTGTATAATTGCCCGTCATCCGTGCGAACAAATTGGGTTGCCAATCTCCGCAAGGCTTTCTTGGCCCGGTTTTCAATTCCTGGGGGATACTCTCCCGTTGCCAAGTAGGTTAAGACTGACTGATACCAAGGTTCCGGATCGGTTAGCTCGATGTCCTAGATGGCGTGTACATACGCCGGCTCAGACCGCCTTTCGACGCAGATTGGCATGCTAGTTAGATGGTCTGGTATGTTTAGCAGGGACGCTAATTTGGAAAGTGCGTCTGCAAACTGATTTTCTTCTCGAGGCAGATAGATATATTCCACCTTCTTAAATTGTTTCTCTAGAACCCTTACTCGTGCTTGGTAAGCCACGAGATTGGCGTTCTGAGTTTTCCATTTTTGGAGCGCTTGATTGATGACCAGTGATGAGTCACCGTGGACCCGGAGGTTTGTTACCCCTAAATCAGCGGCGGCTTGCAACCCGTGAATGCATGCTTCATACTCGGCTGCGTTGTTGGTCACGTCAAAGTCCAATTTGATGGATAAAGGGTATGTTCCCCTTGTGGTGAGATTAGTAGAATCCCGACCCCAAATCCTCGGAATTTGGATGCCCCGTCAAAATACAAATCCCATGTTTTGGTATCGGTATGGAATATGTCTTCATCAGGAAAGGCCCAAGTATCGGTGTGACCTTCTTCGGATATTGGGCTATCGGCGAGAAATTCTGCCACTACCCGGCCCTTGATGGCTTTTAATGGCACGAACTTGAGGTCAAACTCCGCGAGCATCAAAGTCCATCTGGACATCCTGCCATTAAGGATGGGCTTCTCGAACAGGTACTTGATAGGGTCCATTTTGGACAGGACATGTACCTCGTGGCTAAGCATGTAATGTCGGAGCTTTTTAGTGGCCCAAACCAACGCTAGACACGTTTTCTCGAACATTGTATACTTGCATTCGTACTCTAAGAACTTTTTACTGATGTAGTAAATAGCTCGTTCTTCTGAGTCGACTGTCTGGGCCAGCATAGCCCCCATGGATGTCTCGGTCGTTGTTAGGTATAACGACAAAGGCAAACCGGGTTGAGGTGGCATTAATACCGGCGGTGCAGACATGATCTCCTTGATTTTGTCAAAAGCCGTTTGACATTTATCGTCCCATAGTATCCGTTCTCCGATCTTCAATTTTTTGAAAATGGGCACACATACCATGGTTAATTTTGAAATAAACCGGCTGATGTATTGGACTTTCCCGAGAAACCCCCTTATTTCTTTTTCGGTTTTGGGTGGTTGCATCTCGGTGATGGCTTTGATTTTAGCTGGGTCGACCTCGATGCCGTGTTGGCTAACGATATGGCCCGGTAATTTGCCTGATGTTACCCCGAAACTGCATTTTTGAGGGTTTAGCCTCATGTTGTATTTGCGTAGTCGGGTGAAGAATTTTCTTAGGGCCGCAATGTGTCCATTTCGGTCTTTGGACTTAACAATCATATCGTCCACACAAACCTCCACTTCCTTATGCATCATGTCATGTAATAGGGTGGTGGCGGTTCGTTGATAAGTGGCCCCGACGTTGATAAGCTCAAATGGCATGACGGTGTAACAGTAAGTACCCCAAGGTGTAATGAAGGTGGTCTTACTCATATCCTCCTCTATCATTTTGATTTGATTGTATCCGGCATACCCGTCCATGAATGATAGAAGGGCATGATCGGCCGTGTTATCCACCAATATGTCGATGTGTGGTAACGAAAAATCGTCTTTTGGGCTGGCCTTGTTAAGGTCCCGGAAGTCCACACATACCCGCACCTTGCCGTCCTTCTTGGGTACCGGCACGATGTTCGCGACCCAGTCTGGATATTCAGACACTTGTATAAAGCCCACTTTGAATTGCTTGTCGACTTCTTCTTTGACTTTGAGGGACCATTCGGGCCTCATTCTTCTGAGTTTCTGTTTTACCGGTTTGCACTCATCTTTGATGGGTATTCGGTGTTCAGCTATTTCCCGATCTATTCCCGGCATGTCCTTGTAGGACCATGCGAAAACGTCTTTGAACTCTTGGAGGAGGTCCGTAAATTGTTTTCTCTCCTCTGGATCTAAGGATAGGCCCAACTTAAGCATCTGGGGCTCTAAAGTGGTTCCCACATTGATGGACTCGGTTTCTTCGATTACCGGATCTCGGGACTCCCTTTGTTCGAGCTGCTCGATCAGATGTGGAGGTAAAGGTACCTGTTCGTCCGGTTTCTCAATGTCATTGCATATAAAATCTTTGAAATTGAGAAAGTTTTGGAAATAAGACAAGTCGTAAGCAGAATGATTTTCGTTATTATTAATGGTAAATTTTGAGAAAAGCTCGAAAAGAGCGGCCATCTGCTCGTTGGTCAGTGGCGGGATAGGGAGAGGTCTTGGGACAGGCCCCGAGACCTCAGTGGAAGTGGCTAAAGGAAAAGGGGTTACAGACTCGACTCTAGCACCAGACCCTCTAGACTCGAACCCAGACTCAGACTCGGTATCCGGCATGTCTCCCTCGCCGGTGGTCAGCTTGTAGGTCCGTCCTTGGCCGTCGGTCCACTTGATGGTTTTCCTCCAAGCCCTTTTCTCGGTGTCTGCACCGACTTCGATGATTAGCTTGGTTGGGTCAAACCGATCGCTGCGGAGGATCAGATTGACCAAATCATCTTTTGGAGCGTGGACGGCCTTGTCTTCTCCAAATAGGAGCCCTAGCACGGGCTCGGAGTTGTTTTCCCCTTCCTTGGACTCAGCTTGAACAAGGGTGAATATATCATCCGGGATGAAATTGCACTCCCGAGCCGTTTTGGTCTCGGGATATGTGATGGTGGGTTGGTAGAGGCCCACTTGAATAGCTCCGAAAACTGGAGTGACGAAGTAGTCAGTTAACTTCGGGCTATAAGGACCTATGTAAGTACCCTTGAGGATGTTGATGGCCTTGTGGATACCGGCCCGGACCACATTTTCCGGGGTTATGGCATACCCCAGCCCGAACTGTGATTCACCGTCGTTCAGGACCTCGATAATCTTCCGAACTGGAAGATTTGGCCTCGAGGTAGCTCCCTGTAGATAGCCCAAGTTTTGTAGCATCGTGTCGATGTTAGTTGTGAAGTAAGGCCTGAAGAGATATTCTTCTTCAATCATGCCCACGAAATCGAATCCCCGTGGGTCGGCCCGGCCCGTAGCATTGCAGCTTGCTACAGTAATGGGAGTTGCTTCTAGAGTGATGATGTCGTCCTGAAGTGGCATCTTAACTTTCCGGTGGAGAGTAGAGGATATGGCCTTGACTGCATGGATCCAAGGCCTTCCTAGTAGTAAGTTAAAGGATGAGGTGACGTCGATCACCTGAAACTCCAGTTCTTTCTCAATCGGACCCGTTATGATTGTTAGTTTAACGGCCCCGGCCACCGGTTTTGGGCTTCCGTCAAAAGCCTGGATAGTTTGTGCTGTCGGGAGATAGTCGGCATTGGTGATGCCGAGGGCCTTAGCGGTCCTTAGAGGTAGGACATTCACGGCAGATCCGTCGTCGATCAAAGTCATCGGGAGGTACTCCCTCGGCAAATGACCGTGATGTATAGGGCCAAATTATGACTGGGCCCGAACGGCGGTAGATGAGACTCGAAGAAGGTGATAAGTGGGCCTTCTTCCTTGGACTTTCCCTTGAGATAGGCCATGATGGTGGCTACCATTTCGGTGGGGGTAACCTGTGAGTCGACCTTGATTTCATCGAGAGCCTTAGTCAGTGCTTCTCGATGTGCTTGTGAGATGACCAGTACTTGCCATATGGGTAGATCAGCTCGAACCCTCTTCATTTGTTGGACCAAGGCTGTGTCGTTGGTTGGTTCTTCGAGGGTTGGATCCGTCCTGGTAGGTTCAGTGACGGTTGTTAGAGTAGGGCGCCCAGCTGTGGCAAGGTGGTTAGTGGCTAAGGCTTTGGACTTAGCCTTTCGGACCTCTTCAAGGGTGATGGGGACAGCTTCCCCTTTGGCTAGGTAAACATCATCCTCGTCATCGAACCATATCCCATTGATTTGTGGGTCATGAGGGGAGATAAGGTGTGAGCAGTCGATTACCTCACCGGTGAATATTGCATGGGCACTGAACGGGTTTTCTTTATTGCTCGGCTTGTCTCCGGGCAACGGGATCTTCCCGCTCTCGATCAGGTCCTGGATCAGATGCTTCAGTCTCCAGCATTTTTAAGTATCATGCCCGTTACCCCGATGATACTGGCAGTAGGCTTGGGCGTTATAACTTTTGGGCCTCTTCTCTACTGGAACTTCTGGAGTTGGGCCTATCGGTTGGATCAGGCCCTTTGAAGATAGCCTCTGTAAGGCATAAGTATAGGTAGTCCCTATATCTGTGAATACCCGATTTGGTGTATTCTTTTTGGATGAGGTGTCAAGCAGATTTACCTCGTCGAAAATGCTGCGAGTTGCAGCTGTAGGTGTGGGCTTGCTCGCAGATGAGCTTGCCCCTTGATAGCCCTTGGTAGAGGCCTTAGTCAGTCTCTTTAACCGTAAGTCGTCCTCGATCCTTGTACCCATTTCAGTTAGGGTAGCGAAATTGGGGATAACAGCATACTGGAGATGGACCCGGTAGGAAGGGAGGAGGTTCTTGACAAACGCCTCCACTAGCACTTTTTCGCTGGGCTTATCAACCAGCTTCACACTCTCGGCCCGCCATCTTTGCAGATATTTGGTGAACCCTTCTTTGGGCTCTTGGGCCATTACTTCCAGAGTACGCATTGTAGTCTGGATCTCGGTATTATCAGCGTAATTCCGAGCGAATTCAGTTGCCACATCATCCCAAGTTTTATATTTCTTGGAATCGAGACTGTAGTACCAAGCCTTGGGATGCTTCTCCAGGGAGGAAGGGAATAAGTGAGTAAACATGGTGGACTTCACCCCCTTTACCGCCATAAAATCTTTGAAAGCCCGGATGTGGTGGACCGGGTCTTCGGTACCCTCAAACATTGGAATTCCCGTAAGGTTGAGGTTAGCGGGTAGCTCGTCATTCAAAGGCGAATAGGAACGAGCAATTTCAGTGTGGATCGAGTTGTTCGTTGACAGGTGAACTTGTTCCTCGAGCCTGCGAACAACGCTGACTAGTTCAGCTATGGGCCCAGTGGGCTCAGATCCAGGAGGAGGAATTCCCTTCTCCATTGCGCCCACACGAGTGGCAAGTGCCGTTAGTTTGATCAGTCTGGATGGCACTCAATTGGGTTTCGATCTTCTCTAGGGCATCCTTCGACGCGTCCATTATGCGTTGATATCTGGTTTTGGGTGGTCTGTCTGTAAGAACACCGCGTAATCAGAAACAAGCCCGAATCCCGGAATAGAAAGTACATCCCGAACAAGACTGAAAAAGGAAATGACTCGGAAAAGACACCTAGACGGGTGACTTGTGAAAGGTGGGCCTTCCTTAGGATTCGGCGGGTGGGCCGAGTCCTGTTCGAAGAAAGGTCCACGTGAGACATCCCCAGACTTTTAGACTCGATCGTGTAAACGGGCCCTCCTTTGCAGGAGTATGTTCTACGTAGGTGGGCCTTGCCTTAGTCTAATAAGGCGGACTGGGATAGGGAAGAAACCCGCGATGTAGGATCGACGAAGTTTCGACGCTAAAGCCACAAGCCTAGTCTCGATACTAGCACGGAGATAATCACCCCGAACTTTCCTAATTGTCTTTAGGAGTCAAAAATTTCAAAAAAATTCCAAATTTCAAATATTTCGAAGCTTTCAAAAGTTCAAAAAATCATTTTCCCCAGCGCGAGTCATTTTACTACCTACGTGTTGCATGCGAATTTTATGTGACTTATACAGGTACGACTCAAGCAGGAACATACAGCCCACCATATCTCCCCAGCGGAAGACCCTAGGTGGCATTTTCCCGAAATAACACGGGATGAGCCTACATACAGGCGCACCCAGGACTTATGCGACAAGTCCAATTCCCCACGGAGTTATCGTCATCAGCTCAGGTATGACTTCTAGCTTATGGCTGGCGAGCCCTTCACGCGAGTCTAATGGACTATAAACAACCCGACCGGAAGTCCGCCAGGTTTCAATCCTCGATTGGCCTGGTGGCTACTCTGACTTTCGCCCTGTCCAAGCCTCAGTCAGAGTGGGGGCTCTGTAGACACCCGCATTTTGACTGCCAGGTGTCTATGGCAGTTTCCAAAAAACACCCGATGATGATCGGACGCTAACGTGTTTCTACGCGCTCGGATATGGGCTCAAAACCATTAGTTGTTGGCTTAAGCACTTATGGAGTACAAATCTCACAAAATAAACAGACCTCAAATTCAGGCCCAGTGGGTCGTTTCCAGTCGAACAAGACTAATTTTGGCCAAAACCGACACCGGAAATAAAATCAACTTTTTGCGATTGGGTCAACCCCGGTCAAAGTCATTTCCGAAACATATAAAACAGCCACCCAAACACAAAAATCCAACTGAAAAAACAAAAACCCATCAAACATCCAAAGCCATGGTCCAAAACACTGGACCCGCGCGATCCAGCTGAGCCACTCGATCGAGTGCTCAGCCCACTCGATCGAGTGGGCCCTCATTCAAGCCCGACTGCATTTGAATGGGCCACTCGACCGAGTCAAGGGGCTACTCGGTCGAGTAACCCTAGCTGGGGTCAATAGCTATGCCTATATAACTCTAACCGTAAGTCGTCGTCGATCCTTGTACCCATTTCAGTTAGGGTATCAAAATTGCGGATAACAGCATACCGGAGATGGACCCGGTAGGAAGGGAGGAGGTTCTTGACAAACGCCTCCACTAGCACATTTTCGCTGGGCTTATCAACCAGCTTCACACTCTCGGCCCACCATCTTTTGCAGATATTTGGTGAACCCTTCTTTGGGCTCTTGGGCCATTACTTCCAGAGTACGCATTGTAGTCTAGATCTCGGTATTATCAGCGTAATTCCGAGCGAATTCAGTTGCCACATCATCCCAAGTTTTATATTTCTTGGAATCGAGCCTGTAGTACCACGCCTTGGGATGCTTCTCCAGGGAGGAAGGGAATAAGTGAGTGAACATGGTGGACTTCACACCCTTTACCGCCATAAAATCTTTGAAAGCCCGGATGTGGTGGACCGGGTCTTCGGTACCCTCAAACATTGGAATTCCCGTAAGGATGAGGTTAGTGGGTAGCTCGTCATTCAAAGGCGAATAGGAATGAGCAATTTCAGTGTGGATCGAGTTGTTCGTTGACAGGTGAACTTGTTCCTCGAGCCTGCGAACAGCGCTGACTAGTTCAGCTATGGGCCCAGTGGGCTCAAATCCAGGAGGAGGAATTCCCTTCTCCATTGCGCCCACACGAGTGGCAAGTGCCGTTAGTTTGATCAGTCTGGATGGCACTCAATTGGGCTTCGATCTTCTCTGGGGCATCCTTCAACGCGTCCATTTTGCGTTGATATCTGGTTTTGGGTGGTCTGTCTGTAAGAACACCGCGTAATCAGAAACAAGCCCGAATCCCGGAATAGAAAGTACATCCCGAACAAGACTGAAAAAGGAAATGACTCGAAAAAGACTCCTAGACGGGTGACTTGTGAAAGGTGGGCCTTCCTTAGGATTCGGCGGGTGGGCCGAGTCCTGTTCGAAGAAAGGTCCACGTGAGACATCCCCAGACTTTTAGACTCGATCGTGTAAACGGGCCCTCCTTTGCAGGAGTATGTCCTACGTAGGTGGGCCTTGCCTTAGTCTAATAAGGCGGACTGGGATAGGGAAGAAACCCGCGATGTAGGATCGACGGAGTTTCGACGCTAAAGACCTTGACGACTTAAGACACGACCCGACACTGCTAAATACGGGAAGTCCTAAGAAGAGGAAGGTTTTGAAAATAGATTGTTTTTGAAAAGTGCGAGAGAACTCGGGGAAGAGCCCGATTTTTTGAGAAAATCAGAAAGTGCATCGGGCCACAAATTTTTGAAAGTTCGAAAAAGATTTCGAGTTTTGAAATGGGTAGCATACCGGCCAAAAATAGGCTATTTTGAGTAAAATCATAAGTCCTAAATTTGGTATGCGTCTCGGGTTTTGAAATGGAATATCTTGAAAAAGATGTAAATTTTGAAAAGTTGACGGTTTTTGAAAGAGACACGGAAACCAAGTAGCATGTAGTCAGGCAAGCATTATAACGACGTCATGTATGCATTACACTAAGTCTCGGTTGGTCTAAGAAGGGTCTATACCAGTGCACATAGTCTAGACGTTGATCGGGACGGACTTTCTAAGTCGAGTTGAGCTTAGAACATGGCGCGAAACCCACTCGAATCGACTATGGACACCTTTTGACATATCCATATTGGAGTACATCGACGGTATAGTGGGACGTCGGTCGCGAGTACCGGCCCGGGAAAATATGGGGTTATGCATGAACCGTAAAACTAAAACGCGTATTGTACTAGTCAAACGATTTCTATTTGAGTCTCACCCCGAGGATGCCGATGGTAAGTCACGCATCAGTTAATCCCCAACGGAGTCGCCAAATTGTGGACATGACATAGGTCCACCCCGACGCGGCCACGCGCTGGTTTGGGGAGGCGAATGAATCTCCATATGAGAATGGATCGAATTGAAATTTAAATCTAAGTGGAGTCGCCACCGAACATGGTGGGAGTTCGGGCCCGTTCGAACCCACTCTATGTCGTAGTGGGTCGTGTACAAAATACGGCCCATTTACGATGTCAGAGTTTATTGGGCTCATCCCTTTGCATTGCAATACCGATACCGTCACTACCGATTATCGTGTATAGAATGACTCTCGTGCGCCAACGGTTTCGGGCATCCGGAAAACCGAGGTTCTGAGTAAGGTGTGAGGGTACGTGTTGGGAAGCCCACTAAGGACACCCAACCCCGCCCGCACATTTGCGGCCTCTACAAGGATATCAAATGATTTTTGAATACGCGCGTTAGTTGAACGGGAAAATGTTATGCAAACATTGTTTTCCCTAAGCATGTGAAGAAATGGAAAGGGTTTTTATGTCAATTTAATGCAACTAAAATCTTAACGTCGAAGTTGTATTTTAGCATGCGGGTTCATTTTAGTACAATAAAACAAACAATAAATCAACGAAAGAACAAACGGTTAGTAACGGTATAACGGTAATAACGGTTTGCGAATTATGGAATGATGTAAATATGAAGATGCATGGTTTAAAAGAATGACGTTTCACGTGATAGATTAGGCACGTGTTGACTTAAGTCACGAAAAAAAGCATTATCGAGACTAAAAGAGGATGTAAGACTCACGGTATTGTCGTGATAAGGGGCCACTCGATCGAGTCCTTGCGAGACTCGACCGAGTGGACCCTCGAAAGGGGTTCTGTATGTGATTTTGGACCTTACTCGGTCGAGTTATTGACGAACTCGACCGAGTACGTTGCCACTCGATCGAGTCATTGTGAGACTCGACCGAGTGGAGGTCGTTCATACCCTTCTGTCTCGGTTTTGGGGTGCCACACGATCGAGTGGGCTAGGCACTCGGTCTAGTGCCCCCTGTACGAACTAGGATTCGCTCGCAATTTGGTATTAACTTCGAAATTGCTTTTGATTTTTGATAATTCGATGAGTTTGCCGAATCGGACACAAATATTATACAATTTGTGCTCAATTCGAATTTTGGTAAATCGTTGATTGCGTTGAATCGGGTACAAATATTATGGGATTTATACTCGATTCTAACTTTGAGTGTTCGGCGTATCCCATATTCGATTATTGAATCGATATGGAATACTAGAGTAAAAATAAAAGAAAATTGCTTTAAGTCGTCTTGAATTAACTATCGCGATATGAGTGGATTTCCTCCGCGTTTAATAATGTCAGAATTCTAGCGAATTGTATGACAATTATTTTAGCATCAATAGAAATCGCGTTAATTAATTTATGTGACTAGAATAGAGATGGCAATGGACCGGATCTGGACCGGGTCCACTAGGATCCGGACCCGGACCCGTCAAAATTACCCTAGACCCGGACCCGACCCGGACTCGGTCGGGTCCAAAATTTTAAGACCCGAATCCAGACCCGCCGAGTCCGGTTCGGGTCTGGGTCTACCCGCGGGTCTCACTATTTTATTTTATTTTGTCCTACATTCCTCGTTTCTTCCAAATTTCAAATTTCGTCAGTATTTTTTATCATGTACAAAATTATCTACGACATATATTGTACTAAGAAATTAAACACTCTTACAAAATCATTCATAACGGTCTTAGGAGACTTACATAAATGTCCGACAACAAACTAAATTCACCACCACAAGTCCACAAGTTATAACTACAAGTTGGTATATGTTGGTAGATTTTTTTTAACTACAACAAACTACAACAAACTAAATTAACTACATGTCTGCGTATGTTGGTAAATTAACTACAACAAACTACTCTTATTTTAACTACATGTCTGCGTATGTATGTTGGTAGATTTTTTTTTTAATTAAAGTGTCGGGTCCACGGGTCGGGTCCGGGTCCAGTATTTCAGACCCGGACCCGGACCCGGTTTTTAAAAATAAGATCCAGACCCGACCCGGATCCGCCGGATCTGAAAAAATGAGACCCAGACTCGACCCATATGGGTCCGGCACGCCGGGTCTGGACCGGGTCCTGGACCCGTTGCCATCCCTAGACTAGATCGTTAGATTCGACGTCTAATTATGAAATTAGCATCGAATCTAAGAGTTTGACGCTATGCTAAAATTGAAAGACTTGATTCCCTCCGCATCCCGACATCACAATTAATTCTTGCGAATTGCTTGATGTCGGATCCGCATCAACGGGTTTCGACCCTTATTAAATAAAATACTCGTTTTGAAAATATCTTATAGAAAATTGATGAAGTATGCGATTGATGATGATGAAAACAAAAATAACGAATTATTGTTTAAGTTGACTTGTTTCAATAATCAAGTAATTGGGGTGTCGGAATAAGCGACCGGCAATGCCGTGTGCGGTACACTTGTATATTCGGGTTTCCTTATTTCGACATCCCTCATACTCGACACAAATCGACAAGTATTTTAGTATCTTTTAATACTAGCGATATTAACGATATTATGATGCGATAAAAGTAAGAAAACGACCCTTATATCGATAAATGACACGAGAAAGGAGGAGAAGAGAGAAACGATGGGATTTTGCACCCTCAACCTACATGTTCTTGTTCGAGTATTATGATGTTCTCGTAGTTACGGCTAGCACGGGAGTATCGAGTATGTAGGCTAAGTTGTGGTGGTTAGGGTTTTGATTCCTAAAGCTAGGTTTAGGGTTTGTAAAGTTGTTGAGGTGTGTGTAGATTAGGGTTTTTAGGGTTTCAAAAAGTTGATCAAAAGTCTAGGGTTGCAAAAAAGGTGTCTTGAGGTGTGTGTATGGAGGGGTTTATATAGGCATAGCTATGGACCCCGGCTAGGGTTACTCGACCGAGTTGCCCCTTGACTCGGTCGAGTGGCCCATTTAAACACAGTCGGGCTTGAATGAGGGCCGACTCGATCGAGTGGGCTGAGCACTCGATCGAGTGGCTCAGCTGGATCGCGCGAGTCCAGTGTTTTGGACCGTGGGTTTGGATGTTCGATGGGTTTTTGTTTTTTGAGTTGGATTTTTGTGTTTGGGTGGCTGTTTTGTATGTTTCGGAAATGACTTTGACCGGGGTTGACCCAATCAAAAAAAGTCGGTTTTATTTCCGGTGTCGGTTTTGGCCCAAATTAGTCTTGTTTGACTGGAAACGACCCACTGGGCCTGAATTTGAGGTCTGTTTTGTGAGATTTGTACTCCATAAGTGTAAGCCAATAACTAAAGGTTTTGAGCCCATATCCGAGCGCGTAGAAACACGTTAGCGTCCGATCATCATCAGGTGTTTTTTGGAAACTGCCATAGACACCTGGCAGTCAAAATGCGGGTGTCTACAGGGTTTTTCTTTTAACCTATGTCTATTAGGTCATGTCTATGACTAATTTTGTAGTAGTGTGTGGTTAGTGGTGGTGATTTATGGTGTAAAGAGGAGGTGAGGGAGTAATAATTACCTCAATTTGGGGGTAATGCATTACTTCCCTCTCCCCCTAAGTAATGCATTACCTCCATATGGAGGTAATTACTACTCCCTCACCTTCCCTTTACACTATTAAACACCATCACTATCCACTACCTTCCTCCATTTTCTTCACATTTCAACCTCTATTACCACTTAATGTATTACCCCCATCCCAAGCAAGCCCTAAAAGAAAATCAAGTGAAGTTAGTAAAAATTGGTAGCTGTGGGTTTCGAACCCGTGCAACTTCAACCAAATGTGATTGCTGAAACCAACCCAAAACAAACATATAATTGCTTCTAAAAGCAACTATTTAGCATATGAAGGTTTCCCATAAATCATATCTGGCTATAGCCCAATAAGACACAGCCTGGGTTCGCTCCTGTTACTTATTTAATGCAGACTGAAGTCTTTGGCCAGTACCTCGTAAAAAATGGTCTCCAGAAAGGTCGAGAGGTTGTCATGTAGTATTCTGTACTACTGTATTACAATTTTCACTATTTTTTATCAATCAAGAGTTTACATGAATCAACTGTAGACAAGCTAGGCTCAAGGTCACTCGAAAATACATCTTGATCAGACCCACCTACTAGCGGTTGCATAAGTTCGTTAAAGTCAAGGTTAGGGTAAACTTGGTCAAGGTTAATGTAACCTTGGTCAAGGTCGTTCCCTCTTGAAACTACGGACATGCTGGACGCTTTAAATGTCCGCTTTAAGGGCATACCTCTCCTCTTTGTTTGCTAACACCTGCTCACTAGCAAACACAGATAAACTAGGCTTGGTAGTCCGGTTAGAATGCGTCGAACGAACATCCTTCGGTGCCATTGGCCTTATGACGATTTTCTTATCATTCACCATCAGAATATACTCGTTAGTCCTCCCTTGGTGACGTACATCACGATCGAATTGCCATGGCTTGCCCAAAAGAATTTCGCACGCATCCATGGGAATCACGTCACACGTGATTTCATCATTATACGGACCCATCGTGAATCCAACTCTCACTTGTTTTGTGACCTTCACCTTCTTTCCATCATCAAGCCAATGTAGTGTGTGGGGTTTTGGGTGGGGCGTAGTGGTCAAAGAAAGTTTTTCCACCATTTCTTGCGATGCGACATTAGTGCAAGTCCCCCCATCAATAATCACGTTACACCACTTATCGTTCACTTGACATTTAGTGTGAAATATTTGGTCTCTTTGCTTCATTATAGACGGTTTAGCAAGTGTGTGTAGTGTACGACGCAAGACTAGTGACTGAACGTGTGTAGGAGCCTCAAACTCTAATACTTCTTCCACCTCTTCCTCTCCTCCCTTTGCCATATAAACTTTTCCCTCCTCGTCACTTTCCTCTTGTTCCCACAAATCATCATGATACGTAATTGCCTCCTTTAAGGTGATGATTCTTTGATTGGGACACTCGGTTTTAAAGTGACCGAACCCTTGACACTTGAAACAACGGACCTTAGACATGTCCTTGGCCTTATAGGGCGTGTTGGGTATCATTTGGGAAATAGGGGTAGTCTTAGGAGTCACATGCAAATTTGACCCTTCAAACTTAGTTTCCTCGAATTTATTCCAAGTATCCGTCTTAAGGGTAGACTTCTTTTTTTGTTGAGTTTCGACCTTAAGACACAAAGAACAAAGTGTATCGAATGACTCGTAGGGATGTAAGTCAACGACATCCGTGATACCACGATTTAAACCTCTACAAAATCGAGCCATTTTTTGTTCCTCTAACTCGTCTAACTCGCACATCAAAGACGCTTTCTCAAACTCTGAAATGTAACTACTAACATTTAGACTCCCTTGTCTTAATTCCGCAGATCGACTTTATAACTCTTGGGCACATACCTCTTGCGTAACTTACGTTTCAGGTCATCCCAAGTTTTAACCTTTGGCTTTTCCTCTCTAGCCCTCCTCAATTTCATGCCCTCAAACCATAAAGACGCATTTTTTGTTAGTCTAAGTATAGCATACTTACAACGCTTTTCGTCGGGAATGTCCTTGAATTCGAACATTCTTTCCATCTTACGCTCCCATTCCAAGTAGTCCTCCGGATCGACTCTTCCTTCAAACTCCGGAAATTCCGTGACTTTGAATTCATCACGAGGCTTTGGCACGTCCACGAATCTCCTAACGCCTCCTGCTCGGTTCTCGGGTAAATTGCGCAAGGCCCGGAGCAATTGTTGGATGAGATTGTCCTCATTACCCCCTCCAGTATTGAAGTTGCTTGCGTCATTGTTGACATTGTTGTCGTTGATTTCGTTATCTCCCATTTCGCTAAACACGGCTCTGATACCAAGATGATGCGAATGCGAAAGCGGTTTAGATTAAGATATGAAGATTTGGTCGAAGGTTAATGTAACCTTGAGTGATGACGTGGATTTTGGAGTGAAATTTAACTAAGGTTAATGTAACCCTGGTTCGTGGTTAAGGTCTGTGAGGATTTTGTGTTTTGTGGCTCGGCTATTTTTGGGAAGCAAACGCTTCAATTTTCTGTATTTTGTGATCCAATGTTAATCGGTAAGTAAGCAAAGGATATTTAACCCGTAGTTCGACCTTGAACCCGGAATTAATAGCTCAGAGTTTGGAACACCAACCCTCTAAACGATTCGAAGTACCTTCTCGAAGTTTAAACGTGTGATTAACAAATTAATCCAGAGTTTGACAATATGTTTGTAAATTCATAAATATTCAATGTCTTTATTGAATGAATGATCATGGCTTATATAGCCTACAATGTGTGATATCCTCGTGATATTCTAAGTGATATCTTACTATAGTAATAACAAAGATAAAAGGAAACTAATCTTATGAGAATAACTACTAATATCACATGCCACCTATGGGTGTGATCTTTATTTTACTTGCCTTAAATAAAAGATAATGTGTGATCATAGGAGATCACGACATCTTTTATTATGTGATGAAGATCCTTCTGCCATGTCTTGAAGATTACTATGTGATGCGTGATCTCATGCTTGAAATATTAGATAGTGCGTGAATATAGAAGATCACGTCACTTCCAATTATTTGGCGAAGATCTTCACACGTTATTCCTTGTCATATGTCTGAAATTTTCCCATCTCCAATTATTTGATGGAGATCCCCTTGTTTATTCCTTGCCACATATTCAAGATAATTTGATATCTCAAATATTTGGAGATCCTCTTGTCGCCTTTTATTTGAGATTGGTGTATCATAAAAGATACCAGCCATATCTCCTTTTATCCTCCTACTATTTTTGTGGATATCTTGCCAATCCCACGAGATCCTCCACATCATTTTAGGATAAGCAATATTCTCTTGATAGATCCCTTGTGTAGTTGCATGAATCTGGCCATGTTTGGGCCAATACACGCCTACCCATAACGACTTGTGATAGGATGGTCCACGTGCGTAGTCAATTGCTTTATCAGGACCGTTGACTAATTTTTTGGGCTCCACAATCGGGTCACTCTCCTCCCTTAATTATCTCCAACCACTGATACACGTTACCTCCTCACATTCAATTTTTTCCTCACATTCAATTTTTTCATTCACATCCTAACTGAAACCCTTCACCTTCATCATCCCAAACACAATCACTCGACTTCCGTTTCTTTTCAAAACACACCCGCGCATCCTCTCGTCTTCAACTCAAGCAAGGCTACATTGAAGCAACTCTCTAACTTTAGCAAAGATAATCTTCAGGCGGCATAATACAAGGTAACTCGCTAATACTCGATTGTTGTACTAAAGAATTAGGTTTAGTTTATATTCGTATCTGATTTCATTAATTTTCTCGCTAATTATTGATTGATTTACTTTGCTGCGTTTGTGCCCTATAATTAATTGGTTTCACTAAAGATTGTTGCGATATCTGGGTATGCATATGTAGAGTTTAATTGAATTCACCTACTTCATACTATGCTTCTACTCTTCATATTTAGTCTAACATATATTGAATGTTACTCTAATGCGCATATTCAGTTACTGTAATAAACTTGAGGTGTTACTGTAAGGGGTTGTTCAGTTAATTTTACACATGTATGATGTTATTTTAAAGACGACCCTGTGTTACTGTAATGTACAAGACGTGTTACTTTTAATCCCATCTTTGCGTTACTTTGAATGCTAGTAATTTGGTACATTTAATTGTGTAGACGTGTTACTCTATGTTACTCTAACACTTTCTTTGTGTTACTTTAACGCGTATCAGCTGTACATATGGTGTTTCTTTCACCCGTATCAGTTGTACTTTAATTTTATATACCAGATTAAATTGTAACAATAGTTGTACATAATTATTGTACTTTTCAGATGGCAAAAGGAGGAGACAAATCAAAGTGCAATCGCGGTTATTGGATAACGTAGATAAGTAAGTGGACGCGAGGCAAAAGATCATCGATGGTCCCAAGAGCAAGGCAACAAAGGGTCGAAAAAAATAACGTGTCTAACGAATTATGTCATCTTTTTCTAATTACGAATAATGCTTTGTATCGTTTTCGAAACTTGTTATGTACATTAGTATTTTGATTATCACCAATGGAACAATGCTGTTAAACTCTGCTACCCTGACTAATTGTTCCTGTCACTCTAATTAACGACCGGTGTTACTATGGGAATGAATGAAGTTTACACAATATACAAATGTGGTCTCATAATCATTGTGTTACATTGACGCATTATAACTGTTACTTTAATGAACAAATGATGTTACTCTAAGTTATTAATGGTGTTATTCTTTGTCTCATGGTTAAACAATGCTATTATCATCAATTACTCTGACGCATTCTATATGGTTCTTAAAAAAATGAATGTTGTTACTTTGGTAATGAATGGTTCTAATCCAAGTTATCCTCAGTTACTTTGGTAATGAATTGTTTAAACAACGTTGTTGTCCTCAGTTACTTTCATGCATTATGTCTGTTACTGTAACTAACGAATGGTGTTACTCCAATAGACATGAGATGTTACTCTAACCAAATACACATGTATTAAATAAATATATAGTTAATTGCAACGTAGCACAGCGCTATGTGTAAAAAAATGTGTACAAAATCCAGTTCCTGTGTTCTGTCAATATCCCCCCCAGAAATCGGCTGTCTCTGCAACCTGAACTCCCGAATTAATCCGCACAAGCTTTCCACATTTGCCTTGTCTTCTGCCCTTAGAAGTCCGTATCAGTGAAGCTTCAATGTCGTGTCTACTTCAACAGAAAACAAAACAATAATATCAGTGAAGCTTACGTTAAATCTGGGATCTATAGTATCAGTGTATATCATGGAAAACCTAAATAACAAACATAAAACTCTGGAATCTATAACAATTAACCATTGATATGAATCTATGATGAATGAAATGACAATGAAAGCAATATCAACACGAAAATTGACGAAAAAAAGAACGCAAATTGACGCACGACGTATCCATGAATAAAAATTGAAGCAAAACGTGAAAAAAATATCAAAACTTATCATTGTTATACTCGATTAATTGCTTATCAACAGTTGATGAAGATGTCGCGCTCATTCAATCCATGGTAACGGGATTTCGAACTCAGATTTGAATGAATGAATGACGGAACGTGATGACGAAAAAAAAACTCACCATTCCTGTGCATTCTGTTCTTGGCAAATGCTACCTGCAAAAAATTAAAACTCGCTACAAAATGATACTCGTTTTGTGTTACTCTAATTAATATTTGGTGTTACTGTAATTCATAACGTATGTTACTTCAACGCCGTGTCTACTTCAACATAAAACAAAACAATAATATTAGTAAAGCATACGTTAAATCTGAGATCTATACTAAAACGAGAGCAATGAACCACTGTTATTAATCCATGATTAATCAAATGAGTAAAATTCCACCTTTTCCACTGCTGTCCTGTGCGTTCGCTTCTGTCAATACCACCTGCACAAAATTAAACAACGTTACACCCATGCAACAAATGTGTTATATCAATTCATAAGTTGTGTTACTCTAACTAGTACAGTACGTTACTTTTAACATAATCATCAAAACCCTTTTTCTAAACGTTCAGTGTGTTACTGTAATTGCAATTAAGTGTTACTGTAACTCAGAAGGTATGTTACTTTAATGACGTTTCTGCGTTAATATAAAACAAAACAATAGTGTCAGTGTATATCATGGAAAACCTAAATAAGAAACATAAAACCCTGGAATCTATAAAGATCGATAGAGCAACTAACCATTGATAGGAAACTATGATGAATGAAATAACAATGAAAGCAATATCAACATTAAAATTGACGTGCAACAAATGTGTTATATCAATTCATAAGTTGTGTTACTCTAACTAGTACACTACGTTACTTTAACAACATCATCAAAATCCTTTTTCTAAACGTTCAGTGTGTTACTGTAATTGCAATTAAGTGTTACTGTAACTCAAAAGGTATGTTACTTCAATGGCGCTTCTGCATTAATATAAAACAATGCAATAGTATCAGTGTATATCATGGAAAACCTAAACAAGAAACATAAAAACCTGGAATCTATACAGATCGAGAGAGTAACTAACCATTGATAGGAAACTATGATGAATGAAATAACAATGAAAGCAATATCAACATTAAAATTGACGTTAAAAAGTAACGCAACAATGAAAGCAATAACAACAATGAAAATTGACGTGAAAGAAATATTGAAACTTACCATTGTTATACTCGATCAATTGCTTATCAACATTTGAAGAAGATGACGCGGTCATTGAATCGATTGTAACGGGATTTCGAGCACAGAATTGATTGAATGAATGAACGTGATGAAGAAAGGGTTTTATTTTCTCACGTTTGAATGAATGAATGAATGAATGAATGAACGTGATGAATGATGAATGATGAATGAACGTGATCAAGGGAGTTATTGTTTCCTAAATTCTTGGGAGCTATTTTAGGAACGTAAATCTTCCTCTTTTTTTTTTTTTTAAAATGTTAGCATCTTGTCCGTCCATCCTCATCTTGTCCATCCTCATCCCATCCAATGGATGGGATGAAGACTTATGGACTCATATAGAGTAAAGGACTCATAAGAGCCTTACTCTATATATATATATATATACACATATATATATATATATGTGTGTATATATATATATGTATCTATATATATGTATATATATGTGTATATATATGTATATATATGTGTATATATATGTATATATATGTGTATATATATATGTATATGTATATTATATATAGTAACTGCATGAAGGGAGTTATTATATATCACACAAGTAGTTATTATGTAGTAGTCAACTAGGTATCTAACATGGTTATTTATTATATTGTTTATTCTAATACTGTCATATTATTGTATTATATGAATCTAATTATTTTATCGCTAAACAACAGTTATTCCAACGTATTTCAGTGATTATCGTGTTTATTAAAAGTGAATATATATATATATAGGTGGGATCTAGTGTAAACACCAATTTTGGTGTAAATATCCCAACAATCTAAACCGTTGATCTAATCTTGATCAACGGTTGAGATTAATCATTAGGAGATAACAAAACCCCCAAAAAAAACCCTCACAACCTGTCTCTCTTTCTCTCTCCTCTCTTCCTCTCTCTTCTGTTTAGGGTTACATCAATTTTTCTCTAAAAAACCCCCCAAATTTCCTCTCAAAAATTCATCATTCTAATTTACCATAAATTCATTCGTCCTATCATCCTAATTCATTCTATCTCAAAAATTTGCTCAATTGTATACAAAATTTGTTCAATTCGTATACAATTCGTTCAATTCAATTCAATTTTCAGAAATTCAATTCAATTCGTTCAATTTTCATAAATTCGTTCAAGTCGTTCAATTTTCTAGAAATTTTATACGAAATTCGTTTTTGATGAGCATGGATTCCACCGAGCATGAACCTATTCTTGATGAACATGAAGGTAATGTCGTTATAATTCAATACCTATTCGTTTTTGAATAGGTATTCGGTTTTTAAGTTAAGTTATCCGGTTTTTGAGCATGGATTCGTTTTTAACTATTGGTTTTTGACTTCCTCCAGAATTCTTCATGATGAATATCGATTTCAACATAGAAAACATGAATTAACTTGAAGGTAATCTCTGAATTTTATAGAGTACTTGAATATATATGTTGGAATAGTTGAATATATGTGTTCGAGTAATTGAATATATGTGTTGGAGTACTTGAGTATATATGTGTTGGAATAGTTGAATATATATATATATATATATATATATATATATATATATATATATATGTTGGAATAGTTGAATATATGTGTTGGAGTAACTGCGTATATATGTTGGAGTAATTGGAGTACTTGAGTATATGTGTTGTAATAGTTAAATATATATGTTGGAATAGTTGAATATATGTGTTGGAGTAATTAAATATATGTATTAGAGTAACTTAGTATATGTGTTGGAGTAATTGGAGTACTTGAGTATATGTGTTGGAATAGTTGAATACATATGTTGGAATAGTTGAATATATGTGTTGGAATAGTTGAATATATGTGTTGGAGTAACTGAGTATATATGTTGGAGTAATTGGAATACTTGAGTATATGTCGGAATAACTGAACATGAACATAGAGTAACTTATGTCTAATATTGGAATAGCTGAACATGAGCATTAGAGTAACTGTGATTCTGGAATGAAATAGCTGAACATGTATAACTCACAATTAAATATATGTGTTGGAATAGTTGAATATATGTGTTGGAGTAACTGAGTATATATGTTGGAGTGTTTGAATATATATGTTGGAGTAACTGAATATTAGATTAGTTGCTTAATAAATATGATATATATGCAGGACTCACTCGGAAATCTTTACAACTCAATCAAAAGGATGGGACTATATGATGTTGAAGACATTCATACAAGCATACAACTCAGACGATGAAAGCATAAGATGTTTATAATACGATAGTTATAATATTTAGTTGGAGTACTTGGTGTTATATCTTGGAATACTTGGTGTTGTATCTTGGAATACTTGATATTATAGCTTGGAATACTTGGGTATCACTTTTGTTTTAGTTCTTTTTGGATTTTATGATTTGGATCTTGAATTAATCTGTTGTGTATTATTTGATCAAAGAGTATGTCACAACAAGTTATGAATTTATGTGATTGAGTAGTAACCTCATTTTTGTGTTATCTACTACTGGTGTTATTCTTGGAATACTTGGTGTTTTAGTTTGGAAAAGTTGGTGTTATATCTTGGAATACTTGAAGTATTGATTGGAATACTTGGTGCTATGTCTTGGAATACTTGGTGTTATAGCTTGGAATACTTGGTACCTTATATCTTGGTCTAAATTGTTAGAATAACTTAGATCAAATGTTGGAGTAATTGTTGTCCAATATAAGAATAACTAATTATAAGCATTGGAATAACAACAATATTAGAGTGATTGAAGATGGATAATTGATTGATTTAATCAACAATTTAAATGATTGTTGGAGTAACCACCAAAACATGTTGGAATAACTATGTTACAAGCATTCTAATATGTCAAAATTACATTATAAGCACACAATAGTGCACCATGACAAAATATCCAGAAAAAATGAGAATGTTTTTCAGGCAACCTCTTCGTTCTGGCATCTTCATCGCTCTAGCAAAAATGTCATCGTGGCCTTTGGATAATGCTATCCATCCACGTTTACATTGTGCCATCAATGATTTCTAACACAAGGAAAAAATATGATTTATATGTAGGACCCACTCGGAAATCTTTACGACTCAGTCAAAAGGATGTGACTATATGACGTTGAAGACATTCATACAAGTATACAACTCAGACGATGAAAGCATACGATTTGTATAATACGATAGTTATAATAGTTGGAGTACTGATGTTATATCTTGGAATACTTGTATCATAGCTTGGAATACTTGGTGTTATATTTTGGAATACTTACTATTATACTTTGGAATACTTTGTGTTATATCTTGGAATAATTGTATTATAGTGTGTTATATCTTGAAATCCTTGTGTTATAGCTTGGAATACTTAGTATTATAGCTTGAATTGGAATACTTCGTACCTTATATCTTGGTGTAAACTCTTAAAGTAACTGAGATCAAATGTTGGAGTAATTGTTGTCCAATATAGGAATAATTGCTTGTAAGCATTGAAATAACAACATTAGACTAATTGAAGAAGATAAATTGATTGATTCATTGAAATAACAACATTAGAGTAATTGAAGATGAATAATTGATTGATTTAATCAACAACTTGAATGATTGTTGCAGTAACCAAAACATGTTGGAGTAGCAGCTTACAAAATTGGAATAACTATGTTCGTCTAATTACATATCATTTACAAACCACCAAACATAATGCGTCTACAAAAAATGACACATTAAATGGAGTAGTTTATGACATCTTTGCTCCCCAAGTATTTCCATTAATTCTAAAATTTAACGTCATTCCCAAGTATGACTTCTTCTCCATGTGGTCTAATTTTTCTTTCCCCGAGACCGCTTCTTTCCACGATATTCCCTAAGAAAATCACACATTGATGCAGCGTTGAGGTTAAAATGAAGCCCAAGTACAAATGAGAACGTTTTCCAGACAACCTCTTCGTCCCGGCTTCTTCATCGCTCTAGCTAAAATGTCATCACGACCTTTGGATAATGCTAGCCCTCCATTTTTTACAGTGTCCTATCAATGATTTCTAAAACAAGGAAAAAAACTGACATTATGATAAATTAATAAGCTACGTAACCTACGATCACAAAAATTAACCAAAATTAACAGTCAACAAGTGGCACGTACCACCCACAAATTCTTGTTTGTGCCGGAACTATCCGTCACAAACTTATAACGGGTCAAATACGACTTGTTTACAAAAAAAAGACAAAATATTATAAAAGCACATGAGTTGTCTTTTCTACTTAAATGGAGAGTATTTGATCCGTAACAAAACGACGGACACCTCCGTCATAAAGGAGAAGTATCAAGTTTCTTCAGGCTTCAAAATATTTCTATTGGAAACTTGCAATTCATATCAGAAACTTGTAAACTATTTTTAAACAATATTGAATAACGACTCATAAATTATGAGGTATTTGAAACCGTAATCAAACACAAGTTCATAGGAGTGTAAAACTCGTAAATTCAATTGAATGATAACACCATGATTGTTACACAATAGAGTATTAAAAAATCAAACATAAAACCATCAGAATCAATACTACATTCAACCATTTCATGCAAAACCAGCGGTAGTCAAAATCAATGCATCAAAAAAAGGAATATGTCCGTCTTAGACGGGTAGTTGGGTTACAATAATGTGATGGGGAACTGCAATAAAGACACATCGATCACCCAAATAAATTAACAATAATAAGCAGAAAAAGGGGGAATTGAATTGAATTACACTCACGGAAAGAGGGCGATGCATGAACAAATTAAGCAAGTCTTTGAACTCAAGAGTGACGCCCATTGACAACATGATTAACCCAAGTGAGAGACTGTATGAAAAGGTAGCTCTGTTGACAAACCATGTAAAAGCAGAAGGATTGAAGCATGCAACAACTCCTCCAATGGTGACATAGAGTGGGTATAAGCTTGTTGTTGTGGATAACATGTTATGCCATCTGGGCACAACATTATTACTACTACTAATTGATCCGAATGAAGAAGCTACTAAAGAGTTCAATAAAGTCACCTTAGCTCCTAATGGTCTTAGTTCAGCCACACTAGCACCTCCTACCAGCTTAGTAGTGTGCCTACTTCAATTGGTGAGCTAGCTCGTGTATGGACCGAATAAAGGAGCAAATAGTCAAGGTAATATGAAGGCATTAACTTGGGTTCACACTCATTCAAGCATGGGGAGTGCACCAGAGTTAAGAGGATGATTATGGGCTGATTGTGTTCACATAGTTAGCTTTGTTTTTAGCTCCTAGTTCACATGGGTGCCGCGTCTTCATGCTCTCTTTAAGCTTTGTTATTAGCTCCTAAAGCTTTGTTATTATCACCATTGTACTTTGTTTTTGTCACCCTTGACCAGCCGGTTTTAGGGTCATTTTGTAGGCTATATATAGCCATCTATTTGGATGAATAAGACACACAACATACACAAGATTTATACACAAAACTGAGTAAAGCATTGCTTTCTTTTACGTCCTTGTTGCTTACAAGACAAAGTCTAGAGTTAGTCACGTTACAAACTCTAAACTCGCTACTTCAATCACGTGGTTGATTTAGCACCCGCTTTGTTGAAGTATAGGTCTACTTCACTAAGCATACTATCCCTTGGTTACGGTTCTATCATCCTCACAAACCACCTTTACAATCTGTTTTGTTGCTTCTTTTCATTCATTTCAGAATACTATCATTCTTCACGTTTTTGTTTCAAAGTTCATATTAACTCACATCATTAGGTATCAGAGGTTTGGTCTTTCTTTAGACGTAAAGCATGGCAGGAGTATTGAACTTTGAAGACCCTAACTTCTTGGAACAGCTAAAGAAGGCGTGGGAGAACTACCAACCCAGGAATTCTCGCTTCCAAGCAAGAAGGGAACCGGTAGACAAGATCAAAGTGAACGAACTTCCTGAGTTCAATGGAGGTACTGATCCTGAAGTCTACTTGGAATGGGAGAGAAACATGGAGAAGCTCTTTGATTTCAAGGACTTGGGAGACGAGGAAAGGTGCAAATATGCAATCCTAAAGCTAAGCAAAGGGGCTTCCCTTTGGTATGAAGGGCTTAAGGTACAACGCACCAGAGATGGAAAGGGTAAGATTTATTCTTGGGAGTCCTTAAAACGTAAACTACGTAAGAGGTATGTTCCAACTACGCATAAGTTATCCTTATACAAAAAGATAGCTAATCTCGTTCAAGGAAAAATGAGTGTTAGTGAATACATTGACGAGTTTGAGAACTTAGTACTAATGGGGGAAGTAGAAGAACATGAAGAGATAAAAACGGCTAGGTTCTTACGTGGGTTAAATCGTAGTATTGCTAATACGGTTGATTTACGTCCTTATTCTGATTTTGATACATTATGTGGGCTGTGCTTAAAAATTGAGGCACAAGGAAAGACAAAACATGAGAATGAATCTAGTAGGAGTCATACTTGGTCACAATGTGAGGGGAGTAACAAGACCAATTCCATTAACACTAATCAACCCCTTGTCATTAAGAGTAACCCGACTCAACCCACAACCAAGACACCCACTGAAACTAGTTTGTCCAAAGTACGTTGTTTCAAGTGTCAAGGCTTTGGTCACTACAAGAACGACTGTCCTAATAAAAGAGTTGTGACCTTAAGAGAAGTAATCACTATTAGGGACGAAATATGGGAAGAAGAACAACGTATAGGGGCTGTTTTCAATGTTAACGAGGAAGAGGAAGGGGAAGAGGAGGATTTTGAGGCTTATGAACCCCCAGCTTATGATACACTTTTAGTACTTCGTACACTTCATGCTAACCCCATCCCACACAACACCGAGCAAAGAGATCAACTTTTTCACACTAAGTGTCTAGTTAACGACAAATGGTGTAGTTTAATAATTGATGGAGGTAGTTGTACCAATGTTGCCTCTACTGAAATGGTAACTAAGTTAGGCCTAACCACCACTAATCACCCTATCTCTTATGCACTACATTGGTTAGACAACGGGAACAAAGTGAGGGTCACTAAACAAGTTAGGGTTGGTTTAACCATGGGTCCCTATGTTGATGAGGTCTTATGTGATGTTATTCCTATGGATGCTTGTCACATACTATTAGGCCGTCCTTGGCAGTTTGATAGGGATGTAGTACACCATAGGCGAAAGAATGAGTATGAATTGAGACATAAGGGAAAGAAAATTGTGCTAAAACCCATGACACCGCAAGAGTTGAGTACCATGTTAGCTAATCGAGTCAAGAAACCCAAACTCTCCATATTTGCTAGTAAGAATATTATGGAACATACCCTAGAAGAGGGAGAGCGTGTCTTTGACATGACTACTAAAGAGGAGTCAGTTAGGGTTGATAATGGGTTTGGAGGGAAACAATTGATGGAGTTGCTAAAGAAACGGGGTGTTGTCCTTTCTATTGAAGTACCAACTAGTTTAACACCTAGTAGAGATCAGGAGATCTTAAGGTATGAAGATGGTAAGATCAAAGGCGTGGTTAACACTTTGTCTTGTCACAACACGCATTCAACCACCCTAGATGCAAGCACGCTTGGATTTGAGACTTTGAAGGAATATTACTCCATGGATGCTAAAGTACTCACCGAGCGCAAGGCTGGTGCTCTTGGTACTTTTGTTGAGTTTTTTTTGCAGGTAGGCCTTCCTTTTAAAAGGAACCATCTTTGTGTCCCAAGGCATCCTATTTCAGAGTGTATAACTAGAGAAGCTCATGAAGGAGGACCAACTGACATGACCAAGACCTTAGAAGTGCTAAAAGAACACTTCTTTTTGCTAAAGATACAAGGGAATAATCAAAACATTGTGAGCAAATACTTAACAAATCCGGTCTCAAAGAGTCCTTTCAAACCAAAGGAATACTTGCCATTCTCCAGAATGACTCACCTCAGTATTGGATACACAATGGATGATGCTAGCAAAAGTCCTGACTTGAACTTTCAAGAAGTAATTCGGGAAAGAATCAAGGAAGCCCACAAAAGAAGGGCCAACAAAAACAGAAAACAGAGACTCTTCCAAAAGGGTAACTTGGTTTTGTTCCACTTGAGAAGGGAGAGGTTTTCAAGCAAAAGGAAGAACAAGTTGAAGCCACAACCAGAAGTTCCATACAAGGGAAACAACAATGCTTGCAAGATGGAATTGCCGGATGATTATGGAGTTCATGCCACGTTCAATGTGGGAGATCTTTCTCCTTATCTTGATGATGATGGCATTTCAGAATTGAGGACAATTCCTTTTCAAGGGGGAGGAGATGATCCGAATGAAGAAGCTACTAAAGAGTTCAATAAAGTCACCTTAGCTCCTAATGGTCTTAGTTCAGCCACACTAGCACCTCCTACCAGCTTAGTAGTGTGCCTACTTCAATTGGTGAGCTAGCTCGTGTATGGACCGAATAAAGGAGCAAATAGTCAAGGTAATATGAAGGCATTAACTTGGGTTCACACTCATTCAAGCATGGGGAGTGCACCAGAGTTAAGAGGATGATTATGGGCTGATTGTGTTCACATAGTTAGCTTTGTTTTTAGCTCCTAGTTCACATGGGTGCCGCGTCTTCATGCTCTCTTTAAGCTTTGTTATTAGCTCCTAAAGCTTTGTTATTATCACCATTGTACTTTGTTTTTGTCACCCTTGACCAGCCGGTTTTAGGGTCATTTTGTAGGCTATATATATCCATCTATTTGGATGAATAAGACACACAACATACACAAGATTTATACACAAAACTGAGTAAAGCATTGCTTTCTTTTACGTCCTTGTTGCTTACAAGACAAAGTCTAGAGTTAGTCGTGTTACAAACTCTAAACTCGCTACTTCAATCGCGTGTTTGATTTAGCACCCGCTTTGTTGAAGTATAGGTCTACTTCACTAAGCATACTATCCCTTGGTTACGGTTCTATCATCCTCACAAACCACCTTTACAATCTGTTTTGTTGCTTCTTTTCATTCATTTCAGAATACTATCATTCTTCACGTTTTTGTTTCAAAGTTCATATTAACTCACATCACTAATTACTGTGTTTTCATGGTTAGTGTTTCTACATTTGATTATTGTGTTTGATTGTGAATGTGAATGAAATGGGTGATTTGGGGATTTGAGCATTAAAAAAAGGCAACAATCATAAAATGTCACTGAAGCATTTCGACAAACACCTTATATGCAAGTAAAACAATTCACACAATTCAATTCTCAATCAGAAAAAAGACGAAGAAGAAGAAGATCGAGGAGGAGGATGTCGAATACCTAAGTGAAGAAGCTGATTTCCCTTCATTGATTGCTGGTTAAGAACAAGATTTGACTTAACAAAATCACCTGTAAATTCAATAAATCAACAAAAAAACATAACATCTAGAGAAATTATAGTGAAAATCAGCAAAATTATCAAAAGTTCTTGAGCTAATCAACCGCACAAAAAGCTTCAAACAACTGAAACTGATGAAATTATGTCAAAACTGTAGAATGAACCGAAGAAATTGAACGATGATGATGATGATGATGATTGAAATTAGGTCACTTGCTTGATGAAGAAGGAAATGGGAGACAATAGAGAGAGACGGTGAATGAACATGAAGAGAGAGAAAGACTGAAATCAAAATGACGCGCCTGTGTGAGGAATGAGGGAGAGTTTTGTTTGTTTATGAGATTTAATTTGAACCGTTGATCAAGTATTAGATCAATGGTCCAGATTATTAGGATATTTACACCAAATTGGTGTGTTTACACCAGATTGGATATATATATATATAGAATTAGGATCAAGGGAGTTTGGTGAAAAATGGGAAGTTGGGAAGTTTTGTTTATGGCCCTTGATTTGGGTTGAATGGATGGCTTAGATGGATGATGTGTAAAAAAAAGGAAAGAAGACAGCAAACTGACAAGCAGCAGTGGAGAGAGGGAAGCAACCGTCCCCTCAATCACACTTCGCAGCAGTGGAGAGAGGGGGAGCATCCTCTCAATCAAACTCTTCCTTCTTCATTACTTCCCTCCTCTCCTTTTCAATTCATTTCCCTAATTCAATTCATCTCTCCTTAACAAAACTCCATCTAATAAGCTCCATTAATAACTCCGACCATACTCCGTCAACAACTCCGATCATACTCCATTTTTAACACAACATGACGGATAATTATACCAAGGTATGTTTATGCATAAACTTTGATCATCTTCATTTTTTTTAGCTTCTTCTTCATCCTCATCTTCATCTTCGATCATCTTCATCTTCTTCAAACTTCTTTTTATTTTTCATATCTTCTTTTTTTTGGTATTTATAAAATTATTCATCTTCATTATCTAAAAAAAAACAACTTCATCTTTAAGATGAAGTTTGAAGATGAAGTTGTTCTTTTTTTTGTGGGATGAATGGAGCTTGAAGATGAAGATGAAGATGAACAAGTCATTTAGTGCGTAATGTTTTTGCAGAATTGCAAAGTCACACTCATTATGCTGTATAGTTACACTCATTATGTTGTAGAATCACGCCGATGTACACTCATTGTAGTCACACATTCAGTTGTATAGTCATACTCATTATGCTGTATAGTCACACTCGCTATGTTGTAGAATCACGCAGCTGTAGAATACCTTGGGATTAAGGTATCATTTGTTGAATCATCTTCATCTTCATGCTTGTTTTATTTTTCATACTTTTTTTTGTATTTATAAAATTATTCATCTTCATTATCCAAAAAAATAAAGGTTGAATATGGATGAATGGATGTTGAATATTTAATGAACGTTTAGATATTTTCATTTTTTTAAAGTCATTGTCGTTCATTCATCCATATATATTCAACTTTCATTTTTTTGTGGATAGTGAAGATAAATAATTTTATAAATACAAAAAAAAGGTATGAAAAATAAAACAAGCATGAAAGTGAAGATGGTTAAACGCATGATACCCTAATCCCAAGGTATTCTACAGCTCCGTGATTCTACAACATAATGAGTGTGACTATGCAACATACGGAGTGTGACTGTACAACTTAAAGTGTGTGACTATACAACTTAAAATGTGATTTTTTTCAGGTATTTTTTATCTACGTTCAAGTTTCCACGTTCGTCAAATTCCTACTTCCGAATCTCGATGATTTTCAGGTATTTGTTTTTATCTTTTTAGAGCATCTTTAAAATAATTAATCATCTTCATCCTCATGCTTGTTTTATTTTTCATTCCTTCTTTTTTTTGGTATTTATAATATTATTTATCTTCATTATTCACAAAAAAAATGAAGGTTGAATATGGATGAAAGAAAGTTGAATATTTAATGAATGTTTAAATAATTTGCTCTGATTCGTATGTATAATCATCTTTCTAATTATGAATGCGACTTTGATAATGATGATAGAAGAATAATTGACTGTAGGGCTTTTATTTTCCATTTTACGGTTTCAGTTTTGTAGTCACACACTTTAGGTTGTACAGTCACACTCATTATATTGTATAGTCACACACTTTAGGTTGTACAGTCACACTCATTATATTGTAGAATCACACAAATTCTTACAGTGATTAGTGTATGTAATCATCTTTGCTAATGATGATTGAAGTATAAATAAGTACGAGTATAATTTAGTTGTATCGTCATAGAGATTATGTTGTATAGTCACACTGTTGAAGTTGTATAGTCATACTCGTTATGTTGTAGGATCACAGTCATTATGTTGTAGGATCACACCGTTTATGTTGTATAGTCACACAGTTAAAGTTGTATAGTCACACTCATTATGCTGTACAATCATGCAGTTGTAGAGTCATTGTAGTCACATATTCAGTTGTGTTGTGTGATTTAGATTGATTGTATGTTTTGTTGCAGCGAAATAGTTGGTGGAAAGAGGAATGTTGGTAAAAGGGGCGGTGGGAAGAAGAAGGTCATGGAAGATACAACGACCGACCACGTAATTGGACAATGTATTGTTGCGCACGTACCGGAGACCATCGTTAAGCTCTTGTGTGTTTATGTGAGATAAAATATTTGCTTTAGGATGAACGTACTATGTGTAAATGATGTTTGGTGGGTTAGAATGTTTTTATGTTTGACGTACTATATGTAAAGGATGGACTTTGTCCAATGTAAATATATTTTCATTGCTATTTTCTGGTTTCATAATTAATCACGCGAGGTCTATAGCAAAATCACTTATCCTTCCACCTGTGTGACTATACAACATAATCTCTGTGACTATACAACTAAATTATACTCGTACTTATTTATACTTCAATCATCATTAGCAAAGATGATTACATACACTAATCACTGCAAGAATTTGTGTGATTCTACAATACAATGACTCTACAACTGCATGATTGTACAGCATAATGAGTGTGACTATACAACTTTAACTGTGTGATTATACAACATAAACTGTGTGATCCTACAACATAATGACTGTGATCCTACAACATAACGAGTATGACTATACAACTTCAACTGTGTGATTATACAACATAATCTCTGTGACTATACAACTGTGTGATAAAAAGAAACCCTATATTACACACTATCAATCTTGCAACGCACGCATTCATCTTTAACCTTAATGAAATGTGACCTTTCTCAACAGCGACTGTTGATAAATATAACAATCATAAGTATAACAACCATACAAAATACCAACAATAATAAATATAAAGAAACCATGCTCCAATGGTGCAAAATAACTAAACCCTCTACATCTCCATGCTCCAATGGTGCTGTTTCTTGAAGATTCGTATGTGCTCGAAAATGTACAGTCGAAAATTTCTGTTCAACATGCAGGAGGTAAGATGAGTACATACATATATATTTGGTATCTTGCATTTGGAATTCCATTTTTTTGTTTGGTTCGTTAATTTGAAAAGTTATACAGTTGTAATGTCACAACCACACTCTATATGATGGACAGTCACACAGTTATAACGTGGTAGTCACACTTAATATGATAGACAGTCACACGTTGTATTATGTTATAACGTGATTGTGACAGTCACACTTAATATGACAGACAGTCACACTTAATATGATAGACAATCACACTTAATATGTTATAACGTGGTAGTCTAAAGCTTCAACTGTGTGACTATACAAATTATAACATTCATTAAATATTCAATCTTCATTCATTCATATTCAACCTTCATTTTAATCCATATTCAATCTTCATTTTTTTGGATAATGAAGATGAATAATTTTATAAATACAAAAAAAAGTATGAAAAGTAAAACAAGCATGAAGATGAAATGATTGTGAAGGTATTCTACAATGAGTGTACAGCTGCGTGATTCTACAACATAATGAGTGTGACTGTACAACTGAAAGTGTGTGGTCTTGCAATTCTGTAAGAACATTACGCACTAAATAACTTGTTCATCTTCAACATTCATTCATCTCACAAAAAAAGAACAACTTCATCTTCAAATTTCATCTTAAAGATGAAGTTGTTTTTATTTGTGGATAATAAAGATGAATAATTTTATAAATACAAAAAAAAAGATATGAAAAATAAAAAGAAGCATGAAGATGAAGATGAATATGAAGATGATGAAGAAAATGAAGCATAAAGATGAAGATGAAGATGAAGATGATGAAGAAAAAGAAGCATGAAGATGAAGATGAAGATGAAGATACCTTCGTATGATGATCGAAGTTACTGACGGAGTATGTTGGGTTAAAAACGCAGTATGGTCGGAGTAGTTGACGAAGTATGGTCGGAGTAGTTGACGGAGTATGGTCGGAGTTATTAATGGTGTGGTCGGAGTTATTAATGGTGATTATTTGTTGAGATTTTGTTAGAGAGAGATGAATTGAGTTGAGAAATGAATTGAAAATGAGGGGATTGGGAAGTGTATGAGGGAAGTAATGTAGGGATTGATTTGGGTGAGGGGATTTTTCCCTCTCTCCACTGCTGCTATGTCAGTTCATTGTCTCCTTTTTTTTTAATAATTGAACCCCATCCATCCACCATCCATATTAGGATGAATGGATGGAGGGGATCAACACTAAGCAACTCTCCAAGAGTTGCTAACTCCCCTGATCTCTTCTCTCTCTCTATATATATATAGAGAGAGAGAGAGAGGAGATCAAATAAGGGCATATTACATATTTAAGGTCCTAAGTTCTAATCTCAGCCGTCAGATTAAATGAGATTGAGTGATATATATAATTATTTAAAAAAAAATCAAGGTTTACGTTTTCCATGCACACCTCTTTTTTCCCACCCTCTGTTTTCCCATCATAATTTATTACTCTGAATCCACCAAACTCCTTTCAATTCTCCAACCCATCTTCACTAATCCACCAAACTTCTTTCAATTCTCCAACCCATCTTCACTAATCCACCAAACTCCTTTCAATCTCCACTGCTCAATCCACAGGGTTTCGGGTTTATGATTCCCGATTTCAGTTTCGATGATTCAGGGTGTGATTGTATGGGCGAGGGCGAGGGCGATTGTGGAGTTGCGGATGAGTGTCCGTGTTCTGCGATAGGGTTTGAGTGTGGTCCAGGTTGCGGGTACGGGTCGGGTTGTGCGAATCGGCGAACTCAATCGGGTGTTTCTGTCAGATTGAATGTTGTTAGGGTTTGTAATAAGGGATGGGGATTGTTTGCTGATCAGTTCATTTCTTCTGCCCAATTCATCTGTGAATATGCAGGTAATTTGAATCACATTTTTTACACTTGTTTCTTCTTGCAATTTATTGAATCATATAGTACTACTTTCATTCGATCAATCTCCATCGTCAACCCCTCTCCAACTCAGGTAACAATGGAAATCGTTTTTCTTCAAATTTTTGCAATAAATTAGGGTTCAGTGTAACGAATTTTCCATGACATTCATACTGATAATTAATTTGATATTTCAGTAATCCCTAATTTTTTATACTGATTATTTTCATGCTCTTTTTCTTCACTGATTTTGTCATGCTTTGGTTGAATTAAGAAAACCTAATCATTGCATTTTGTTGAATGGTTAGAAGAATTTTACTTGGTTTATCAAGGGGAATCATAAGTTGAAATACGGTCCAATGTCAACTGCTTCTTCCTTGTTTAAATGCTTATCCTTTGAGTTTGAGTCCAATATACCTATTTTGAAATCATTTTGGTTAAGATAGTGAATGGCTTCTTTGGTTGAATTATGTATCAGTTTTGACTTAAGATTGGTTTTACTGGAATTTTATTCTACACCTTCATAGTGAAAATTCTTTTGTGTATTTTTTTTGCGTAATAATGCGTCTGACTTGACTACTGGGTTTGTTCCATATATTTTCTTCAACTCATGTTTTTGTTCTGATTGGTTATACTGGGTTAATTTGTTATCTTGATTGGTTATTAGATACTTCGTAGGAACTAACTTCGTATGAGTCTAAGAATTGCATTTTGTGTTGTTGATAGTGTTATAGTTGAAATTGAGGAGAATATATGGGACACGTATTATGAAGTTTCAGAAGATGAGAGTTGAAGTTCTACGGTCTTGGAATTGAAGTCTCAAGCATCCAGTTGAATATATATGAGCAGAAGAAAAATGAACATTCCACCATTTAATTATGAAGTTGTAGACGTTGTGCACTGAAGTTGTAAAGAGAAGGGCTTAAAGTTTCAAAGTTATGTTCTACAAATCAAAAAGGCAAGATTTCGAAGTTTCGGAAACTGAGAGTTGAAGTTGTAATGTTTTTGAACTGAAGTTGCAAGCGTGTGGTAGATTGTTTTGAATGTACACCAGTTAATTATGTCGTTGTAAATGTAATGTACTGAAGTTGCATTGCGGCTGAATTAAAGTTCCAAACAAACTGATATTAAAATATTGAAAGTCATGCACTGAAGATGTAAGTGTGTTTTGAAGTCTCAGAAACTTAGAATTGAAGTTTCATAAATTGAGAGTTGGAGTTGTAAAGAATTTGAATTAAAGTTCCAAGCGTGTCGTTGTATGTTTTTACAGAGAAATAATGTTCAACTTTCCAGCAGTTATATATAAAGTTGTAATTGTTGTGCTTTGAAGTTCGAAAGTGAATGAGTTGAAGTTATAAAGTGAGTTTGTTGAAATTATAAATATTGTAGTATTCGACGTTATGAACTGAAGATGAAAGTATGTGGGAGACGAGTTCTAAAATTTCACAAAGTGAGAGTTGAAGTTGTGTAGTGATTGAATTGAAGTTTCAAGCGTATAGATGAATATTTTGTCACAAAAAACTTTGTATTCAATATTTGAAGAAGACGCTATCATTCATAATTAAGTTTTACGGAACTATTGATGAAGACGCTTTTATTTAAAGAACGATTTAAATTTCGTATTCAATATTTGAAATAGCATTTCCGGAAAAATATTTGAATAAATTAGAATTAACATGTGAATAGTGACAAGTAGAAGAAAATAATAAGAATGAATAATTGAATGAAAAATGTTGGAGGTTGGGAAGAGACCTAATATTTATTAGCAGCATTGGAGTCTCAACATTGGAGTAGGGAAGAGACCTACTATTAATTGCCTCCAACTAATCTAAACATAATCTTAGCCACCCATCTAATTTAATCCAATGGTGAGGATTAGGACTTAGGAACTTAATTTTACCCAAGACCTTATTAGAACTCACCTATATATATATATATATATATATATATATATATATATATATATATATATATATATATATATATATATATATATATATATATATGTTCAAATGAGGTCAACAAATATTTTAAGGTCATAAGTTCCAGTGTTAAAGTTACACAAAAAGTGTTTAAAGTTACATGAGATAAGTGATAAAGTTGCACATTCTCACTTGAACTGATAAAAGAGCTGAATGTTATAGGTACATATCAATTTTAAACAAATGCAACTTTATCGTATGTCATCTTTAACTTTAATATAGACTTACTGACACATGGCGACCTTATTTGATCTCCTCTCTCTCTCTCTATAAATATATATATATATATACCATTAGAGGTGGGTTCCGATGAGGCAGGGTAACTCCTTACACCCATTGAGGCACAATCTAGACCATTAGATTAAGATGTAACATACATCCAAATAAGTGTTATATATACACTAAAAAAACTCATTATATACGTTATTAAACTTACTATATATATACACAGTTAAGAACTCAATATATACAGTAAAATAATTGTTATATACACTCAAATAGCTATTATGTACACCAATTAATCAACAATGGAACATACATCAAAATAACAGTTATATACACTAAAAAAACTCATTATATACGCTTTTAAACTCACTGCATATATACACTTAAGAACTAAATATATATACTAAAACAATTGTTATATACACCCAAATAATTAATATGTACATCAGTTAATCAACAATAAAACATAAATCAAAATAACTGTTATATACACTAAAAAACTCATTATATACACTAGAGAACTCAATATATACAGTAAAATAATTGTTATATATACACCCAAATAGTTAGTATGTACACCAATTAATCAACAATGAAAAATACATCCAAATTACTTTTATATACACTAAAAACTCATTATATACGCTATTAAACTCTCTCTATATATATACACTTAAGAACTCAATATATAACGTAAAATAAATGTTATATACACTCAAATGGTTACTATGTACACCAATTAATCAACATATATAAATATACACCGGAATAACCTAAAACAATGGAACATATATCAAAATATCTGTTATATCCACCAAAAAACTCATTATATACGCTATTAAACTCATTATATATATATACACTTAAAAACTCAATATATACAGTAAAATAGTTATTGTTATATACACTCAAATGGTTACTATGTACACCAATTAATCAACATATATACACTGAAGTAATTGTGTTTATTTTTTCGGAAAAAAATGTGTATTTTTTGGGAAAAATGTTTTTTTTTTCGGAAAAAGAAAATGTTTTTTTTTTCGTATAAAAAGAAATATATATATATCTTAACATGCCACCACGAGACAATCCATCTAATAACGATAACTCCATCGACATGCAAACGAGAGAACCATTCATCTTTGGTGCCATTAAAATCCCGAAGAGGTACTACGCTCCCAAAATAGCAAGTCTCTTGCATTTGTAACCTTCGATGAGCCGAGGTGGTTCGATTAGATGTAGTCTCTCCTGTTGATGTGTCGTATTTATATAATTATTTTCCCCCATTCCGTTCTCTTTTTCTCTGTCGGAATGTGCTCGTTAGAGCCATTTCTTCTAACATTTTGTCTTGAGTGAGTGCTTTTGTAGATTTTATGCAATCACAGGAATTTTAGCACAATCACACTCATTTATGGTTAGAAGAACTTTTTCCGGGACAGGATTCATCGAATAATTAAGGTCAAGCCCGAAGAAGTCGGTCCTACTAGTTTGCACTCGATTCATGCTCCGCAGCCTGTAGGGTCGGGGGTTGGTACACCGGCCGTTGAAGCTATTTTCTATAATTTGTTGTAATTCTCATTTTGGAGGTAATTTTAGCCTTAGGCCTCGGTGCCGGTCCGAGATCGGGGGCCGGTGCACCGGCTGGCCTGTGTTTTCCCGTGCAACTGCTATGTAATAGGGGAGGACAAAGGAAGAGCATCATTATCTCACATCACAATTTACTTAGAATATTTTTGGGATAGCTTAGAACGTGACTCTTAGCCTTCTATGCCTCATCGCGAATTTGTAATCGATTACGGTAACTTCGTTTATGCAATTCTTAGTTTTCCAATTCGATCTTCATTATCGTTAATTATTTTGTTCATCATCAATTTCTCTATTTGCGAATTGTTGCTTCGCTTAGTTTACTAGATTCTCAATTATATATCCATCATTGGATTGATTACCTTTTTTATCATGAATTATTTATCTACAGTTTGTTGTTTCGTAATTATCATGAGTAGCTAATCTCCTTGCTAGGGCCGAGGGGAATCGATGAGTAATTCTTAGGTTTATCTTTTTTGATGTTAAACTCGTAATCGCGCTAATGCCATTTTCACATGTTTCAAAGTACGATTAACTTGGTAAAAACCATAACCTGTTGATTGAATTAGGGAAATTTCAGTTCATGTACGAGAGTTGAATTGAGATTAGACCACGCGCGAATTGGTAGGAAGTCTAATACGTAGCGAGAGCCCGTTAGATCCTTCCTAGGTTGGTACGGTTCGAAAGAATGTATCTTAGACGACTATCATGTTTACGTGTTTATTGTTGTTATCGCTTAATCAATGGATACTCATTGTGAACCCTTGGCCCTAGACTTTTCGCTTATGGTTAAATTCACCTCTTTGATTAATCATGTTCTAGTCTTAGTTTCAAAACAACCAACCGAGTAAAAGCAATCTAGAATCGTCATAGCTATTAAACAGTTTGACTATCTCCCTGAGGATTCGATATCTTATTTACCGCTAACTATCTTGTTAGTAGTTCTAGGATATCTTGATTAGGTGTGTGACTTTAACCTTATCACCGCCAGTAGCCAAACCTACGTGAACACAATACAACACAGTGTCACAACTTCGAACTAGGATAGTTTCGAATAAAGTCAAAAATAAGCCAAAAGGGTGATCGTCCGTGTTCCATTTCCATTACAACGTCAATGACGCGAGGGTTCCCCAACCAGCTTGCACTGATGCATCCTCGAACAAATAGTAACACACTATCGCAATGCTAAGAGCGCACTTGTGAGCTATTGGTGAGAGACCATGAGCATCCTTCCATGAGAATTCCACAACAATGCGCTTCAAATTAATACCAACTTCACTAAAGTAAACCTCAGCCTCTTCCGGTAAAGGAATATCCAAAAACCGATGAAACCACTCTACGGGAACATCTGTAGGGTTACAACCCTTTAAGCCAAGGATCTGTTATAAGTGTTAACCAAAAAGACAAAAGTTGAGGGATAACGATTATACCTTATTAGCGGAGGAAGAGCGTATTAATAAGAATAATAAGAAATATAATAACCCAGAAGTATATATAATTCCCCACGCACAGAATAAAGAAGCCCAGATGTGATGCCTCCGTTGGTATCCACACAGGTACGGAACTATGGTGTATATGCTAGTATAAGGGTTTTGTGAGACGGTCTCACAAAATTCTCTTTCTAATAATATATGAATCAATACTCTGAATTGTATATTTTGGTTCATCATATGAACCTCCTTATATAGGAGAGCTAGAGAGCTAGGTTACTTAACCTAGAAGTTATTCCATAACTCAAATTGGTATAATTAGATTATCACAATAACTCTAGTTACCATATAGAAGTTATTCCATAACTCTAATTGATATAATTAGATTATCACAATAACTCTAGTTACCATAATTAGATTATTACTATAACTCTAATTACCATAACCCGACAACACAGCTGAGTCGTATTACTACTGACCCGATATATTAATATACCGATATATTAATAATATCTCGTACACATTGTGTGTGACCCAATGGGCCCACTTAAGACTCCCAGACATATAACCCATTTATATGTCAACCCGACATCGACCTCTAGCAAGGCATATCGGATACATAGACTTAAGCGGGTAAATTCGTAGGACAGTGGACATAACTCCTTCAGTCTCCCACTTGTACATGTCCTCTCAAGAACGGTGTTAAGTCTCTTTGCTACTATTGTCTCCAATTGAGAATGTGGTAAGAAAAAAATGTCATCCTCGGATGTCTCAATCTTTTACTCGAATCTCTGAGTTGACTTGTTAAAAGAGCAGATAGATGACAATCATCCTATCTGAGCGCGGCCACACATTTGCACAAGTCACACTCTTCGAGTGGCCAAGAAGCAATAAATTCCTTTCAATAAAGGAAGAGCAAATCCCCTCTTGTCTAACCACATCCTGTCACATGATCCATGCATGCCCAATAACCATCCATAGCCCCCTTTCACAGCTGACGAGGAATAGTATCAAAGCATACACATCACATGTATAGAATAGTCAAAGACTCAGGTCTAAAGACCGTACAAGTTCATAACTTGCAAAGAACTTTACTGACACTAAGCAAAATCTTAGTAATATCCTTTTCGGCGGGTCTGTCTAATGCATGTTCTTAACATACACCCATGTGCCTGGTTTAGTATCTCGATACCCATGACTCAAGGAACTTAGTCATCAACCAACTCACACACTAGTCATTTAAGGGTATTCAAATGTCCCAACACAATACCCTGACTAGAGACAAAATAATTACATCATCCAAATAGAGTTCCAAGACTAAGTCACGTACTTAGTGGTCTATTTCATCAATGTATATTATTTAGGGACAAACAAACCATACAAGAATTGAATAAAAATTGCACTTTATTAAATAGAAGCAATAGTAAAAATTACAAAGTTCAGCATAAAATTAATACTCCCACTAAAACAAGGATCTCCTATATAGGACTTAAGACCATTCGCTCATGCGTCTAATGCCTATCGCAGCTCTATGACTCTCATGCTTAGGCCGCGGGAGGGGCTTTGTCAAGGGATCGGCAACATTTTCTTCCGTTGGTACTCTGCATATCTTCACATCACCTCTCTCAATGAACTCTCTGATTAGGTGAAATCTTCTGAGTATGTGTTTGGATTTCTGATGAGACCTAGGTTCCTTAGCTTGCGCTATGGAACCATTATTATCACAATAAAGGTCCACGGGGCTTTAAATGCTAGGAACGATCCCAGCTCCTCGATGAACTGCCTAATCCAAACAACTTCTTTTGATGCTTCCGAAGCAGCAACATACTCGGCTTCTATTGCAGAATCTGCCACTGTGCTCTGTTTGGAACTTTTCCAACTTATAGCACCACTGTTCAAACAAAAGACAAAACCGGACTGTAATTTGGAATCATCCTTGTCTGTCTGGAAGCTAGCATCGGTGTAACCACTTACAACGAGCTGCTCTTCACCTCCATATACCAAGAATAAGTCTTTAGTCCTTCTTAAGTACTTTAGAATATTCTTGGCTGCTATCCAGTGACTTTCACCCGGATTCGACTGGTATCTACTCGTCATGCTTAGAGCACAAGCTACATCAGGACGAGTACACAACATGGCATACATGATGGATCCTATGGCCAAGGCATAGGGAACCTTACTCATGCGCTCCAGCTCATCAGGTGTCGAGGGACACTGACTCTTGCTTAGATTGACACCATGTGACATTGGTAAGAACTCTCTTTTGGAATCCGTCATATTGAACCGTTTAAGGATCTTATCAATATAAGTTCCTTGACTAAGTCTAATAAACCTCTTTGATCTATCTCTATAGATTCTTATTCCTAAGATGTAGGCTGCTTCACCCATGTCTTTCATAGAAAAACAACTTCCAAGCCAACCTTTTACGGATTGCAACAATGGAACGTTATTTCCAATTAGGAGTATGTCATCGACATATAGAACCAAAATTGCTATTGCACTCCCACTAACTTTCTTATACACACAAGGCTCAACTTCGTTTTTGCAGAAACCAAAGGCTTTAACTGCCTCATCAAAAAGAAGATTCCAACTCCGAGATGCTTGCTTCAGTACATAAATGGAACGCTGAAATTTGCATATTTTCTTAGCATCCTTTGATATGAAACCCTCGGGTTGTGTCATGTACACATCCTCTTGCATATTCCCATTAAGGAAAGCTGTTTTCATATCCATTTGCCAAATTTCATACTCGTGAAAAGCTGCAATGGCTAAGAGAATCCTAATGGATTTAAGCATCGCTACTGGTGAGTAAGTTTCATCTTAGTCGATACCATGAGTTTGCTTGAAACCTTTAGCCACCAAGAAAGCTTTATAGACATCTACATGTCCTTCCATGTCAATCTTCTTCTTAAAGACCCATTTGCACTCGATGGTTTTGACACCTTCGGGTGCGTCTATCAAAGTCCATACTTTGTTATGGTACATGGAATCCATTTCGGACTTCACGGACTCAAGCCATTTTTTAGAGTCTGGTCCCATCAATGCCTCTTTGTAGGTTACAGGTTCATCATTTTCTATCAAGTATAGATCATAACGATACCTAGCCGGAGTTTGCCCAAGGTTAGATCTTACAGACTTACGAGGGACAAAATCACTAGAAACAGGCGTAGGTTCTTCTTCAAGTGGTGGGATCGCAACATTTTGCACATTCCCCTCCTCATCCTCAACTTCCTCATCAGGAATTGTGGATGCCTGAATATCCCAAATTTCTTCAAGATCAACCTTACTCCCACTACTCCTTTTGGAAATGAACTCTTTTTCCAAGAAGACTCCATTCCGAGCAACAAACATTTTGTTCTCAGTAGGATTGTAGAAGTGATAGCCTCTAGTTTCCTTTGGATAACCAACAAAAATGCATTTGTCAGATTTAGGTCCTAGCTTTTCAGGAATCAATTTCCTAACATAAGCTTCGCAACCCCAAATTTTCATGAAAGACAAACTAGGAACCTTTCCTGTCCACATCTCATGTGGTGTCTTTTCAACTAACTTAGATGGACACCTATTAAGTGTAAAAGCAGAAGTTTCGAGTGCATAGCCCCAGAAGTAAATAGGAAGATCTGCATGACTCATCATAGATCGAACCATATCTAGTAAGGTTCGATTTCTCCTCTCAGACACACCATTCCTTTGTGGTGTTCTAGGTGGAGTGAGTTGTGAAACAATTCCACAACTCCTAAGATGATCATTGAAATCTTGACTCAAATATTCACCACCTCGATCCGATCGAAGGGCTTTAATTGTCTTGCCTAGTTGATTTTGTGCTTCATTTTGGAATTCTTTGAACTTTTCAAATGATTCCGATTTGTGCCTCATTAGGTACACATAACCATATCTACTGAAATCATCAGTAAATGTAATGAAGTATGAAAATCCTCCCCGAGCTGTAGTACTCATTGGACCACACACATCTGAATGTATTAGTCCCAATAAGTCAGACGCCCTTTCATTGTATCCAGTGAAAGGCATCTTAGTCATCTTGCCAAGCAAACAAGATTCACATATATCATATGATTCATAATCAAAGTGATCTAAAATTCCATCCTTATGGAGCTTTTGTATGCGTTTCTCGTTTATATGACCCAAACGACAATGCCACAAGTAAGTAGGATTAGAATCCTCAGATTTCAACCGCTTTGCATTATTAATATTATATAGCTGCTTAGGTGAATCAAGAACATATAAGCCATCAAAAATGAATGCTTGACAATACATAATACCATTATGCGAAATGGACCAACATTTGTTCTTTATTGAAATATCAAAGCCTTTCATGTCCAAACAAGAAACGGAAATAATATTCCTGCTAATGGCAGGTACATGATAACAATTATTTAGTTCTAAAATTAAGCCACTTGGCAACTCTAAATGAAATGTTCCTACAGCTAAAGCAGCAACTCTTGCTACATTGCCTACGCGCAAGTCCACTTCACCTTTTGCCAGAGCCCACACGTCTCTCAATCCCTGTACATTACAGCAAATATGAGAACCACATCCAGTATCAAATACCCATGATGTAGAGCAGCTAGTAGTAACATTTACTAATATAACATTAATACCTGTAGAGGTGGAAGCAACATTCCCATTCTTCTTATCTTCTAGGTATTTTGGACAGTTCCTCTTCCAATGCCCCTTTTCACTAAAGTAGTGACAAAGGTCCTCATCTGATTTCTTAGGCGAATTCTTAGACTTCGGCTTGGCTTTAGCAACATTTGCCTTAGCCGCCTTTCCTTTGTTTTTGCCTTTGAAACCCTTTCCCTTTTGTACCATAAGTACTTCAGGGGTTAGACCCTTTTTGACGTTTGGTTCAGCCGTCTTAAGCATTCCGTGCAACTCTTGCATCCATCTCTTTAGATCATGCATGTTAAAGTTCAGCATAAAATCCTTCCAGATGGATGATAAGGATTGAAGTAAAATATTTGTCTGCATCTGGTATGCAAACCCCGCACCAAGACGATCAAGGTTATCAAAATAACCCATCATTTTCATCACATGCGGGCTGACCGGGTCTTTGTCACCCATTTTGCAGTTAAATAGTGCAACGATAGTGTTATACCTCTCGGTCCTAGCCTGCTCTTGAAACATTGATTTCAGATTCTCTATAATCTCATATGCTGACTCAGTATTTTCATATTGCTTGTGAAGCTCAGAATTCATAGTCGCAAGTATGAGACAGCAGACGTCAGTATTGTCTTTCTCATGAGTGAGGTATGATATCTTTATATCATCCGCAGCATCAGAATCTGGTTCTAAAGGAAGTTCCTTCTCAAGGACATATTCCTTTCTCTCCTGTTTGAGAACAATTCTCAAAGAGCGATACCATTCCAGAAAATTTGAACCTTTCAATTTTTCTTTCTCAAGCATTGAAAGGAGCGAAAATTGTTTGACGACGACATATCTACAATAAATAAATAAATGCAGACTAATTAATATGCTGAAAAATGCAATAAAATCTTAAACAATTTTAAGACAAATTATGAAAACTACCCTCAAATTCATATAATATTCCAAGATCCTAAACCTTTTGTCACTTAAGTGAACTTGGGCTCACTGCTCAAACTCGAAAAGTAAAGGTAGACAACTACTTGTCAATTACATACCATGTAATTCTTGGTTTGTTGGTATAAGTCATCATATGAAACCAACTATTTGCCTCGAAGTCCAAGTCTGACTTGATAACGATGTTTAAAAAACCAAACTAAACTTGTGGGTAACCGTTACCCACCTACTCAGTCCACACACATCGACAAAGCACCGCTTAGGCAGTCACTTTAACCAATGATATGAAATTATTGTAGTGATTAGTTATGGAAAGGCAATACTTAAATATTTGCGAGGGAATAATTGCATTATGGGTCCTAACCATGTTTCTAAGTCATCTAACAAGGCGACCTATTAGTTCTAAACACACAAGTCTCATAAAATAAACATTCATGCATCATATGACATAATATTCAATTATTATCATGTATAGAACAAGGTTTTTATAAGGAGCCAGAATGAAGTTAATATACAATATGTAAAAGTGACCAAATTCCGTTAATTCGTCCGTTTTACAAAAATCGAGTCTTGTCCTAATCATATTAGAATTCATTGTTAATAAAATTCTAATAATTCTAATTTCTCAATTTCAATCGAATCTTGACCAATCTTATTAGCCTCATCGTCAACAAGGAAATCGAGTATTATGATGGGTCAATAAAATTAAGACATAATCTATATTATATCTTAAATTTAAGAGTTAATTTCATAATTTAACAATTTAAATTCGTAAATTAAGACACCCTTAACATAATCGATAATTACTTATTAGTTGCATACAAATTTATACGTTTTCATATTATAAACTTGAAGTGTCCGATCAAAATCAACAGAATAATCAAAAACATATACGGATAGAGGTATATCGAAAAGGTAGAACTAGTACACAATTTAATAACTCTGACAATCAACTTGCATCATGCAATTATAAGTTCCAAGCAAAGTAACACATCAAATTGCATACATCACCACGTGAGTTGTCAAATCAGTAACAATTACTAGTAACAGCAACTATGTGAGGATATGATTATAATCATACTTACGGTTAACCGCAACATACAAACATAATTCCGGACATCGCATAAAATCAAATTAATACACGGATTGAATCCCTCATAACCAATTATGAGCCATGGATTCAAGTCGATTTGATTATTACTAATAACAGAGGCTCTGATACCACTGTAGGGTTACAACCCTTTAAGCCAAGGATCTGTTATAAGTGTTAACCAAAAATACAAAAGTAGAGGGATAACGATTATACCTTATTAGCAGCGGAAGAGTGTATTAATAAGAATAATAAGAAATATAATAACCCAGAAGTATATATAATTCCCCACGGACAGAATAAAGCAACCCAGATGTGATGCCTCTGTTGGTATCCACACAGGTACGGAACTATGGTGTATATGCTAGTATAAGGGTTTTGTGAGACAGTCTCGCAAAATTCTCTCTCTAATAATATATGAATCAATACTCTGAATTGTATATTTTGGTTCATCATATGAACCTCTTTATATAGGAGAGCTAGAGAGCTAGGTTACTTAACCTAGAAGTTATTCCATAACTCAAATTGGTATAATTAGATTATCACAATAACTCTAGTTACCATAACTAGATTATTACTATAACTCTAATTACCATAACCCGACAACACAGTTGAGTCGTATTACTACTGACCCGATATATTAATATATCGATATATTAATAATATCCCGTACACATTGTGTGTGAACCCAATGGGCCCACTTAAGACTACCAGACATATAACCCATTTATATGTCAACCCGACATCGACCTCTAGCAAGGCATATCGGATACATAGACTTAAGCGGGTAAATCCGTAGGACAGTGGACATAACTCCTTCAGCATCACCTTGAACCGGGATAGAAGGGTGAAATGTCTAACACCCCGGCCCAATCCTAGGACCGGAAATGTTAACCGCGGTAGCTCGCCATGCTTTGTACTGGTCCCACAGACCAATACGAGTCCTTTCTAGCGCATTTTGTCCTCACTCATGCACATCCCGGAAACCTTCCTAGGAGATCACCCATCCTAAGACTACTCCCAGCCAAGCACGCTTAACTGCAGAGTTCTTATCATGGGCAAACCAGAAAAGAAAGTGCACTTTGTTGATATGAGTAGTACTTTCAATCCTTTTAAGCACTAGTCATTTAAGCTCATAAATAAGACATCTTCAATCAATGTGGGGTGTTTCAAAACGAACGCCGCCCGCCAATCACGTCTATCTCCTCGGGCAAAGGACACATGTCACCCCTCGGGAATGCAAACACGTGATACTTAGCATTCCAAAAGCGCGAACGGGCATTTAAGAAGTCATCTTGCACCTTAATTTGCTTCAATGACGTAATAGCTGACAAATTGTCACTTAACATATCTTCAAGTTCACCTTTCTTGAAAGAATTCATCCACTCGGTCAAAAGACGGCTGAAACCCGACATGACTCAATAAATCACGAAGCATATTCAATGTGAGGATTTCTGAAATGAGTCAAAGGTGGTAATTTAAAGAAAATTGAAAGCTCGTATATAAGGTCGGTATTCTCTTCCTTCAAGCTCCCAATGCTAAAAATTACTAACTCATGACTCAAATTCTCTTTTTCTTCCTCCACATCATCATTCCAAGCTTCCCTTTCCTCAAGGTCTTCAAACATGGTTTCCTCCTCACAATCCTTTAATTTCACCCTTGCTTCCTCAAAAACAAGGTTTTCCTTAAGAAAATAGTTAAGGACCTAATCACTCTCAGGAAACCCAAAAGAACCAATGGTTCCTTAACGGGGTGTAAAGATGAAGGTAAAAAATTATCAAAAGCATCATCGTCCGACCAAGGATCATCCGGATTTCCATAAATGTCAGAATACATCCCTCCTTCCTCAGTACCTACGCTAGGCTCTAAAGTGTTCCCAAAAATAGGATGAGAAAGATTGGATTGAATTTCATTTAACCTCTCCTTCTTCTCAACAAGGCTCTCTTGGTTAACCAATGCCTTTTGCACCTTTAACACTAATTCCTCAATTTTACCCAACCTGTCGTCCAATTCTCTATCAAGTTGCAAACTCCTCTCTTGTTCTCTTTGGGTGAACTCGAAAAGTGATTTAATTTGATCCTCAAGACTTGGGGATGAAATGGTTTGGGATTCATTTGGCTTTTGGGGTTTAGGTAGGGAATTTTGACAATCCCCTTCGAAAGTATGTTTAGCTAACCTATTGAGGAAACTTCATTTCTCCTCATCGCACATGTCACTCCCTAATTTCCCTCCACTCACATGGCGAACAAAATCATTGTAATCCCCTAGAAATTCTAACACAATACAGTGGCGGAAACACCGTAGATTTGGGATTAAAACACACTGATGTTCTATATTCTAATAAAAAACGGTAGTCAATACAGAGGCCACTTTTTACAAAAGGGCTAAAAAAAATACTCTCCAAATAAACAGGGTTACAAAAATCCATAAATTACATGAATAAGGAAAGAGTAGGATCCACGCTACTCGCTAGCTCACACCCAAAACCCAGCAGCAAATACCTGTCATGTTATAAACATAACATCCACGTCAGTGGGAAGTAACTCGGACGTTCTCCCAGCCAAATTATATCATATGGGAAAATAATAGTATTACTATATCAAAATAATTAAAATGAGAAAACATTAAAACGATATAATAAAAGGAAAAATTGATGGGAATAGTACCACCTTTGTGACATCTTCCGAAAATAGTACCACCTTTCTATAATCCGAAAATGATTCCACCTTTATATACTATCTTCTTTAAATAAAACCAAAAATTGGTTACCTGTTGAACTGGTTATACCCACACTTTATTTAAAAAGAAAAGGAAAAAACTAAAATCTATTAAAAAAAAAGCAAGCTAAAATCCCCAATTCCAAAAAAATATGCATATACCGTATCCCTCCTCCTCAACTCTCAAAAGCAAAACCTAAAAAAATAGAATATCAAGTTCCTCCATCTTGTCCTGCACAACCGACGAACGACCAAGGACCGGCCGACGATTTGCACAGCCGACATCATTTCAGGTCAACGACCGACGACTTGCACAACCATTGCTTCCATTTCTGTTTTTTCATCATTTGATTTCGTTCTAGTATGATTTCATTATCATTTGCACATCCTTTTGCCGATTTCTTTCTATTTTTCATTATTATTTGTGTAAGTCTTTGTTTTGTTTATTTACGAGGTTGGTTTAAGGTAATTTTGTGTGATTAGGTCCATTTTCGAGCTGGGTTTGTGGTACTTTTGTGAGATAGTATCACTTTGTGAGGTGGTTTGTGCTATTATGTCGAGTTTTGATGTTGAAGTTTTTTTCCTGATTGTGTCAATTTGTGAGGCTTTTGTACGATTGTGTCGATTGATAGTCGTATGTTTATGAAAATTTGGTTTACTGTCCATGAGTAGGTTATTCTTGTTGTCAATGTTACGAAATTAAAGAGTTTTGATTTTTAAGTTGGTGTTTGCTTTCGTTGAAGGAGAAGAATGAACTCCAAAATGTTACAAGATTCTTTCCCCTTTGGTTGATTAAAGTTAGGATTTGTGTTTACGGTAATTTAGTTCTAAATCAAATAAATATGTGAACAGGAACTAATTAATGTTGGAGAGTACTTCCCATCTCATAAAAGTGACCGAAGTACCGGTAGATTATGAATGGGAAGATACCAGACCAGTGAGTCCTATAAAATTGAAAGATTTAATTTTTCAAGATGACGACGGGTCAGTGGATGATGAGGAGTATGTTCCTTTAGATAGTGATAGTGAAACTGAAATTGAAAAGACTGACATAATCGTTGACAATGAAGTGTTAGGCAATGAAGAAGATGAGTTTAATGGTAGTGAAGTTGACACAAGTGATGATGAATATAATGTTGCAAGGGAGAGGGTTAGAGGATGCAATAGTAAGATCTTAGAGCGTATGCGACAATTAAATGGAGAAGTTGTTGAAGAAGGGGTTGATACACAACTTAATTTTGAACACTTGGAAGACTCAACTCAAGATACACCCGAAAATAGTGGAGATGAAAGTGATAGTGATAGTAAGAGAGGAGTTTTAGTGAGCCAAGATACCGATTTCACTAAGTTTGAGTGGGTGGTGGGGAAAAGGTTTGCAACAAGAGATGATTTTAGGAATGCAGTTGTTAAATATGCCGTTTATCAGGGAAAAAACTTGAAATTTGATGTTAGTGACGAGAAAAGAGGACATAAACTAGGGGTTGAGTGTGCTGGTAAGTGTCCATTTAGATTGTATGGCTCTTGGGATTCTAGAAGAGCAACTTTTGTGGTGAAAACTGTGGTTAAAAAGCATAAATGTAACCGAACAATGAAGAAGAATCGACAACTAAAATCTACTTGGCTTGCTAAGCAGTTCTTAGAAGTTTTTAAAGTTAGGCCACACTGGCCAGCAGCTAAAGAGATTATTGAGACGGTTAGGAGAACGTATAAGGTAATCATTTTGAAAGATTTTGCATACAAGGTGGAATATTGGGCACATAGGATGTTACATAGGTCGATGCAAGATCATTATCTCAAAGTGGGGAGGTACTTGGAAGCCTTAAAGAAGGCTAGTCCTGGAACACACTTGGTGTTAGTCAGTCATCCTAAATCTACCATAACACCAATTTTTCAGAGGTTGTATGTATGCTTTAAAGGGCTGAGAAAAGGGTGGAAGGAAGGATGTAGGAAGATCATATGTGTGGATGCGTGTTTTTGAAGACATTTCTTTGTGGTCAACTAATGGTTGCTGTGGGTAGAGACGGGAATGATCAAATGTACCCAATAGCTTGGGCTATTGTTGAAGGGGAGAATAACTTGAGTTGGGAGTGGTTCCTCACCCAATTGCAAATAAGCTTGGAGTTGGGTAAAGGTGAAGACATGGCTATTGTCTCTGACGAGCATCAGGTATTTCTCGATTTTTATTTTTTTTGTGTTCGGAGGTTTGTTTGCGGTAGCACAATTGAAAACATTTTATTGCAAAATTCTATGCTTTTTTTTTCTTTTTTTTATTACTTTACAAGTCTATTTTTCAGCCTAACATGTTTGGTTTTTGAATTGCATGATTTGATTTTAACTACGCTTCATTTTTTTAAATTTTTAAGGCCATCATTCATGTTGTTGGTTCAATTCTTCCATTAGCTGAGCATAGGCATTGTGCTAGACACATTTTTGCTTTGTGGCACAAGACTTATAAAGGTGACGACATGAAAATCAAATTTTGGAAAATAGCCAAAGCGTTCAATGAAGCCGACTACCTTGATGCCTTGAGTGAGTTAGAAAAAGTAGATGTTAATGTTGCAATAGGATTTAAGAGTTATAACCCAAAGCTATTTTGTAGGGCCTTTATGAGTACTTCCATGAAATCAGACACCATTACCAGTAATCTAGCTGAGACATTTAATGGTTGGATCATTAATGCTAGAACTAAACACTTGATATACATGCTTGAGGACATAAGAACATCATTGATGCAAAGATTGGTAAAGAAAAGGCGAGAGATGGAGAAGTTGGACTGACCAATTTGTCCAAGAATTAAAGTTAAGTTAGAAAAGGAGAAACTTGAAGCGGCAAATTGCGAAGTATTTCCTTCACATGATCATTTGTTTCAAGTTACTCATTTCTTGGATAGTCTTAATGTTAACTTACAAGACAAAACATGTACATGTAGAAGGTGGGACATGTGTGGGTTTCCTTGTTGTCATGCAATAGCTGCCATATTTTTTTGTGATAGAGAAGCTGAAGAATTTGTGGAAGATTGTTATAAAAGAGATGTGTACTTGAAAGCATATGAAGGTTCTATTCCACCTTGTGAGGGAGAGAGACATTGGCCTAGGATTGCATATCCATTAGAGCCCCCGTCGATCAAAATTGGTCCAGGAAGGCTGAGGAAAAATAGGATCAAAGGGCCACATGAGCATCCTAAAAAACCAAAAAAGTTAACTCGACATGGAATTGAGATGACATGTTCTTTATGTCAAAGCAAAGGTCATAACAAAAGAAGATGTCCCAACAAGGATTTGAATGTTGAGTTAGCAAGACCTCCAACAAAGAAACATAGAGGAGGTGAGGTTAATCAAGTTACCAAAAATATTGAAGGTGGCATTCATATGACTACTACGGCTCAATCAACAATGATAGGTAGAGGAGGAAGAGTTATTAGAGGTGGGTTGGGTAGTAGAGGTGGACGAGCTAGTACTAGAGGAGGTGTCAGCAGAGGTTTTGGTGGTAGCACGGGGGGTAGTAGACGCGTGGATGTGGTAGGGGTAGGAAGGGAGGTGGACATGAAGAAGAGAGACATCAAGTTGGATATGGAAATTTTATATGTAATGGTGCCACAATAATAAATGTAAGAATCAACTCGCTAGTATATGCTTCTAATTATATGTTTTAGTATAAATGATAGACGTGTTCACAATTTTGTGTTTATCTCTATATTTCAGGATCCGGGTTCATTGCATGCGTCGAGGATGGTCAATACTTGCTCAATTAATGATGTTCAAGGCCCAATGCCAAGTTAAGCGTCATCATCAGTCAACAAATAGATTAGTTGAATGAATTGTGTACTTTTGCTCTAATGTGGAGATGTAAAAATTAGTTTGAAGTTGTTTTAGGTGAATCAAGTGAACCTAATTCAAATACAAAAATTCTCGATTCGAAAGTAGATTTGGTGAAAATTATGGACCTAATGTGTTTAATATGGGTATCTATAAAATTTTGCGAGAATAAGAAAAAGGAAAAGAGCTGAAAAAGACATCGTTTGAGTGCCAGTGAGAATGTCCGAAACTTTGTCATTTAGTGTTTCTTGAAAACGACAGGCCATCGTTACTATATTGAGTTTAGGAGTATAAATATTCTGATTTGTTAATAGTTGCATAAAAATAACGATATACTGCGTATTAAGAACAGGATTGTTTAGTTTTTGCAATGCAATTTTCATTTTTAATGAAAATTTTCGCTTTAAAAAATATGTAGTTGTTTATTGTGTCTTGCCGTAATGACATCAAGCCGATAAACTACCGTCTATAAAATTCAACATTTATATTTAAATCCAGGTCTAGGGCTGTTCAAAAAGTGGTCCGGACCGGCAAACCGGACCGTAAGGTCCGGGTCGGTCCGGACGGGGGCACATACCGGTCCGGTCCGCGGGTCGCCAAAAACTTGGTGACCGGTCCGCGGTCCGGTCCGGTCTGGTCCACACATTAAAAAAAATCAAACTTAGTGTATTTTTACGGTCCGGTCTTAAGAGGGTCCGATCCGGTCCGGGTTTCTTTGTTAACCAATCCGGTCCGCGGGTTTTGATTTTTGGGTTTGTCGATCCGTGGGTCAATCCGGTTCGGTCCGGGTTTGGACCGGTGAACACCCCTATCCAGGTCACATGACCTGCTATTACAAGTTACTTTTATGTGGATATTGTTTAAAGAAGATAGTATATAAAGGTGGATTCATTTTCGGATTATTGAAAGGTGATACTGTATTCGGAAGATGTCACAAAGTGGTACTATTCCCATCAATTTTTCCATAAATAAGTTTTCAGCGAAACTTAAAGCATTTGCAAACCTGCAAGTCAAAAATCAATCAATAATAATAATATTCAAAAGTGGCGTTATGGAAATTCGATCAGTGTGCACAAGGCTAGACTTTCACTAGGAATATACTAAAAAAACTAGCTTCGAGAACTTAGACACCAACTTCACACGCAGCGAAGATCCAAGGTCTCTAACTAGGCAACTCAACCATAATAGGACGGCGACATATCAATGCGAGGTCCTAGCTAAAGTAATATACACCCCTCCTGGATACCAAATGTATCCAGTTCAACTGACGGCGACTAACACGATGCGATATCTAGCTTAAGGGCGCAATGCACATATACTCCTGGACACCAAATGTATCCAGTTCAACAACCAATGCATCCCAAATGGATACACCAGCCTTATAGTTGATGGTAAAACAGTTTATCCTAGACTATATTACTCTAACCCCACACCTATCTTTATTCCATAACTCCAAAAGAAGTCATTATCGATATTGAGAATAAATAAACATTATAATAATATGAAGATAAAAGAATAAACATTTTATATTAAAAGGGGAAACTTTCTATAATTAAAAACTTGCTAATTTTAGAAACTTACTTAAAATAGAAATATTCTTATAGAAATACGTAAATTATTAAAATAAGTGAAATGTATAAAAATAGCATTTCCGACGAAACTAACATTTTATTATTATCGTCGTTATCGTAACTTTAATATATTTCTGAATTCGTTACTCAAAATATAAATAAAATATAATAAGTCAATATATAGTATTTTATAAATAATTAGGAAATCGAGTTAAAACTATAAATTTTAGAAAGGAGATGGTTTTAAGAAAAACGAAATCAAAATTAATTGAGTCAACGAGTTTTATAAATGAAATGGATTTTACAAAGGTTTCAAATTATTTTTATCAAATAAATTTTATCAATAAATAATACTGATTTTCCTAAAAATAATCAATCGTAGACAAATGAGAAATTATTAGGGAAATGGTCTCGACTAAAAATGAATTTGAAACAAAATCGACTACTTTTTCATTTATTAATATAAGTCGTAAAACGAAACTAATTTATTGAACAAGTATACAAATCTTAATTATAACATAAAAGTACGATTTTAAGTTAAAATTATAAATTAACGAAATATGACGAAAATATGAAATTGATATTATTTAATTACTAGTGTCACGATAACCAACAAAATAATATAACGATCGTAAATAGTTAAATTACTAACGATTTATAAACTGATATCGAAAGTTGTAAAAATATTGATAACGCATACGATTTAAAATTAATATAATTTGCAATAATATATAGCTAAAATTATAAAACCGAAGTTAAAATATTTACTACATACTACTACTCAAAGATAGGATATAAAATCGAGTAACGTCCTAAAGTTACCTTGAGATGAAAACCGACTCAAACACGTGTTTGGCCTCGACTTGGTCTTTACGAAATCCCAAAAGTCTAGGAGTTGAACGGGAAGAATAGCAAGAACGGAGTAATAATGGAGGGACATCGCTCGTCTTGAATCGCAATAGCACCAACTGTACTGTACAATACAGTAAACCGGGACACGAACAAGATCAAAACAATGAAGAATCAGGCACACGATACCGAACAGGAACTGCAGAATAGGAGGGCAGCATTATCATCGAAACGGCTGCAAACAACAGGCGACGACAATAAGAACTGAACATTAGAACAAGGAAAAGACAGACGGAGAGACGAGAATCGACACAGAACAACGTAAAAGTAACAGCAGCAGCATAACGCAGAAGAAGAACGAGATAGAATAGGGGGAAGAATAGCAGATTAAAGACAGTACAAAAGACGACATCTGCGGATCAGAACGGTACGAAACAAAAACGTACAGCAGTAGTACTATATGAAAACAACAACAACAACAACAACAAACGAGATGCAAAAATGGAAGAAGAAACGGAAAGAAGGATGAGGAGGAGGAGGAGAAACAACGATCTTGACAAAGACACGCAAGAGAGACAACAGTAGCAACATCGGCAACGAGACGATAGTAACAAAAGTACACAGAAATAAAGAGAAGAAGAAGGGAAAGCAGAATCAACCATTTACAGCAGCAAAAGCACAAACGCAACAGCAGTTGTAAAATGCATCAGCAGGAGAAAAAGAAAGAGAGAGCGGAGAAGAGCAGCAGCAGCAAAATGGAACTAAACAGACAGAACATTAGCAGCTGAACTCGAATGACAACAGTAGAAGAGAGCAAAATCAACAACAGGAGGGAAAAGAAAAGAATGGAAATTACCTTCACGAATCGGTCTAAGAAACAGACAGCAGCAGCGCGAGCATAACAGCGGCAGCGTCAAAGGATAGATTGCTCGAAAAGAAAGAAGAAGACTATGGAAATGATGAAGGATTATGAAGGTCGATGAGGACGAAAGCTAGGAGACGACGAACAAGAGGCATGGGACGGTTGGTTGCTGAAATGAAGAAGAAAGAAAACTGAAGAAGGCGGGGATGTACGTAAATAAAAACAAGAGGAGTAGGGGAAGCGGTGGAAACATAAAGAAAATGAAAAGGGAGGTGAATGTTGAAGAATGAAACGGTGGAGCAAAGAAAATGAAGGGGAGTGAATGTGTCAGTAAAGAGGGGGTGTACGAAAATCAGTGGGGGATAGAATAATATGAATGACGAACAAATCAAAACCTAAAAACAAAAAAAAACCTAAAAAGCTCTCTAGCATGGCGATTTGAAGGTGACGGCTGCGTGATTTCGAGTGGGATCCTGTGCACTTTGGCTATGAATCTTTCCCCCCTGGTCTGCGTAACATCACTAGATGGAAGACTACGAACAGCAAGGAGAGACAGATACAAAATACGAAGGGAATCACGAACAAAAGTGGTCCAAACGTGAAAATTTCTACAAAGCATGGGAGTATGAGAGTGATCGTGGGTGTGCCACCGTACACGAAAAATGACTTGGATAAGGGTGGTGACTCACAAATGGCTGCGAATAAGGAGGATGGAGAATTAGACATCATGGAGGGTGAATGGTTTGACATACATGGACGTAAAATTGAACAAATTTTGGATGATGATAATGATAACGTGCTACAGCTGACTGAGGAGGACGTTAAGAATGAAATCGTATATTGGCAGAATGCAATATATGGGTTTATTCTTGGTGCCAATCCTCCATGGCCTATTTTCGAAGGTTATCTAAAGCGTATATGGAAGCATCATAAAATGGACTCGATTTCGTTCCTCCCGAATGGTGTTTTTGTGGTGCGATTTCAGACACAAGAAATGCAAGAGAAGGTGCTAAATGCAGGTACACATATGTTTGATAGTAAACCTGTTATTATCAAGAAGTGGATGCCTGATATTGACCTTGAAAAGGAGGAGGTTAATGTGCCTACTTGGTTGAGGTTACATAGGTTGCCTCTAAAGTTTTGGGGGGTAAGTCTGCAGAAAATAGCAGGAACGGTTGGGACTTTCCTTAAGAAAGATGAGGCCACTGAATCTAAGACCAGACTGGGATACGCACAGGTCCTGATTGAGGTCCAAGTTGGCCAAAAATTTCCCTCGCAGGTAAAATTTAAAGATGAGAATCAAAATTTAGTTGTTGTGCCTGTGGAATTCGAGTGGAAACCTGTAAGATGTGAGAAATGTAAAGCATTGGGTCATGAGAGTGT